>OY997592.1:64876579-65476579 GCA_963921825.1 Erodium maritimum | reverse complement strand
GGATTATTATTTTATTATTTTTTATTATATATTATCAAAATTTATATTATACTATATAAAAATATTAATAATATCGAACATCAAATATATTTAAAAACATAAATAGTATACTAAACTAAAGTATTATACAGTTTTTTAAAAGAATATCAATAAGTATGACCATCAACTAGCATAATTTTATGGTTTCACTTGGTTTGTAGAAGATTAGAATCTGTTTTTTTAACTACGAATCCGACCCGACGTCTGATCGACCCGCTCAATTAATCGGTCAGGCGGTAATTAATCGGCCGAATCGGGGATTAATCGGTGATATTGCGCCCAAACGGCCTGGAGCGCCCTAGTAGAATAAATCGGGTCGGCAGAGCCCATTTCAACGCCTAGGCGGGGCCTAGGCGCCTCCAGGCGGGGATTTTTTATAACATTGGTTACAAGTAAATGCATATAGGATCGTGTGAGGGTTGTGCTTTACCTTGTCGGTGTGATTAATGGAATGGTTGTTCGGTCTCTGATTTGGGGTCTACATTACGTGTCCGGGTTTTGAGATGGTTTGGAAGTTTTTAACAGTTGTATTGCGTGACCGTCAGTCAAATTTGTGTTTTGGGGTAATAGTCCCCGGGGTTGTTGTTGTTGCCGGTGTTCCCGGCATTTATGTGGGTATGCCGTGGTCAATCCGGTATCCGTGGTGGTGAGCGAAACGCTCACCCCTTGCTGCTTTTCCTACAGGTACCGTTCGCGAGGCGGACTAGGAGGATCTCTTGAGGCTTGAAGAGATGGGAGCGAGAGTCCGGGCTGTCGGGGTTGTCTAGCGACGTACACTCATGTTTTAGTGTTATTTCGTGTTTTTTAAATTAAAACTCGGTTGTAAAATTATTGTTTTGATTAACGTAAGTGGTAATTTTAAAAAGGTTTATTAAAATGTTTGAAAATCGTTTTACTGTTTCACCGTTCGCGTTCCAGGTTCGGTCATGCCGAATTCGGGGCGTGACAATATCACAAGTAGATAGGCGATTAACTCCTCTGGGGGCCATTATATAGGCTTGTAAGGGGCTGTCGAGGGAGCTACTGGGGCTCAGGGTGACACATATTCGTAGAGATACAAATAGTATGGTTAATTGTTTAGCTAGACGAGCCCGTGATTGATCTACTATTATATGGTCTTTTGATAGGTCATCAGAACCCCTTCCTGAGGTTACTGGTTAGCGATTCTAAATAATAAAATTAATATACTTTCTTCAAAAAAAAATCATCACTCATGTTTCAAACTACATGAATAAAAATTGAACTAATTTGTATCCCACATTTACTCATTCCTGGTATGGTAAAAGGGTAATAGATAAGGCCGACTCCAATTTTGTGTCCAACTCATTGTCTAATATGCTTTGATGAGACAGATGAATGCGCGCGACAAAGACCACGTTACGTTTATGGTCCCATGGACACATTACAACTCAACATAAACATGTTTCCACCAACGACCAACATCAACATCCACATCGTCACTGTATTTTTTGTATTAAAATATTTCTATTTCATAAAGATCGACAAACATAAAACCGGCCTTCTCTGTATATAAAAGGCTTAGGCCTATGTTATGGCCCATTGTATATCCTCTTATTCAGTAGTGAAGTTCGATGCCAAACAAACATTAAATGTTGTAAAGCCCATGCGAGTACGTCGTTTCTTCTTTCTTCCATAATTGTAAAATAATATAACCTTTAAATTTAAAATATTTACAAAATAATCCTACCTTTAGAGGGTTTTTCGATTTTACCTTTAATTATGAGATCTTAATGGGACAAAGATTTTGACTCATCCGGATTTCATAAAGAGTATAAATGAAGAAGATTATCCTTACGAGAGTAACTCAAATGAAAGTTATTTTAAAACTCCACCATTCCGAGACATGAACGTTTCAGTGTGATTAAATTAATTTGTATTTTTTTTCTATTGACTAATGCCCGATAACCATGTGCGTCTTGATACAATTTTTATTGTTCATTTTATTACATCTCGTTTTCAAGTAAAGATTTTTACACGTATAATAGATTGAACCCAATGTAAATGGAGTACTAAAGCGCGTATATCATGTGCTGTTTTGATTCATGATTCACTGAATAGAGAATCACGAGCCGCGAGTCGAGTATTGTGAAACGCAACTTATTTGGTTCCGATTCATACATGAATCAGAATCGTGCGAATCAAAGTCACATCCGACCAATCGGGAGCTTCCACGTGGTAATTGGCGTGGCACAAAAGAGTTGTTGGTTTTACCAACGACTCTCAACGGTTATTTAAATAAAATAAAATTAATACTTTTAACAAATAAAAAAATAAATTTTACCATCTACGTAATCACCCAATCCCTTTCATCAACCCACCAACAATTTTTCTTCATCTAAAAAAATTCTCTTTTAAAATCCACTTTCCACAAAATTTGCATTCCAATCGGTTTATCGTCGAGCTATGGATGAATCAGAAGCACATGTTCGTGAGATGGCGGCATGAATCCGGCGAAGGGAAGAGTATGAACGAGCAAGAATGCAACCGCAATTTGACGTAGTGATGCGAAGACTCAAAAGTGGGAAACCTTTCCGAAGACCACGAACGACTAATGCATGATTATTTTTTCAAAAACCCCACCTATGTCCTTGAGATGTTTAGGCATCAATATCGTATGAGCGACCACTTTTTATTCGGGTGATGAAAAAGGTAGCGGAGCGTGACGATTACGTCGTTCAAAAGTCGGACGCATGGGGTTATCAACGCACCAAAAATACACTGTCGCGATACGAATGCTAGCGAACAGGTGCTCGGATGATTCGTTGGACGAATCCCTAATGTAACCTTCTTGGGCCGACTCCACTTCTGATACATACGTATCATCCTTGGTGGAGATACATCACGTCGGACATACAACACCATCGATGAAAGTTGCGTTTCCGGTACGGGAAACCCGTGATATGCCTGTGTTAAGCTGGAACCAGGGACTGTCGTCGAGCCCTTGAATCGGGAGTTGTTGGCCATTGATGGAGAAACAACTGTTGGAGAAACGACGGTGATGAAACAGCAATCGGAGAAACGACCAATAGAGAAACGACAGTTGTCAACTGTTTCGAGAAACAACGGTGATGATTGTTTCAGCTTGGAGAAACATCGGTGGTCCGAGTTTGTTGGAGAAACGGTTTCCGCGCTGGCTGGAGAAACGGTGTTGGAGAACAAGTTGCAAAGTGTATGCGTGAAGAAAACGAAGCGTTGGCGCCGAGCTTTAAAGCCGAAACTTTCGCCACACATCGGACCAAGATTCGTTGGGTCTGAATTCGATTGAGCCAAATCCGTCGGATAGACCTACGATATAATTTATAGATTCATCGACGTTAAATACGTGTTTTCAAAGATTCGATATAGACCAGCCTCTACGATATAGATTCGATACAGTTTTTCTCAATTCCATATGATTCGACGAACCACTTAAACACGAAAACCGATTCTATTGCAGACGGACTAAAATATAAACCTCAATCTCGTACATGAAAAAAACTCAAGCCAAGCATGCCACCTCATCAATGACGAAAGCAGGCCACGTTTCTCTTTCAAGTTTCAGTACTCTACGTGTCTCTGTAGCCTATTGATTGGTCAACTTTAATCTTCTAAAGCTTGTAGCTTTTAAGCTAGAGAGTAGAAAGGAAGAGAGAGCTCTAGAAAAATGGCGATGGAGAAGGGTAAGGTGTGTGTGACTGGTGCCGGAGGTTTCGTTGCTTCGTGGGTTGTCAAGCTTCTCCTTTCCAAGGGCTACACAGTCCATGGCACTGTCAGAGAACCTGGTAATCACTCTGTTCCCTTCCATCTCTGCTTTCTTCATCACTCTAATGTCTGTATAAACTGCAACCCATTAACCAGATTCTTCATCTTCATCTGGGTTTTGCTAATTCTGGCCTATAGACTATGGATTGCCATTCACCTATTTGTGTTTTTTTCTTGATTCACCCATCTTAACATGTTTGATTCCTTGCCAGATGTGGTTTGTGATAATATTCATGTGTAAGTGGGTTTTAGATTTTATGCCCATTTGAGCTAATCTGAGAAAGCTTCTCTATTGGATTTGATTTGATGTTAGGGTCTTTTCAAAGGGCACATTCCTCAGTGAGGAGGTTTAAGGTCTATGAGTAATTTGTGCAGGTAATGATAAAAATGCCCATTTGAACAAACTTGAGAAAGGATCTGAGAATCTGAAGCTCTTCAAGGCAGATTTGCTGGATTATGACTCTCTCCTTTCAGCAATTAATGGCTGCTCTGGTGTTCTACATGTTGCCAGCCCAGTTCCCTCCACCACTGTACCAAATCCTGAGGCAAGAAAGCTAGATTTTTATTTATTGAGTTTTGTGATGTATACATGTATTTATAGAACAGGAAAGCTAGGCCTTTTTGGTTTCTTCCATTTGCTCAGCATTTGATATGTGTGCAGGTAGAGTTGCTTGAACCCGCTGTAAAGGGAACACTCAATGTTCTCAAGGCATGCGCCGAAGCAAAAGTTAAGCTAGTTGTTTTCGTGTCCTCTTCTGCTGCTGTTATGTTGAACCCCACATGGCCAGAAGACCGAGTTATGGACGAGACTTGTTGGTCTGACAAGGAGTACTGTAGAACAACTAAGGTATTTAAAGTTGAGAGAGCATTCTGTGATTTTCACTAGAAGTTCATTGCTAATACTGGGGCAGTAATTCAGAGTATAGGTTGTGTTAACACCTAGTCTTATATGTGTACTAGAACTGGTACTGTCTTTCCAAAACTGAAGCAGAGAGCGAGGCGATCGATTTTGCTAAAAGAAATGGTCTTGATCTTGTAACTCTATGCCCTACTATGGTTTGCGGGCCAATTCTGCAGTCCACTATCAATGCTAGTACCCTGGCTCTTCTCAAACTTCTGAAAGGTATCTGTTTGTGTTCTTGCACAAAAATTCGAGTATATGACTTGGTTGGTTTTTCAATTTGTTCAACTTGACATGGCTAGTTTGTGAATAGTGGTATTGTATTTCATCATACCTTAAACAATACTGGAATCTTACCATGAGAGTTGAGACTATAAAGGTACTCTCAAGGATATGTGGGATTCAGTGCTTGTTATCTAGAAATTTCATTGGAGACCCTCTTAAAAGTTAAAAGACTATTACAGTTAGAGTTATAGAGGTACACTCGCATCTATAATGATTGAATCTACTTAGCCTAAGGGGGTAATTGCTTAAAACTACCCTTTTTAATCGCCCACTTACTGAAAACTATCTTTTGACAAAATATGAACTTTAGACTACCCTTTTATTTGAATACGGCTCTGACCCAAACTTGTTTATTTCCGTGATTCATTCGAGTCAAGAAACAAACTCTATGTTGTCTGCTATAATCATTTTACCTCCTGTAATTGGGCGATTCACAAGGATAGTTTAAAGCTCACATTTTGTCAACAGGTAGTTTACTGGAAGTGGGTGATTAAAACAGGTAGTTTAAAGCTGTTCCTCCTAGCCTTAGGATATGAGGGTTTCAACTTGTGTGCCACTTTGCATTGATATGATTTCTTTCTACGTATCCAATCTTCTTTACAAGGGTTGCAATGAATATTTGTATATATTTCATCCTTACCGTGGTTTTTGTTTTTATCCTCTTACAAGAACATCGCGTGACATTTACTGTTATCTTCTTATGAGGTATTTTCTGAGTTGTGGTTATACAGATGGGCTCGAGTCAAAGGAAAATAGACTTCGTCACATAGTAGATGTACGTGATTTATCATCAGCAGTGATTCTGGCTTATGAGAAACCAGAAGCAGAAGGTCGGTACATATGTACTTCACATGCGGTATTGGAAAAAGATTTGGTTGAGAAGCTGAGGAGTAAATATCCTAACTACAATTACCCGAAATCGTAAGTGTTCCAATAGGACCAATACTTTACTAGTCTGATTGTTCTTGCACAAGATAGTGCCAACTGATGTGATGGTATCAATTTGCAGTTACACAGAGATACAAAATAAAGGAACTTTGACTTCAGATAAACTACAAAGTCTTGGGTGGACTTACAGGCCATTAGAGGAAACTCTTGTTGATTCTGTTGAAAGTTACATGAAGGCAGGGATTTTGGATTAGATAAAGCATACTTCCATTGTGTTTGTGTTTCTGTTTCGAATAATAAGAGAGCAATTTGGTGCT
The DNA here is from genome assembly GCA_963921825.1 of Erodium maritimum. Classification (NCBI taxonomy): domain Eukaryota; kingdom Viridiplantae; phylum Streptophyta; class Magnoliopsida; order Geraniales; family Geraniaceae; genus Erodium; species Erodium maritimum. Next base: position 65,470,387 of record OY997592.1, on the reverse strand, counting down.
TATAGGTACTTTATTTGCTGCGGCACTTTGCTTTATTAAACATGTAATGTTGGAATGTTTAGATCAAGGTGCATGCTAATAGAACCTGTTTGCTTTCATCAAAGTTAAATGTTTTTTTCATTCTGCTGTTTCAATAGTGCTCAATTCTGCTAGGAAATTGATGCCTTGGAAAGTAATGAAAATTAACACATCTTTGTACTTTGCTGTGTTTTGTTCTTCATTCTGCTACATCTTTGTGAGAACTTTTGAGTTCTTGCTGCTAGTGGATAGTCTCATATGTATTATCACAGTCAAACCTTTGACTCTGTAGTAGATTTGGTCAGCTCTGTTGTTGTATAAAACATCACAGGAAGCATACATGTCTGAGTACCATTTGCAACTTTTAAACCATGCCTGTAAACATGATGAAGTGTTGACTTAAACTGTCATGTACACAAGTTGGTTTGTAAAATTTAAGCACTTCTCCATTTAAGTTATGAATAACTATTTTTATATGAAAATGTTAATCCTGAAATATCTCTTGAAGAATTGAATCTTTAATTTCATTTTTTTGTAGCCAATTTTATGAATTTTGGTACCTTTTTTATATGTTATAATCCTATTTCATAGCAACTGTAAGGATTTAATCAAGATAGATATTTACTCTACCTACCCTCTTGAGTATATTTTATTTAAGTAAATAATCTTGCAATTGTGCATTATCCAGTTTGTAGGAAAGTAAAGCTTGGCACAGAAAGATCATGTATCTTTCATGGAGTTTTTTTTGAACGGGTATATATATATAGTTCCCTATCAGAATCAGTAACTTTAGTTCCACTTAGAAAGCTTGTGTAGAGTGAAGTAGAGGAGCCCCATAAGATATGGTAGGGAAGCAGGAAATAGTGTGTGTGACTGGTGCGGGAGGTTACTTGGCCTCATGGGTCGTCAAGCTCCTCCTCTCCAAAGGTTACAAGGTTCATGGAACTGTTAGAGACCCATGTACTCACTCTATCTTCAGCCTGCATAATTGGTTTCTTCATCTTTTTTTTATGTTTCTTGACTTCAATGTTTTGGCTTGTTTTTGCAGGTGATGAGAAGAATTCGCATCTGAATAAACTCGAAAACTCTTCTGAGAATCTGCAGCTCTTCAAGGCAGACTTGCTGGACTATGAAGGTCTCTTTGCTGCCATTTCTGGCTGCTCTGGTGTTTTCCATGTTGCCTGCCCTGTTCCTGCTGTCAGAATGCCTAATCCAGAGGCAAGTTCTTCCCCACCTACACTTTACAATGAGAGCTGAAGTTTTCTGATCGACTAAATCAAGTTTATCAAAGCATTTGTGCTCAAGACTCCCTTATGTATAAAGGAGCTCTAAATCTTGCCACTTGACCTCCACTTTAAGAAAGGCCCAACAATGGCTGAATAGAGAGAGGCCCAACATAAGTTGGGAATAAACGATAAGTAGGAAGTGAGGTACCATTGCTGGGACTGAAACCTAGGTCCAAGCTTTGGTGATGACTGATGAGAATTAAAGTTGAAGCACAAGAGTTCAGTTGATTTGAAAGATTTGATTTTTGCAGGAAGAAATGATCCAACCAGCACTAAACGGTACAAGGAATGTCCTAGATGCTTGTGTGAAGGCCAAAGTGAAGCGGGTTGTGGTTGTATCATCTGTCAGTGCTGTTATGGTGAAACCAAACTGGCCAAAGGATAAGGAAATGGATGAGGAATGTTGGTCAGATGTGGAACTCTGCAAGGAAATTCAGGTATCCAAGTAAATGCCAATATAGTGCATATTTTGTCCTTCATCATTTGCATATAGACTAAGTTGTAATTACGTTAACGCGATTCAAGAACTTTTATTGGCTGGCCAAAACAATGGCCGAGCGCGAAGCTTGGGAGTATGCGAAGAGGACAGAACTCAACATCTTAACAGTTTGTCCATCGGTTATCATTGGCCCAAGGCTGCAAAGTGGCATCAATTCTAGCAGTTTGTTTCTCCTTAGACTGTTAACAGGTATTCTTTGTAATCTGATTTTTTTTTTCATTTCAATGAAGAAAAAAGTATTTTTTTTTCTCTGCTGACTGTGATTGAGGAAACTAGATGGAATTGAAGAAATACAAGACGCTACTAGCCTAATCGTTGATGTGCGTGACACTGCTGAAGCTCTATTGCTGGTATATGAGAAGCCTGAAGCAGAAGGAAGATACATTTGCTCATCATATAGAAGAAAAATGCGAACTTTGGCTGAAAAGTTATGGAACATGTATCCTAACTACAGCTGCAGCAGAAAGTAACTCCGAGCTCTAACTATTAGCTGCATTTTGACAGAGTAGACTATGATCAAAATTGTAACTTGTTTTCTTCTTGGTTTGGTAGAATCATTGATCCAAAGATAGAGTCGTATCCAATCAGTTCAAAGAAGTTGCAAGACTTGGGATGGAAGTATAGACCCTTGGAAGAGACGATGGCTGATTCTGTCAAGGATTACCAAGAAAGCGGGCTCCTCTGTCAAAACTAGATAAGTGATCAATAGTTTAGTTCCGAGGGTTTTGGAAGATGAATAATGCCTATTGTTTTTATGAATTACCTCAAGAAATGAAATCTCTTGAACTAGATTTAATTTTCTGCTATGATGCTATAGAAGATTGAAGTGTTTGGTTGCTGGAACTTGAGGTGGTTGCTCTGTCCTTTTCAGCTTTAGAATATAAACTCGGGACAGATATGAGAAACAAAGAGGTGTCATTGACCCAATTATATCCTTTGTATACAGATATAACCTACCCATATGGAAGAGAAGGTAGTGACACATCTAGCTTAAATTAGTTGGTTTTGTCCGTTAACATATACCAGCGTTTTGATGGCGTTTTGGATTTTTCGAAATAGAATCACTCAATACTAATACTCTCTTTCTTATTGATTAAGCCGATAAAGGAAAATTGTGGTTTGCAACGTGAATTAATTAATACACAATCGTCATTGGACTGCATAAGGATCGGCTTTTTGGGTTTGAGAGAAGATGATCAAAGATCTTGAATTGTATAATGATTTTCAAAACAGATGCCCTGGTTTTGAGTTTAACTAATATCGACTACATGTATTAAAATATTACAGACATGACTTTTGGAGTTGGGGCTAGTGAGCTGCGACATTGACCCCAAATTATATTGTAACAATTCTCACTAATATTGTTTTGACGATACACTAAACCAATAGCATATTGCAGTGCCTCTTTATTAGGGATGGCAATGGCCACCGCAACAGAGAGTTGTGGATCATCGCAAAGTATGCACCATCCTTCCGATACAACAACGTTGAGGCGTAGAGAAACACAACAACGTCGCAAAAAGGAAAAGAGCGAACTGTCACGCCCCAAATCCGGTTTTGACCGGACTCGAGACGTGAGCTTAAAGGATGAAGAAATAAAATGATTTAATCCCAAAACGAATATCAAATAACAGTTTAAAACATTCGAATAATAGCGCGAGTCACAGCTCGACAAAACTAAATAACAAAAGAGTTTAAAAGTCAAAGATGGTAATAAAAACTGTACGAGACACTAGCCAAAACCCTCGCCAGCTCCCAAGCTTCGAGCATCTGTTAGTACTGGTCCCGCTCAACACATGAAATACAACAAGGTAAGGGGTGAGCTTTCGCCTAGTAGAAAAAGTAGTTAAGGTAATGAACATCGGCTCACCACCACGAGTAACCGTCCAATTAGGGCATACTAGTACAACAACAACTAACTGCCAAACCGGGTCTCATAACCCAAACTTACAACGCACTCAAACGACTACTTACACACAATAAAACATTAACCAAACAGCAACCGTATCACACACAAAAGCAACCAACACACGTCCCGTACCGCAGTCCCCAAACTTCGCCGGCTGTACACAGCCCGACTCCATCATATCATACCGGAAACACACATCGGCCTAGATATCTTCCCGGAAACATCCCCATAGGACACATATCATCGGGGTTCCAGGAAACATCCCAAAAGGACACATATCATCGGGGTAGAAACACGACACCTAGTGCCAAACACGACCCGTAGGCCCAATACGACCCGTAGGCCCAATCACAACCGTCGGCCTAGATGTCCTACACCGGCATACCCCCTCGATGTAGGCATCGTACCGGAATAACACACCGGGGGACCGCGCATACGTGGGACCACATCATCGGCCTAGGTACTGCCCCACACCGGCTCATCCCCTCGGTGCAGGTACCATACCGAAATACAAATCCTCTTCGAACACACATCAAGATTATATCACGCATCGTAATGCCACAGATCAAACACGGCTCACCAAGCCCAACCATCTTACCACAATTACACGACACGTCGGTCTATCACTCACCTGACCATATCACAACCAATGATTCACATCATAAGAGTCACGACACACTTGCCCACACATAGAAACAACATGTTACACCGAATATAATATGCTTTGACCCTTAATCTTATCGACACTAAGTCACACAACATGCATCTCAATCACGATCAGGCATTTCAATCAGCACACAACTTAAGGCTCGACATGGCCATTCTACCAGCACGACAATTTCCCAGAATATTGAAAGCGGCTAAACTAGTGAATCACATCCTACATGTCAACTAGGACCTTTCCCGTTATTGTTATTTACCTAACATGCATACTAGTAACTTTTCGTAATTAAACCGGTATTCGCTACTTTCCCTACCTCAAGATGAACACAAAAGCTACGTCTCCTAGCTGTTGATGTAAAGCCCGCCTTGTTTTAAAAGAGTAATGTTTAGCTTTTTGAAATGTCGGGGTGGAAATTTGCAACGAGTGAAAGTTTAAAAAGAAAATATAAAAAGAGGGTTTAGAAGAAATTGGACTGAACTGGAGATTGGGCCAGATTTGGGCCCAATCAGTGGACGAGCCCAGCTCGCTGATGCGCGGAGCCAGGCCCAACAACGCGAGCCCGACCCACCCCGAAACCCTAGTGCCCCTTCTTCTTCCTCGCAGCCGCACGCGTCTCGAGGAAAGACGCTCTCTCTCCCTCAGTTTCTCCTCCCTCTCGCTCTCGTTCCCCCCTCGCTCCGTCTCCTTCTCCCTCGCACAACCGAGCCTCACCGTCACACCTCATCCTCATCTTCTTCCCTTTCTAGATCCGACCAGTCCCCACCGTACCTGAAACCGAGCCAACGCCAGAGATTCCCCTCTGGTTTGTTCTCTTTGAGCTCAAAGCGAGCGCACCAGCTACGTGAAACGCGCGGTGCGAGCTCCCTCGCCCTTCTCCCTTTCTTCCCCGAGCTCGCCGTGCCTGGAAACCCTCGAGTGGAGCTCGTTTGGGTCAGATCTAGCCGGAACCCTCGCCGGCGAGCTTTGTTCGCCAGATCTGAGACGGGAGGCGAGTGTGGGTCGCGTTCCAGCCAATGCCGTCATGGTCACGGCGTCGCCAGAGACCCCACGCCCTTCGCCGCCCTTGTTTTCCCCCTCTTCGAGCGTGCTTGACGCCGTCGACGGCGGCCGGAGAAGTCGAGCCTCGCCGGAGCTGAATCCAGCTCAGACACGAGACTGAACAGGGCCTTGGGCCAGGTCCTGGAGTTGGGCCAGATGGATGGGCCTTGGGCCTTTTGGACGGGCCTTGGGCCTTTTGGACGGACATGGACCGGTAGACCTTGGGCCAGGCCCAGGACTGAGGTCCGGGTCAGGTTTCTGGACCGGGTCGGATTCGGGTCTGGTTAGTGGATTCGGGTCGGACATTTTTTAATAATTAATTAATTTAATTTATTTGACTTAAAAATGGTAATTAAAAGATGTTTTGGACAATTCCGAGGACTTTGGACATGTCGGGACTGATTGGACTTTTTACCTGTTAAAACCCAGGCTTGGACTTCGCCCGAGAAGACCGGAGTTAGGCCAGGACGTCAGAAGCTAGGAGACGCAACTTTTGTGATCGTCTTGAGGTAGAGAAAGTAGCGAATACCGATTTAATTGCGGAAAGTTACTAGTATGCTTGATTAGGAAAACAATAATAAACAGAAAGGTCCTAGTTGGCATATAGGATGTGATTCACTGGAAAAATCGCTTTCAATTACTAAATACCGGACGAGTCTTAGTAACATGTAGGATGTGATTCACTAGTGTTACATGCTTTCAATATTTGGGAAATTGTCGTGCTGGTTGATGGGCCATATCGAGCCCTAGGATTTCGTGCTGTGTGCTATAACCGTTGTGTGAGAGTCTAAATAAGATTATACTCGGTGTTGCATGTTGTTACTGTGTGTGGTCAAGTGTGTCGTGTTTGATAAAACGTGTAAGAAGCGCCCCCGGTCGATCCCGGTCGAACCGGTGATTTCTAGACGAGTTTGACTTTCGGCCGGAAAGATCAACCGATGACTCAGGAAGTCATTCGGGACCTTTCCGAGGCCCAAAAAACTTAGCCGTCATCACGGAAAGCTTAGTTAGGCATTTTCCTTCAGTTTGACTGTAATATTGGTTAGGTCAACTTTCGGTCAAACTTGGACCTTTTATCAGTTCTTTTCCGACATAATCTTGGACGGTTGGAATTTTATTTAAGTGAAAGTGACCCCACTTGACACTTGGCATTTTTGACTTGGAGGATGAAAAAGGGGCTTCCATTGACCCTTATACCCTCCCAACTTAGCTTTAAAGGGATAAGACCTTAAGGGCCTTTTAGTAAATGCACATAATATGTCATTTAAAGCAAAGGGAGCACACAATTCAGCTCATATTGTGTTGTTGCAGCCGAAAATCACCAGAGGAAGAGAAGAGAGGAGAGCTCATTGCTTGAGGAAGAAGAAAGAAGGAAAAGAAAGCAACTTGGACCTTGTTCTTGACCATTTCTTCTCCATTTTCCCTCCATGTTCATCATCTCACCTTCCTAGAGGTATGGATACTCTTCACTTTCCATTTCATCCACTTTCCAATGTGGGTTTTGTGGGTATTTGGCTTGAAGTTGAAGAACTAGCTCTTTTGGTTGTGTTTGGGAGAAGAATTAGTGAAGTAAGGTTGTTTTGTTTGTGTTTGGTTGAAGTTTTGATGGACCCATTGATGGTGTTGATGATTGGAGGCTTTTGATGGTTATTTGGAGTTGGGAGAAGTTAGAAATGGAGTTTTTGGTCTGATTTTCATGGAAATCGAGTTGGGGAAGAAAGGGGAAGGTCCTGGACTGGTTCGGCACGGAAGGTGACCCGGACCAGGCCATGTGCCGGCACGGCAGGCCGTACGGGACGGGTCAGGTACCGGCACGGTACGCGGCGCGGAACGAGCTTGAGTCTGGCACTGTACCTCACACGGTCCGTGTTCGACTCCGGGCCGGTGCGTCGCGCGGTCCGTGCTGGTTACCGGGCCGGTCTGTGATACGGTCCGTGCCAGGTTCCGGCACGGCCTGTGGTGCGTTTCGGACCGCATTCCGGATCTGAACTCCTGAACCAAAACCCTTCGTTTTGAGTCCATTTCGATTCCTAGATCATTCCTTTAGCTTTATTTCTATTCTTTGAGGACTGTTCTGTATTTTAGGTTGAGGAACACGCCGTTGGGTTACTAATTTTGGTATTGTTGTGGTCCAAGACCGGGTATACGAGCTCGAGGGACGAAGACTACTTGGACCCACGAGAGGACGGAGAGGAGGCTAGCCGGACCGCTGTTGATAGGAGTATTTGTTCGTAGGAAGACCACAAGGTAGGGAAAGTACTAACTCCTCGTGCATTTCAATACTTAGTATGCCTATTAGGTTAATAAAATTGGAAAGGTCCTAGAATTGCATATAGGATGCGAATAACTAGAATAATCGTCTTTCAATTACTAATAACCGGACGTGTCTAGTATGCATGAGTAGGATGTGAATAACTAGTGTAACTCGCTTTCAATACTAGGGAATTGCTTTACTGGTAGAGAGGCCGTGATGAGCCCTCGAATTAGTTGTGTTTGCCTCACATGCTTGGTTGCCTCGTTTGGATAAGCTAAGAGTCTAATACAACTAGATTATTTGAATGATGAACTTGACTGCCTGATTGCGAATTTGATTGAATGATTGAACAATTGAATGAACGTTGAGTGTAATTGTTTGTGCTAAATGGTACATGATCGGGTGATTGATAGACCGATGGAGTGCGATTGGTAAGTATATTGGTAGGTGTAAATTTACTGTGATTCATGCGATGTGTTGTGATAGAATTGTTGTGTTAAGCGTTGGTTGTTCTATGGTTGGTTAGTATGTTACTCTCTTTTAGATCTTTGAGTTGGGTTCTATATCGGTATGGCACCCACACTGCGGTGTGGGGTAGTGCCTGTAAGGTACCCACACCAAAGGGAATATTGGTGTGGGGTAGTACCTAAGCCGATGACTTGCGATCCGGTATGGTACCCACACCAAAGGGAAAGCTGGTGTGGGGTAGTATCATAGCCGGTGGATTGGACCCTGCGGGGCATTGGCTACTGGACCCTGCGGGGCAATTAGATGGTTTACCCTGCAGGGATTGGTTACTTGTTGATTCACCCGAGTCTATGCGTCCTGCGGGAGCATTATCTCGGTTCCCTATGACTCATGGTCCTTTGGAGACGTTTCCGAGGGTCCCGATGAATGCGTTGTCATATGGATGTTTCCGGTATTCTCGACGTTATACATCTTTGTGATGTCATGCGTCTCCTCTGGGCCGAGGGAAAATCCGATATGACACAAGAAGTATTGTGGATGGGAGGGTGGTGAATCCATGTCCCACGACATTACTTGCACTCTCTATCTTCTATTGATTGTTAAATGAAGTATTGGTTTCCCCTATTTTTCTATGATTATTACGGACTCTTTGAAGGCGTTAAATAACCGTTTTATTCAGTATTTCATTATCTCCTCAATCCTTCGTATTAGCATTATTTGATTAAATTTGTGAAGCTCCATTTTATTAGACTCAAAAGCTTCCCTTGTTATTTATTTTCCCTACTGAGCTTTAAAGGATTTTATTACTGTTTTACTATTCTTTTCTCGTTCAATTCAAGTCACGTCTCGAGTCCGGCCAGAACCGGATTTGGGGCGTGACAAAACGTGAACTCTTGGTTGTGATATGACCTAATGAGTGATAGACCGGCTATGTGCTATGTTGAGACGGTCCGGTTGATAGACCAGGACCCGCTTGGGCTTTGTGCGGCTTGGTATATCCTTGTTATGTGTCCCAAGAGAAGGCGTGAACGGAGTGGTACTTACACCGAGGGATAGTTCCGGTGTAGTGTATTGAGGCCAAGGATGGCGTGATTGATACCCAAGTCTCTGTGACGGGAAGGCGTACGACCGAAGTGTGTGCCGGTCCAGTACGTATGGCGAGTATTGCCCCGAGTCTGTGTGACGGGAAGACATCGGACTGAGGGATTTCCGGTCGAGGATGTTACCCCCAGTCTCAGTGAGAGGAAGATATCGGGACTGATGCTGTGTGGTCCAGTACGATATAAGAGGTTTAGTGCAAATGGCTTAGTGCATCAATGACGTTGGAACTGTTGTACGCTATCTGTGTGTGTGTCTCGTTGTGTGCTTTATACCTGTTGGTTGGCTTTGTGCGTATCTCTAAGTATGTTTATGACTTTGTGAAAGTGATCGGTAACTGAGTGTCGGGACTGAGGCTTTGTGTTTCGGTACGACATAAGTGGAACGGGCTGTGATAGTTGTAGACGTTGGAAATGATTATATTATGTCTAGGGTGGGTCTGTTGTGTGAGCTGTGCGTGCTGGTTGGCTTTGTGCGTTGTCTGTTGTGTGTGTTATGCGTCCTGTTTGGCTTTGTGCGTTGTCTGCTGTGTGTACCGTGCGTGGTGTCTGACTATGTGCATTGGGTTAAGTGTGACTACGATCTTGTGAGAGTGATTGGTGACTCGAGGTGCTGTTATACCTGATTCTGTGTTGCCGTGCGAGTTCGCACGTGTGATCGGTTGTGAGATAGCCGTGGGCGTTGTTCGTTGAGAATTGCTAGGTGATGAGTGTCAAGAACTAGTTGCGAAAGTGGTGGGTTCGGTTCATTATGAGTTGTTTTTCGGGTTGTGCCTGAGTGAAGGTCACGCGTTGTCTTGGAGAAATTGTTTAATTTGACTTTTAATAGTTATGCTTTACTAGTATGTCCTAATTGGACGGTTACCCGTGGTGATGAACTATGGTTCAGAACCTTAACTACTTTTCCTACTGAGCGTAAGCTCACCCCTTACTTTGTTGTGTTTCAGGTGTTGAGCGGGATCTGTACTAGCAGGATTCTCGGAGCTTGGGAGCTGGCGAGGGTTTAACTAGTGTCTAGCGACGTACTTTATCTTTGACTCGTTTACTTTTACACTTATTGAGCTGTTGACTCATTTGTACTTTTGGAGCTTTAAATTGCATTTGAGGACCATATTTTTTTTTAATCTTTATTACTTTATCTTAAGTCGCGTCTCGAATTCGATCAAAACCGGATTTGGAGCGTGACAACTGACGTTCGGGCCTACCTCCGATCTTCTCGGACGAAGTCAAAGTCTGATTTTAACATGTAAAAGTCATAATCAGTCCCGGTATAGTCAGAATCAGTCCTCTAGTTATCAATTTAGTCCTTTAAATTTCCAATTTAAATTAATTAAATAATTAATTAATCTGCCCGACCCGGATCCGACCCGAATCCGAGAACCGGACCCGAATCCGACCCGGATCCGACCAGGTCCAGAGTCCAGACCCGGCCTGACCCAGAACCGACCCGAACCCGACCCCAGACCCGACCCAGACCCAGCTCCAGATCCGAGTCAGGCCCGGTCCAGACCCGAGTCCAGAGGCCTGGGCCTGGCCCAAGGGTCACCCTGGCCCAAGGCTCGTCCTGGTCAAGGCCCGTCCTGGCCCAAGCTCAGGCTGGCCCAAGGCCGTCCTGACCTAAGTCGTCTTGGCTCGAGTTCGGCATCCTCGAGGTCACTCCGGCGAGGTCTCTAGACTCGACAAGGCGGCGGGTGGTGGCAGGGAAGCCCGGAGAAGGGACGACGGTAGCTGGGAGAGGCGCCAAGAAGGTGAGACGGTGGCCAACGCGCGGTCCAACGCCCTCCGTCCCAGATCTGGCGAGAGCTCGAGCTCTCGCCGGCGTGCGAACGACGATGGCGTCCGGCAAGCCTCGTTCCAGCGAAGCTCGCCAAATCGATCTCGGCTCTGAGGGTTTTCTGGCGGTGCGTGGTCGGAGAAGGTGAACGGAGCGAGAGAGGTCACGAACCCTCGTCGTTTCCTCCGTGCCGACGCGATTCGAGGTCGGGAAGTCGAACCAGAGAGGGAGTCTGGGCGTGGCGTCGCGACTCCGTTGACGGCGTGGTTCGATTCACACGCGGAGGAGGGATGGTGAGGCTGTGTCTGGTGCGAGAGAGAGAGAGGAAGAGAGGAATCGAGAGAGAACGCGAGAGAGAGGCTGAGGGTTAGTCTTGGGATTCGTGTGCGGCCGAGTGAAGACGAAGGGTGAATAGTGGCTAGGGTTTGAGTGAGCCCGAGTTGGGCGTGGGCCTGTACTCGTGCGGTGCGCGATTGATCTCCTCCTGGGCCTGGCTCGCGTGCGCACGAGGTACGGGCTTGGGCTCGGTCTGCTGACTGGGCCTAAGCTTGTCCCGGCCCAAGTCCTTTTTCCCCTCTTTTCTTTTTTTTGTTTCTTTTGCATTCGTTCGAAAATTCAACCCGTTTTCCAACCACGACGTTTTAATCGACAATTTTAATATTTCAATTCTTTTAACCGAGGCGGTCTTTACAGACCAAAGTTCCACCGTGAAAACCCAGATTTTGTTGGAGGGTCGCCATGCCAGCTTCCGGAGCCAATGTCTCACAGAAAAACGAATTCAAATTCCTGATAGTTCCAGGGCAGGAACTATCAGGAATATGAGTTTGTTAATGGTCAGATTTTTTTGTCCCGATAAGACCACGTGTTGAGCCAACATTGACTGGCACGCGAACCGCGAGACGCAAGCCGACAAACCACAACCGCAATGCGTGGTTCACGATTTAACGGTTCACGATTCGTAGAATCGGCATCCCACAACACGCTGCCTGCGAACCGCTAAATCGCGGTTCATGATCACGGTTTGTGGATCGGTTTCGTTGCGCTGCAAATACTCTAACAAAGCTCGAGAGAGATAAATCGAAAAAAAAAGAAGAAATACCATAATATCCCGGACCTATTTGAACGTTTCCATTTCACTCATATCTACATCTTACCAACACCATTCAGCCGCCAGGTTGGACTGGATCTCTACTATCCAGGGCATCTCATTCTCGTATACAGCCAATCAATATTTGATGTTTCGGAAGATGATCGAAGCAATCTTGCATTTTACAATGATTTTCTAAACACACGTTCTGGTTTTAAGATAATTAATATCAACTACTTTTTGAAAATATTATAGACACGACTTTAGAGTTGGGGCTAGTGAGTTCTGAGTTCTGACATTGACCCCATATTTTATTCACATTTGTTGTTAATAACCCCAGATTCTACAAGCTTGTCATCAGAGAGAGAGAGGGAGAGAGAGATGGGAGAGAGAGAGAAAGTGTGTGTGACAGGCGCAGGAGGATATGTTGCATCATGGCTTGTCAAGTTTCTTCTCTCCAAAGGCTATACTGTCCATGGAACCGTCAGAGATCCATGTAATCCTTCTCTTTTACTCCTCTTAATTTCACTTCCTATTACCTAACTCTTTGCAATAAAGTTTATTTGCATTTTCAGATCTGATTTAATCTTTATGTGGATCATATAGCTTTTAAGTGGATCAGGTTTTAACTACATATATGTTATGAGTTTGGTAACCGTTGATTTGTATCCCACACGTGCATAATTTGACTTGCACGTAAGGAGGGATGTTAGGGCATTCACCTATCAGGTTGAGCTCTTAGCTGAAGAATTGGGTTTTATGATTTCAGGTGATGCCAAAAATGATCATCTCAAGAAATTGGATAACGCCGGTGAGAGGTTGAAACTCTTCAAGGCGGAGTTGTTGGACTATGAAGGTCTGTGTGAGGCCATATCAGGATGCATAGGGGTTTTCCATGTTGCCTCTCCCGTTACCTCCGACACTATACCTAACCCCGAGGCAAGACCTTCATCACTTCATTTCACTAACATTGTTTTGATGATACATTAAATTAATAAGTCATATAAATTGCAGGTGCAGTTGATTGAACCGGCAGTGGCTGGTACAAGAAATGTACTAAATGCGTGTTCAAAGGCTGAGGTGAAGAAGCTGGTAGTTGTGTCCTCCGTTAGTGCTGTTGTACATAACCCCAACTGGCCAAAGGGTCGTGTTATGGACGAGGAACGCTGGTCTGATTTGGAACACTGTAAAGCAAATAAGGTGAGATCATTTTTATCGAATGATGATGAACCAAGTCAACTAAACGTTCAGGCTGATAATTATAATTTATATTCTAACGAGTCTATGTGAACCCCAGATGTGGTATGCACTTGGAAAAACCTGTGCAGAAATGGAAGCTTGGGAATATTCAAAGGGGAGTGAAGTCAACATCATCACAGTTTGTCCATCCTTAGTGATTGGGCCAATGTTACAATCCACAATCAATGCCAGCAGCTCACTTTTCCTTAACTTTCTGAAAGGTTTGGCTAGACTTAAACTAAAGAGCTTGAACTTGTCATCCAAATCAATTGTTACTTACTGTGTCATGTAACTTTGATACACAGATACAAGTGCATCAGTAGATTTTGGGATTCGTCCGTTGGTGGATGTGCGTGATGTGGCTGAAGCGTTGATACTGGTTTACGAAAGTCAGGAAGCAGAGGGAAGATATATATGCTCTTCACACAAGATCACAACACCAGATTTGGTTGACAAGTTGAGCGCTATGTATCCTCAATCTCGTTACGTTTCTCACATCAGGTATGCTATGTGTCTACGTAAATTGTTATTCACTGTTTTGTTGTTTGGGTTAATTTCTTTTAGTACCCATTTTTTTATTGGTAACACTCTTTTAGTACCATGATATATTAAACTGTTATTGAAAGTTATGGGAAGACGGTTACTAGATTTTCCAACATTGTGTTTCTGATCCGATGGCAGTTTCGGCGTTGAGGGGACACGGTTGAAGCTGAGCTCGGAGAAGCTGCATAAACTGGGGTGGAAGATTAGGCCATTAGAAGAGACTATCGAGGATGCTGTGAAAGACTATCAAGAGAAAGGAGCCTACAAGCCTCGGTCTTTATCGTCTTGATTCACATGTCACAAGCTCAGATCGGAGAAACTGGAGAATGAATTGCTTTCATGTTTTTTTTCTAGTCATCAATTAGTGTTGTGCTTGACACAAAATGAGCTGTAGACTGGGTCACTGTGAAATGGACTTCATGGCACTTTTTTTCAATGACAGTCATGTGTAATGACTATTCTGATGCTGGAAATCAGAGGATAATAGGCACTGATAGTTGGTAATTCCCGTTGAGGGTTTGTGTGTTATTCATGAATATAAATGATACAAATAAGGTGTAAATATGGAAACACAATCACATAATAACTATACAAGATAATCTAATATGGGAACAGAGTAAGATCATATCAGATCGTAGAAGCATAATATATTTTAACACGCTCCAGCAGTCGTAACGGTTGGCGGCAAAACGTTGAGACTGGACATGAAATCATCAAATAGAGCTTACGGAAGATCCTTGGTGAAGACGTCCGCGAACTGATAAGAGGATGCCGCATGGAGTACACAGACTTGTCCTGATGCAACTTTCTCGCAAACAAAGCGATTAAGCTTGAATTGCTGGTTTCAATAATGTTCATGGTTATGTACGACAGACAAGGTGCTACGAAATGGAGAAGAAGACAAGATGGAGATGAAGAGAGTTGGGTACTTGAGTTTCAAATACCAAAGAGAAAGGGTGAAGAGGTATTACCGTATTAGAGCATGTACATCAAGGGAGGCAAGAGGCAGAACTCTATGTTGACTGGACTGAATTGTGCTCATGCCTCTCCAAAATTGAGAGTGTTTCACATCAAGAGGGGCAGATATGGGGATCATGCTCCTCATGAAATGTTGACTGCATAATTAATTATGTTTTTGCTAAATTCGTTAAATTCATATTTAATTAACAAAATGATAAATAAAATATATATAAATAATTAAAAAATGTAAAACTAATTAATAAATACAATTAAATAACTAAAATGGATGATGAAACTTGAAATTTCATTACAATTCGTCGTCGTTGGAAATTTTTTATCGAAATAGGAAACTGATTTTTTAAATAAAGAACTAATTTTTAAATTTTAAAACTGATTTTTTAAATTAAAAATATGATTTTTTTAAATTTAACAACTGATTTTTAAATTAAAAAATGATTTTTAAATTTAAAAACAGAATTTTTAAATTAAAAACTAATTTTTTAAATTTAAAACAGATTTTTTAAAATTATAAATTAAAAACTGTTTTTTAAATTTAAAACAGATTTTATAAATTAAAATTTAATTTATATATAAAATGAAAAAAAACAAAGGGACACGCGTCAGCACGCCAACAAGAGGCAGAGAGGCGCGAGGCAGGTTTCTGCCCCGCGCTCCGAACCCATCCATGCGGGGCTACGCCCCGCACCCCGCCCTCCCTCATTTTCGCCCCCCACATCAAGAGGGGCAAGAGGCAAGTGCCCCTTTCCCCCGCCCCCCTCTTGCCCCGGCTTGATGTACATGCTCTAAGGGAATTAAGGGTATATTTAGTATTTTCTGAAAATTTTGATCATGGCACATGATCATTTTTATAAATTGAACGATAAAGACTAAATCGAAATTAAACCTTTTCCATTATAACGAAAAAAAGAAGAAAAGAACATAATAGAGTATTCATTCAAAAATAACGATTTTCTAAGTTAAATGAGTTTTTTTTAGCTGAAGGTACGAAATTTCATTAATCAAAATGTGTAATGACAATAAAGTGCATCCTCTCTGACCACGAAGAACATGGCAAGAACAATTAAGAATGTTCGCTATTCTTTTCATAGTAGAACCGTCCTTGACGGTTTTGAATTGATGCCCTTTCGGCAATGACAGAATATGGGTGGAGGGAACAGGGTACCAGAGATCCTGAGGGACCTCGACGGTAATGGTGATGGTGGGAGGCAAAGCATCGTCTAGGGACCCCTCCTAGGGCCAGTCGCCGATGCTCAGGCGATGCCTCATCCCTCCCAGCGGGGCTTCTTCCCCGCTTGTGGTAAGTCATCCCGCGCCGCGCCAGACGCAGCCTCCTTCATACCTCCATCAACCTCGCCAGTTTGAAACCCGGGCGCTGGAACTTCAACAAGTCGCACTTCTGCCTGGGCGCACCCTCTACCTCTAAACCCTCCAGACCGAGAGGCAGTACTCGAATCAGCAGAGAGCTGACCCATTCCCAACCCCCCGCCCGTCCCGTGTACAAAAATGCCTAGGAGAGAGGTAGAGAACCACCCAGAGCGGCGTAGCGCTGGCGGCAAGCTAGCATCCCGTTTGGGAATCCGGGGACCCAGATTAGGTAACGGGTCCAGTGTTATGTCGCCCCCATATCGAGATAACCTAGGTAGCGGGTCTAATGTCAACGGCCACAGTTCAGCATCCCCCAAAGTTCCGCCGCGGTCAGTGCATACTCCATCCATAACCACTAGCTGTTGACGATTGTTGCGAGAGCAAGGTCCGCCCACCGGTGCATAGCGCAGCAGACCCCGACGGTACGTCGGCGGTCGCCGAACCCTACCCACAGTAGGAGGCAGAGCAGTCACCCCTCGGGGCATTGGGTCACCGACTCCCCGATCAGCTTCCGGTACCCATTCCCTCGTTCTTTTCCACACACAACATCGAGAAACCCTAAGGGAAGAAGTTTCGACCATGCTCCACCACAACCTAACTCGATCACGGGTTCAGCCCAAGTTTGAGCCTTTACCGATGTGACCAAGACAACAGACGAAAGCTCCGTAACATCCCGAATCGTCCCCAACGGAAGGCGAGGAGGCTGAAGTCGCAGCGGCATAGGCTGAGATGGAACCCTAGATCGGGCGGTAAGCCCCCTAGGCACCAGAGCGAGGTCTTGTCGCTGGTGGGCCCTGAGAAGCGCGGTAGGGTTCGGCGCACGTGGAGACGACATGTAGCTTGGAGCCGAAGTCACCGAGACTCGCCGCACTCAACAACGACGTTCCCAGTGTTGGCAACAAAGAGTAGCACCATGGGGAATGGGGGCGATCCTCGCAGACCAAATAACCCCAGCGATTCCCTCGAAACTGAAACCGAAACTGGAGTCACGGAGCGCACCGGTAGAGGAGGCCGGGGCGAGGCCCGTGGAAGAGGGGATTGGGTTGGTGGTGGTCGTAGGAATTGCAGACCAAACGGAGGGATACCAGGCGAGCCTGGCGGGAGAGGACGAGGGGGCATGGCGATCGGATTAGGAGTCGTCGGAACCACAAGAGGGACGGGGAGGGGGAGAGGCGACGATGGTTGTTGAAAAGCCAGCCACTCCCACTCGTAGTTAAACTCCGCACCAGGTGTGGGCTGCGAGGTCAACTGGATGGGATAGACAAACACAGGAACGACGAAACGGGAGCTTCATAGCGGCGAAACAAGCTAGAATTGGGGTAGACTCTCAAGTCGAGAGAGTATGACTTCGATATTAAAGTTGTCAAGTTAAATGAGTTAAAAAAATTCCTTTTATATAGATACATAGGAAACAAAATTATTGATGGGACACACAACTCAGGCCGGCCCTCGTGTTAAGTTGCCATTGTTCATAATATAATATGATGAGAGCAAATATATAACGATGCTTCATAGCCTAAGTTATGGTTTAAGTTTATTTAATGTCAATTGGTCAACTGGTTATAGAAAATATGAGAAGACGTTAGAGTTCATGCTTGCCAGCAGTGACAATGACCAATAACTAATGATTCACATTTCTTGCCAATAATAAGCATTGATGCTTGAGGCAAGCTCCGCTATAATCGACAAGTCAACTTGTCATCAGAGAGAGATAATGAGGGGAGAGGTCGGAGATAGAGTGTGTGTGACCGGCGCCGGAGGATTTGTTGCATCATGGCTTGTCAAGTTCCTTCTCTCCAGAGGCTACACTGTCCATGGCACCGTCAGAGATCCATGTAATGCTTCTCTTTCTTCATTTCTTGTGACATTTGCATAAGTCCCTTGAATCTTTGATCTACCGTGTAATTACAACTTAATCTCTACATACTAGAACGAGTTTTTGGGTGGATCAGATTTTAACATGATATCTTTCCTTGTACTTCTCAATTGTGACCTTTCTATTTTTGCACAAACTAACATTTTCCGTCTATTTTGACGATTCCGTTAAAAAATGTTACTGTGCACGTGACCAACACGTGTCAAAAACCTAACGGAATCCGTTAAAATAGACGAAAATTGTTCGTTTTCGCAAAAAATGTCAAGCGTAGTTGGGAAGTTCAAGGAAAGGTCAAGTCCAGTTAGGACCGCCAAAACAAACTTCAAGGGAGGTTAGGACTCATGGCTTCCCCTTAGATCAATTGTTCAGGCCTAAATCAGGTTTTATGGTTTCAGGCGATGCCAAAAACGATCACCTGAAGAAATTGGATAAAGCCGATGAGAGGTTGAAACTTTTCAAGGCGGAGTTGTTGGACCATGAGGCTCTGTGTGACGCTGTATCAGGATGCGTCGGGGTTTTCCATGTCGCGACTCCTGTTGTTCTTTATAGTACAATTGTACCTAACCCCGAGGCAATATATCCTCATCTCTCTTGCTTTGTGTTTGCTATCATTTTTGGACCAATAACAAGTGATCATATATGTAGCAGGTCCAGTTGATTGAACCGGCAGTGGTTGGTACAAGAAATGTACTACAAGCTTGTTCGAAGGCTGAGGTGAACAAGTTGGTGGTTGTGTCATCTATTGCCGCTGTTTCGAATAACCTGAATTGGCCCAAGGATCGTGATATGGACGAGGAATGCTGGTCCGATTTGGAATATTGTAAAACAAATCAGGTGAGAGATCAATTAATGGAAGTTTTCAATCTACTACCCTTGAATAACTAATAGAGTTTGATTCATATCTTCTTTATTGATCATCTAAGTATATATATACAGTTACTGATATTATAAAGAATATAAAAGAGTTTTGAATACTTTCAAACTTTATACATTCAAATATAGATAATAATCCTATTGTTATCGCTACCGAAATCAAGGAACATGACATGTGGGAAGCTTTTGGTGAAGACATCTATAATTTGAGAACGAGATGGGATATGAAGAACACGAACCTGACTCTTGATAAGTGTCTCTTGAACGAAATGAATGTCAAGTTCAATATGGTTGATGCGTTGAAGTTGCACTGGGTTTCCTGAAAGATAGATAGCAATGGTATTGTCACAATACATTAGAGTCGCGCGAGAGACTGAGCAGCGAAGTTCGAGGAAGAGATTGTGAATCCAGCATGATTCCGACACAACATTAGCCCACCCCCACCCCACCCCCGGGGTACTCGGCTTCGTCGTTGAGCGAGACAGAGTCGGTTGGCGTTTGAAGGACCAAGAGATCAGGTTGTCTCATAAGAACACATAGTAGCCAGACATAGAGCGACGCGTGTGGGGAAACCAACCCAATCAACATCCGTGTAAGAGACTAGTCCAGAAACAAATGAGGAATATAGATGAAGGCGGAGAAAACGGATGCTTTGTATATAACGAATGATCCGCTTGAGAGCCCCCATGTGATGGACACGCGGATCGTGCATATGAAGATAAACCTGCTGAACGGCACAAGTGAAGGTGAGATACTGGAATGGCCAGGCTGCAGTATAGAGTGGGGTCCTCGAAGGGAGGACTATCAGAGGTACTGAGCTTACCCTGAGTATCTACAGGAGTGGTAGAAGGGCGCATGAGTCCATACCAACACGAGCAATGATATCTGATGCATATTTATGTTGCGAAAGAAACATACCACCATAATGACGGGTGACTGTGATGCCCAAAAATAAGATAACGGACTAAGGTCCTTCATAGCAAACTCGGAATTCAGGTGGCCCATAATAGAAAGTCGGAGCGCCTCGCTGGAGGATACGAGGATTATGTCGGCCACATACAACAAGATATTGGCAATACCAGCTCATTGGATGAAGATAAACAATGAATGATTGGACCTGCTATGAGAAAAACCAATCGAGAAAACAAGTCGGTGAAACACTGATACCCAGCCCGGGGAGCCTGTTTGAAACCATAAAGAGAATAGTGCAACAAACAGACATAGTCGGGATTAACAGAGCTCCGAAAACCGAGGGGTTGATGCATGTAGACCTCTCATTAAGATTTCCATGAAGAATAGCATTCTTGACGTCAAGCTGATGAATCGACCAGGATCGGGAAAATGCAATGCTCAATACGGTGCGGATGGTCGAGGGTTTGACCACATGGCTGAACGTCTCATCACAATCTACTCCAACCTATTAAGACTTTCCATCACCAATAAGACGAGTCTTATATCGCTCAAAAGAATCATCAGACCTAGTTTTGTGGCGAAAAATCCACATGGAACGTATGATATTAACCCCCCACAAGTTGAGGAACCAGAACCCAAGTTTTTTTTGAATAAGCTCGAAAATTTTTATTAGAAAAAATTAGATCCAAGAAGGATCTAATCATAGGCAACCAATACATGAGAGCTATCAAGAAGATCTGCGGGAACATAACCCGACACAAAAACAAAAAAGGAGCACAAAATCACCCATCAGTGACCCACTCTTCGCCTTCCGAAGTCAAGGTCCGATCGTCGAAGGCTTTAGCTGCATGAGCCCAATGAGCAGCTTGAGTTTGTTGTAAGTTCTTCTTCCTAATGTCCACAAGATTTACAACTCTCTCCCGACTCCTAGAGTGGGCTGGTTTAATATGAGCGGTGTAGTAATCCCCTAAGAACTTGGGAGGTTGACTTTGCCAATTCAAAGTTCTAATAGGACGACCCTTGTTCAGCAGTTTAGGATTTGGAGGTTAGAGAAGAACCTCCTTTCACGGGCTACTTTGAAGAACCCCGATCGAACCCACTGGAGCTCCCGAAATGTCCACAACGGATGGTTTAATTTGGGTCTCCAAGCCCGAACCCGACCCAATAGAACCTGTCCCCGAAGCTTGGGCCTTATATAATGGATAAATTGGGCTCAAAGTGGGCCCAATCACAGTCCCATTAGAAGCTGGACCCGTTGGCACAAATTCAAGACCACTTGGGATCAAAGCATTGAACCCGTCATCCGGCCCAATATGACCCAACACGTCTACACCTTCGTCTCCACGCAGATTCACATAACTTGAAGACCCTAAAGCAGAACTACGATCAAGGGCTCCTCGATTCTCCAAATCATCCCCAGTAGTTGAAATCGCTAGTCTCACGGGATCGATACCATGAATCGCGGATTGACCAATAACTACCCGATCTTGCGACGAGTCTCGGCTGTCCGACGACGAAGAAGACGTCGGCGCCGGTAAAGACTAGACCCGAACCAAGCTATGATTGTTGACGACATCAGTATCCGGAGACTCATCAGGCTGGGCCATAAACGGGACAATAGTAGTCCCTGTTACAGAGCTCTGTTTTTGAGCATCAAGAACAGAGCAACCCAAAAACGTCTCCGGCTTGACCTTCCGACGCCGGGAAATGGCTACAAACAACTTAAACCCGTTAAGCTTATACCCATTAAGATTATCAACTGCCTGGGTCACCTCGTCGTGGCATTTGAACCGAACAAACTCGAAGAAGTTGCCTCTCCGGTTCGGGCTCCAAAAAACAGAGCACGCCGAAACCTCGACGTAAGCTCCAAATACATTACGAACCCACTCTGACTTGGTATCGTACGACAGGTTACAAATAAAAACTTCATCCCTCTGTAATTGAAATTGCTTCTTCTGAGGGACGATGAGACGAGTTTCAACGTGATGCTTCACAATCTCACCGACATCGGATAAAGTTATAGGCTTGCCGACCACCTCACCAACCGGACTGAACTCTGTGCAACATCCTCCCCAACAACAACTGGAGCATACTTGGATGAACGAACTCCAACCTTAACCTTCCGATGACGCTTTGGTCGGAGAGAACGTCGCTCACCATCACCATTAAACACCTTCTCCTTAGCCCTCTTAGTCTTAGAAGATTGACTCCCCTGTGAAGAAGATACTACCATGCAATATGAACTGTACAAGGTCAAAAGGAAGGAGCAAAACTAAGAGAAGGGGAGTTGGGAGCTCATCCTTCACCCAAGTTTTATTATTAATTAAAGCATCATACTCGTCTATCATAGCTAACTCCCAATTCGGGATACAGATAGCATCTTTAGGATTACAAAGGATGTGTGATATAGCTGTGGTAGAGGAAAAGTTAAATGAGATCTTTGGTTTGGAGATGCCCGACCTGTTACGCGTAACCATGGTATGAGGACGAGCTGTAGGCCGAGAGAGTCGGGTGCCAGATGGTAGTTCTGGGGTGGGTGATGTTACAAAGTCGGCTGGTCTGGTCGGGCTCAGGCATGATGGATGAGAGGCTGTAATGAGGGGGGAGGGTGTTGGACGATCCGAGACCCGCACTGCGTGGAAGATATGCGTTCTTGGGTAGACCAGTAGGGGGACGAAAATATGAGTCTTGATAGCTGAGGAAATAGAATTGGTCAAAAACTCATAAGCCGGTGGGGTCGGGTTATAGTGAGAAGAAAAAGGAAACACCGATTCATCAAATACAACATGCATGTATATAATGAATTTGTCAGTTTTTAAATCAAAACATTTATACCTTTGATGGTTGGGAGGAAATCCAAAGAAGACACATGGAGTCGGACGAGCCTACAACTTAGGAGTAGATGTGGAAGGGAGTAATGGAAAACACAAACAACCAAATATATGAATATGAGACAAGATAAGGATATGATTATAAAGATAATGAGTGGGAAATGAAAAATTGAGCAATTTAGACGAAAGCATGTTCAATAGATACGTAGACATAAACAGGGCATGATGCCAAAAAAGAGGAATGGAGGCATGGAGAAGTAAAGTACGAACCATATTACCGAGGCTTCAGATTTTACTCTCAGCACAACCATTCTGAGAAGATCTATGCGGGCAAGAGAAATGAAACATCATTCCAAAAGAGGCGCAAAATCAATGGAAGGAGGAGTTGTCAAACTCTTTCCCATTATCGCACTAAAAACTCTTTATAGCACAACCAAATTGAGTAGAAACAAACTTACTGATATACGAAAATACAGTAAAGACTTGAGACTTATGGCCTAGAAAAAAGTCCAAACAAAATTGGTGAAGTCATCAAGTAATATTTATGGCCAGACGGGCTTAAAATTGGTGAGGTCATTTTTCTCTCTCTCTAATTAATAATTTTAAAATGTAAAATGTAAAATTAAATATGATATAAAAATAAAAATAAAAACTTAAATATTCTTATATAGAAAATTAATAATTCCAGATATTTTATTTCTTTGTAAAAAGTGGATAGTTCACCGTTAGGAATTGTGACGAAAGCTCAACCAATAAGAGGGTAAATATGTCATTTTGGAAAATGTTGTTGTGCACGTGACCAACACCTGTCCAAAAAATAAACGACATCGTCAAAACAGACGGTAATTGATAGTTTGTGTAAATTGTGAAAAGGTCATAAATGGAAAATGTGAAAAAGGTCAACCGCAGTTAAGATCGCCAAAACAAAAGTCAAACTGGATTAGGACGCATGGTTTTCCCTAATAAGTATAATTCTCATCTAATCACTCTTACATTTTTCTTTTTAACTTTCGACTACCTCCTAAGTTTCTTTGAACTCTCATTTTACCCCCACTCCCTTCAATTTTTTGGATGTGATATGAAAATAATATCCCCACTAGAAATAAAAAGGTTAAATATCGAAACTTATTTTTAAGTATTGATCATGAGCACTACAATATCCAACGTTTCAAAATGACAAATGCAATATCTTAAGTGATTGTCACGCAATTTTGTTAGTAAAAATAAACAAAATATTCCATTTCGTTGGTCTTATGACCATATGTGTCATTTAATGGATGATAAAATGACAATTTTTTCCTTACTTATTCGACCTTTATATATTTAACGTTGACTCTGATGTAAACCCTAGATGTGGTATGCGCTTGGAAAAACATGTGCAGAAATAGAAGCTAGGGAATATGCCAAGGGAAATCAACTGAAAGTCATCACAGTTTGTCCATCCTTAATCATTGGGCCAATGTTGCAATCCACAGTAAATGCCAGCAGCTCATTTTTTCTCAACTTTCTGAAAGGTTTGGTTAAACATAAACTAAAGAGCTTAAACTTTTCATTTAAATCAACTGTTACTTATCATGTTATGTAATTGTCATAAGCAGATACAAGTGTACCAGTAAATTTTGGGGATCTCCCCATGGTGGATGTGCGCGACGTGGCTGGAGCGCTGATACTGGTTTACGAGAACCGGGAAGCAGAGGGGAGGTACATGTGTTCTTCACATTGGATCACAACACCAGATTTAGTGGACAAGTTGAACACTATGTATCCTCAGTCTCGTTACGTTTGTCCCACAAGGTATATATGTCGTGTGTGTTACTACATTTTTATCCACTGCTCCATTGCATTGTGTTTCTAATATTCCATTGCATTGTGTTTCTAATATGATGATAGTTTCAGCAATGAAGAGACACAATTGAAGCTGAGCTCAGCGAAGTTGCAGAAACTGGGGTGGAAGATTAGGTCATTAGATGAGACTATTGACGATGTTGTGAAAGGCTATGAAGAGAAAGGAGCCTACAAGCCTCGGTCTTCATCATCATGATTCACATGTCATGTGTCACAAGGACCAGATAACTGAAACTATATTCTTAACATCATATGTCAAAACTATTAGTATTTCTTATTCATTAACTTGTTCTCCATTATTTATACATATCTTTTTCACTTCAAGTCCTTAATTATTTTTCTTCTTAATCATTAAATTTGTTAGAACATCTCTAATGAAAATAGCGTGGACAGTGGTTTGGAGTAGTGGTAAAACACATTTTGAGTTTCTCTCTCCTCCAAAACACTATCTCCTACCACTACCTCCCTAATGACAAACAACTAGTAGTTATTTAGAGCCATTCTTTGCACTTTTAATATTTTCAAAACCACCCCAAATTAAACTACTATTTTATTTTTGCCAATGTCAAATATGAAATACATTATATTACTCTAATTGTTGGCGCCATCTTCAAATTTAACCCAAATGTGATCGACGAGGTCATTGTGAAGATGTTGACGAACATCCCGATCTCGGATCCGGCCTCTATGAGCCATGATACTATCCAAGTTTACCGCTGGTGGTGGTCCTCTACGGATCGCTACGTTTGGGACACCAATATCTGCAAACGGATCAATGGGGTACGATCTTTGTTGATCCTCAACAATAATGTTGTGCTAGATAATACAAATAGGCATGATGATTGTGAGTGAGTTCTTATCCCACATTCGGCTCGAATGAGTGACGATGTGAAAGCGAGCCTGTATAAATCTAAATGCTCGTTCCTTCATATACGCCTCTTGGTTTCTAGAAAAACACTTTTGCTTTGTCGTTTGTGGAGCTGGTATTGTCTTCACAAATGTAGCACAAGGAGGATAAATTCACCCAGTCAAGTAGTAAGGGGTTGTGTATTCTCTACCGTTGACCTTAAACTTAATCGGTGGAGCGAAGCCTCGAACTGCCTGATGAAATAATTTAGACCTATCGAGCACGTTGATGTCGTTGTTTGTCACGCCCCAAATCCGGTTTTGACCGGACTCGAGACGTGAACTAAAAACAATAAAGGAGAAGGGTGAGCTTTCGCTCAGTAGGAAAAAGTAGTTAAGGGGATGAGCTATCCGCTCACCACCATGGGTAACCGTCCAATTAGGGCATACTAGAAAAGCACAACATCTAACGACATCCACAGGAATCACATAATCACAATCAACCTCGCATAACCATAACCACACTTGATCACATAACTTACACAATCATCAAGCAATTAACACACAATAGAACGATCACATGTCCTGTACAGCAGTCCCCCCCGTCGCCGGCTTGCGTAGCATGACTTGACCATATCGTAGCGGAACACACATCCCCGGCCTAGATATTTTCCCGGACACACATCATCGGGGTGAAACTCATAATAACATACCACACCGGCACTCACCTCGGTCGGGTATCTTCCCGGATCACACAACAATTCACAGGGTTCCAACATCAAATTAGTTTCAAAGTTCTTAACACTTTCTCTTTCTAACATAACATTCCATGTTGACATCATGTCGTTACAACCCGGTTCAGGCGTCCCCGAATTACTTTGTAACCACTTGACATCCCCAATCATGTTCAACTACAGTGGCGTCCTTGCAGTCGAGTCGTGATGGTACAAACACTTCAGTTTTTGCAGAAATTTGGGCATGACCCATTTGAAAATTCTACTAACCATCCGCTTAAGCGGGACATTCAACTTACACCTCGGGTCTCGGTAATTACACCATTACCGCCCGACCAAGTCAACGTTCAGCAATCGGATAACACAATTACTTAACCAAGACTAGCAAGTCATCACACAGCTCAAGCAAGACACAAAGTCCAACCCAGACAAGGAAAAACACAAACAACTTACTTCACTACCCGAGACTCGCGTCGTCTCGGATCTACGCGCAGGACACTTACGATTTACGTAACCGACACACGGAACCCTAATGACTTAACTCTACCCACCTAATTGACGTACGATCCGAAGTTTTGAAAAACCAGGCTCTGATACCAAAATCGCGGGGCGAAGCCCTCCCTCAAACCGCCTGCAGCGGCGAGCCTCGGTCGGCACCATCTCCGGTGCAAAGCGGGACAAGGATGTGAACCTCGCCTCGTACTCAGACACCGTCATCCCCTCCTAACGTAGCTCCAGGAACTGCTGGTGTCTATCCTCATGAGTTGACGTCCCTCCGCTCGAGAGTCGGCGACCACGTACACTCTGCCCTGCGGTGCCGGGGGTCCTCCTCTCGGGGGTGGTGGAAGGGTCACCAGTTGTGTAGCTCTCTGCCTCGGCGCTGGCGCGTACACTGCCTTGCCGGTATATCAGTCCGAGAGTGTGACATGATGGAGGAGTTGAACATGTTTTGGCTTGAGCTAGATGAGATTGCTGATGGCGTGGCCATGTGTTCGCTAGTGGCTCAGCCCACATTGGTTGCACGAGTGTTAGAGGCGTCGATATCGATGGCTCTGTACCGGTTTGTACCAGCCGAGTTGGTCGAGTTGAAGCGACAACTCGAGGAGCTTCGGGAGAAAGGATTTATCCGTCCTAGCACTTCGCCGTGGGGAGCGCCCACACTCTTTGTGAAGAAGAAGTGTGGAACACTGAGGATGTATGCTTACTGCGGGAAGTACTGCTCCAGGAACAACTCCCCGAACAAATGGAAGTCATCTCCCTCCCTGAGCTACTGGCGCTGCGACCAATGGTATGCATCGCCCTCCAGCTGAAACGCTGCAAAGGATACTCTCATCCGATCATCCATGATTCCCGACGTATCCAAGTTGCGGGTAATCTGCTCCAACCACCTCTCGGTTGCATCGGGGTCTGGCTCCCAGGAAAAGACGGCAGTGCCCAGCCTGCGAAAGTCTCGCAGCGCCTGATGTCACGCCCCAATTTCAGCGAACCGAACTCAGGACGCGAACCTTTTAAAATAAGAAAACACTTGAAACCTGTTTTCATTAAACGCTTTAAAAGTACCATTTGTTCAACAAAATAAAATTACATTTTAAAACACGTCCCAACAAGTGGACAAAAGTACAAGGTATCCGTCACTAGACTCAAAAGACAAAACCCGGACTCCGCTCCTAGCTCCACAAGCTTCGAGAGCTCACCTAGTCCGTCCCACGAACAGTACCTGTAGGAAAAGCAGCTAGGGGTGAGCGTTCGCTCACCACCACGGATAACAGACTGACTACGACATAATTAGCAGACAAAGCCGGTAACACCAAAACTAAACCCAACACCGGGAATACCATCCCCAAACTCAAGTAACTTAACTGGCACACAACCCGTTACCTTCCATGACCAACTCAACACCTTGACACGTAAAGTATACCCGACACAACGATCACGACCTCTCCCAAGGACTCGCAATAAACTACGCAACACTAAACAAGATCACAAAGGATCGCACACCAAACAAGATCACAAAGGATCGCAAACCAGCTGCTCAGTAACCTCCCTCACCAGACTCAACCTCAAACTCGTAAAGTAGAACCGACACCACCAACAATGACCTTCCCCAAAGACACGAACCCGGATCAGGCTAGCCGAAGAATGCTCAGAACCTGCCGAGCCTCGTACACGGATCAGGCCAGCGAAAGAATGCTCGTAACCTGCCGGACCCGGTCACGGATCAGGCTAGCCGAAGAATGCTCATAACCTTTCGGGATCCGGACACGGAACAGGCTAGCCGAAGAATGCTTAGAACTTGTCGAGGCTCGAGTTTGGTCAGGCCAGCCGAAGAATGCTCGTAACCTGCCAAAATCCACACCACTCCCCGACACACAGTCGGTTCGGGCAAACACAACCACAAACACAAGCAAGTTCAACAACCAGTCGCTAAAGGCCACTCAAGACACCTCAATAGTAAAATTCGGACTCAACAGCCCCACAAGCACTCACGGCCTCCCAAGACACACCGACAGTAAGACACGGACTCAACAGCCCCACATGCACTCACGGCCACTCAAAACCACCAACAGTAAAGGCACAGGTTCACAACCCCACGGGTACTCACTGCCACCCAAAACACCAAAATGACAATACGGGCTCTCAAGGTCACCCAAAACTCAACAATAATCAACACGGCTCTCAAGGCCACCCGAACTCGACAACAAATAACACGGCTCTCAAGGCCACCCAAACTCAACAACAATTAACACGGCTCTCAAGGCCACCCAAACTCAACAACAATTAACACGGGGTCTCAAGGCCACCCAAACTCAACAACAAATAACGCACAACAACCTCCGGCATAATCGATGCCTCCAACAGTCCTAAGATCGCTAGTTTCACAAACAACCTCCGGGCATGGTCATATGCCTCCAGTAAACAATTACCGCTAAGTCCTCTGATCCTACGACACTACTAAGTGTCACATGCTTTTCTCATAAACGCTACAATCCCGTATCATGCATTTCTAATATTCGATAACCTACTCAACCCACGACACCCCGGTGTCACATGCAATTCTACTGTTAACTTTCCCTAGTCAGGGCCGAGATCCGGCTACTTTTCCCTACCTCAACTGAAGAGCACCCGCTACGTTTCCTAGCTGCTGACGTTCTGGCTCGCTACCTCCGGGCTTCACTTCGATCGAAACCAGACGCTAAAGATAAAACGAAAGCCATAATTAGAGGCGGTTCTCAGGTTAATTTAAAGGTCACGATTAATCCAGTTTAAAACCGACAGTTGTCCTTTAAACTTGAGCGGGATAAAAGCGGGGTCACGGCGAATCGGGTTTGAGTACCCGAGCACCGAAACCGGTGCATGCGAGGCACGGTCCCAATGCACGAGGTCCGATTCAGCGGTCCGCTTTTGTTCCTTTTTAAACCCAATTAGCATTCCATTTTAACTAGAGTTCCAGATTCGTTCAACTGCTCAAATTCCGTTTTAAATCCGTTTAACGTCTAGTTTAAACGTTCAGGTTCCCAACCCAATCCAGTTTCGATCCAATAACCTTAACAAGAAAACCATAGACTTGACTCTGGTTTCGTTTTCCTTTTTGATTAAAACCGTTTTATTTCCAAAGTTGATTCTCGTTTTTAAACCCAAATTGATTTTAAATTCTCTCCATTTTAAAACCCTAACCTTTTCATTTAAAACCGTTTTCTTTTCCTTTTCTTAAGACTGATTTTTCATTTTAATACCTCTTTCTTTTCAAATCCTTTGATTTTGATTCCACTCCAACCAGATCCAAAAAATTTCTGTTTCAAATCAGTCCAGATCGATAACCATTTTTTTGTCCGAAATACAAACATCGAATTTTTTATTTCAAATCTCGTTTTATTTCCTTCACTGAAATTACATTACAACTTGTCATTTAAAACAAAAACACAGATTCAACAGAAAATCGACAACGGGAAATAAAGGTTCGGGTTCGAACCGGTCGGCCGCCGGCGAGGGCGGCGTCGGCCGGGGCCTAACCGTAGAGAAAGGGACGGTGGCGTCGGCGAAGAACGACGGGACACGGCGGCTTCGCGCCCGTGTCAGATCTGGACGCACGGTGGGGTCTCGACGGAGCTACGGCGCTCCCAGTTCTGCAAGTCTTTCCGGTGGCGGGACAGCACCGGCGTGGACGATCGAGGGAGAGGAAGAGACGGGCTTGGTGGTGGCGCGGTGGCTGGACGGAGAGGGAAGGGAGAGGCCCTTTAGGTCGGAGACGTCGATTCCGGCGCGGGTTAGAAGGAGGGGTTCGGCCAACGGCGGCGGCGACGACGTGAGCTGGAGAAGATGGGGGGGCGGTGGCCGTCGTGGTTGGACAGAGGAGAAGACGGGGCGAAGGGGAAAGGGAGGTCGGGACGGCGTGGAGACGAGGGTGAGAGGGAGATGTGGTCGGACTCGGGACTATGGCGCCGACGACTGGAGTTGAGAGAGGGAGATGATGGAGGGAGGTCGGCGTGGGTGAGAGAGAAGAGGGAGGCTGCGTGGGTGAGAGAGAAGAGGCAGAACAATCTGCTGAAATGAAACCCTAAAATGGGTTTATATGGTTGGGCTTTGGGCTTGGTTTTAGCTGATTTGGGCCTGGACCTGACCGGCCCAGCCAGCTCACTTTTTTTTTTACACAAAACAAACTCGTTCCTAACCTCGACGTTATTATTTAATAATTTAAACGTTAAAATTTTCTCGGTCTTTACACCTGAGCTGTGTAGCTATCAACCTGGTTGGGCCTCACGGTGGCGGCTGTAGTGGAAGCAGCCACTGTCTCTGGTGTCGGGGCCACAGCCTCCCTCTAGGCGATAATCGCCGCTAAGCCCTGAACTCGGGGGCGAAACCCTCCCTCAAGTCGTCTGCAGCGGCGGGCCTCGGTCGGCACCATCTCCGGTGCAAAGCGGGACAAGGATGTGAACCTCGCCTCGTACTCAGACACCGTCATCCCCTCTTGACGTAGCTCCAGGAACTGCTGGTGTCTATCCTCCTGAGCTGACGTCCCTCCGCTCGCGAGTCGGTGACCACGTATACTCTGCCCTGCGGTGCCGGGGGTCCTCCTCTCGGGGGTGGTGGAAGGGTCACCTGTTGTGCAGATCTCTACGTCGGCGCTGGCGCGCTCGCTGCCTACCGCGGAGATCTCGGCGTCTGAGTCTGACGCTGAAGGAACTGGGGCGACTGGCCGTTCTGCGACTACTGTGGTCGTGGGGCCGACATCCCTCCAAACCGATCGGGGCACCTAACAGAGAAGTGCCCTGGCTATCCGCACTGGTGGCATAACGGCGGCTCACCACCCGGTACCTGGCCCGGTCCGTGCGGCTCACCAGCCTGGTACCTGGCCCGGTCAGTGCCGCTTAGCGGGCCGGTCAGAGACCCTCTCCGCTGATCGAAAAAGTCATCGATCCTCGGCATCGGGTAGCAGTTTGTTGGAACCCGATGTTCTAAAAAAATAGTGTCAAATCTAAAGGTCTTGGGATGCAAAGGCTTCTAGCATTATTGTTGGGACGTTCGCGTGGTCCCTGCTTGAGAATTTTGTAGCCCATGCCACAAGACAGTTCTTCCAATCCAAGTGCATGCAGTCGAGACTCCCTATCATCCCCGGAAAGCCGCGAGCGTCATTGATTTCCAACAAACGGCGGACATCTTCCTCGGTCGGGCGTTGAAGATAAGTCCGCCCAAAAATATATTGATTACGCCCAAGAAGAACTTCTTGATGCACTCTAGAGCATTGTTCCCCGCCATTCACAAGTACTCGTCAACGGCATCGGCGTGACCTCCGTAACAAAGTTAGCGAAGTGCTACCATGCACTTACGGTGTGGAGAGAATTCTTGCTTCCGTATAGCATCATTTTGTTGACGATAGTACGCGTACCGCTCAGTCAATGCATTCATGATTCGTAGGAACAATTCCCTCGACATCCGGAAGCGCCTCCAAAATTGTTGCTCGATGTACAACGGAATAGGTGCAAAATAGTCAGGAATCAAACGATCGTGTCCTTCGTCTCGATTGTGCTCTATCACTCTGTCACGCCCCAAATTCGGGTTTTGACCAAACTCGAGACATGAATTAAAATAACATAAAAACAATAATAAAAGTAAACATAAATACCATAAATCTCCGAATGTTTCATAATCAAATCCAATGATACAAGTCAAAGGCTCAAAACCAAGTAAATAAAACACAATTTAGTTCAAAAACGGAAAGTACGTCTCTACTACAGAATAACCCCAGACTCTCAGTGAGCTCCCGAGCTCTGAGACGTCCTCTACACCGACTCACGATCAAAACATGTAAGACAATAAAAACAGAGGGGGTGAGCTTACGCTCAGTAGGAAAAAGTAGTAAAGGGAAAGGACTTCCGCTCCGTTACCAAAAATACTCGATCGATAACTCTTACTAATAACTGACAACAAAATAGAAACCAACGGGAACATAACAATATCGATAATAACACCAACATTAAATAGACATACAAACAACGGAACATTATGCTGCTAAGACCACTACGAACGTTACTCGGAACTGATATCACACAAACATAAGACAAGTACTCATGAAAATCCGATCACCACAACAACTCAACAAATACATCATACTGAAACACACCTCGGGGTAAACAAACAATACCACACAATACCAAACCAAAACACGTTACACCGAACTCATCATACCAACAAAGCTTACCGACACAACTTACCAAGCACGTCACATCGGTCTATCATTCACCCGATCATATCACAAGGCAACAATCATATCACATTCAACACATTCATTCAACCAATCATGTCACGAAGCAACCATTCATATCACATTCATCACAATTCATATAGTTTAATATGATTCTTAGATTAACCAAAGGATATACCATGCACCGACATTTAAGGACTATTAACCAAAATCAAACACAACCAACAATCAATCCTAAGGTTCGACATGGCCACATGTGATTCTACAACACGACAATTCCCATAATTGAAAGTGGTTATTCTAGTTAATCACATCCTATATGCAAGCTAAGACTTTACCGGTTATTAACGTCCTATATGCATACTATTAACATTCTTTAATTAAAAGCGGAATTTACTACTCTTCCTTACCTCAAGTGTTTTCCAAACGCTTAGTCACACGAACGCCTAGTAGTCTCCTCCTCCGAGCTTGAGAATAAAGTCTAAGAGCATAATTTTAATACTAGAATTAATAAACAATCAAAGCGGTCTAAAGAGAAAATACTCAAATTTAATTCCCAAAAGTTTCGGTTTTAGATAACCTCCTTAAAACCCGAAAACGACGAAAAAGGGGTCCAAAAGGCCCAAAATTGATCTGCCAAGGTTCGGGTCACGGACACTTGACCTGCACCGTCACGGGTAACGTCACGGTTCCGTGACGTGTGCCGTCACGGTCACCCTCATGGAGCCGTGACTTGTGACACTCTGAGATTTAACCCTCAGAATGGTACGACAAGCGTACCGGTCGTCAAGTAGTATTCGGGTTTAAGTCCGAGATATCGTACCCAAGGGAGCAATTAGACAAACACTTTAGTTAATTAATTCGATGGTCAAGCTATTCCTATAACGATGTTTGGTTTTTGTTTTAGAAAATAGTAAATTCATGCAAGTAATGAAAATATATGAATGATCAGAAACGAAGAACAAAGTCACAACGGGGTTGTAAATCAGAGATAAAAAGGCGATCTAGGACATTAACGGGGTTCGAATGTGATGAATGACTTAACAGAGTTCGGTATGCATTTGTAACTAATATTATTCTAAGGGCAACGGGAATTCTCTAAGTATAGTCCTAACCATCTCTCGATCGTATTAGGACCCTAACATACTCGGTCCACCTAATTATCTCTAATCTAGGTGTAGAGCGGTATATAGCATTAAATTCTATGAATTCCTCTAACTTTCGGTTTTTACTCCTATAGCTATTGCACTCGTGTCAGTCTAACCATATTCTGGACTAGATTAAAACCCGAGCTATCTCATTCCTTTTCCTCCTATTAACCTCATTTCTCAATTGTTGGTTAACACGATTTAAACATTTCCCACGTGATCAAGGCGAAAAAGGCATTACGAACAGAATGAGATAAACAAAATCCTAGTACTAGTTTAACAATTGCATAACCCGAACAAGCTAATTCTACTCATCACATCTTTACCCCTAGCCCTAGATCAATGGGAGTTTAGTTCATAGCAAGGAGACGAGAACAAAAGGAATTAATAAAAACCATGATACTCATATTAATCCAATGAAGTAATACAATTGTCAAAGTTTAATCAAAACCTACGAAACCTTCGATGATGATTTCCACCCTCTTTTGATCTTCAAGTCTCCTCCTCCAAGTGCTCTCCAAGGTGTCTTGTTCTCTTAAATTTCGTGATCCCCTTCAATCTGACCTAAATTCCCTTTTATATGACGGGTTAACTCTGATAAAAAATAGGAAACGCAGCTAGAAATCGCGTTTTTGACGCTTGCACGGTCGCTTGCACGCCGTGCAAGTTTCTGGTGCACTTAAGTTGCACCAGTTTCTTGCACGTCGTGCAACAAACTGGTGCATTTTCTTGACTCCTCTGTCTAGAGTGCACCAGTTTGTTGCACGGCGTGCAACAAACTGGTGCATGTTGCTGACACTTCTGTCCAACTTCCAAATTCGCTCCGTTTCACTCCCGAATTGCCCTTTTTTGCTCCGAAAACTTGATGAACCCTGAAACAATACCAAATACACAATATGAGAGTAAAATGCATCATTTCATATTAACCCGGGACTAAAAAGAACATAAATGTGGGCTAATGACATCTAAAATAGATGTATTTTA
Organism: Erodium maritimum; assembly: GCA_963921825.1. NCBI lineage: Eukaryota > Viridiplantae > Streptophyta > Magnoliopsida > Geraniales > Geraniaceae > Erodium > Erodium maritimum. The sequence continues at coordinate 65,435,416 of OY997592.1, read as the reverse complement.
TGTCCACATCAACACCCCACACTTAAGCTTTTCTCGCCCCGAGAAAATTAAACTAACAAAGTAGTAAGATATGTCCCGGTTAAACCCCGAGGTTCACCCCGATAGGAGGAGTCCGGGCCTCCTTTATTCAAGCATGGTAAAATAAAGATGCAGCATGCAAAAAGGTTACGAAAAATTGGTGATGACTGAGTTAAAGTGTGCTTGTGGTTCATAAGAGCTTTCTCAGAATTACACACTACAAGATCGAACAAAGTTCAAGAAAACACATAAACCGATGAATGCATATAAGCAAGTTGCTACTCACATTAAAGACCGACTCCCCTAACGAGCACCTCCTCGTTCACTTTACTAGTGTGCTTCCTCTTTTCCCTACTACACGGATCTTAGAGATTCATATGCTACTAGTTAATCCCATCTCCACTAATCGTGAGGAATCATGGCAATCAAAAATAAAAAAGGACTTATATTCGGCTTGTAATGTATGGCTAGGCAAAGGGCATGGAAAGGATTTAAAGCACGAAGCTCATAAAATAAAATGTGTCAGACATGCTTCATCTCACCCCCTAACCACTTTTCACACATCCCGCTTACTTTCACCTCAAGTCTCTACCAAACCATTTCTTAGACACTCTTTTTGAGTCTACTTGTTGGGCTAATATTTTTTTTTCTCAAACCAAATGACATATTATCATCAAGACTTCCTTTTCCTTGTAATCACTCAACTCACAATTAAATCCCCAACACCCCCTCTCATGAAGCACATAAGACACGAAATATGGGTTCAAAAATAACATGAGGATATACAAGAAATGATGGGCACATAGGTTTGTAATGTAAGGGTTAGAAACGAAAGGCCATAGGCTCAAAATGGGTGACTAAGAAAATAATGTAAGGTTAGAGATTTGGCTCAAACGTTCCAAGGATGGCCTAAAATCATTTTCTCAATTTAACCATGTTCCTCATTCTATTTCGCCTCGACTGTGATACACAAGTAGTTCTAGACTCAGCTTACAATGCATAAGAATCAAAGGAAGCAACGACTAATCAAGTAAACACTTAGAGTGCAAACAAAAGAGCGATCTTAATGCATGGGCTTACTCTACTTAATTGATTCATGGTAATCTATGTATTATTTGAACAGTGTAAGAAACTGGCATGTGTAACAGTACAATCATCAAAGTCGTAAGATCCTGCACTCTCTTACTCAATAATATCACTAGAAAATATTTTTTTGATTTTCGTTTTTTTTTGAAAATTTTAAAACACAATGATGCATGAAGCACACAATGCAAACACACTAAGATCTACGATCTCCAACCCCACACTAAAAACCTTGCACTGTCCCCAGTGCGACTTAATCATATACATGCTCTTAACCACATATAGGCAACCCCACACTTGTGTGGAACAATCAAGCAAATCAGAGAATTAAGATGTATAACCTATCAACACAGCAAGTCGGTTGCTCAACACCCACCACAAAAAACATCAAAGTTCACAAGTAGATATTAAACATAATAAACAATCGAGGGATAGAGATACTGCCCCTTCACCAGTACTACTTTTTCCTGAATACTTGAAATTGCCTTTGTGCATGGTAGATGGAATACTACTCCGCCCAAGTGAGTTCTCGAGAACTCGACGCTAACAAATATGACTCTAACCCTCAAGCTTCCATCCAGTATCACCAACTTGCACAAATAGTTAGAGAATAAGAGCAAGACATAACATATACAAAACAACGAGGGGTAGGAATATTGGGTTGCCTCCCAACAAGCGCATTTGTTTAACGTCGTTTGCTCGACAGGAAGGAGGCTCAATCAGGAGGCCTCCCACAAATCTCATACTTCCATTGCATCCTTCTCTTTGAATATGAGTGAAAAACTAGGAGAAGAAACACAATGCAGTACAAAATTCTTTTCCTTGAGTTTTGTAAAAGTTCCAAACTCAAGGCTAGCTTCATCAAGCTTGCCTTAACAAAATAATTATAATTTGGTTCATCTTGGCTCAACTTGATAGGGATATGAATCCCATTAAGCGGAAAATACTCATGACAACGAGGGTCAAGAGCATCTACCACAATAGAGTAACATAAGCTCACAAACGGGGATTGGGGACTAGCAAATGTATCAACAAATTCATGCTTAATATTAACAACTCTATGCTCAACATTTAATTTAAAAATTAATGGGACGGGTTGAACATACAAAGTTGATTTGCTAGAATCAAAAAATGAATCTCCCACACCAAATGGAATTTCGACATCATTCTCGATGTCTAGGAAAATAAAATCAATGGGAGATTCAAATATAACCCCTCTCTTAAGAGCATCTTCAATAGTGCCCCTTGGATATCTAATAGACTTGTCAGCCAACTCTATGGATACTATGGAAGGATTCGGCTCAGCAATAGTTTGTGAACTAATTTTTTCAATTATACAATTATTATTTACATCTAAAGAATTCAAAGCATCAAAACTACATGGAGATGGGATAGATATTGTACTAGAGGAGTAAGAACTTGATACCTCACATTCTGCACTTAACTCTAAACTCATGGTTGGATAATGAGTTTCTTGTTCTACTGAATCACCTAAGTGCTCAGAATGATTTTCCTCAATGTGACTTGTTTGATCGTGTAGAGCTCTCTCATTCACCACTTGTATGTGAGGATATATTTGATTCATTGCATTGGCTATTTGACCCAATTGAATTTCCAACTTCTGAAAACGGGAATCATTGTTCCGGTTCACTATCTGCTGCTCCTGCACAGATACCTTGTGCAGCTCACTATCCTCCTTCATTTGTGTCATCATGGTTAGCATCATCTGCTCGAGTTTGGAGGAAGACTCTTGTGGTTCCACTTGATAACCTTGATCAAAAGTGGAAGGGTCCTTCCAATATTGACTATATGCATTTGAATTCAAGTACTCACAATAATAGTTAGAATGATCATAAGCTCCGCAACAATCACAATACACAGTATCACAATACCGATTCTCCATAAAAGTTATAATTCAATGAACCAACTAAGCAAATATATACAAAAAAATGAAATAGTCTTAACACGAATTATAAACGTATCAGAGTTGCCTTAGTTGCTCCCCGGCAACGGCGCCATTAACTTGACACTCTGAGATTTAACCCTCAGAATGGTACGGCAAGCGTACCGGTCGTCAAGTAGTATTCGGGTTTAAGTCCGAGATATCGTACCCAAGGGAGCAATTAGACAAACACTTTAGTTAATTAATTCGATGGTCAAGCTATTCCTATAACGATGTTTGGTTTTTGTTTTAGAAAATAGTAAATTCATGCAAGTAATGAAAATATATGAATGATCAGAAACGAAGAACAAAGTCACAACGGGGTTGTAAATCAGAGATAAAAAGGCGATCTAGGACATTAACAGGGTTCGAATGTGATGAATGACTTAACGGAGTTCGGTATGCATTTGTAACTAATACTATTCTAAGGGCAACGAGAATTCTCTAAGTATAGTCCTAACCATCTCTCGATCGTATTAGGACCCTAACATACTCGGTCCACCTAATTATCTCTAATCTAGGTGTAGAGCGGTATATAGCATTAAATTCTATGAATTCCTCTAACTTTCGGTTTTTACTCCTATAGCTATTGCACTCGTGTCAGTCTAACCATATTCTGGACTAGATTAAAACCCGAGCTATCTCATTCCTTTTCCTCCTATTAACCTCATTTCTCAATTGTTGGTTAACACGATTTAAACATTTCCCACGTGATCAAGGCGAAAAAGGCATTACGAACAGAATGAGATAAACAAAATCCTAGTACTAGTTTAACAATTGCATAACCCGAACAAGCTAATTCTACTCATCACATCTTTACCCCTAGCCCTAGATCAATGGGAGTTTAGTTCATAGCAAGGAGACGAGAACAAAAGGAATTAATAAAAACCATGATACTCATATTAATCCAATGAAGTAATACAATTGTCAAAGTTTAATCAAAACCTACGAAACCTTCGATGATGATTTCCACCCTCTTTTGATCTTCAAGTCTCCTCCTCCAAGTGCTCTCCAAGGTGTCTTGTTCTCTTAAATTTCGTGATCCCCTTCAATCTGACCTAAATTCCCTTTTATATGACGGGTTAACTCTGATAAAAAATAGGAAACGCAGTTGGAAATCGCGTTTTTGACGCTTGCACGGTCGCTTGCACGCCATGCAAGTTTCTGGTGCACTTAAGTTGCACCAGTTTCTTGCACGTCGTGCAACAAACTGGTGCATTTTCTTGACTCCTCTGTCTAGAGTGCACCAGTTTGTTGCACGGCGTGCAACAAACTGGTGCATGTTGCTGACACTTCTGTCCAACTTCCAAATTCGCTCCGTTTCACTCCCGAATTGCCCTTTTTTGCTCCGAAAACTTGATGAACCCTGAAACAATACCAAATACACAATATGAGAGTAAAATGCATCATTTCATATTAACCCGGGACTAAAAAGAACATAAATGTGGGCTAATGACATCTAAAATAGATGTATTTTATGTCCACATCAACTTGCATCGTCACAGTCCCCGTCACGGATCCGTGATGGGTCTGGATAGTTTCGTCCTCCTCCTTCCTCTTGCTCCATTTTTAGGAAAATAAACCTCAAAACCTCCATTTTTATCAACCAAAAACTTCCAAAACAGCACCATAAACTCCAAAACTCCAACACCCATAATGGGTTTCATCAAAAACACAAAACCTCAAATGAATTCTACATAAATCATCCATTTTCTTTTCATAAACAATCATCTAACAACAATAACTCAAAACCCAGCCGTTTCATGCAATTTCTATGGAAACCCATAACCCCAAATGGATTGAAAGGAGATTGTGAGAGGTTACTTACCTTTGGAATGATGAGATGATGAAGATGGTGATGTTTTTGAGAAGATTTGGTGAAGAAATGACACTAAAGGAGCTCCCTTTCTCTTGCTTCTTCTTCAAGCTTCAATGGAAGCTCTTCTTCTCTCCTCCCCTTTTAGAATTCGGCCACACCAAGTAAAATGAGCTGAATTGTTCCAAAATTGAGTCATTTAACCTAAAGGTGAAATCCCTAAAGTGTCCCTTGCTCTTATCATCTCAAGACCAACTAATGAAGGTCAAACGAGCCTTTTTAGCCCCTTTTCTTCCCCTCCAAGCTAACATGGACAAGTGTCCATGTGGGGACCACCTCCACCCCAAAATAACTCCAGCTCAATTAATTTAATTAGGCTTAGTCTTTAATTAGGCCTAGTTTGACCGAAAGTTGACTTTTTTCATAAAATTAGTCATTTTAAAGGAAACGACCCAACTAAGCTAACTATAACGACGACTAAGCTTTTTGGATCCCAGAAAGGTCCCGAATGACTCCCAGAGTCATCGGTTGACTTTTCCAGCTGAAAGTCAACTTTCGCCAGAATTTACCGATTCGACCAGGATCGACCGGGAGCAGTTCTTACACACTCTCCGCTTTGGTGGCGCCGACGAGGATGAACCCTCAACTTATGCCCTTGGATGTATTGTTGTGAAAAGCTGATGGTGAATTCATTTCGTCGTTCCTGCATCCATCCTTGCCACCGCTTGATCTATTTCTTGGGGAGTCATTTGTTGTATTTCCGCTACAGTTAGAAAATTATCCATCGAAAAAATATGAGCAAGGAGGTATGAAGAGAAGAAGAAGAAGAAGAGAGAAGTGTAGAGGAGAAGGGGTGTGTGCTTTTGGATTAGGGTGAAGTTGTATTTATAGGAAAAAGTTTTTTTTTTTATTCTGAGCTCCCACGCGTCGGCGTGGCATTGGCCCACCGACTAACCGTTGGGTCTGCGCCGGCTAGTCATGTCGTTGCAGCCTTCTTAGGCGACCCCCCGTGACGACACCCCAAACCACGATGCCTATCACGACTAGCCGTTGTAACACGTTGTTGTAACGCCTCTGACGACACGCCTACAACAGCTCTGTGCCTATTGTTGGAGGTTCTCTTACATTAAAGTAAATTTATTTTGTTGAATAAATTGTAAGTGTTTTTTTTTACAAATATACGATTGATATTATAAATTGAAACATATGAAAGACAGATACAACCACCAATCACCAAAATAAGAGTATCGGAAAAAGAAATGCTAACAAAAATAACTTGCAATACAAGAAATCTGACTCATTGAATCGAAACTCTTCGCTTATACGTTCAGAATGGGGTCGATGTCATGTCTGAATTCGAGGTTACTAAGATTGTTGGGATCGAAGGCCATTTGGTGTCTCGACCGTTGAAGTCCTCTAACACCTTCCAAACGAATTAATGGTCATACGTCTCTTTCTACTCCCTCTTTGCGTCAGCGCTGATTTGATCATCTTATCTTCCGCCCAGACCTTCTTAACTTTCATATCGACGATCATCAAGTGATCCTCGCAGTTCTTCTCGCTTCGTCGGTTTTTGTCACGTGTTCTCACGTCAACAACCTCATTGGCAACGCCTTCCCAGAAAGTCTTCCCTTTATGGCCAAGCCTGATGATCGTATCGTTGGAATGGTTCATCCATTCATGAAAGAGACATTCCTCCTCCTAAACCGTCCATTCCAACCTCTTCTTTGGCTCATGATATTGGATGGAACCGAAGATGGCCCAAACATCAAAATAGTCATTGGCATAATCGCCTAATAGGTAGAATCTGTGAGAGGATACAGATTTTTTGCTCCACGTGAGTAGCGAAAAGGGGGATTCCATCCCCTTCCTCTAATTAGTTTGGACAGTCTCTTCTACCTTCTTCTGAAACTTATCAGAAGAGTCTATTTGTTGATTTGTATCAATTTGTTCTTCCCTCCATTAATGGTTTCTAGGGGTGTGTCAAAAAATTCAAAATCCGGAAAAATAGATGAACCCGGACCGATTTGATCAAGAAATTATCCAATCTAAACGAAAATGGATAAAATCCGATCCAAAATCCAGATATTCGGATCCAAGCTACTAAATTCGCTGGATTTTGGTTACCATCCTATCCGTGACCTGCACCACCCTAACCCACAATACGTCTACAACCCTAAGAGCAACTCCAACGATTGCTGCATCGTCGTGGTTTACATGCCGCCGCAGGCCCTGTCACGGCTCGCTGCCACGACACGTCGTCGCTGAAGTCGTGGTTCGGCGTGTCGTCGCAGGCTGTCGCCTCAAGATCCTGTTACGGCACGATGAGCCGTCGCTGGCCCAACGACTAGTTGGCGGGCCTGTCCCACGCCGACACATGGCGCCGAACGAATTCAAAATAACATTAAAATTTTCCTATATATACACAACAACCCATACCCTAATTTCACACCTCTCTTCTACACTACAATTCGTCTTTCATTTTCTTCTCTCTCAAACTTCGTTCTCGATTTTTTTCCTTTTAACGTTGGATCGTTTTCCAACATTGACAGAGTTAGAGAAAATGACCCCTGAAAAAATCAATGAGACGAAGATAAGGGTGGCTACAACAACGGCGCTACGAATTCAGAATCGGCTTTGGGGAAGTATACATCTAAGGGCAGAAGATGAGGCCGAGGGTTCAACTTTGGCAGCGCCACCAAAGCGGAGTGTGATAGAGCGCAATCGAGTCGAAGGAAACGACCGCTTGATTGCTTACTACTTTGCCTCTAAGCTGGTGTACAACGACCAATAATTTCATCGACGCTTCCGGATGTCGAGGGGACTGTTCGTACGGACCATGAATGCATTGAGTGACCGGTACGCTTACTTACGTACAAAACAAAATACTACAGGGAAGCACGGATTCTCTCAACACCAGAAGTGCACGGTAGCACTTTGTCATCTCTGCTATGGAGGCCCCGTCGATTCTGTTGACGAGTATTTGCGAATGGCGGAGAGCACTGCTTTGGAATGTGTCAAGAAGTTTTGCATCGGTGTCATCAGGATTTTTGAGCGGACATATCTACGACGCCCGACCGAGAAGGATACACGTCGTCTACTATCAACGAACTGCGCGACTTCCCGATGATTATAAGGAGTCTCGACTGCATGCACTGGATTGGAAGAACTGTAATGTGCCATGGGTTGCACAATTCTCGAGCAGGGACTACGGGAACGTCCACGTAATCATGCTAGAAATCGTTGCATCCCAAGACCTGTGGATATGGCACGCTTTTTTCGGAACACCGGGCTCCAACAACGACATGAACGTGCTTAATAGTTCTACATTGTTTCACCATGCATGTCGAGGCTTCGCTCCAGATGTGAAGTTCACGATCAACGGTAAGGAATAAGCAATCCCTTATTACTTGACCGATGGAATTTATCCTCCTTGCGCTACATTTATGAAGTACCGACATCATAAACGGCGAACCAAAAGTGTTTTGCTAGAGTCCAAGAAACAAAAGTATTTCATATTTGACATTGATAAAAATAGTAGTTTTATTTTAAGTGTTTTTTTAAATAATAAAAGTATAAACCACTGCTCTAAACCACTGGTAATATTTTGTCATAAGCAAGGTTCTAAAAGTCGTTAAGCGCTAGTCGGGCAGCTATGGCCTTCGAGGATTGATCGAGGACTAGACGGGGATTAATCTGGGACTAATCGGATTTGTATTTTTCTATTTTTAAATTTTTTAATAGATATATTACTATATATAGAAACAAAATATGAAATTTCTTATATTAAAAATGGTAACAAATATCTAAAATACTTAAAAAATAATATCAAACAACTTAGAAGCACAACCCTTAATATCACCAACACCGAACAACTCTGGACAACCATCTAATTATTTTAATTTAGCCACTATAATATCCAAAATTGTTCTAGGCGCCTAGCCGACTCGGCTAGGCACAAGATGGGGATTAGGCGGGCGCCTAGGCGACGTCCAGTCGAAATTTTTAGAACATTGGTCATAAGAAGAGTAGAGGTTGGAGATAATAGTTCGGAGAAAAAAAAAATATCAAAAAAGACTCAAATCATCACTTTAAAGTTTAAACCGGTGCGTAGTGGTTTGTCACTATAGATGTTCTAAAAATTAATTAGCTATAAAAGTCGCGTGATCTCACGCTCGCAACCCTTCCTTTCTCTCCCTCATCTCCCTTCTCACTCACCTCGCCTTACTCGGCCTCTTATCATTTCTGTGTCAGAACCAAACCACATCCTCTCTTCCAAACCCTCACGCTGCCGTCCCGGCCAACCATCAATTTCATCCTCCCTTTCTCGACTGGGCTCGCCGTCGTGGATGTCTGCAAGTGCACGGTCGTGCCACCTCCCTCCGCTTTAGCCCGCCGCCGCCCACTACCATTTCCCCGCCGTAGTCATCCCCTTCGTCGGTAAGCTCAAATCTCGTATTCTTTTTTTTTTGTAAATTCGCTGTATGAACATGTGGGTTGATTTCTGTATTTTGTTGTTATTTCTAATTTGGTACTTGAGACTATATTCACAGTAAATCATTTTGCATAATGCTCGTAGGTACTTGCATAATCAAATACTGGTATGCACATTCGATATGAAACCAGTGTCTTAGATTGTTCAGGCGCAATTTCTTAAATTGCATCATAGATTCTGATTTTGAACATTTTACTGGCATTGAATTGTTCTCTTTCTGAAATTATACCATATTTTATGCAGCATGAAACATAAAGCTTTCTTTTTTGCATTTCTGGCTGTCATTGAAAAATATGTTGTGAATTAAGTTGAACCTTAAACTCTGAGATAAAAATAAATTTAGCCCTTAAACTTGTTATCAGGTCTGTTAGTTTTTTTTTTGGAATTAAACTTATCAACCCTAAATCTCATATTGTTATTGTTAGGTTCTAGAAATTATTTCGATTTTATGGATGCCATGACTGCTATAATACAGTCTAACTTCATGCATAAACGCTTTTAGTTTTGTTTAACATTGTAGATGACCAGGCATCATTTTCTTTTTCCTTAGATGCTTCTTTTAAAAATGTTATTCCATTCATTTAATTGGTCTACTTGTACACACTAGTAATGTAACTATATTAGTTATTTTATTTATTTATTGTGTGCGATAGTAATAATAATAATAATCTCTTAAATGAGATAGATGCATGTCTAGTATAATGTAGAGGCATGCCACAAAGCCCGTTGAGTTTGCACTTTGTAGTCTTAGTTATCTTAGAGGATTGGTGATGTGCTACAGTTCTGTTTTCTTGATAGAAAAAAACTGATATAGAAAGTTAATTGGTTTTAAATCAAAGTAACTATAATTATTTTGTCATGCAACTGCGCTTTTACCTTATAATTGTTTTGGTTTATACCCTAAATGTTGTTGAATATTCCATGTATACGTCTTTTATCTTATTCAATCCTGCTAGTTGATTGAGTTTGGTTATGTAATTCAAATATATTTGCAGTTATTGTTATTAATTGAATCATGTTTTTGAGATTTTGAATGTTGATGTGATAACTAATGATGTAACCTAAAATCGACTAATATAAGACAACATAGAAGTTGGATGAGTAAAAATCTAAATGGGCTGAAATTTGGGCTTGAAATACTAATCCCATTGAGATCTGGGTAAAATCAAGATCCGGTCCGTTTTTTAAGTCCAAAAATCCAGAATTTTATAGACTAACCGGACTGGATCTGGACATGAATTTTGGAATTTGGATGATCCGGACCATACAATAAAATGCGCTATGAACACCTGGTCCGGTCTGGTTACACCCCTAATCAATGGTTTGTCATTATATGAATTCAGGACATACTTTTAAGTTAATGAAATGGAATTGATTCTATGCTTCATGTAGAGCTGCTTGTTTAGTTGCACAAATCAATAAGGCAAAGGATGGGTTTCAGTTGTTGTACTGCTTTCTCTCCAACCTCTCATCTCCTGGTCACTGATTTGGCTTCACTAGTCAAGAGCTCCAAGGCAAGCTTCCTCGTCTGCTTTATTTTCTTTTTTCCCTCATACCACTAAATTTCTATTTGTTTTTTCCATGCTTTCTTTGCACAAATATAATAACATATATATTTGACCTCCTGATAGGGTAGATTATTATGACTACAGTTTTTTGGGGTGAAAGCTATAGAGTTAATTGATTTGGTTGAATCTAATGACTTGTCTATTTATAGATTGGGTCACATCCCCTCATGAAACATTATTTTACATTAGCAAATAATGGTCCAGTAGTGATACTTAGAGCTGCAAATATTAATGGTTTAGTAACACCATTTTCATTCAAGTAGGGTGAGTTGGGAGTGAAGTTGTGTATTGGTAACATAATAGGTTTAATTCTAAAGTTTTACTGCCATTACTAATACTGACTTGGTATCCAACTCTACAAATCTCTACTGACCTCATTAAGTAGAAAAAAGTATTGTATATGTGGTTCAATATGTAATAAAGAGTTAACAAGATACCGAGACAATTGAGTTTGATTGGCAGATATAGAATTTGTAATTTATAGTCTGAATGTAAGTGATAAACTTGTATGAAACTGAAACTATGATTATATATGATAATTGCTTACGAATTATATGAAAATGCGTGTTGTGTCAAATGTTTATTATGAGGTTTACGAGTGCTTCTTGTCATTCTTCATCATGACTATGCCTAGGCTAGAAGAAAAACCTCCTGGTAGCATGTATGTTGATCCTTCATATAATTTGTATGTGCAGAAGCAGAATAAAAGATTTGTTGTGCCGAAAAGAACTTCAAAAGTTTGTGCTTACTTTGGCTTGAAGACACCTCCTTATGAACTTGTGAGTAATTTTATTTGTTACTGATTTTAATACTTGAAAATTTCCTACCGAAGAAAATAGATTACGAGAAGATTGAAACACTCAGCTCTTTTGTCACACCGATGGGTCTAATACTCTGATGACATCATGTTAATTTTATTATAGTTTATAATATCTTATTCACAATGTTCTAAAATTCCCGACCAGGCCCCGCCTAGGCGCCATTTCCTTGTTGGCCGACCTGGTTAATCTGATTAATTCCCAAAAGGATCTAGCTGCTCGATTAGCGCCCAACGATTTTTATAACCTTGCTTATTCATAGACTTGATTGGTTCTTAAATTTTGGAGTTTTGTAATTTTTGCATTTCTTATGTATTTTTAGGATGCTTTGGAACCGTATATGAGCAAGAAAACACTGGAGATTCATTGGGAAAAACTTCATAGCAGCTATGTTGATAATTTGAATAAGCAGCTCGCGAAGAATGACATACTATATGGGTACACTGCGGATGAATTAGTTAAAGTAACATATAATAATGGAAATCCGATGGCTGAATTCAACAATGCTGCTCAGGTTTGACTACACATTCATTGGTGTAATGTTTTAATGGATTTGTCTTAGTTAATCTAGTTGGATTAGCTTATTATGCTAGTAGTCTGGTTAATCTAGTTTGACTAAGCATCTCAAATTTTGATGCATACTACAGAATTACAAGACCCCAAAAGTCAGTCTATTTACAAAAGATGGACATTTCTACAATGCCCAATAGATTTAGTAATAATATCTTGTAGGTTGAACTCTGAAACCCCTTTTGGGTGATACTAATCCTGTACCAAACTCGTAATATGATATTTTGGCTTCTTCTTTGTTTCAATCAGTTTTATCGTTCTGCTGCTCATTAGAGTATAGAAGTTGAGTTTGAAGTTATAATTTTGGGCTTTTAACCGTTGGCAGGTTTGGAACCATAATTTTTTTTGGGAATCCATGGAACCTGGAGGGGGAGGCATTCCCAAACTTGGTGTGCTTAATCAGATTGAAAAGGATTTTGGGTCCTTTCCTGAGTTCAGAGAAAAATTTGTAGAATCGGCCCTCACAACCTTTGGGTCTGGTTGGGTTTGGCTTGTTTGTAAGTCCATTTCTTGATCCCTTAAATGTATAACATGGCAAAGTTGCTCCACTGTGATATAATTTCGTTCTTTTTCTATTCGGTTTACAAATAACAGCTATATTTTGTAGATTTACTGATTATTTGACTGTTTGCTTTCAGTGAAGAGACAAGAAGAGCGACTGGAAATAGTTCAAACAACAAATGCCATAAATCCACTTGTTTGGGACGACATTGTATGCCAATCTTAATCTTCAGTTGATTTCCCCATTTTCATGGTTGACATTTGTGCTGACAATTTCTTCTTATGCAGCCCATAATCAGTTTGGACATGTGGGAGGTAAAATCACTCCCTCTCTCTTTGAGATTCTTGTTTGAACTTTATGTTGACATTAAACATACTGATTTGTATTTTTTTAATCCCATAATGCAGCATGCTTATTATCATGATTACAAGGTACATAGCAATTCTTCTTGTCATCGAGTTTAATCACCATTGTAGATATTTGAATGTTGATTTGTGCAATTTTGTTTTTTTTTACACAGAATGACAAGGCAAAGTATGTAAACACATTCCTAGATGAGCTAGTATCTTGGACGGCTGCAGCGGTTCGCATGATACGTGCGGAATCTTTTGTAAATTTAGGAGAACCCCGAATCCCTGTGGCTTAAAAACAGTTAAGAAGTTGCAAATCAAGGAACCGGAATGAACTATTGTTTATTTTATTTATTATTAAGCTCAAAAGTTATTTCCCCTCCAAAATCCAAAATGAGTAAGCTGTTATTAACTCAACTTAAAAATTAAATGAGTAACGTGACTAACATAATGAAATATTCTGTTTATTTTCATTAAAAGAATTTTGTGATCAATACATTTTATAAGGAACATTATCATTATACCTTGTTATTGTTCTTTATAAAATCTATAAATTATTGTAGAAGTGGCATGTGCATGTCACTTGTGGCCACTATAATTCACATGCCATCATTATCTACATGTATTCTTGGTTCGTATAAATAGAGGTGTCAACCCCTTGTATTTGATACACTACACAAACACAACTCAATATCATCTTGTAAGAGGCTCTCAAGAAATAAGAGTTTTCTCTACTCTCCAATTTTCAAGTGTACTTTCTTGTTTGCTCGGTAACCAACTCGTAGACACTAACCTTTGTATTACTCTGAGCTATTGGTGTCTTGGCGTTGGTTCCATTTAAACTCGATCTTATAAGCACGAGTTTCACGATACGTTATCAGCACGATTTGTTCTACCGTCAAGGATATGGATCCCTTACGTGCATGTAGAAATGATGGCGATTTGTGTATTGTTGATTGCGCGACGACGCGCACAATCTTGACAAGTAAGAAATATTTTTTTTATCTACCCTTGGATGAAGCGAATGTTATCACAATTGTGGGTATTGGAAACTTGACTTATGGCTCCAGAAGAGCTACCTTGATATTAGAAAATGGAAGAAAGTTGAGTACCCGTAATGCTTTATATGAAAGTAGATCCAGAAGAAATCTACATAGCTTTAGGATATTCGTGACAACGAATATCATGTCGAGACCAGAAATGAAAATGAGACTGTTTTTCTCTGTATCACCAGAAGTGATAAATATGGTGACAAGCAAGTACTTGAAAAATTACAGGCTCTATCATCAGGATTGTATTATACAACCATAAGAGCCATTGAGACCTACGATACAATGAACCAGAAGTTCATTAATCCAAATGCTTTTATACTTTGACACAATCGTCTTGGTCATCCAGGATCGACGATGATGCGTAGGATCATTGAGAACTCATGTGGACATTCATTAAAGGGACAAAAGATCCTAATGTCTGATGAGATATCATGTACAACTTGTTCACAAGGGAAATTAGTGGTCCGACCATCGCTAACCAAGGTTAATATTGAATCTTTATCTTTCTTACAGAGGATTCAGGGATATATATGTGATCTCATTCATCCAGCTAGTGGGCCATTCAGTTATTTCATGGTCTTGATAGACGTATCCAACAGATGGTCTCTTGTATATCTGTTGTCAACGCGAAATGTTGCATTCGCCAAATTGTTGGCTCAAATCATTAAGTTGAGGGCACACTTCCCTGATCATCCCATTAAATCTATTCGTCTTGATAATGATGTTGAATTCACTTCGAGGACGTTTGATGATTATTGTATGTCTTTAGGGATTGATATTGAACATTCCGTTGCTCATGTCCTTACCCATAATGGTTTAGCAGAATCGTTTATTAAATGTATATAGGTAATTGCACGTACATAACTAATGCAATCACAATAACCTATTTCTTCTTCGGGACATGCTGTATTACATGTTGCATCTTTAATTCCGTTGATGCCTAGTGCATATCACTGATATTCTCCTGTGCAACTTGCATGTGGTCATGAACCTGATATATCCCATTTGCGAACCTTTGGTTGCGCTGTGCAAATACCGATTGCACCTCCTAAACGCAAAAAAAAAAGGACCCTAACGATGATTGGATATATATGTTGGTTTCGATTCACCATCGATAATCAGATATCTTGAACCCTTGATTGGTGACATGTTTACTGCAATGTGTGCAAACTGTCATTTTGTTGAGACATCATTTTCACCGCTAGGTGAAAAAAATAAGTCTCCTGAAGTAAGGCATGAACTCTCTCATAAGCCTCTTGAAGTAAGGCATGAGCTCTCTTATAAGCCTCCTAAAGTTAGACCTGAGATTTCTTGGGAAGTAAGTTCTCTGTCTCATTTTGACCTGTGCACGCTACAGTGTGAGATGGAAGTCCAGAAGATACTTCATTTGAAAAATATTCCAAATCAAATGCTTGATGCATTTGCAGACATGTCAAAGATGACAGGGTCTAATATAGATGCTAGCAATGTACCTGCTAAGATTAAGATCACTGATGATACTGCAAAAGCAACCATCGATTCCTCTAGTATACGGCTAAAGCGTGGAAGGCCAGTTGGATCAAAAGACATTGTTCCTCGGAAGCGAAAATGTCAGACGAATAGATGGGATGAGAAAGCCTCATTACCAGAGGTAGTTCCAGAAGAACTACCAGAGCTGGTTCCAGAAGAACCAATAGCTCTAGAAGAACTATCATATGCGGTTCAAAAGAACCAATCGGTCTAGAAGTGCCGAAAAACTCTAATGTTATTGTTGATGAAGTCTTTGCATTTACAATGGCCAGTGAGATAATCATTGAGTTTGATTTTGATCCCCGAAGCATTGACGAATGTCATCACAAAGATGACTGGCCTAAGTGGGAAGAAGCAATTCAGGAGAATTGACTTCATTGGCAAAACGCCAAGTCTTTGAGCCTATTTTCAAGACAGCAGAAGATGTCAACTTGTTGGTTACATGTGGGTATTTACCCGGAAACGAAATAAGAAAAATGAGGTCGCCCGATATAAGGCTAGGCTTGTGGCCCAATGATTCTCTCAACGACCATGAGTCGATTTTGATGAGACATATTCCTTTGTGATGTATATGATAACTTTCATATACTTGATCAGTTTATCAGTCTCTGAAGGACTTGATATGTGCATGATGGATTTTTTTTCACTGCTTACCTATATGGTACTTTGGACACTGATATCTATATGAAACTCCCCGATGGGTTGAGATTGCCTGAAGCAATGGTAGATATCCCCAAAGATCTGTGTTATATAAAATTACAGAAGTCTTTGTATGGACTAAAGCAATCTGGTAGGATGTGGTACCACCGCCTTAGCCAGTACCTTATCAGAAAATGCTATAAGAATGATGTCATATGTCCAAGTGTGTTCATCAAGAAAACAACCTTCAGTTTGTTATTATAGCAGTATATGTTGAAAGCTGCTGAGTACTTGAATCTGATTAGGACTCCTGAAGAGATCCTCAAAGCGGCTGAGTACTTGAAAAGGGAATTCGAAATGAAATATTTGGGTAAAACTATACATTGTCTCGGCCTGCAGTCCGATACCGTGACCAGAACCATCATCGCCAGCCATCGTCTTCCCAATCGCAAACAAAACTTAGTGCTCTGATGCCAGTTGCAAGGAATTAAACCTAATTCCAGTCGCCGAAGAACGATGAACAATAAAATGACGATAAATAAAAAGGACACCAGGGTTTATACTGGTTCACTCCCAAAATAGGAGTTACGTCCAGTTGCCGTCTGTAAACACGATCCACTCTAATCTCCAATGGATTTTCTAGTTACAACCTAAGCTTCTCTACCCTTTGTCTCTCACGCACCTTGTCCCCTTTTTTTGATTTTCTACACCTCTCACGCACAATCCAATATGCTATCTGCCTCTTTTGTATTTCTGCTACGTACATTACACGACTACACCAAGCCATATATAGGCATACATAAGATGAAAAATAGGAAACCCTAAGAGTAGGGCCCACAAGGCCAAATATTAGGCTTCACCGCTTAGCACTATCGACTTCCCACCAGTTGCTGCTTCCATCGTCACCCAATACTGTTGATCCCAAACTCCTTGATTCAGATCGGGGGGGGGGGGGGGGGGGGGGGGTGTTGAAGGGACCCAACACGGAGATGTAAAGTGTTTGGAGCCGACCTTCTCTTTTCGCCGGAGTCACTCTCGCCCTTCCGATGAAATTGGTGGTCCATATAGCGAGAGAGGAGGTGTGAGACCACGATAAAGCCACTGCACGCGGTGGTGGGGTAGTGGGATGCCTTCGATCCCTTGCCACGTTGTTCCAAGAAGGGATCCGAAGGCTGATCGTCGGGGTAAATATGGGTGAATGTAGTGGTGATGGAGGGACGATGGATGGATGGACAAGACAAAGTTTGAAGGGGAGGTTGTCGATCACGACGACGGTTTGAAACCCTAAGAGAGGGAGAGAGCACCTCTAGTAACCAAAAGTGTGCGCGCTAAATATAAATTATATAATACCAAAAATACTTTTATTTTTTCTTAAATCAATAAATAATTGTGTTATGACAAGATTGTCCATATGAATTATCCATACATAATCTTCAAGTTTATTTTAAGAGATAGATAGAACCCAATAGCTCCATCAACTTCTCCTTCAGTTCGACGAGTACGAGGTTGAAGAAGAAAAGAGGAGAGGCTTCAAAATGGATTAGGAGTTAGATGAAAAGGCTCAGGCGCACGATGCAAGGTAAGCTTTTTGTTTTTTCATCTGGATTCATGTGGACTGTATTAGCTGATTTGGGGTAAGCTTCTGAATCAAATTCAATCAGCAGGGCTTTAGGATATTTTTGATGAAACTGTTAGAACTGAAATTTTAACATGTTGTCTGTAATAAGTTGTGCTTAGGGATGGCAAAACGCCCCGTCTCCCGCGGGGATCCCCGTCCCCGCCCCGTGTGGGGTGGGTTCGGCACGGGGTTTTTTTTAAACGGGACGGGGTACGGGGATTTAAATGGGGACTTTGACGGGGATGGGGCGGGGACAGGGCAAGCAGTCCCCATCCCGCGGGGATCCCCACCCCGTACTATTAGTTTTAAAATAAATAATTTTTTAATAATATATACATAACACATGGCTGCCACACACAATCACACACAGTTTCAGCAGGTATATTTTCTATTTTCTCTGTAATTTCAGACATGGCCTAGGTAGATGTGGCCACTGTTGGGGTATTTTCTGTCTATGGATATACCATTCTTCTGTTACTTTGGGTTATTTTCAAAATGCTTATTTCTTTCTAAAAAAAACAATTCAAATTTATCAACAATCTGGTTCAGACACTTGTGTTTCGACATAGATTTTACATATAAAAATCTGAATATCATTTAATATGGATCAAAATTTGACACTTGTGTATTTTTTCGGGTAATGAGAATATGAATAGAATGGGAGTAGGGAATAAAATCTCGCGCGAGGCGAAAATGGGACGGGGAATAAAATCCCCGTTCCCCGCCCCATCCCCACGGGGTCCCCGCGGGATGGGGTCAACGCGGGGATGGTGCGGGGATGGGGCGATTGTCGGTGAGGTGGGACGGGGACGGGGAACGCGTTCCCCGCCCCATACCCGCCCCATTGCCATCCCTAGTTGTGCTTCACCATGACATTAATCGTTAAACCTCACAAAAAACTCCTAAAATGTCAACAACATTCAGGTGTTTTGTTGGACATATATCATCCGATGCATCTCATATACTGATAATCAACCTTCAGATGATTAGATAACGTTGATTGTGGACTTATTTGATGATTTAGGTTTTAAAAGCTGCTTTAATGTAGGAAGATGAATTATTTGGTTGCTTGTTGAGTTGCAAACTTGCAATGCTTGGGAAGGCGATCGAAGCAATCTTGAATTATTTAATGATGTTTCAATACACACATTAGGGTTTACCCAATGTTTAAAATGTCAACTAGTTTCAGAAAAATGTTACATAGAAAACTTTGGAGTTGAAGCTTGTGAGGATTACCAGATATTTTATTCACTCTTTTTTGGTAATATATAGGCTTTGATGCTTGAGGGAAGTTCTGCTATAACAGAGAGGTAATGAGGACTATGGTGGAAGAGAAAGAGAATGTGTGTGTGACAGGCGCCGGAGGATATGTGGCGTCATGGCTCGTCAAGCTTCTTCTCTCCAAAGGCTACACTGTCCATGGAACCGGCAGAGATCCATGTAATGCTTCTCTTTGCAATACCGTTTATTTGCATATGGACATCGATTTCTTTGAATCATCTAGTTGAACATTTAGGTGGATCGGGTTTTAATGCGTGACATGATTTCAGGTGATGCCAAAAACGATCACCTGAAGAGATTGGATAATGCTGATGAGAACTTGCAAATTTTCAAGGCTGACTTGTTGGAACCTGAATGCATGTGTGATGCCATATCAGGATGCATCGGGGTTTTCCACGTTGCCTCTCCCGTTGTTTCTGACACTGTGCCTAACCCCGAGGCAAGTTATTCATCGCTTCCCGCTTCATTTTCACTACCATTGTTTTGGGGGCAAATGAGAATCCACTACCCTGAATTATACACGTTTTACAAATTGCTACCTTAAATTCTAAGTATAACACTTCACTGTCTGGGATTGCCAAAATGTCACACTCTACCACCTGAATTTTTCGTTATTTTTAACTAACTGTGTAATTAAATGGTAATTCAGCATAGTTAGTTGTTACATTTTGAAATTCATGACAGTGGTTCATACAACGTGCATAGTCAGGGTAGTGAACTGTCATTTCCCCTTGTTTATATTGTAGGTCCAATTGATTGAACCGGCAGTGGCTGGCACAAGAAATGTACTGACTGCCTGTTCAATGGCCGGGGTGAAGAAGCTGGTGGTTGTGTCATCTTTTAGTGCTGTTTTTCATAACCCGAGCTGGCCAAAGGATCGCGTTATGGACGAGGAATGCTGGTCTGATGTAGAATATTGTAAAGCAAATCAGGCGATCTGCTTATACAAAAATGGTTCAGGTTTTGAGTTATTTATACACGGGATAGGATCAAATACAAACACATGATAATTACAAGCACAACGTAATTACAAAAACTCAAATAATAATGACAAAATCAGTACACAAGATAATTATATGTACATGTAACCCAGTTATGTATAATGTTGAGTCTTATGTGTACCCAGAAATGGTATGCGCTTGGGAAAACCTCTGCAGAAAGGGAAGCTAGGGAATATGCAAAGAAAAGTCAAGTGAACATCATCACAGTTTGTCCATCATTAGTTATCGGGCCAATGCTGCAATCCACAATCAATGCCACTAGCTCATTCTTCCTCGACTTTATGAAAGGTCCGGCTAAATTTAAGAGCTTGAAACTCGTCATTTAAAAGAATGGTTACTTATTATCATGTCATGTAACTGCGATACACAGACGCAAGTGTATCAGTAGATTTTGGATTTGGCCCCCTTGTGGATGTGCGCGACGTGGCTCAAGCATTGTTACTGGTGTATGAAAATCCGGAAGCTGAGGGAAGATACCTATGTTCTTCGCATTGGATCACGACGTTGGATATGGTGGACAAGTTGAACACTATGTATCCTCAGTCTCGTTACATTTGTCCCGTGAGGTATGTTATGTGCTACAAATAGTTTGTTTTGCTTTTGTGACATAAATTTCCTTGCACTGCACTGCTCCATTGTGTTTTTTTCACTATATGATAAACAATTTCAGTTATGCGGATATACAATCAAAGGTGAGCTCGGAGAAGCTGCTGGAACTGAGCTGGAAAATTAGGTCGTTAGAAGAGACTATTGACGACGCTATCAAGGACTACGAAGAGAAAGGAGCCTACAAGCATCGGTCTTCGTCGACCTAATGGCAATTCATATGTCGTAGTGGCCGGAACAATTTGTTACTTGTGAGTTGTGTGGGTCGGGCTTTCACGACTAAAAGGTCAATCTTGTTAGTTGGATTTGGTAAAAGTCTTTATTTTTATATTTTCTCGATGTAGGTTCAACTTCAACACTACCCTCATATGTAAGAGGGGAGGACTATATATGGACCAGAGACCATTGAGTGGAGGTGGCAAACGGATCGTGCGCTGAAGCAGACTCTAATACCATGTCAAAGTCTATTCCGACCAAAACAACTCAAACTGATAGATAAAGGTACCAAAATATATATTACGGAGTCAATTCATCATACACTTTCTTTTGATGTGAAACAGGCGTTTTAACATTAATAACATTGTATGTGAAAACTAAAGTGTTTGGTTTTGTTGAGTTATTTTACCGATGAGGTTGGGGTAATGAAATAGTACAGATATGACAAATGAGTTCCATGAGTGCCAGACACATGTCGCAATTGGTTCCCAGAGATTTGTCCGCGAGGACTGAAGCGGAACCATGCACATCATTCTGAGCTGTTCATTTTTATTTGCAGACACCCGAGATGTTTTCTGACACCCATGTTGTCTGTCAGTCTTTGAGGGATCAAAAACATCTTGGGTAACAAGTAGATGGCCCGTGCCTGAATGAATAATGAATAATTCTGAGTTCGAGTTAAATTCCAACCAGATAAAAACTCGGTTAATAAACGAGTCGAATTCGAGTCGAATTATGACATGCTCGACGACTCGTTCAATATTTATATAATTACACATCGTATTCTTTATATACAACATTTTGATATATAGTTTTATGTATAAATATATGATTTTCATTAATTAAAAGTACAAAAAAAACTTTTTGTTTTTTTAGGGTTTTCTGTACCTCAGTCGCCCTCGCTTAATATTGCGCACCACTGGCAGCATCCAGTCAATCTCTACCACATCACTTCTCGGCTCCACCGATGGCCCCATTACCTCGATGTTTTTTGTGACGAACTCTTCAATCGAAAAAGTTGTCCTCATGGTGAATTCTCAGGCGATTGTGGCTACTTGGCTTGAGACTATCCCCCGCCTTATCCCATCGTCTCCCACCATGACTTTGGCACCTATCTTGGAGTCTATAAAGTTGGAGCGGTTCCGGAGAAAAAAGCAATCTCCGAACCAGCCCGCTAGCCAAACTCGACCCAAGTCGATCTAGGAGACACATGTCCACCGTCCTGATAACGCCCCACAGAAAGAACGATCGCCGGAACCCTTCATCTGCCAACTATCTCATCGCTGGCAGACAAAGAGGTAATTGATTCCCGAACTTCTCTAGCTGATCCTGGCCTATATCGGGCGCCTCTTAACCCTACCATTTTCCTTGGCTAGGGAGGTCTGTTTTGTTTACCGAGGTGCACCTAACTGACTCACATGGGTGAGCGAAGGAGAACCTGAACCACTTCAGTATTAGAGATTCAATCCCCAGCCTGTCATGGGTGGGGAATTTTGCAACATGGGAAGTCGTCACTAACTTGGAGCTGACCGGAAGGCTGGCACAAGGGTCCCTGCCAACATGACTTGAACATCGCGGGCAAGCTCTCGGCCACCCACCACCCCTGCTGCACCACCTGATAGAGGCTCAAGAAATGGAGCATCTGAAGTGGGAGCAGCTCGATCCATCGGAGGGATTGTAGAATATCAAGCGGGCAACCTAACGGTCGAACCCTCATCCCATACCAGGGTCTACCACGTGGCCCCTCCCCATCCCAACACCGATCCAGGATCTCCTTTCTACAGCACCGTCACTAATGGGGACGGGGTGAGTTGTGTCCACTCCTTTCAACCGGTCCCCCGATGAAGGACGTACTCCAGGACCTGGAGAGGCACTGGCAGTACAAGACCTCCTACCTAGCCAAGGGTACTCTCTGGTTAGCATAAGATCCTTGGAAGCTTCCAAGGCCCTCCACGGTGTTCTAGCGGTTGATCAACCCGGGTCGTCATTGTTGCTTCCGTCTTCACTTTCGTCTCCGCCTCCGATCACAAATTAGTGGAGGCATGATCCAGGCTCTAGCGATCAAAATGTGACGCACTCGACAACTTGCACTGATAGTAGACCAATGACGGAAATGCACCTGATCTTGATGCCACCGATCCCTGGTTAACCGATTAAGCCAAGAGATTCCTGCCTTGCTACGACAAATACAAGGTCTGACATGGAGCCTGGTCCCGATGGGACAGTAGCGAGGCACGCTGAGATGCCTCGCGGGTCGTCATGACTCCCTCAAGACACCTCGAGGTGCCTATGAGGAGGCACACCTCGACCTCTGTAAATCAGATACTTTCTTATTCCCAGCCTCCTCTTTTCCCTGTCATACTCCTTGATCGACCGCTACGACATAGCGGTATTGATCAAGTCGAGACGGAAAAAGTCCCATGAAATCACAGCACCAAGCACAGTTGGAATAAGAAACCACTCCCTAGCATCTCTCTGGATTTAACCGGGTATTTAAGTACAAGATCAGTGTTTCGAATGTCACCAAAACTATATTTCATCATATTCGTTAACTTTTACTTTTGTACGGTCTTTATGATCACTTTATTGTCATATCAATAAAAAATCTTATTTGTATGCTAAAAAAATATGATTTTCATTAGTTTATATTTGAAAAACATAAATGAACCAAGTCAAATTGATTATTTTTTTATCGAGCCAAACTTAAACTTGATTTATATCTGTTTCGAGATTTAACCGAATTCAAACCCAAGTTGAGATCAAGTTCGACTCGTCGGCGTCGTATTAACTAGAACAACCTCTTGTATTGTATCACATTTAATTAACTTTATGAGAGATTCTACTGTTAACATAATGTGAATTTGATTTCTTTGTTGGACCAGACCAGCAAAGGAACAATTCATCTGTGGTGAGAATGCATAGGAAAGAGCAATAGTTGACCAAGTTTTGAAAATCGTGTTAAAATTGAAAGAGTGGTGAATAGTAGGTGTTGTCGTTATTATGGTTGTGTTGTGTGGAGGGTGGTCCCTTGGATTACAGTGGTGCAAGCACAAGAGTAAGCAGAGATGGCCCAACACAGGGTGTAATTAGGCCCACCACCCTCCACCCTCGCTCCATTCCTAACCATACCTTTTCAACATCATTCACTTCCTTCCATTTCGCCATTTCCATCGCCTTTAGAGCAAACACAACGGGCCGGTCCTGAGTCCCGATCCACGTTTTTGCGGGCCGCGGGACGCGGGCCGTCCCATTGTAGGACGGCTTTTACGCGGTTCGCGGTCCGCAAAAACGTGGGTCGGGACTCAGCCCTCGCCTCTCGTTCCTCGCACGCGGGCCGGGCACGCGTCCCCCGCCCTCGTCCCTCGCTCGGCTCCCGTCCAGTGGCGTAGCGCCACGTGTCCCTGCGTCAGACAAAAAAATCCGACCGTTTGAAAACGGTCGGTAACAACTACTTTTTTTTAATTAAATCTAAAACAATTTAAACCCTATGAATACCCCAACCTCATTTTTTTCACACCCATTCTCCAATTTCACTCTCCCATTCCCACATTCTACTCTCTCATTTCAAATATTCTCGTGAAAAATGTCGGGCGACGCAGGGTCCCGTGCACAATCAGCTGGTGACGAAGTAGGATTCACCCCGACGAACTAGCACGGGATTTCCAAGACATTCTAACAGACCCTCGTGAGAACTCCGCTTTCACGGTATACTCGCAACCGGGTTCGAGCTCAGGTAAGTGCAAACTAATTTTTTATTTATTGTATTTTTTTAATTCATTTATTGTATTTTTTTTTAAATTCATTAAACCAATTTTTTAGAATACTTGTGTAATAAAAGTTTTGTAATTTCATATTTTCAAGGTCAATTCCGCCCACAACAATTCCAAATGGCGTCATAATTTCAAATGCCGCCACAAGGGTTCCAGCTTCCACCACAATACTACAACTACCCCGAGCACCCACTACCCGACGTAGGCGTCACCCGTAGGTCGAACTCAACCTCTGTCGGACCTTCCCAACGACGACCCCGAGCAGCACAGCAGGATCTGAGGTTATGGACCAAGGAGGAAGACCTACACCTCATAGAGTGCTGGATCAATACTACAAAAGACGCGATTAAGAGAAACTCTCAACCCGGAAACACACTCTGGTGCACTATTGAGAGGGAGTTCAACGTGGCCGGAGGTCACCGCCACCAAAGCTGGAATGCTATCAAGAAACGTTAGGCCAAATGCTAGTCGCAGACAAGGAGGTTCCTCGGTTATCTGAAGACCTCCAAGGACGAGTACCACAGCGGCTGGAACCACGAGTAACACATGCAAAATGTGAAGGATATGTGGGCGGCTGTACGGAAGAAAGACAGACCGAGGGACCACCCAACACATTTCGGCCTGGATCATTGGGTTGTCGAGCTTAAGGGCAATAACAAGTTCGCTGCCGAGGAAGGCACCATGGGTAATGGCCGCCAAAAACAACAACGCCAACAACGACAACGCTTGGATGAGGCTAGGGATTATAGCTCAACCCCACCCACAAGCACAGGGGACGATTACACACCTCTTAGTGGCAAGTCCCAACAACCAGAATGGGGAGCTTCCGATCACAACGAGGGGAGTGAGGTCCCTCTTAGCGACACACCCCCTCCCGTGAGGCCGATGCAAGTTCCCCTCAACCAACTCGCCTTACGCGACCGCAAGGAAAGAAGACAGCGAAGGCATCAAAAAAGGCGACCGTCCTAACGGCCCAAATGACTGCCTTCGCGGAGATGGAACGTACAAGGCATGAAGGCAAGGTAGAAAGGACCTGCATGATACACAAGATAACCGAAAAGTGGGAAGCAAACATGGCCTTCTACATGTCATTGAGGAAAACGGATACCTCCAACTACACCGAAGAAGATTTGGAAGACCACAAGTTGTGCAAGGCTCGAGTGCGAAGAGTCTTGGATGCCATTGAAGGTGAAATTGAAAATCTTCGACGACAACAACCACTACCGGATGTCGACCCACCACAATGATTCTTGAGCATGTATTTTTTTTAGTTGTATTAAAATGGGATGAATAAAAGTTCAAGTTCATTTTTATTCGCGTTAAATTTATTTATTATTTTTTATTTTCATTAATTATATTTTTCACATTTGTTTATATTTAATATAATTTAAACGATTTCTGATAAAGAATTAAATACAACAGCAAAATATCAATTAATTAACAACTCAGCATCCAGTCAACACAAGGGACTCAGCCCAAGGGACTCACTGTGAGCCTCATTGCAAAACACCCACTATTCGGAGTCCATAGTCCCTCGATTTTGTCCAGTCAGCACAAGGGACTCAGGACTAGGGACTCACCAAGGGCCTTTCCATTGTACATGCTCTTAACCAATAACCAAACTTACACAGATACTTGAATACATTCTAATTCATTAGACTGACCCATTGAAAATGATACGTATTAGAGCACTGCGGCGCAAACCTCAGCAACCATAGCAGCCTTGTTTTCTGTAATGATAGAACTGTCTTGAGCTGAATTTGTAAATGAAACCAGAAAATGGGAATGGTTTGGATTGATTTTCTTAGAAAGTTAAGCTCCAATTTCTGGAAATGATGAACAGAAAAGAGAAAAATAACCATAAGAAAATACAAGTGAACATATCCAAACAATCAATACCCACAATAAGTAAGGACATGCTCTACACAAAGTAGGATCCGATCCACAAAGATAGCTGATGAGTTTGGGAGCACTTGGTTGCGTGTCTCTCACGCTACGTAGAGCAACGAAGAAGACGATAGCGAGTCTGTGACACAAACGCAACGTTTAGCTTATTTGTCAGGAAATGGAAAAACAAAGCAACGGTCAGTTGCCTTGGTGTGCAAGGTAACGTGACAAATGTCTTCTCCTTCGAGAAGCTTGTCCTCAAGCTTGGATCGATGCCACCCAATCAGGGAATTGGTAGCGTATGGTGGCGGCATCTTTTCAATTAGCATCCTCAAGCAAGACATGATCCCATTGAATCAGAAACTGGAGCACTTCAACATTGCTGTGTTTCACCAATCGAGTATGAGTGGAGCTAGATGTTGGAGCTTAAAGTGACCCTCAGTTGTGATGTCAGGGAGATGGGGTACCAACCTGTTCTTGCTTCCCAGTTGCTTCTTAAGCAACGACACATGAAACACATTGTGAATTTTAGAAGATGCAGACAAGTTTAGTTTATAAGCTACTTGACCAACCCTTTCAACAACCTGGAAAGGACCATAAAATCTTGGAGAGAGCTTGAAGTTTGTCCTCAGATTACAGAATTTCACTTGTAAGGTTAGAGCCTCAAATACACCCAGCCACCAACATTGAATTCCCTCTCAATTCTGCCTTTATCAACATTTCGTTTCATCTTAAATTGAGCATGATCCAAATTTCCCTTGAGGATTTCAGACAACTCTTTTCTTGATTTAATGAAACGCTCCACAGCCTCAATAGAAGATTGAACTTGTCCAAATTAGAGAATAGGAGGAGGGAAGCCATATAATGCTTAAAAAGGGGACATTTGCAGTGAGGCATCAAAGCTGGTATTGTATCAAAATTCAGCAAAAGTAATCCAGGTGCTCCATTTCTTGGGAAACTTGCTCCAAACATTGATTCACTCTCTCAGATTGGTCATCTGACTGAGGATGATATGCAGTAATTAAATTCAGATGGACCTTCAATTACTTAAACATCTCCTTCCAGTAACTGCTCATAAAAACCTTGTCCCTATCAGCTACACTAGTGGCAGGCAAGCCATGGACTTTAAGTACATGGTCAAAGAAGACTTGTGCAATCTGAGATGCATAAAACGGATGGCTTAAGGGTAGGAAGTGAGCATATTTGCAGTATCTATCCACCACAATCAGAATAGCATTTTTGGAACTAAACATTGGCAATCCCTCAATAAAATTCATTGCAATGTCAGACCAAGGTTTGGATGGAACGGGCAAAGGTTGAAGAAGTCCAGCATAGGGAAGATGTTCAGGTTTACACTTTTGACAGATATCACACTCCCTCATAAAGGTATAAATGTCTTCATTCATGTGAGGCTAGAAGAAATGTTGTTTAACTCTCTTAGTAGTGGTAGTAATACTTGAATGTCCACCAAGAGGAGAATCATGAAATCATGCTATTGGTTGAGATCTTATACCAATATCATCCCCCAAATAGAATTTTCTCTAAAACATGATCAGGCCTTGCCTAATAGCATAATGAGGTACATAATTTGGAGAGAGAAAAAGTTGGAATAAAAGCCTTTGATAACATATAGAGATGCCTCACAGCAGTTTTGTCATTCATCCAAGCAGGCACAACATGGACAACTCACAAAGAGATGCCTCGGGAAGCTTGGATAATACATCTACAACAACATTTTCCTTCTCTTTTTTAAATTCTATTTTGTAATCAAGCCCCATCAGTTTTGTCAGCCACTTATACTGGAAATATGTAGTTAATTTCTGGTCCAGTGAAAATTTGAGACTTTAATGATCAATCCTCAATATCACAGTGCCAGAAGAAAAAATAATGCCTCTACTTTTGAATACAAATGATTACAGCTAACAGTTCCTTCTCATAGGTAGACATGACAAGAGTTTTTAGACCTAAGGCCTTGCTCAAAAAGCCAATTGGCCTGTCTTCCTACATAAGAACACCCCCAATACCCTTACCACAACCATCAACCTCTATAATAAAAGGTAAAGAAAAATAAGGAAGCCTAAGACAGAATGGTAGTCATGACCTCCTTCAAATTTTAAAAACTGATTTGAGACAGAAGTGGTGTCTTCCATAGTTCTCACATGACGCTCCCTAAGATCGTCAAGCTATAGTTTCAGTCGTGATGAGTGTGTCGGTCAACGCGAAGCCAAAAGGGGAGTCTATTCATTCAATTACGTCCTCCAGGATGACAAGCACATCTAGTGACATCCCTCCGACCATTTCCTCCACTGCATCCACTGAAGGTTCTGAAATTGTCGTCGCCCAGTTGCTTGGAAGCCCTTCCGCGGGGTGCGCCGCCTCCAGTCTTTCATGGGTTGTTATGTCTACCTCGATCTCGTCCTCTAGTGAGCCTTATCGTGGTTCTTATTGTGGTGAGGTCATCGTCGCAGGTCGTGTCGGACTGGTTCTGTGGGAGGGAGCATCCTTCGTCGAGGGGGCCTCTCGGCTTCCTCGGACAAGGACCTAGCTTGCATGGCCGCTTCACCGGTCCTTGAAGCGATTGAATCGATGCGGGGTAAGGGGGCGGAGAGGTGTTTTTCGTGGGTGAGAAAAATAATGTCAGAAGGGAGAGGAGAGGTAGGCAGCACCAATGATATTTTTTCTTGAAATTAATTCTAATCTCGAGTTTTAGAGGGGAAAAGAAAGAAAAGGATGAAATTGATGTAAGTGTTTGAGTAACTAATGAACTAACGTTTTAACATTAACATCCTCAAAATAATAGTGAAAATGATTATTTTCCCTTAAGATGGGGTTGAGTGCATGCAATGAATGCTCTTAAACTTGGTTAAAGGCACGTACCAATCTATTATTAATGAATCGAAAGAGAGAATGATGTCTGAACATGCAAATCATCCATTGTGAGGGTCCCTTTCTTGACTTTAGCTACGTGGATCAACTTTATCCGAATCATACTAATTTCTCAACATAAATTAGCCTTAATAAAACTCTCAATCCTCACTACAACATGTTGGTTTGTTCTAGAGCTTATGTGAAAATCCAAAACCCAGCTTTTCAAATTCATAAATTTCTATGTTTTTGTCTCCTGGAAAAATTATTATATACATCAAAACTCTTTTCCTCTTTTATACAAGAATACTATGCTAACCAAGATAAAATTAATAGTGGCTTCTCTTGTCACTTTATAATTTGACTTAATTTTGAAAATGCAGACATTGTTGTCCACCATAAGGGATTATTATTTTTCTATCACCTGCAATTGGGGCACATAGAATAATTCTAGGTTTGACCCCCAAAACATAATTCCACTATCTTAGAAGAAGTGATGGACTCAGGTTTTTTCAGACCAAAAGAACTTTCTATAATCCTTTGTGGTATTATTTATCGGATTGGTGTTTAGAATTTTGAACGGGTTTGTATTCTCTATCTAAATAGTATGATTGCTTCTTTATTTTTTTAGTCTTTTGATCATTTATTTGGATTTGCCTTTTTTAGAATTCAAGCTGCTTCTTTGATGCATTACTTTTTATGATAAAAAAATTTATATTGCTAGAAGAAAAATCTTTATATCATTGTTGACTCTAGTGACTTTATTGTTTTTTTAAAAAAATAAATATTATTAATATATTAAGAAACCTTACATATCGTTGTTACAAACTATCTGAATTCAAAAGAGTATATTGAGCAACATATTTAAGATGTATAACAAAACTAATAGCATAATTATCTTGTAATACTAAGACTTCTCAAAAAAAAAATCTTGTAATACTAAGACTCGTACATGTTTTTTTATTGATCAGCAATTTTTTATATATATTAAAAGAAAACCTCTTCAGAGGTTGAAGGAGTACAAAGTCTGTCTACAGACTTAAACAAAAAACCACAACAAGAAGCTTGGCGCTCAAAAACCTGACACGAGCATGGCGCTCATAAGCTTGACACGAGCATGGCGCTCGGAATACAACCACGAGCATGGCACTCGGAATACAGACACGAGCATGGCGCTCAATAAACTACAACGAGCATGGCGCTCAGCACACAACCACGAGCATGTCGCTCGGAAAATCACCACGAGCATGGCGCTCGGACTACAACCCCGAGCCTGCATCCGCGAGAAGCTCCTGGACGAGACCGCAAACTACCGAACATACGATGGAACCCGAACACAACCCTCCGAGACCAATCAAAACATCCCAAACCTCTTACCAGCACTTGTAGTATAAAACACCTCGTCTCATCAAAATCCCAATCCAAATAAATAGAAAAGGCATTGACACGCCGGCGGCCCGCACCGCACACGACAGAGATGAGTCGGTGGCAAATAGCCACCGATACTAAATCCCCTTAGAACCAGAATCCACAAGACTTTGAAGGATGGCACAGAAGCCTAAACACCTCGTCGGAGGCCAACACCTACATGACCGACGAGGCCCCCCCAACAATGTAGAGAGGAGCGACGAAGACTTAAGCGGACTAAGACTAGGAGGCAAGCAGTGCCTACACCAGTAGCGCAACAAGAAAAGGTGGTGAAGAGAAACCTTACCCACCGGAACCTTGTGAACGGGAGAAGCACCTCCAACGGAAGTCCGAACACAAACCAACGTCGACAAGACCCACACACCAAACCAACAGGGGATGAGCAGATTGGGCCAACGAGCAGGTCCAAAACACTGGACCAGGCCGAAGCCCAGGCCCAGGACACTGGCCCAGGCCGAAGCCCAAGCCAGGTCAAAGCCCAGGGCAGTATATCTAATCATCTTCACTTCGCATTGAGTCTCCATCATGTATAACGTTTTTGTATTGCATTATTTTTGTTGATCAGATGATTAGAGAAAATGATAACAAATTACTATCGGATTAAAGGTGATGGTTGAAACTTGGTTAAACCTTTAAAGTTATGGGGTTCGTACTCGACCAAATAATAGAGATTGGGACGGCATGTATAAGTTACAAACTATTCTGGCTAAGTACATTACATAGCTCATTGTCTTCACTTGGGTCGGATAATATATTGATGGTAATATTTAATTATCATGATGTTATAAGAATTAAATCAATTTACCAACGTAGGACCAGCAAGTTGACCCTAAATCCACCTACTATGTATCAAATTGAACAAACAATATTAAATAACATCTGTCGTTATAGTTTCTTTTCCCCTTGAACATATCTGAGTAAGTAAATCTCCCCCCTAATTTCTTTTGTAATTTTTTAAAGTTTTTTTTATTGGTGCACATAAGGCTCTCGATGAATAGGTAAAATAATTCAGTAAGAGAGATTGTGAAAACTGTTTATCATAACAAATTAGTCTTCATTGATCTCATGAACTCATATTTAATCAATGTTATAAAAAAAAGTACATGCTATTTTTCCTTATATTTTCCGTATATGAATATTTATTTGGGAATAGTCGTATATAATTGTTCACTATTGACAAACAGAGTATTACATTTCTAGTACACATAATTATTTTTAAGTTTGCCCAATTTTTATTTTAAAAAAAAAACACTTGCCCACTTTAACATCATGTTCAAAATAAATGAAAACCCATTTTTCCTTGATGCATCATGCATGGAGCATCACGTGGGATACTCAAAATATGAAGAAGAAAAAAATGAGAGCGTGGAGCATCCACAAAACTTTATTTTCAGCATATTATCAAGTAGTTAATAAAATATCATTTTAACAAAAGTAGTTAATAAAATATTGACTTGTACTAGGTCTACACAATTGGTACCAATACCATTATCTATTCACCAGGGAAAATTATAATACGAACACCTATTTTGATAAAAAGAAATGAGAACATAAGTGTATTATCTAAATTGATGAATAATATGATAGTGCATTTGAGATAATGAAATTGGGCCACGATAGGACAAACACAGAACAAGCTTTTCTGGTTAACCAGTAGGCTGTATCGTTTGCTGTTCTAGACACATACTTGAGGATAACATTCTCGAGAGAAACTAATATGGAACAACAATCATCAATGATTTGTCCCACTGGTGATAGAAGATGTACTCGCCCCTTGATGATCTCGACTACATATTGGGCATCGTTTCGTATGATTACACCTGGGAGTCTCTGGAGACAGACCCACTGTAATGTACGACTGATAGTCGTAGCCTCTGCATATGCAGCCCCCTGCATTCCCAACATCTTCCTATTTGCCCCTTCTATTACTTGTCCTCTATTATTTTGGGCTATCCAACTCCACCACACTTTGTTCTGTGTCGAGAAATACTACTCCATCAACATTGACCGTTATCCATCCATGAGGTGGGTTTGTCCACCTCGTTGCTCGTATACAAATTGGGTCTAGCTTGGGAGTAAATATGCTAGAGTGTGCTTCCTTCCAACTGTGAATCTGGGACTGAACGATCACATCAACTACTTCTATCGATTGTGGGACTTGATCCAAAACCACCCTATTTCGGGCCTTCCATATTTCTCAAACCGTTAGTACTAATTGAGCTTTGCTATCTCCTTCCGGAATATCCATGATCAATGTCCAGCATTCCAAAAAAGATATAATTGGAGGAATAACGATCCCTGATTAGGCCTTTTCCCAAACTATTTGTGCAAATGGGTAATGGAGGAGGTGAGATGTGGATTCCGGTTGTAACTAACCTATTAGGCATTGCTCTGGAATATGGACAAGTTTTGTCCGTACATTAGTTGTCACCTGAAGAGTACATAAAAGGACACACCATAAAAGACCAGTAGTACCCCACCGAATACTACTGGTATTCAGAGCTTGTACTTACGGAGTATGCCATCGAGTATTGGTGGTACTCGGTCTCTAATTTTTTTGTTTATAAAAAAAATAAAATAATCTTGATTAAAATGAGACTAAAAGAATTCTAAATACAGATACAACCGATATAAAAAAACTAATTGAAAATATATTTTATTGAAAAGAAAAAGAAAAAGAAAACCCAAAACATAGATATGGTCGAACCCAAGTTAAACGGAACGTCGTCTGAGTTTCGCTCCATTGGATTCACAAATGTTAACGGCCGTAACCAAAAGACATCCGCGTTAAGACCGTGTTGGCATCCACGTCATGTTTTATATTTTGTTTTTTTACCATGATACATCGTGCGTGTAATTATGAAATTAGTGATTACCGTTTAAATAACAAAATAGATAGACAAAGGAAGAAGAGGGGGACGTGGAAGGGGACCCACCTACGCACACACCCTCTCCTTCCAAGCTGTCCCTCCACCTTTGTGCTTGAGAACTTCTCCAAACACAAGCACAATGGTCTCTTCTACTTTCCTTCTTCCCCATTTTTACTTTCAATTTATCAATTTAATTAAATAAATCCTTCTTCTTCTTCCTCCTCGTGTGCTCTCTTTCAGTGCCAATCATGACTTCTCTTCTTTACCTCCTTTCTTCTACACATACCACGAAAATACCAGAAGCTTACCGAAATCACCTCTACTTCACCTAAGCTCACCATAGTTGTTACCTCCAAATACTTGTCTAGTACTACCTCTCTCTTCCTTTTTGTGCTCTCTTCCCGATCCCCACCACCGACCTAGCCATTTCTTTGTCCATCCCTCCTTCAAAGTTTCAATTTTTATGCCCTTTTAGCTAGCTCTCTGGCATGATTCTCCGTCTTCTTCTCTCGTCAACCCCTTTCCTCTCCGGTCTCTTCTTTTTCTGTCACTGTTAGCGAAACCCACTTCGATTTTCCTCAGTTCTCTGTGTTCTCGTTCTGTATATACATATTTACCGGGTTTCAAACTCAATTTTTGTTTGGGGGTTTTCTAGGGCTTTACAGGTTGGTATGTGGGTTTGTGTCTATTTGGTCGACTTCTGGGTTAACTTGATTTTTTGTGTCTGATTCCGATCGGAAGCTTCCTCCTTTTTGGTATTTTCTTTCTGGGTCTCGATTCGCTTTGTGTTTCGTTGTTGTTGTTGTTGTAGTCTGGGTTGGTATGGCTCATCAGTCGCTTCCCGGACCGAGTTCGGGTTCTGGGTTTCATTACTTGAATTCTCCTTTCGGCGACACGACCTTCACCAAGGTCTTTGTTGGGGGACTCGCATGGGAGACGCAGAGTGAGACCATGCGTCGGCACTTTGAGCCGTTCGGAGATATTCTGGAGGCTGTTGTGATCACTGACAAAAACACCGGGCGGTCAAAAGGCTATGGTTTTGTGAGTATTTATTGTTTTTAGCTTCAAGACTTTAAGGTTATGAGCACTTGGGGTTTAGGATATGTATATGATTTCAAGTGCTAATTGGGTTGATCTGTGAAGTTTGGCTATAAAAACTATTTTTTATGTTATGTATCCATTTTGTGTGTTTATTTGAAGAAGGTAATAGATGGGGAATGGGATATTTTTAGTACAATTGAATGACTTGGTATGTATTGGTATTTGTATGGAGGTGTAGGTGACTTTCCGGGACCCTGAAGCTGCTAGGAGAGCCTGTGCTGATCCAACTCCAATCATTGATGGTAGGCGGGCTAATTGTAATTTGGCTTCACTTGGGCGTCCTCGGCCTCCTATGCCTTATGGTACATGTACTCACATTTTAGATATTCTAAATGTCCGGTGTTAACTTCATCTCACCGATCTGCCATGTGTACTTTGTTTATGTATGCAAATGGATTAGATTTGAGTCCATGCACTCATGGTTTGATGTTTGTATTGAAAACCCGCCTTATGCATTTTCATCAGCTTAGTGTTATGCCTTTAAGATCATGATAAATGTCATATCATGCATGTGAGGTACCAACCATAAGAGTAGCTTTGGTAGTGGAATGTTTGATAAAATTATAGTTTTTTATTACTGTTCTAATCACACCATTTCCTGATTGTAGTTTCTTGTTTCCAAAGGATAAAAGTGTGATTAGATGAAATTAGGGATAAGTGCAAAAAAATACCCTGAGGTATTCAATTTTAGCTACCTGTAACCCTATTCTTTGGTAATTGCAAAAAAGTGCCATAAACTTGTCTCTTTGTTGCACTTTGTTTATAAATGAATTTACCCTGGAAATTTAATTTAAAAATAATAATTAAAGAACAAAAAATTCAAGTGTTCATATCCTTTAAATTTCCTACTCTTTTGTATGGTACAAAGAGGAAAATTGAGGGATGTGAAAATTCGTAATTCTTGTTTTTTTTTTGCTTATTGTTTTTTAAATCTTAATTGTAAGGGTAAAATAGTCATCTGTATACGAACTGCAACGAAAAGACAACTTCAAGGTACTTTTTTGCAATTATCAAGAAGAGGGCTACACATTGCAAAAAATGAACACCAGGATACTTTTTTGCAATTTTCCCATGAAGTTAAACCGTTTCTTTTATGCTTCTTTGTCATCTTTTTTCTTCTCTCAATCTGTCGTGTATGCTCTCTGATTTACCTTATTGTAGGACGCCTGAGGCCTCCTTCTCAATTCCTAGGTAGTGTGCCTGCCCCTCGGGGGCCTTATGTAGGTAATTTCAGTTACCAGCAACCCCTTCCTTATGGCTATCAACAGGGAATGGTGTATCCTCCTTATGGGTAAGTGGGCATTTTGAATAAAATAATCAATATACTAAGCATTAATATCTGATGTCAGCGATGATTGTTGGCTTCTTAGTATCTTATCCACTCTCAGAATGTGACAATATCATGTACCTAGTATTTTCTTATAAAATATATATTTTCCTTCAATTGAGTAAGACATTTTTAAACTTGAAGCTTCCTGTTCTGGCTCTTGTACTTGGGCTTACACGTCAAACCAAATGCTGTGGTTGACATCTGTTGTATTGTCCTTTGTCATGATCTGATCATAGGATCGGATCTGAAGAAAGTTAAGTGGGCTATATAAATATAATGAGCAACTTTATTTCACAAAATTTTACATTTTTAACTGTTACATATTGTTGGGCCTTTACTGAAACTGTATATCTATATTTAATACAATTCCTTCCTCTGTAGTTTTCAATAGTAGCATCATATATTATCACTATTATAACATGGCTTTGGGTCAATGTATATATGACCCTCAGGGATCATCCCATGGGTTGGATGATCTAAGATCCCCCAACCTTGCTTTTGAAATTGCTTGCCTGTTGTTGTTCAATCTAGACATCAGGTTTATTTGGTTGCATATCCTACACAACTACTTTCCTGTTTTTTTTCTCTTCCATTTGCATATAAATTGATAATAGATTATAGGGGTAATTACTAAAAAGTACCCTAATGTATTCACTTTTTGCAAGTCGGAGCCCTTTTCTTTAGTAATGGTAAAGGGAACCATGAACTTGCCTTTTGTTGCACTTAGTGTAAATTTGTTTCATAACTACTATTCTAACCTTGGAATTTTAAATTTTTAGAAAAGTTAAAAACTAAAAAATCCTGGATTTTCACCACCCTTAATTTTCTTCCACTTTGTATGGTACAAAGAGAAGAAAATTAACAGAGCTTAAAATTCTAGTTTTTTGTTTTTGTTTTTTACTTGTTATTTTTAAAATTCTCAAGGGTAAAATCGTTATCTTGAAACAAATTTAGACAAAATACAACAAAAAGACAAGTTCATGGCGCTTTTTGCCTTCTATTTCCAATATAATTTTTTTCCAAAAATATCTTTTATCCTTTGCAGGTACACAGCATATGAACCTGAATATGTATACCCTCAGGTAAAAAGCTAAAAAAATTGAAGTAATTTTGTAATGTTTAGAAGTGTGATATTACATCGTTCTTGCTATACTGACATGGATCCAACATATGTGGTTGTTCTGATAGGGTGTTTACAATCCTTACATGGGTCAGCAGCAATACCTTCAGGTATATGGAGCTCCAAATACAACTGTTTATCCATATGGACAGTTGGGTCAGACAATACCCGGTGGTCATGGTTATGGGTATGCAATGCCAGGTCATCAACTTTTGCAGATTGGTGGCCCCGGTGTCAATTCAGTGACAACTTCTCCTGTCCCCACGATTCAAGCACCATATCCTGCTGGTATAGCTGTGCCTCTTCCAGCACAAGCACAGTTTATGGTTCCTCCCCGCTATGTGCAAGGTAGTGATTCTGACCAAACAATTGGGTGAAGGGTTGATCAAGGTGAGTGTCACCAACACATATTGGAATGCAGAATGTTAAGTAGGGATAACTGCAAAAAAGTGCCTTTCACAGATTTTTTTGTTGCATTTTGTATCAATTTGTTTCAAATTGACGGTTTTACCCTTAAATTTTAGTTTCTAAAAACAAGTAAAAATCCAGAGTTTTCACCCCCCCTAATTTTCTTCCCCTTTGCATGGTACCAAGAAGAGGAAAACTAAGAGATGAAAGTTTTTTTATTTTCTTACTTGCTATTTTTTTTGTAAAACTTCAAGGGTAAAATCGTCATTTTGAAGCAAATTGATACTTATGCGACAAAAAGACATTTCATTATTTTTTTTGCCGTCATCAAAGAAAATAGCTACGATTTGCAAAAAAGTGAATACCTTGGCTACTTTTTTGCAATTATCCCAGTATTTGTGTGGGAGTGTGCCATAAGCAAGTCTTATGTTCCAAAATGTTTTGTTATAGGTATAACTTAGATTGCAGCAGGACTAAGAGCAGCGGAACTGCTACTTGAGTGGCGGGCTTCGGATCTAGCCTTGCAATTCTTCCATTTTGCATTCTAGAGGTAAATGTTCCACTTTGTTTCAATTCAGTCCCCAAATTTTCCAAGTTGTTCCGATTTACTTCTCTAACTTTATTATGTTCGAATTGACTGACATCAATGTTTAACAATTTGTCTAACAAGTTACCTTTTCAGGTCATACATGGTCATGTTCACCAGAGAAGTCAGATGTCTGAGTAGTGCTCCTAATGGTGGAGAAAGAAATATGTGGAAGGGTCGGTTTAGTCTTTTACATTGGTGTATGTGCAAAAACTGCAGGTGCTCGAGAAGAGTGTTGGGCAGTGATGGGTGCTGGAGTCGGTTTCTGGCAACTTGTGTAGGAATAAAACTGTATAAAAGTCAACATGTTAGAATCAAAGTATGATTCTTTTTATAGTCAAGAATATCCAACATTTGGAATTGGGTGTATAGAATAGATGAGTCTCTCTGGTGCTGTGGTGTACGTGTGGTGTCCTGCATTTATGTGTCTACATGTGATTCAGAAGTGTCTGT
Source organism: Erodium maritimum (assembly GCA_963921825.1). Classification (NCBI taxonomy): domain Eukaryota; kingdom Viridiplantae; phylum Streptophyta; class Magnoliopsida; order Geraniales; family Geraniaceae; genus Erodium; species Erodium maritimum. Next base: position 65,396,514 of record OY997592.1, on the reverse strand, counting down.
GCATAATAGAATTAGGACTTTTATTGCAAATTTCTTAGACTGAGGACCTCTGTAATTTGGATGATTTCTGGAACCTTGAAGAAGCTTCAGGTTTATTTCTAATTCTACTATGTATTGTTTCTGGCAGCCGGGAAGTTGCTTTGAAACATCACTTCAATGAATCTCTCAACTTTCTTTATCTACTGCTTGAATGCTTAAATTTGTACTGGTTGTCATCTTAGTTGAGATTTTAGTTGGGTTATTCTTTTCTTCTTTTTCTGAGAAAAGTAGGTTAAGGCTATCCACAGCGGTGCTGAAGTGGCGTGTGATGATGCCATTGATTCGTCCAGTGCGAAGATTCCTGGTGTAGAATATGTGTTGTAGAGTTTGTTCCTCGTCGAATCTTTGAAACCTCTAAATCGATGTCGAGGAAATCGTAGACTCGGAAGACCGTCTAATTGACGTATCCGGGCTCAACAAAATTGGGCCCAACGAATCTCTGCCCGAAGCGTCTTCCTCATGAATCCTTTACAAGTTGAGCATTGTACTGGTGTTTCTCCGACCATTTGCTTCCCCAATCCCCGATTCAGTCACCATTTTTTCAGCCCTTATTTCTCCAGCGTTGTTGTGTTATTTGTTGACAACTCCGACGTGTCTCCAAGATGCTTTGCCGTCCCCGTTTTTTCGAGCTATTTTATCGTCCCCGTTTCTTCCTACCGCGTCTGTCACAATGCTCTAATAATGGCTGGCTCAAAAAACCTTCGTTACCCTGCCGGATTCCACTTGTCAGGGTACGTTTCGCCACCCCAAAGATGTCTTGATGATAGTCATGAAGAGTACCAGCGTAGAGGAAATCGGGAGTGGTAATTCGTGCTCGATTCACAGCATTACCGTAACGACGAGGAGGAGAGGCATTGGGCCCAAGATCCAGAGGAATACGTCCCTTTCCCGCCGGGGCAACGGACATTGCCGACAACCCCTGTTCCGAACCGTATCCCTGACACCTTTGGTTCATCCTCGCCATTCCTTAGTAGAATGACGTCCGAGGGCCCATTGACTTGGGAAACAGGGACGGGGTCGGACAATAACGGGTTGCACACGGGTTACACCGGGACAACTATCCATACAATATTGTCCTCGACTAACGTACCGATTCCGCGTACCACCACCTCTTTTAGTTGAGACGGAGACTGACATACCGGCTCCTTCCTGTAGGTAGCGAAAATGGACACGAGTGGAGGAGACTGCATTGGTGAAAGCATGGATGAACAACTCCGAAAACTCGATGAATGAAGTTGATCATTCGTCGCAGTCATTTTGGGACGCCATCCACCGTGAGTTCGTCTAAGCGACAAGCCAAACACATGTTCAGGATCGGACGGGGAAGAAATGCAAGCAACATTAGAGCGTAACTAACCGAAAGGTTAAGATGCTCTAAGTTTGTTGGTCTAAATTCAAGCACATCTACCAATCCGGTAAATCGATGACCAGATAACGATAGATGCGGAGCATGACTACATGGAGAGATACAGCCACATCTTTCCTTAGAAACACTGGTGGCAGCTCGTGCGAGAGAAGCCATGCTGACAACATCGTTTCGAGAACGATTTCTCGACAACAAACGGTGACTTCATGGGGACTGGGGAACGACGCACACTAAGAACTCCCAGACTGAGCATCCTAATGTCTCAGATGGACATGCTAGCTGTCGTTGTTGAAGATGCCGATGGTCCTCGGTCAAGACCAGTCCACGATCACCAGCCTTTTGGTTGGAATGCCGTGAAGGCTAGGAGGGGAAGGGCAAGGAGACGATCCTTGAGCCAGACCACATCGCATTGGCCGATAGCTGAAGGCCATTGAGCATGAGCGATCGGCGTAGTTACTGGCCCATGAGTCCCTTACGCGGGAGTTCCGCTTACTCTAGAATAAGGATACCTCCAACATGGATCCAAATGATTTGGCTACACATCGACTTTTTCTCCGTGACATGGCCAAGAAGATGTCAGGGTTGGTCTGAGATGTTGTTCGTTTGTTTTTTATAATACCAAAGTGTGTTATTTGCACTGACCCTTTAAATATTAATCTACGTTATTTGTGTTTCAGGATGTTGGGAAGGTTTACCATTCTATCACACAGCGCTAACAACATTCCATCAGAGCATTACACGAACACGTGCAACATTGCACCAGATTTGTACCACCAAATAACGACTAAATTAAGGAAGCGGAAGAGTACTTAATAGAGCTTTCAATAATTTTCATACTTTTAATATACTTTCAAGTTGAACATTTGTAGTCGGCCATCTGTATTCAACATAGAAACCGTTAACATTTCAATAAAAACAAGCAAAACGCTATATGTCATCTATTCAGGGGCCCATCACAGTCTTAAGAAATTGCTAAGGAAGTACTCGTTGGGTGGCAGAGGAGTGTGATTGGCCAAGGCCAATCTCGAGGGGGACGGGACACTCCTCCTCAATGACGTCCTGCTACCCCACAACTAACTCATTAGAGCCGACGAGAGTTATTTGTAGACCTTGCCTAATCCTCTACTTCCATCACTATATTAGAGTGGGGCATATAATGCCTGTTTCTTGATACATAGGACTATGGGCTTGTACTTACCCCAATTGACCTTTCCATGCTCTGAAGCACCTGTCAAGCTTCCTATTGTGAATTGGACTACCATCGAGGACATGCCAATATTCCTATAGGCCTTTGATATTGGGCCCGAATTACCCTAACTGAGGTTAGTCAGGAGGTTATGCGACATGGCTTTGGCCTTGCCACTGCCAAATTCTCCTCTGAACCCAATGTTAGCGGAGAAGTCTTGATGTGCTATCCACCTCGACCACGCGTCGAGACCTCAGTTAGGAGGTTGTGTGTCAATGGTGTCTCGCCTAAAACTATAGACATTTTCCAATAGGGAGAGGATGTCTGGAAAACAAACGATGTTGGGAGTATGATGGTGGCCGAAGGCGCCGACCTCAAATCCTCCCAGTTTGCATACCAATGATGACCTATTTGGTTGATTTCCTCTGCCATAAGTGGCATGGAAAAGGAAAAGGGCATCAGTCCTTCAACCGACAACGAGAGTGGTCAACTAGTCTCCGTGTGACCCAAACGACCACACATGAAGAAAAATAAGGGCAACATCTAATATTGAAGTCGCTCGAATGGACAATCGGTATGCCAAGAACTAGAGACGAATAGAGCGCCAAAGGGGTCGGGATAGGTCCATACAAAAATAGATGCATATGGCTTCTCCTCAACTGAAGCCCTATTGGTCACTCTTCACTTATATGCATCCTCTCAGCGTCTCCCCTATGGTCGTCCATGTGGCCACCGTCATGACATCCACAAGAAGATTGAATGCCATTGCCCATAGTTGAATTTGGCTAAATCATATCGAGGATGATATTATTTGTGGATGAATGCCCGCTAGGAGGAACAATGCTCGTTTAAAACACCAAAGCTTTCTGGTTCGGGCACGATCCTTCTTCGATTGCAATCAGAAATAGATCCCCCACATGCCATGGCTGAGGTCTTTGATGACCATGTCGTCGGAGCGCCAAGCCTTTTCCATAAGCCTAGAAGGGTCTTTCGTTTGAAAGGTTGATAGGTAATGATGTGACTTGCAAGGCTGAAATGGTGGCAAGCTCTATGATCGTCTCGGGTTCGAGTAGGACCTCAATTATCTGGTCCTCGTCCGTCGTGATGTTGATAGCATCTAGGACCGCTTGGAGGGTATTGGGGTCATCACTCTCAGTCTAGGATACCATCACTGCATCAAAAGGATGAGGATAATTCGAGAGATCAGGCTATGTGCATGGATTAGGGAGAGGTGGTTTAGGGCGGAGGGTCTTGACGGAGATTGGTCACCATGTGAGAGTGGAGCATAAGAATAGGTTAGGAAGGCTCAGGAAGGCTCATCATGGGCAATGCATTCGAGGAGAGAAGTCATTAGAAATAGCAAGTGCAAAGTGCAGGACACCCTAAACACCTTAGAGCATGCCCAATCGGGGGACAAATATCGGTGTTTAGTGTTCGTCGTTTTGTTATCGCCAATAAAAACGTCACAACATAGACAATTTTTCGGGATTAACACACGGGTTTTGATATGCGGTGTTAAGGACAACGTCTTGAGAAAACACCAAATGTTGGGCGATATTGCCATGTTGACCCCTCGGCGCGCGCGCCGAACGTTAGAGAATCTCTCGATGAACGCCACGTAGCGCGATAGGCCCCTACTCATTTTTTGACTATATATACCAATCCTCTATAAAAGATTTCCACACCAACTCTTTACCAACTTCCTATCCTACTTCACCTTTTTTTTTGCACTTCGATATGGATTTCAATCCTTTTTCGATCAAGGTGACTTCTCTATTCCGGCAAGCAATTGTCACGGGACCAAATTCGGTGGGTCAACAAAAAAGAAAGATATTCCAAACTAAAATAAGTATCTTTACCAAGTTTTTGTAGCCTTCATGATCAGCCTAACCACATTCGGAAGCGAATTGAAACAAGAGCACAAACAAGAACAAGAAAGGTAGAAGAGAGATGACGCTCAGAGAACAAAAAATTTCTTTTAATCGTATATAATGGTGAATGACTACAAATGTGTATTACAACATTTATTTATATTAATCAAGGCTCTATAATTAGCACTCTTGGTTACATAAAAGAAGGACATTCAAATTCAAAGGGGGTTTGAATTCAAATTCAAATGTTAAGCAGACTTTTTCTTGGTCAAATGAGAAGATGAACAACCTTTGATCTTCTCCTTTATGTCCCAACTTCCAAGTGTCACCTTATCCCTTAATCCATGCTCCTTGTTCATGTCATGGTGGCATGCGCCAATACGAGCCTTGATTGCGCCAAGCTCATGCTGCATCGACCCCTTGACCCGTATCCTCTTTACTGCCATCACATGTCATGCATGTGACTATGACCGAGTCAATATCGTTTTCCACACATGCCTCGCATGTTCCTATGACCGGGTCAACTTTTGGTCCGTGACATTCTTCCCTACCAAAGCGAGCAATTGTTCCAATGCTCAGTTGTCCCTCGCCCTGTGCCTCAGCATCATACACTTTGTGGTAGTACCGAATGAGATCCTCGTATTCTCACAATGAGGTACCTGGCTCCCAACTCTGCTCTCTCTGGCAAGCTGTTACAGAGCCCACTAACAGAATTATGCTCACCTACAAAGAAGAAGAGTGGCAGAGAAGAGGGCTAAAATTAAGAAATATTATCTAGTAGTTATATTAATTATCTTGTTATTTTAATTCCCTAAATAGAGTTGATTAGGTTAGTGGCTTGAATCATGGGATTTCATGATCTCCACATCATTTCTTAGTTTGGCAGAATCCATAGCCTATTTAAAGAGCATGGAATGGGAAATAAAGGCAGCAATGAATTTATTCCCAATTAATTTAGTATAATTAACTCAGTATCTTGAGATCTTGTGTTCTATCACCCAAACGATCACTCCAACAGCCATCATAGGTCGTCGATGTCCGCTAACGTCGTCGACAAAAGGAAGTAGCAGCAGCTCCTATTCCGACTACTAGGGAGCCATAACCCGATCGCGTAACCGGGACCGTATCAACGTGGTAACAGAGCTGGAGGTTATGGCAGAAAATCGTACTTTGCAAGAGCATTTCGAGGACTTTCTAAGGTCATATCGCGAGGACCAGGCAGCAACTGAAGCACGGAGGCAAGCAGAGGAATCCCATCGTCGAGAGGAGGAGGCACGACGAGCAGAAGTAGATGCACGCTTGGCAGCTCAAGTGAAACTCCTCACCACTTCGCTGCAGTTGAGTAGAGCAGAAACCAGCGCTGCAAACCTCCCCCCCCCCCCCCCCCCACATGGTCCTATCATGGTCGGCACCGAGGAGGGTAGCCGCGTCCAAGAAAGGAAAAGCCCCCATGGGATGAATACAAGCCCCCGAGCACCAGACCCCGTTCGAATGTCGAAACAACAAGCCCCTCGAATGATGCCGGGATACGTAGAACTCGGAGGGGGGGGGGGGGTACCAAGAACCACAAGAATGGACTTTCCGCGATTCGATGGCAACACTGACCCACTTCTTTGGATTAATCGATGTGAAGGGTTCTTTCTTCACCAAAGAACACCAGAAGAGGAAAAGGTACTTGTTGCTTCATTTCATCTTGAATCTGTTGCTCAACTTTGGTTTATGAAGCTACAGAGAGAACATCCCCGACTGTCATGGGAAGTGTTCAAACACTGTTGCAACCTCCGTTTCGGTGCTCCGTTACGGGGGAATAGATTGGGCGAGTTGGCAAAACTAAGTCAAATCGGGTCCGTTGAACAATACCAAAGCCAGTTTGAACAATTGTCTACTCAAGTGCCGCAACTAACACCGGAGCAAGAAGTCGCTTTGTTCTTAAGCGGCCTAAAAGAGGGAATAGCAATTGACGTGGAAGTGTAGAGACCCACGGACATTCTGACCGCAATGCATCTTGCCCGAATTTATGAGAAAAAGCATTCCCAAGAACAGAATGGTGGCATGACAACACGCAACACCGAGAATAGATTGGGTGAGTTGGCAAAACTAAGTCAAATCGGGTCCGTTGAACAATACCAAAGCCAGTTTGAACAATTGTCTACTCAAGTGCCGCAACTAACACCAGAGCAAGAAGTCGCTTTGTTCTTAAGCGGCCTAAAAGAGGGAATATCAATTGACGTGGAAGTGTAGAGACCCACGGACATTCTGACCGCAATGCATCTTGCCCGAATTTATGAGAAAAAGCATTCCCGAGAACAGAATGGTGGCATGACAACACGCAACACCGAGAGATGGAAAAACCAGAATCCAGAACGTTCTGAGCCTCCACGAACACCATATTTCCGAAAATTTTCAAGAGAAGAAAAGGCCGAGCGAACTGCAAAAGGGCTATGTTACAATTGTGATGAGAAATACGGGCATGGACACCGTTGTAAACGGCTATTTTGGTTGAAAATCCACGAAGATGAAGATGGCGAAGAAGGTGAGGGATAACCATGACGATAACGCTTGTGGTCAAGCGTTGTTTGGAAGGGGTGGGTACTGTTACAGAGCCCACTAACAGATTTATGATCATCTACAAAGAAGAAGAGTGGTAGAGAAGTGGGCTAAAATTAAGGAATATTATCTAGTAGTTATATTAATTATCTTGTTATTTTAATTCCCTAAATAGAGTTGATTAGGTTAGTGGCTTCAATCATGCTCCACGTCATTTCTTAGTTTGGCAGGATCCATAGCCTATTTAAAGAGCCTGGAATGGGAAATAAAGGCAACAATGAATTTATTCCCAATTAACTTAGCATCTCGAGATCTTGTGTTCTCTCACCCAAACGAACACCCCAACAACCACCATAGGTCGTCGACGTCCGCTAACGTCGCCGACAAAAGGAAGCAGCAGCAGCTCCCATTCCGACTACCAATGAGCCATAACCCGATCGCGTAACCGGGACCGTATCACAAGCCCTTCCATGTCACTAAGTACTCTCGGCGCTTGTGATATTTGTGTAAGCGATCACCCAAGACGGCCTCAACCTCCTTGTCATAAGCGGTCAGCACACCCATTGGAGCTCGACATGATTTCCCTTGGCTTGAATACCTCGGATCTGCATGATAAGCTTTTAACATACTTACATATAAGACGAGATGAAAATTTGAACTTGATGGAAGCTCCAACTTGTACGCCACCTTGCCAACTTTCTTGAGAATGAGAAACAGACTTTCGTACTTATGCATGAGCCCTTGGTGTAATCCGTGCACATGCGAGTGAGCTTCACAAGGACCAAGTCTCCCTCCATGAACTCAACATGTCTCCGCTTCTTGTCCGCCTATTTCTTCATCTTTTTCATCACTTTTGCCAAGTTTTATTTGGCAATCTCATGTTGTTCATGCCACCCCTTCACAACCTTGAACGTGACTGGACTACTCCCCGTGTAGCCTGTCACAAGAGCATTTGGAATAGGGATGGCAACGGGGCGGGTTCGAGACGGGGACCCTGCGCCCCGTCCCCGTCCCCGCCCCACCCCGTACCCCGCTTTGAACCCTCCCCATCGGGGACGGGGATTCCCCGTTCCGTTCTCAACACGAAAAAAATTCAAATTCTTGGTATTGTTTAATCACTAAATTTCATACCGATTCATATACACATTTATAATATAAGTGTTAGAAATTGAGTTTGTTACTCCTAATTAATGGTTTAGCGGGATAATGGGTTTAATGTTCGAGTACAAAGTTCATATAAAAAGACTTTGTGATTTACTCATTACATAGTTAATATTCTAATACACAATTCATACACATATGTATATGAAAGACAAAAATATTGGCGGCAAAAAAGTTTCATTTTGGTTTTACTATTTAATGTAAAATTAAATTAAATCAAGCAGGTTAAGAACTTAAGCAACAAAGTAGGATAGTATATATTCATATAAAAAGGCTTATCCATAGGTAATATTTTTTATTATATATAATTACTAGTGTCGGGGCACGGAGGGGCGCCCCGCGGGGCGGGGATAGCTTGCCCCGCCCCAGCCCCGTCCCCGATCAAAATCCCCGTTGACCGCCCTGTACCTCGCCCTGTCTAGAAAATCTGCACCCCGAACCCGACCCGATCGGGGCGAGGACGTCGGGTCCCCGTCGGGGTCGGGGGATTTTGCCATCCCTAATTTGGAGTTATGGGTTGCCTTCCCATCTCCAATTCAAATGGACTTATCCCCGTGAACTCGCTCTGTGGCAAGTTGTAGCTAAATTGTGCCTCTTCCAACAATGGGTCCCAATCAAGTTGATTGGTCTTAACGTAGTGACACAAATATAGCTCCAATAAGGAGTTAATTTGTTCTGTTTTATCGGCTGTTTGAGGATGAAGAGAAGTAGAGAAATTCAAGAAAGAACACATCAACTCGGTCCAAAACTTACTCGTGAACCTTGAGTCGCGGTCACTGACGATAGTCTTGGGCAACCCCCACAACTTAACCACATACTTAAAGAACAACTTCGCTGCCACCTCCACAGGACATTGCTTCGGCGCCAGTATGAAGGTATTATATTTTGAGAACTTGTCCACAACCACCATTATTATGGACTTCCCTTGAGACTTGGTCAACCCCACAATAAAATCCATTGAGACGTTCTCCCATAGTCCTTCAAGAATAGGTAATGGTTGCAACAAACCAACAAGTTCTCTTTGTTCTCCCTTGTCTTGTTGGTATACAAGACATGTCTTGACATAAGACTCAATATCGTCCTTCATCCTTGGCCAATAATATGATATCTTCAATAGTTCTTGAGTCCTATGAATGCCCGAATGTCCCGCCCACTGGGAGTCAAGACACTCCTTGAGGATCTCCCGCCTCAAGTTACCGTGCTTTGGTACGTAGAGTCTTGGTCCCCTTTTTCGAATTAGGTCGCCTTCAACTAGAACCGTCTCGTCTTGTCCTCTTTGGCATAACCCACAATGGTGTTAAATAATGGGTCATGCCACATGCCTTCTTTGATGCGTCTCAACAAGTCCCCTATAAGGGTGCTTGCTTGAATGTCCGCAAGTCCCATCAGCACCATCTCCTTACCTTGAGAAACTCCATGCCTCAATGGGATCTTCTTGGACAACTCACAAGACGGGGTGTCCTTGAATTTGACCAAAAGAACCACCACCATCTCGGGACCCCCTCTACCTTCTTTTCATGTATGACATTATTATTTATTAATACATTGTACTTTCATTATCATTTTATTAAATGTTAATTGCATGCATAATAAATTCTTTCTAAGATCATCAAGTATGTGACTTAATAGTAAAACTCTTAAATGAATAAGAAATATTATTCTAAGGGTTATTATCATCCGAGTACCCTAAAAATACTTGGTTTTCATTTGAGTACCCTAACCAAACTTTGTGACACATCAGTACCCAAATGAAACATTTTGTTTCAACTTAGTACCCGCCGTTAGTTTTCCATCCATTTTGGATGGAAAATGGTCATGTGTCTGGCACATGACCCCAATTTTTTCAAAAATACCCAAAGTACCCCTTATTTCTTTAAACCCCAATTTGTTTTTATAAAAAACACAAAATAGGTTTTTATTTATTTATAAAAAGAGATTTTATTTCAGAAAATATTTAAAAAAATCAGTTTTAAAATTTTAAAATTCTTTCATTATATTTGTCATATTTTATTTAAAATATCAGTTTTTTTGTTTTTTTATTATTTATAAATTATTTTTTCATTTCAGATCTCACGTCGCCGAATGCTCCTTCATCTCACTCTTCCTTCGACATATTCACGCTCCTCTGCGAGAGCATCGCGAGAAGGATCTCACTCGGATTTGGGTTGTTGCTCCGGGAGCACGGCGCGCTGCTCGCCTTCGAGGTAAGATCTGAAACAAATTGGAGCCGAGATTTAGAACTTCGAGGTAAGATCTGAAACTTCGCGGCGACGCAGATCGGCGAAGTCCTCGGAAGCGTGGCACAACAAAGGGTATTGATTTTATTACTCTGAGAAGCTCGCTGGTCAGAGGAGATTTGGTGCTAGAGCCAGAGATATGCCGATTAGAAAAGTTAGGGATGAGAAGTAATTTTGGGCCTCGTCGGATAGCTCTCATCCTCATTATGGAGCTGAATTTGAGATGAACATTTGTTCAAATTATTTGTTTTAGTATAATTTTGCAATGTTGGGTTGATTATGGAGCTGAATTTGAGAATCAATATGTACGTTTTGAATGCAAATCCAATACTTGTATGATTTTGGAAGCTTATGGTGTTCTTATGACGAGCAAAATGATTAGGATATGATCTTCAGATGTTAGGGATTTGATGGGTACGGAGGTCGAAGAAGAAATGAAAAAATAAATAATAAGACATTAATTAAATCAATAAAAAAAGTTTTTTTAAAATATTAATAAAGTGAACAGATTTTATATATATTTTTAAAATAAAATCTGATTTTTGAATTAAAATATATTATTTTATATATTTAAAATAAAATATGATTTTTTTAATAAAAAGATTTTCATAAAATTTTAAAAAATAAAAAAATGATTACAAAAAAAAGAATCTATTTTACTAAAAATAAAATCTGATTTATTAAATAAAAGATTGATTTTTTTTTAAAAAATAAATCTAATTCTTATAAAATAAATAAATGGAAATAATTTTTGAAATTCAATTGCATGGGTTTGAAAATTTGACTGTTAGTGAGAGGTATTTTGGACTTTTTAAGTGTTAGGATGGAAAAATGGATGGAAAATAGACAGAAACTAACGACGGGTATTAAGTTGACACAAAATGTTTCGTTAGGGTAGTGATGTGTCACAAAGTTTGGTTAAGGTACTCGGATGAAGACCAAGTATTTTTAGGGTACTCGGATGATAATAACCCTTATTCTAATGATCTCTAGTCTTATCGATATACTAAGACTAGTATGATGTTGGCTGATGATCAGGTTTTACTGATCATGCATATGAGATATGAAGTCAAATCATGAATATTATTTGGTAAATAGTATTGGATGACCCAATGTGAGAATACTACATAGGAATTGTCATGAGTATTTCTCAGTACCCTAATATGGCATTAAGTCTTTTGACCTTATAGTCATCGTGAATTTTTATATATGTGGTTTTGTATCTTGACAGAATTCAACATTGTCTTTAACCGAACAATAATAAAGATTGTTGTTGGATACATAATCATATATGTGAGAAATGTGAGTGACTGATAAGGGATTTGTCCCTCATGTAAATATGAGATAGATGTCGTTGGGCCCCTTGATAAGTTACTTTGGAAAAGCATGGCCATACAATCGATAATAAGTTATCATGCACAATCTATTTAGGATCAAGAAACTGACGATCGAATAAAATAAGGATGACGATCATATGCCTTATATTCGATCGAGATATCGAGGACAAAGAGATTAAGATATTAACGGTAAGAAGGTTGAATCGGATTGTCGATCTTTATACAACTTTGGGTAGTCACAATATCTTGCTGGAGACCAATTATGACTTGTGAGCTAAATAGAGACTTTAGGCCCACTACCAACGTTATATGAAGCTGTAGTGTCACACATAGAGCAAGCCCAAAACGAATTGGAGCTTTAAAAGTCCAATTAAGTATGAAAATAGATTTATATATATTTATGGAATAAATATAATAATAATATACTTTTTGTCTAAATTATTATTTAAATATAATAGTTACATTTAAAATAATAATTTTGTTTGTTGTAGAAATAAATCAAATGAGATTTGATTTATTAAATGTAAATGAATTAAATTTTAAAAGTGTGTTTAAATTTTGATTTTAGTACATGTGGTGTTAACACACGTTCAAAGCAAAATGGGTGAAAGAGATCATTCATTATTTTGTTTTAAATCCCAAAAAGTTTACAGGTAGTAATAGTTATACTCGAATGATATTTCTTATCTTTTGATTTTAACCCACAATCAAAGATTTTGGAACATCATACAGGTAGTAATATTTATACTCGAATGATATTTCTTATCTTTTGATTTTAACCCACAATCATGGAGAGAGTGGTTGGTTTTTTTTTTTTTTTCTTTCAAAAACAAATCATACAGATATAAAAGAAAGGGATAGTGCTTCCTTTCATGGTAGTACATGAAAAGAAGCCAAATAGGGTTTAGATTATTTTTCGATTGGATTAAATATATTATGGCACCCTTATGTTAGGTGCACGGACGTTTTGATATCCTTATGATTTTTTATTACATTTGGGTAACCTTATGATTTTTTATTACATAATGTTTGGTCCACGGACGTTTTGAGAATTTGGGGTTAAGAAACTAGCAGATAAAAGTTAAATGACCATTTTACCCTTTTACATTTCATTTGAAATACCCTTATGAGTTAAAAGACCATTTTACCCCTATTTATCCTTAATTCCTTAATAATTAATTGATTCTTTAATAATTCATTAATACTTTGATTTATTCATAATAATATCAATATTTTAAAAAATATTTACAATTAGTATTTTTGATAATATTTTTTATAAAAAAATTATAATAAAAAATATTTTAATAATTATCCTTTTATTTTCATTAATTCCTTTAATATTTTATTTAAATAATTTAATTAATTAATTTATTTATTGTTTAATCTTCATTCATTCATATTTACTTTAAAAAATAATTTATCCTTTTAAATTTATTTTTTATGTTAATTTTTTTGTAAATTATAATTTATTTTTTTATGATTCTAATTTTTATTTAGATGTGACAAAAATTTGGTTAACAATCAACAGTTGATTTATGAATCAAAAAAAATTCCGTATGAACACCATCTCAATGAAATCCTAATATTATCGTAGATGAATATGAACAATCTCATATTGCCTATTCAGGCTCTCTACAATAATTGACCCAAAAAACCCATAGTTCGATGATTCGATTTCTGGGTTTCGCCACAATTTTGAAAAATTCCATCGAGCTTCAAACCCAGAAATTCAATGAGTTCAAGAATCTGATAAGCAAAACCCGATAATCTATAATTTCAACGAGTTACGGACTCTGATACGAATAACCTATAATTTCAACACACTTTCAAGAAAACAAACAAAACCAATATTTCCCACACTTTCCAGACCTAACCCTCTATCTCCAACACCAGATCTAACCTTTGAAGCCCTGGAAAATGAATCGTACCCGACTTTGAGATGAAGGACAGAAAAACCCAAATCCCCAACTTAAATCCCAAACTTCAAATTTGATTCAAGGTTCCAGAGCTTGGTGGAGGAGAGGAAGGACTATGTTTCTTTGCCTTCGTGGTCTCACGGTGATTGTCTAAGAGAGCTAGGTTTCGCCGACGATGGACGGAGGACGGAGGTTCTCCGTGGACGACGATGACTCTGATATTGCTAGATAGGGGAACCGTGGAGATGGAAATGAAGAGCTTTGGTTCTGCAAAGATGAGGGTTAGATTAGATTGTGTGGATTATGTTTGTTCGGTTAGATTTGTGTGTTAGGTGATTAGGTTAGATTAGGTTTAGTTTAATTTTGATTATGTTTAGTTTAAGATTTGATTAGGGTTAGATTAAGTGTTTTAAAAAATTATCAACTTTTGTTATTTTAAGATCTAAAATTTATTTTTAATTTGATTAATTTATTTTTTATTATACCAAGGGAAAATTGGTATTTTTGTCTATAAAATTTATAAACTTCAAGTTAGGAAGGGTAAAGTCGTCATTTCACATTACACTTAATTGCACATGGTGTCACATGACTAATTTAGAGGAATATTCAGTTAGTTTTCTAACATAATATGCTAATTCCGTCCGTGTACCAAACATTAGGGTGCCCAAATATAATAAAAAATTAGAAGGGTACCAAACATCCATGGACCAAACATAAGGGTACCAAAAAGTATTTAACCCTTTTGAATTTTGTACCTGACATAGAAAGTTCTACCAAAAAGGAGACAATTGTTTTAGCTCTCAAAATTGTTTTGAGACCTGTAAGTGCTAGCACACATTGAGAGGCTTGTTCGTGTGGATACTTGTAGAGGACGAATCTTGTTGAAGGCGTCTTGATCATAGAGAGTACGAAACATTTCTATTCAAGGGTCCCTGTCTCGAACCAACCATCGAAACTACAAGAGGTAAGATTTTCTATTTGTTTCTTATCGATTAATCAAATTTTAAGGATTCGGCTTTTGGGTTTTAGGTTTAATTTTAATTTTCCGCTACATTATGTATGTTAAAACCCAACAGTGGTATCAGAGCCTCTTGTAATTTGGTTAATTGATTATGCATGTATGTGATTATATGTAAATGTTAGAAATTATGAGGTTTTCGAAAATTATATTAAATTGATTTTCGAAATCGTTTTTAATAATTATCGAATATGTACGTACCATGCATATAGGTTTAAACTAGAAAAACGGTATATGATTTAGTGGAATCCGTTACAAACGAATTATAGAATTGCGTTTAATTGTTAAACGAATATATGTTTTTTCATTGTATGTGTTTTTACTGTTTGTATGGTTCACAGCCCTTTTGAGACCAATGTGTTTGTTTTTATTTATGAGTTTTACTTTTTTTAAATACGGTCTACGTGTCGTTTATTTAGATGTAATTTAATTTCTAATTATGACCTACGTGTCGTTTATTTTTGTTGTGAAAGTAGAATATAAAAGTTTATTTTTGTAACATGAGAAAAGGTGGTCAATTCAAGAGAATGAAGATTTTGGAGGGAAATCGAAATTGGAGGCCCAGGATGGAGATCCAATTTGAAAGCCCAAGATGGCGAATCCACTTGAAGGCTTTTCTTTTTTGTTTACCCCTTAGATTAACTTCTGGTCTTCATATGGGCCTATGAAGATCAACTTAGTAATGAGCTATATTATGACACGTTTATTTTATGCATATGTATGATTTGCATGATTTGTATGATAGTAACATGCTTATGTCGTTTGTTTGCGATACAATAAGTTGAAATCAACCCTAATTAATATTAAGTCGATGAGAAGCCTTCCATAGATTAAACACTTATCGAATCTTAGATTGTTTTGTGTAGGTTATGCCAAAGCATGGTACACATACTTGTCTAAATTAGATAGGATGTATAATGGTGATATCCATACGTTTTATATGGTTAAACTTAACTAGGTTATCAAAACGGTTTTGGACCTAGGACATTTGATAAAATATGCCAACACACGTGATGTGTTTATTTTATCCAAGAGTTGCATAAGATGCAATTGGTAAAGAGTTACTACCTAAATAATTCCGCTTAAAGTGATAAGCCAAAGCTTACTTTAAGTGGAATGAAATATGGATCTTGACTTATAATATATCTTTAAGATACAAATGAGGGTTGAGTGTTTTAAATTTTTAAATTTGTATTAATTACTTTTCATTTTGTTGTAGATAATGTTTTCGAACAATTCACATAGTTTATCGTTACGATCAATCCTTGATAAGGATAAGCTGAATGAGACAAATTTTCTGGATTGGACCAAAAACTTGAGAATTGTTCTCATGCATGAGAGAAAAGAGTATATTCTTGATGAGCTCGTTCTTGAGGAACCAACCTTAAATTCTACTAAGGCACAACAAGATGCTTGGACCAAGCATTTCAACGATTCTGTAGATGTAGCTTGTATAATGCTTGGTTGCATGGAGACTGATCTCCAAAAGCAATTGATGGAGGAGCCTGAATATGACATGATGGCTCAACTCAAAGAAATGTTCCAAGAGAAAACCAGGATTGAGAGGTCCCAAACTCTCAAGTCCCTCATGTTATGCAGGATGCTTGCTGGCAAGAGTGTTAGCCCTCATGTGTTCAATATGAAAGGTTATTTTGAGCATTTGGAAAGACTCGACTTCAAGATAGAACCTGAGTTGGCTACAGATATCCCTCCTCCAATCACTTCCTAATGAATTTTTTGGTTTCATCTTGAACTTCTATATGCGTAATATGGTAGAAACCATTTCGGAGTTGCAAGGGATGCTTCAAACTGCTGAAAAGAGCATCCAAAGTAATACTAAGGATGTTTTGATGGTAAAGAAGGGAACTGAGTTCAAAATCAAGGGGGTAAGACAAGCGAAAGACTCCTATGGGTTTTAACAAGACCATGACAAAGCCAAGGTCCATGTACACATAAAGGCCCGCATATGGATAAAGGCCTGCTTATGGAAAAAGGCATGGACCTCAATTTCCAACCCTAAACGATTCAATTTGCGATTATTGCAATGAGGCTGGTCACTAGAAGAGAAACCGCAAGAAATATACGGATGATTTAAAGAAGAACAAGGGTAGTGTACCAAGCTCTTCAGGTATTCATGTTATAGAAATCAATGCATCTACTTTTGGTTCTTGAAAATTGGATACTGGATCCGAATATCACATTTAACTAATAAGCAGGGCCTCCAAAGTAGAAAGACATTGAAGGAAGGCGAGGTGGACATATGAGTTGGGGATGACCATAGAGTTATTCCCTTGGCTGTAAGGATATACGAGTTGTCATTGCCTAGTGGGCTTGTTTTACAATTAGATAAATGTTATCATGTACCTACTTTTCGTACAAATATTATTTCTATTTCATGTTTGGACATGGAAGGTTTTAAATTTACTATTGAGAATAATAAATTTAGTTTTTATCATGATAATGTATTTATGTTTTGAACATAGAAGACTTTAATGAGGGATACCTCTATAGCATTAATACAAAAAGGTTTAAGTCTAATGAGAGAAACCCTACATTCATCTAGCATTGTCGCTTGGATAATATAAATGAGAAACGCATATCAAAACTCCAACGTTATTGACTTTTGAATTCTTTTGATTGTGAATCCTTTAAGTACAACTGCTAGAGGAGGATTTTAGTACTTCATCACATTCACAGATGATTTTAATAGATAAATCTGAATGATTTATCTAATGAAACATAAATCAAAATCTTTTGAAAAGTTTAAAAAAATTTAAGAATGAAGTACAAAATCAAGTTGGCCAAAATATTAAAGCATTGCGATCTAATTGAGGTGGTGAATATTTAAGCCAAGAATTCATAGACCATCTAATATATTGTGGAATCATTTCTCAACTAACGTCTTCAAGAACACCACAATGGAATATTGTTTCTGAATGGAGGAATCGAACCCTATTGGATATGGTTCGGTCTATGATGAGTAATATTGATCTTCCAATCTCATTTTGGGGATATGCTTTCGAAACTGTTGCATTCATCTTGAACAGAGTTCCAACGATGGTAGTGGATAAGACACCATTTGAGATATGGACAAGAAAGGTTCCTAGTTTGTCTTCTCAGCGTGGCCTTGTATCGAGCAGGACCCGCCTCGATACAGGGTCTTCATGTTTGCCTTGGCTTCTAATGCTTGCTTCGACTTGAGCTATCATATTTGCAACAAACATAGTAATTATAATTGAATAATTAGAAAAAGTATAAATAAAAATTGATTTACGAACATTATTGTGTACCTGGAAGGCTTCGAAATCGAATTGCTCGCAAAGGAAGTCCCATTCATTCCGTCTAATTCCATATCCACTTGACACGTTTACAATTTGTGGTATGCAATCAATCTGATCTAATAAGTAAAGCTAATTCTCACGATGCAGTTTAGGTGATTAGTATCACTAAGTCTTAGTAAAACTGTTAAGCATTAGTAAAATTGATTATACAGTTGTAGGTGATCAGATCACATGAAACTAAACAATAACTATCAATATAAGTTAAAAGAATTTTCTATATCATCCATAAACAAATTCAAAAACAAGTTTATTTCAACAACCATCCCTCCGATTCAAGCTCAACAATAAGCTTATATAATAGCATTTGGCATCATATAACCAATTGAAACTAAAAAAATACACATTTTCTATTCTCAATCCACCAAAAATACCCATTTGCTGTTCTCAATCCACACAAAAAAAATGCTCATTTGTTGTTCTCAATCCACCAAAAAAAAAGTACACAAATCTTAGTACTCCATTAGATTCTTCAAAGCTATAACAGAAAATCAACAGTTCACCAGGCTCAAGAGTTCGTACCTGAGAAATGAGTCTGGAGAGAAGGAGAGAGGCGAGAAGAGAGGGAATGCGAGAGAGGTCGGGGCTGTCACAGCGAGGGCAAGGTCGGGCTGTCACGGAGAGGGCGAGGTCGGGCTGTCACGGCGAGGGCGAGGTCGGGGCTGTCACGGCCAGGGCGAGGTCGGGGCGGTCACGGCGAGGACGAGGTCGGAGATGCAGGAGTTCGGAGATTACTTTGACAGAGACGGTGAGGAAGAAAAAATGAGGAAGAGGGAGAAACGAGAGATTGGGAAAAATGAGGAAGAGGGAGAACGTTTCTGACCTAACCGTTTATTGTTTTTTTTATTATAGCATAAAACGAGACGACACCGTTTTGTACAACCTATGCGACTTCAAGAAGGTTGCGTTGTAGAGGAATATCCTCTACGACGTCGTTATGGCGTGCTAGTTGCAAAAAAATAAAAATATTTGACCGAGATTAAAATAATTCAAACTTTCAAGCTCGTTACATTTATACTAGCATAAAACTATTGTTGATGATCAATAATAGCTTAAAAACGACGAAAACGTCGAAAAAACCCCTAAAATGGTCTCTGTCCATGTAACCTCTGCGACGCCATATCTACGACGTCGTAGAGGTTATAACCTCTACAACGTCATATCTATGATGTCGCAGTAGTTGTCATGTCGTTTTCGAAAATGACAATGTTTTAACAACAAAATACATGTATTAGGACTTTGGGAATTTAGTTTTCTATATAAGCACTTGATAACTCTCATTGTAATTCAGATTTTGATTAATAAACACAAAACGCGAGTTTCTACTCAAATAAATTACTATACATAAAAGTACTAATGATCAATAATAGTTTAATTATTAATATTTGGGAGGTTTTTGGAGAAAAAGAAGAAAAATCTGCAGAATTTTAAAAGTATGAGGGGTTTTGATAGAGAAGAAAGAGTTTGGTAGGAGTGTAATGGTAAGTTGGTGGGGAATTAAAGACATTAGTAATTTTTGGGGGGATTAAAGACATTAGTACCTCTACGACGTCATAGCCTAGACGTCGTAGAAGTACTCAACTTCTGCGACGACAGAGGATGGCGTCGTACGTCGCAGAAGTATCCGTCGCAGAGGTTGAGTACTTCTACGACGCCGTAGCGTGACGTCACATAAGTACTTAACTTATACGACGCCATAGAAAGGGCCCCGTGGAAAAAGTGAAAAGTTGGTGTAGTGTTATGTGAAACGTCTAATTTCAGATAAGTTAGCACCTAAATCAGATAAGTGTTTTTTTTGTAGGATATCCTAAGGAAACTAAAGGATATTATTTCTACAATGCTACGGAAAACAAAGTGTTTGTTGCTCGGAATGACGTCTTTTTGAAAAGAAATCATTTTCAAAGGAAATAGTGGGAGAGCAATTGAACTTCAAGGAGTTAGAGATCCACAAAGTAGCATTGTACTTGATTTGGATACTCAAATAGATCAACGAGAGGATGTAGTTACTGAAGTTGTACCACAAGTATAAAGGAGGTCTGATGAGATATGGGTTTCTTGTTTCTAAGAATAATGACGTGATAGTTGTGGATCAAAATGAGCCCACATCATATTAAGAGGCCATCAATAGTCTCAACTATAAGAAATAGAAAGAAGTCATGAAGTCTGAAATACAGTCTATGTATGATAATAAAGTTTGGAACTTGATTGAATCGAATATAGTTTTAAAACCATTGGATGCAAGTGGGTCTTCAAGAATAAGGCATATATGGATGGAAATGTATAGACTTATAAAGCTAGGTTGGTTGGAAAAGATTTCTTGAAAAACTCATGGTGTAGACTATGATGAAATTTTTTCACTAGTAGCAATGATCAAATCCATTCGGATTCTCCTTGACATAACTGCATATTTTGACTATGAGATATGGAAAATGGATGTCAAAACAGTGTTCCTTAACGGAAACTTACTTGAGGATGTGTATATGACACAACCTGAAAGTTTTGTCGATCTTGAGAACCCTGGAAAGGTATGCAAGCTTCAAAGATCCATTTATGGATTGAAGCAAGTTTCTCGTAGTTGGAATCTCTGCTTTAATGAATCGGTCAAAGAGTTTGGATTTATCAAAAACGAGGATGAACCTTGTGTGTACCTGTAGTGGGAGCGCGGTTGTAGTCACAATGTCTTGCTAGAGACCAATTATGACTTGTGGGCTAAATAGAAACTTTAGGCCCACTACCAACGTTATATGAACCTGTAGGGTCACACATAGAGCAAACTCAAATCGAATTAGAGCTTCAAAAGTCCAATTAAATATGAAAATATATTTATGTATATTTATGGGATATAATAATATATTCATGTCTAAATTATAGTTTAAATATAATAATTATATTTAGGGTTATTTACGATAAGGTACCCTTATGTTTCATCCACGAACGATAAGGTACCCTTATGAATTTTTTGCACAATAAGGTACCCAAATGTTTCGTCCACGAACGATTTGGTTTATTCTGTTAGAAAGTTAACGGAATATTCCTCCAATTTATTCATGTGCAGTTAAGTGGGGTGTGAAATGACGATTTTACCATTTCTTATTTTAAGCTTATAAATGTGATATACAAAATTACCATTATACCCTTAGTTATAAATAAATAAATAACTAAAATAAATAAAATGATAAAAATATAAAAAATCAAATAATCAGATTTTATTTTATTATACCAATTATTATATTCAAACCTATCTACATCTACATCTTAATTGAGAGAACAAAAACTGAATCAGATCTTAGAGAACAAAAACAAAATCAGATCTGAGAGGATGAGGGTTGTTGTGGTAGCGGAGCTGCGGAGGCTTAGGGTGCTGAAGCATGGGGTCGGAGCTATCGACGACGACGAGTCGGCGGGTCTTGGGTTTTGGGGTCGCGGGTGAGGAGGAAGGGGCGGCGACGGGCGGCGGAGAGGGAAAGTGGATCTTGGGTTTTTGGGGTTGCAGGTGAGGAGGAAGAGGTGGAGGCGGGCGGCGAAGACACCGGTGCGAGGAACTCGACGCCGGTGCGAGGAACTCGACGAAGCCCAGATCTGCCTTCTTCTTCTTTCCAGATCCGACGAAGCTCGGTTTTGGATCGAAAATTATTTGATTTTGCAAATTGAAAAGAGGAAATTATTTGATGTTGGATTCGATTCATACTTAATTTTTTGATTTATGGTGGGATTCAAAACACAAATTTGATATATGGTCGGATTTGGTTTTGTGAATGAACATGAATCTGGAAAAAATCAGATTGAGATTCATGCATTTGATTTTTTTTGTAAAACTGAACAAAAAAAGAAAAATGGAGAAAAGAAAAAAAAGAAAAATCAGATAAGAAATATAGTATTTAGAAAGAAATTAAAAAAATCAAATTTATTAAAAAATAATTAAAATTTAAAAATACAATAATTAATTAATAATAAACTAATTTTATAA
Source organism: Erodium maritimum (assembly GCA_963921825.1). Lineage (NCBI taxonomy): Eukaryota > Viridiplantae > Streptophyta > Magnoliopsida > Geraniales > Geraniaceae > Erodium > Erodium maritimum. The sequence goes on along the minus strand of OY997592.1, from coordinate 65,374,531 downwards.
GAAATTAAAGTAAAATATAAAAAGGAAAAAAACGAAATTAAAGTAAAAGAAAATAAAAATGGTTTCTTTAAAAAACAGATTTTAAAATTAATATATTTATTATTATTTTTTTTGAATTATTAAATTATATTTACCCTAATTAAAAACTAAATATATAAAAAAATAATTTAATATTGAAATTTAAATAAATAAAAAAGTCAACTATAATTAAATCTAAATTTGAGGTATAATGGTCTTTTCATTCTTAAGTCAAAAGTCAACTGAAATGTCAAAGGGCAAAATAGTCATTCTACATAATTCTGTTAGTTTTTTAATAGCATTAAACCAAATCGTTCGTGGACGAAACATTTAGGTACCTTATCGTGCAAAAAATTCATAAGGGTACTTTATCGTTCGTGGACGAAACATAAGGGTACCTTATCGTAAATAACCCTTATATTTAAAATAATAATTTTGTTTTTGGTAGAATTAAATCAAATGAGATTTGATTTATTAAATGTAAATGAATTAAATTCTAAAAGTGTTTTTTTTAATTTGATTTTAGTATATGTGGTGTTAATACACAGTCAAAGCAAAATAGATGAAAAAGATCATTCATTATTTTGTTTTAAACTCTGAAAAGTTTACAAGTAGTGGTAGTTATACTTAAAAGATATTTCTTGTCTTTTGATTTTAACCCACAATCAAAGATTTTGGAACATCTCCTAAATATAGAAGTCATGTGGAGAGTGGTTGGTTATTTAGTTTTCTCTTATTTTCGAAACTAACTACACGACACTTCCTTTTCCTTTTATTTTTTATTTTCTATTTTTTTCAAAAACAAATCATACGGATATAAAGGAAAAGCATAGTGCTTCCTTTCGGAGTATTTTTCAATTTTATACTTGTCACAAAGAAATCTACCAAAAAGGAGACAATTGTTCTAGCTCTCAAAATTGTTTTGAGACTTGTAAGTGCTAGAACACATTGAGGGACTTTTGTGTGGATACTTGCAGAGAGCGAATCTTGTTGGAGGCGTCTTGATCATAGAGAGTACGAAAGTGTTTCTATTTAAGGATCTCCGTCTTGAACCAACCATCGAAACTACAAGAGGTAAAAATTTCTATTTGTTTTCTTATCGATTAATCGAATTACATGGATCCGGCTTTTGGGTTATACGTTTAATTTTAATTTTTCGATGTGTTATGTATGTTAAAACCCAACTTATATGTCAATAGAGCGCTCACATCTCGGAATGAGGGTTATGTGAAGGTCTATGGATTCGATATATTTCGGTTCAATGGACGGAACAATTTTAAAATTTGGCAGATGGATTGTAAAGACATTTTTGTTAGTTTGGATCAATTTGATGCGTTTTGGGACATAAAACATCAATGGGTGATCAACTTGAGAGGTGGAACAAGATGGATCAAAAAAACGTCTAGTACGATTCGTTTGTATCTTTCTCGGAATGTAGCTTACAATTTTGTTGATGAGACTAGCCCCAAGGGTATTTCGGACAAGCTTTAGGCTATGTATCTTCAAAATGATAAGATGAATGTGATGTATCTACAGAAGAAACTCTCCACTTTCAGGTTAAAATCAAGTAGACTTATGACTGATCATATCACTAAGTTTGAGTGCTTGTATTCAGTTAGTATTAGCTTGGGAGCTAAGTTTGAAGATAGTCAGACGACTTTATTCTTGTTGATTTCTTTGTTGAGATGACTATGATGAACAAGGAGAACATCTTTGAGCTGGAAGCGTGCCCCCTTCCCTCCAAAGCATGGTATCTCCAACTTGATCTCCTAAAAGGCACACACATATTATGTAATTCTACTTTTCTGAGTTAAAAAATGAAGTTTTCCCCTTGCTTCGTCCTCAGATTTTCAGTTCAATAATATTGTAGAAATTCCTCCCTGAATTCCTCCCTGAACTCCTCCCGTGTTTTAATATTGTCATCCTCATAGGATTTGACATCTTCATATTTTGTGTGTCACTATAAACCAACAGAATCAACAAAATAAGCAGAAATATTTTGTAACGTACTTGTATCCTCTTTGATTCTTATGGCCTCAAAATAATTCTCTATGCTCCAAATAAAATTATCCACCTCTCTAACAACACGAACACCTGCAAATGGCTTTGACCTAGAAATATCAATCCTTGGAGTACTTCAGCCTTCATTTTCCAAACTAGTCTTATAAATTTTCAGCTCATTTTGCAAGACAACAACCAATGGTTCCAGCATATCCACCTTATCACCATAAGACTTCAGGATATCATCCATAACTTGGATGTTCTCGCCAAATCCTTATAACACTTAGCCAGTATAATGCATTCCTTCTCCAACCCTTGATCTTCTCCTCCTTGTCCCAACGTCTAAGAGTCACCTTATCCCTCAATCCCTGCTCCTTGTCCACGCCATGGTGGCATGCGCCAATCTTGACTGCACCAAGTCTTTCTCGTGGGCCTTGATCGCGCCAAGGCCATACCGCATCCACCCCTTGGCCCATGTCCTCTTTGTTGGCGTCACATTCCATGCATGTGCTCATGACTGAGTCAATATCGTTTCCCACACATGCTTCGCATGTGCCTATGACCGGATCAACTTTCGGTCCTTGACACAAGATGTTGGAAATAATGGCTATAAAGCCTTATTTTATTAAGTCTCCTAAGTTTGTGGTTAACACCGATAATTTGGGGCCACCTCTTGGCTATTTTTTGTTTGAGTTTTTCCTTACTTTTCTCAATAAATTGGACATCTCTAGTCCTTTATTTAACATCAATTAAAACATTATCTCCTCTAAAATATTTATGTTTCTAGGTATTGTTCTGTGAGTTCCAGGGCTCTATTCGTGAGTAGGCACGGATCGAGCTAGCAACTGTGTTAATCTTGGGAAGCAATCGGTTATTGATCGCCACTGAAGTCTAGTGGACAAATTACTTTCAAGTTAGTGACCTCCATACCACGCCACAGTTTGAATCTTCAAATCCGATAAGTTTTTCTTATACTAAATCTTGTTATACTATTATATATCCTAAACAAGGCACCCCCAACATCAATGACAGTCAAGGCGTCTTGACTGATACCGATCATACTGAGAACATTCAAGCTCCTCCCGGTTTCATAGTCCGCTTCACAAATCCGTCCGATGTATCTCGAGATTCAAAACCTTCGAAATCATCAAGTAAGATGAAGTCACAAATAAAGCATGGACGGCATATGATCTTAGAAAGAGGTCAAAGGATTCTTTTTGACAAAGAATTTCTCTACCATATAGATAGTTTGTATTCTCTTCATAAAAGGTTGTTTTTTAAAGCACCCTCGAATCCTCTACATTTTTTGTAGAAAAATATTTTACAATGTACATAAAACAATTTAGAATTATATTAAGAATAATAGTTGAAAGCAATATACGGTATAATTTAATCCAAATTGAGTCCGTAAAACTTAAAGGGTAAACTACAAATGTATACCCTGAAGTTGGCGCATTTAACCGATGATTACCATGAAGTTCAAAAAATACTATGCATACCCTAAAGTTACAACTTTTAAATGAAAATGAAGTCATTTCATAAGTATATATATATATATAGGAGAGCAATCAGGTGCGAACCATGATTTATGGTGTGAACCTGCGAACTCAACCAGATTGCGCCATGTGTCGCACTCAGAAAATGCATTTTTTTTATAATCAAGTTTATTAATTCGATTTTTCCCGTTTCGTTTCAACTCCGATTTCATTTTTTCTTGCGCCAATATTCTTATTTTTTCAAGAGTTTTCTAACAAGTAGTGGATTGCATATATTTTGATGTGTTTTTGAATACGGGTGTGGATGTGTGAATATGAGTGCGAAAAGTGTGATGTGTTTTGCGGATTTAATGTATATGTTTTGCAGATTTAGTGTATATGTTTTGCGGATTTAGTGTATATGGTTTGCGGGTTTAGTGTGTTTTGCAAATTTAGTGTATATGGTTTACGGATTTAGTGTATATGGTTTGCGGATTTAGTGTATATGGTTTGCGAATTTTTAAAATCCAATGATAGAAAGACGGCCACACAAGTATGATAGAAAGACAATCTGGTAAAGCTCACCTTAGGTAGAGGGACTTCCCATTTCCCAGCCTTTTCTTTCCTCTTTTGCTTGATCGTCTACATACATAAATATGCCATCGTCAGACAGTGAAATTCTATCAATCATCAAGGATGTTTTGATTACTCGTGCTGTGTTTTCACGATCAAGCAGGTAGGAAGGAACAACACCATCCTTAACATTATCATCCACCTTGCGTCAACTCATCATGCATATTCAATCTATTAAAAATATGAGCAAACATGTTCATCGCTTTCATCAGTAATAATCATAAAAGACCCAAAATAACAGGGCTTAAGCCCCATGGATAAAACAACTTGACAAAGGATCAAGTGGTCCAAATAGATAGAGGCATGAACACATCATGCATCATATTAATCATCAGCACTCTGATAATGATTTTACCAAGAAATATATATTTAATCATACTCCTAAACAGTTAACACACCATAGCCATATACACTAATTAAACAGTTAACACACCATAGTCATATACACTAAATTTAGTGTATATGGTTCGCAAACCATATACACTAAATCTGCAAACCATATACACTAAATCCGCAAACCATATACACTAAATTTGTAAAACACACTAAATCCGCAAACCATATACATTAAATCCGCAAAACATATACACTAAATCCGTAAACCATATACACTAAATTTGCAAAACACATCACACTTTTTCGCTCTCATATTCACACATCCACACATGTATTCAAAAACACATCAAAATATATGCAATCCACTACTTGTTAGAAAGCTCTTGAAAAAAATAAGAATATTGGCGCAAAAAACAATTAAATCGGAGTTGAAACGAAGCGGGAAAAATTAAATTAATAAACTTGGTGGGGGAAAAAAGATGAAAATTTCTAAGCGCGACACGTGTCATGTTGTTGTTGAGTTCGCAGGTTCGCATTTTAAGAGGGGTTCGCACGTGATTGCTTCCCTATATATATATATAGGAGAGCATTCAGGTGCGAACCATGAATTACGGTGTGAACATGCGAACTCAACCAGATTGCGCCATGTGTCGCGCTCGGAAAATGCCCCCCCTTTTTGTTATAATTAAGTTTACTAATTCGATTTTTCCCGTTTCGTTTCAACTCCGATTTCATTTTTTCTTGCGCCAATATTCTTATTTTTTCTAGAGCTTTCTAACAAGTAGTGGATTGCATATATTTTGATGTGTTCTTGAATACGTGTGTGGATGTGTGAATATGAGTGCGAAAAGTGTGATGTGTTTTTGCAAATTTAGTGTATATGGTTTGCGGATTTAGTGTATATGGTTTGCGAATTTAGTGTGTTTTGCAAATTCAGTGTATATGGTTTGCGGATTTAGTGTATATGGTTTGCGGATTTAGTGTATATGGTTTGTGAATTTAGTGTAATTTTCACACTTTTGTATGCAATATCACTTGCGAATTTAGTGCTAGATCACTTGCCATGTTCATATCTTTCTTGGAGAACAAGGATTTTGTAGGTTGATTAAGTAAACACGGTTGGGTTATAACAATAATATCAAATAAGTTTTTATTTCAAAAATGAGTTAGAGGTGCATGTATGTCAAGGCACTTTGTAAACTTACGATGTTGACGAAGAACCAATGGATCACGTGTTAAAATGAACATTTGGCTTCTTGAATTTATATTTCACACTTCCAGATGGTCAAATTGGATTAATAGATATGTATATAATATATGTAATTCCTCACAGATTAGTTAAATAAACATGACAAGTGTATTTTGGTATCTTTAAAAAAAACTACATGGCATGGTCCAAGTAGGTTGTTGCAACTTGCAAGAGGAAACATAGTGAACCAGTTTCATACATGAGTTGAGCAATGTTAAGTTACATGAGATATGTTTTTTCCCATACTAAATTCGCAAACCATATACACTAAATTCGCAAACCATATACACTAAATCCGCAAACCATTTACACTAAATTTGCAAAACACACTAAATTCGCAAACCATATACACTAAATCCGCAAACCATATACAATAAATCTGCAAACCATATACACTAAATCCGCAAACCATATACACTAAATTTGCAAAACACATCACACTTTTTCGCACTCATATTCACAAATCCACACACGTATTCAAAAACACATCAAAATATATGCAATCCACTACTTGTTAGAAAGCTCTTGAAAAAATAAGAATATTGGCGCAAAAAAAATTAAATTGGAGTTGAAACGAAGCGGGAAAAATTAAATTAATAAACTTGGTGGGGAAAAAAAAGATTAGCATTTTTAAGCGCGACACGTGTCATGTTGTAGTTGAGTTCGCAGGTTCGCATTTTAGAAGGGGTTCGCACCTGATTGCTTCCATATATATATATATATATAAGATTGGTATCAGGTACAAACCCCCCTTATTGTGCAAACTACGAACCCATGAGAGCCACAAGATCCCCCCAAAGTGATGTCAGCAGAGCGCACCAGATGTTGACACGTGGATAATATATATATAAAACACCGCACCTTATTGTGCAAACTACGAACTCACCAGGCGCTGACACGTGGCGCGCAGAGTGCTAATAGTTTGGGCGCACAGTGCTAATAGTCCCAAACTATTAGCACCGTGCTACACAAAACTATCAGCACTAAACGTGCCACGTGTCAGCACATGGTGAGTTCGTAGTTTGCACAATAAGGGTGGTTTTTACTGGATAGATACCCTATATATATATATATATATATATATATATATACGGGTGCAATCAGGTGCGAACCATGGCTTACGGTGCGAACGTGCGAACCTGCTGGTTTAGTGTATCTGGTTTGCGAAAATAGTGTTCTCAGTTTGCGGTGTTTTCGCAAACCATATTTTTCTCAAGATAAAATGCATTTTTTCAAACTTCTTTTCCGCAAACTGGGATGCTTATTTCCGCAAACCATATTCGCTATTTCCGCAAACCAGATACACTATTTTCGCAAACCATATATTTTCTCAACATAAAAATGCTGTTTTTTCAAACTTTTTTTCCCGCAAACTGGGATGCCTATTTCCGCAAACCATATTCGCTATATCCGCAAACCAGATTTGAGGTTCGCAGGTTCGCACCGTAAGGGAGGTTCGCACCTGATTGCTTCCCTATATAGGGCTCAGAGTCTAGCGACGGATACCATGTTTTTGGTCCACTTGTTGGGACGTGTTTTAAGTTGTAATAATTATTTTGTTGAACTAAACTGATATTTTAAAGTGATTCAATGAAAACAGGTTTCAAGTGTTTGTATGTTTTTAAACGTTCGCGTCCCGAGTTCGGTTTACTGAAATTGGGGCGTGACATGCCCTATCCCATCACTGACAATCAGATTCAAAATATGAGCAATACAACGCATATGCATAAATTTACCATCCAACACAGTTGTAGACATCGAGTTCATCCTAGTGCTAAGTTGTTCTATGGCCTTGTCATTTGCTGAAGCGTTATCCACAGTAATAGTCATGATCTTGTCAAGACCCCATGCAAACAGACAACCACTTATTGCCTTACAAATATCCACACCCGTATGTGAACCAATGGGTGTGAAATTTATAATTTTTTTGTGTAACTTCCAATCATCATCGATGAAATGGGCAGTTAGACACATGTAGTTGATTTGTTGACAACTAGTCCACGTGTCAGTGGTCAAGGATACCGTAAGGGAACTAGACCTAAAGTAAGTATGCAACTTCAATTTCTCGGTTTCATACAAAGCAAACATATTTGTCATATAAGTTACCCTAGTATGCAACTTAAAGTGGGGGCATGCAACTTCGATGAATTTTTTGAACCCATTGCCTTCCACAAAGCTGAAGGGAAATTCATCCATCACTAACATCTTGGTAAGTGCATTTCGACAAGCATCTTGATCGAAATGCCAACATGTCAGTGATGCCTCTTTGTTTTCATCTATGGGGGTAAAGGCCAATTGTTGTTGTGACCTATTATTAGCAGGATTTTTAGGACACAATTTAATATGACCTAACATGGTACTAGTTCCATATCGATTAGAATCAGCACGATACGTTTTAGGACAGTAATTACACTGAGAAAACTTCTCATTATTTACTACCACCCTAGTAAAGTGTTTCCAAGCAAGAGATTTATGCCGAGAGGATGTAGTTAACTTACATGCAGCTTCAGATGCTGCTGTAGCTACAACTGGAGCTGCTTCAGATGATACTGTTGTTACTGCTCCAGATGGTGTTGATGCTCCAGATGCTGATGTTGCTCCAGCTCCATCATCAAGGTCAATGATTGGCTGGTTATATGAAAGCATAACACAAAGTTAGGAAAAAAGTATAGACAAGGATAATACACTAATACTAAAAGAGGATAAAAAACATGACTTCACAACAAAATTTCATAAACGAATTTAAAATTAAAATGAAACCATAATAATAATAAGAGGATAAAGATTTGAAACAAGAGTTGTTCATAAAAATGTGAAACAGTTCATAAAAGTTAAATGAACAAGAATTGAAACCTTATACTGTAGTTTAATGCTATAAAAGTTAACATTGTAGTGAGATGGACACAAAAAAGCAAATCATATCAGTTAATTTTTGATAAAATTATACTGACAAGTAATGTTATAGAAAAATTATAATTTGTAAGAATGAACATTGAATTGAAGTGTATAAGCAAAATATATTATAGTTTCTAACCCTGTAGCATGTGAAGTTCTGGTTCATACATTCAAATCTCTGTGTAAATATAGTAACTCATGTATATAACCCTTAGAACAGTAATGCATCAGTATGAAGTTGAAGTTGATAATTTGTTAGAAAGGGACTCTGAGGAGTATAAATCCTTGTGAACAATAAGAACTTTCAAAAATTCAATTATAAGAACAGTAATGCATCAGTTTCAAATTGTGACGAAGAACGTAATTAAAATTGAAGAAGGATGGTTTATACCTTTTCTTTTCCGACACCCATATTTTCACTTCCTTGCATGTCAATACAAGTTCAGCTTCTATTGTTTCACGAACCTTGAAAGTAAAGTGCAAACTTGATGTTTCTGATTTCTCTGTCTTTCTTCCCTCTTATTTATAGGGGAAAAACGTAGATCCGAAAAGGAAATCAAACAGATACGGGATAAATCAAAGGGATTTGGGGATTAAATCAAACGACACAGGAAAAAATCAAACCAAATCAAAAGAGATTTTTTGGAACAAACCTATTGGAGTAGAGAGGAATGAACGAACAATCCGCCATAGATTACGGATTCGAGGGATGAGCGAATGATCTTCAAGATCCCCTGATTTCGAGAAGTATCGTCGGCGGCCTGAAACCCTAGACAATTTTGGCTGATTTGATAATGAAGCTGAAATTTTGGGTCTGGTACTCTTCTTAGCTATCGGACGGCCAGGATTAGGTGTCACCATCGACGGTTCGTATGAAGGCAACCATTTTCTAGGCCGAATTCATCGCGGGCCTGAGCTGCATTATCACGGGCCAGCGAACTTGGGTTGTGCAAGCCCACACAAGATCCAGCCAGATATACATGTGGTCCGGTTATTGCGGTTAACTGGCGGTTCAGCGATGCCTGAACCGGTCTCCAACCAAAACACCTCCGGTTCTCCTATTTTTACACCGCCTTCGCCGTCAAAGTCACCGGGTCCGAGTTATCCGGTGTCGGTTCTGTCCGGGGCCGGTCGGTTTTGGCGATTTCGATTTTTAATTAACACCCCTAGTGGAGTTATCCCTTTACCCGAACTTAAAAGAAGACCGTTTCTCTCCCGGCTTCACCCCGACACATCCTGGCGAGTCGACCACAGAGCCAATACAGAGGAAATTCACGGTCTCTGAAGCTAAATCTATGGCGTCAACAGCACAGACACCTGTCAAAGACCCTCCTTCTCTCCCTCCTCCTCCCACTCCATCACCAGCTCACGCCTTCGCTCCGTCGTCCCTGACTCCATCGAAACCGCTCACGCACACGCCATCCCCGAGCCCCATCACCCCTCCGGCCAATCCCGGCGCCGTTACACCCTCCTCCGCCACTCCGCGACCTCAAGTTCCGCCCAAATCCCCCGAACCCGACTTCGTTCACGTCCCTAGTTACTCCAGTAAGTTCCTTTCAATTGCGAGCACGCTCCACCGCTGCAATGCCGTTTGCTAATTCTTCTCCTCTTCTGTGATAGGGTGGTTTTCGTGGGACGAAATTCACGAATGCGAGGTCCGGTTCCTTCCCGAATTCTTCGATTCTCGGTCCCCATCGAAGAACCCTAGGGTTTACAAGTTTTACAGAAACTCCATCGTGAAGCACTACAGGAAAAACCCTCTCAGAAAGATCACGTACACGGAGGTCCGCAAGACTCTCGTCGGCGATGTTGGCTCAATTCGCAGGGTTTTCGACTTCCTGGATGCCTGGGGTCTGATCAATTACTCGCCGCCGGCCAAGCCCTTGAAGTGGGACGATAAAGAGAGTAAGTCTGGTCCGCAGGGCGGAGCTGATGGCCGAAGTGCTGAATCTGCAAGGAAGGTATTGGACGAATGGGATTTTTTTTTTGTAATAGTAATATATGAATTATTTGCATTTCCACTCACATATGACTGAAATTTTTTTATTGCTTTTAAACCCAATTAATTGTATATTTTTATCTCCATGGATGTGGATGAGATGAGGAAACAAATATGTGATTGGTGGTGTCTTAGCAGCTGGACTGAACAAAAATGCAGTTTTTATACTCAATCAATGGTATATTATTGGTGATGAATATATGTGAAACAGTTGAGATGTTAAGATACAGCCTTTGGGGCTTTCTGTGTAGCTTATGTAGCTGAAGCTGTGCCTGAACCACTGAATAGTGAATCCTGTAGTCATTGATTCCCTTTGTACATTTTTTGTTTTCACTCAGAAGGAAACCTCCAAGAGATTGTGCAGTGGTTGCAAGTCTGTCTGCAGCATTGCTTGCTTTGCTTCTGAGAAGGTAAGTTCTCTTTGGTACCATTACCAACCACAATTATGTTACGCAACGCCATTCATGACATTATTGCACAATGACTTGCATTATTGTTTGAGCTGTACTTAATAAAATGTTACATTATACCAGCAATGCAATTTGTCCTATATCTGTGAAAATTAATGTCAAATTAGACGAGTTTGTGTGTTTATATACTCTTCTCAGCGTTGTCATGATTAATGAGGTGGTCACACAGTATTCTGTCCTGATCCTTGGCATAACATTGGTTGCTTCCTTGTGACCTTGAGGTCACATTTTCAAGAATATCATAGAACCTGTCCTTGAAAAGTAAGGTTTGGGTTGCCTGCATAAATGACCCTTTGTAGACCTCCACATGGTTGGAGATCAAGCACTGGGGCCACCCTTTCATTTGTATTTATCATTAATGAGTTGCCTGATGTTAAGCATAGGCGCCATTAATAGAGGTGTGAACGGAGAATGATATAATTTATTTTTTTTACTTTGACTCTCTGCCGTTATCTTAACAGTGATTTAGATCTCTTGAAATGATTGAGATCAATGGTTTATGTTTTCCCTATCTCCCTTTGGCATCAAACATAACCTTACATAAATATATGTAATTGTTATTCTTAGTGTAAACACACAAGCCTGTTCATAAATTGTCATGATTTTGTATTCTTCTTTTCCTTTTACTCTATAATGTCAGAATTCCGTGTGTAAAAATATCATGGATTAAAACTGTGGTTACATCTGATCTGTTCTATCTTTTCTGTGCAGTATGACTTGACTCTTTGTGCCAGATGCTATGTTCGTGGGAACCATGGTATTGTTGGTGTTAGTTCAACAGATTTTAAACGGGTTGAGATCAGTGAAGAGATGAAGGCAGAATGGACAGATAAAGAAACATTGCTACTTCTTGAAGCTATTACGCATTATGGTGATGAATGGAAGAGGGTTGCACAACATGTTGGCGGTGGCAGAAGTGAGAAGGAATGTGTCAATCATTTCATTAAGCTTCCTTTTGGGGAGGAGTTCTTGGGTTCTCAAGACCCTGTGGAGATCAGCAAACCTAATGAATTAAAGGAACATAGTGATTCTGAATGTGGATCGTTTAGGAGGAAAAGGATGTGTCTGAGCCCTCTTGCAGATGCTAGTAACCCAATTATGGCCCAGGTATAGAATCTGGGTCATTTCAAGTTTTGAATTGGAAATGGATAATTACCTCCAAATCTATGTCAGTATATATTGTGGGTAGATCGACTTATACTCTGTTATTGTGTGAGCATCTCCTTCAGGAGTGCATACCAGTAGTGACAACTGAAGTACTTAACAAACATAAATTGAGGTTTCACATTCTGGAAATACTAAAATTTAGGTGTCAATACTGAATCTTCTTGCTCCATCACTAATGTGTTTTATTCAATTATTTATGTGGCCTCCATGATAAGTGTTTTCAGCATAATTTCTCCTGTGTTTATGAAGTCAGGTTAATCATGATAGTGTTACTTTTTGCAGGCTGCTTTCTTATCGGCTGTGGCAGGCATGGACGTTGCAGAAGCTGCTGCTCAAGCTGCTGTGAGAAGTCTATCTGAGCTGGACAAAGGATCCAATGGTGAGAATCTTAGTTCTCTTTCCAGAAGTTCAACACAACAGAGTGTGAATGACATAAAGAATGTCCTAGTTATGGGTAAAGCAGACCACTGTTGATTTGGGTTTTGTTACAAAGTTAAGTTAAAACTAAATTTAGAGCTCAAAGATCTCAGTAGTCATAGTCTTGCCATGCAATCAACATAAACTGTTTTTTTATTATGTTGCTAGGAATTGTAGAATCAACTTCCACTAAACTATCTTATCTACAGTGATTAAGAAAAAGATGAGGAATACCATCATACCATGAGGTTACTTTTTTTATATTTGTAATTCTGCCGCGATTTAGGACTATCGATGTCATTTAAATTTGAAACCACGTGGGTCTGGAAACTAATAGAAGTGTCTCACAATGAAATTCGGGTCATATATGTTGAAATGGTGTTGCATATTTGGCTCGAGGACCTAATATAACTGTTACTATCTTCTTGAACATGTTATATATCATTATAGTAAGCAAGATAATGGGTTTTCCTTAATGCAGATGAAAATTCAGTAATTGAGAAGGAAGAGTTGGACGTGGAGAGAGCAATATCCGAGATTGCAGAAGTGCAGGTATGTAACGGTAACATCAATGACCAGTTATGTTTCTGTTTCCACAAATCGTTTTGTAATCATCACATTTTACTTTTGCAGATGAAGGAGATCCTCGATAAGATAGTCCATTTTGAGGAATTAGATATGCAGATGGAGAAAGAGAGGCAACAATTGGAGCAAATGAAGCACTTGCTCTTTGTTGACAAGCTCAGTCTTTTATTTCATAGGAATTCTGCTCCCAAAACTGGAGACTGTGGACCCATGAACCTAAAAACAATCTGATGTACATTTTTGTATCAACATTTGTTTAGATCAAATGTTGTATTAACAATCAGTTTTAGAAATTTATTAAACGCAAAAAAGCTGTATTCCAGGTGATTTTGTGAGGAAATTACATAGTTCATAAATAGCAGCCGCTCAAACAATTATTAAAATGATATGGATCTAGTGAACATCCATCATTAGAAGTTGAGGAAGTGATACTTATTTCAACTTCAAATTGAATAAACAATATTTACTATAGAATATTTAACTTGACCAACAAGAAAGCTCAGTGAAAATCGACCAGTCTTAACATGTGTATGAAAACTGTATATCTGATCTGCAAAATTCAAACTTGTTCAGTGCAGCAGCTAAAGCTTTGCAGTCATGTGAACCTGAAAGATGAAACCACCTACACAGACCAAAATAACAGATGCAATTTAGTCCATTTATGGGTAAAGGATAAAAGTAAAACTAGCAAAACAAAACAAGTCCTTATATCATTTGACTCACCTTCTCTATTTGTGAACTGTACTTGTCTTTCTCTTCCTCCATAAACTGCAGCAAAAATACTAGGTTGTCATATATTCTTCAATAGGGTATCATGGAACTAAACAAATAATATCACAACATAAGTAATGTACCTGTCCTGTTATGGTAAAGAGTCTGTTGACCCAGCCATTGGATGCCATTCCTAATGCTGAATACAAATACCGTCGGCTTTCACCGGGATTTTCCAATGTATACTGAATATAGTACATCCCTGATAAAAAAAAAATTTGAGAAAGAACGATTAAGGATCAATTTCATTAAATTTTGTAAGAAGTTATAACCAGAGTATAGTGATGTGTTGTGTTGCTACCTTTAGATGATTTACAGTCTATGAGTTTTGCTTTAACACCCGGTGGATTTATCCAGCTTCTGTCAAGTCCGCTAACCTGTGTCAAGTGATTTGCAACTCAGTCAATAGCTAACACATGTGAACCACAAGCTAGCTTCCTGTCAAAGATGGCGAGAAGCCCACCAAAGTCTCAGCAAAAGCATCAACATTGCCAAAAGACTCCATCTTTGTAAAATCAGCACCGAGTCCAGAGATAAGTATGCTGACTGAAATGAAGCAACTCGTTAAGTTAATCATATGTATGTTATGAATCAAGTATTGAATGTATCTTCAAAAGGACGATCCAATAGTACCATTTGAACCCGAATATGTATCTGGGTAGAAAGCTGTTATGGTGTTGAATCCGTTGGGTTGTCCTTCGCCTATCTTCCAGCCTGCATATTCAAGCACTCAATCTTACACTTCTTGCATCAAACCCACCTCACATTTCTACTATATATTTCCATCAAGAAACATCATGAATCAAATTCAATGACAAAGAGCAACCCAACAATCACGCACTCACTACATTGAAGTCATACTTGTTCAGCTCTTATTCTATTTTAAAAGGGTACTATATCCTCAATCACTTTATCACATATATGTGGGGAGAATTCAATCTATCTTACAATTAAGTGAGAAAACTTGAGGCTTCTCCATACAGAAAGTTCTGAAGAAAGTATTATATGGTTGTTCCAGTGATATTATACTGAATTGGGTTTGGAGCAATTAGCATGAGAACTCACCAATTGGAACCAAAATCTTATACTTGTTCTCATCATCTTTATAGACCCCGTAACCCTCCGGCACATCTGAAATGCATCAACAAATTAATAAAATAATTAAACAATACACCCACAAAATTGAAGAACAATTTATTCAACCTATCTCCATTACCAACATCCTTTGCTACTGCATCAGAAACAATTGCTGGAAAAGAAAATGCAGCAAACCCCAATTCAAGCATAAACCCTCTTCTCCTAGTCCCCAATTGTTCTTCAACACAACAACTGTAGCAAGTAAAAGCAAGCAAATTTCTCAAACAACACATGAAAAGAACAAAAGGGTAGTTGGGAAATCTCGGAAACAGTACCTTGGTTTATCATCTCCTAGGTTGCTCTTGCAGCAGAGAACATTTTGCTTCCTGAAGCTGCTGAATCCTGAAGAAATTGAAACAAAAAGCTGCTGAAGAAATTGAAACGGAGCTCGTTAGTAAAGGAATGGAGGGTCAGATTGTTGAGAACCTCTTGGGTTCGATGAAGAAGAGAGATGGAGCATGCGAGTCCATGGGGATAGAGCACTCGGTGACCAGACACTGGCCATGTTTTTCTTGGTTGGCCTCTCTCTCTCTCTCTACAACTTTCTATCCGTTTTTCAGTTGGTTTTAGACTTTTAGTTTACAATTAACTTTAAATGGAAAAAATCTACAAAAATAAAATTGTGTATTGGAAAATGGATCAGTGTAACGTGCAATACTTGGAAATCTAAAAATTATTAATATTTATCAAATTATCAAGTTTTTGTATAAAATATGATCTTTTTTAAATATCAAATTATCTAGTTTGTATATAAATATGAAAACTCGAAAAGTATATTTATCACATTATCTATTTTTTGTATAAAATATGAAAAATTATTAAATTGTCTAATTTGTATGTAAAATATGAAAACTCAAAAATTTATTAATATTTATAAAAATATCCAGTTTTTATATAAAAAAAAAGGAAAATTTTAAAAAAAAATTAAAATTTATCTAGTTTTTATATTAAAGAGGAAAATGTAAAATTTATCAAATTATCCATTTTTTTTATATAAAAGATGTAAAATCTAAAAATTATTAATATTTACCGAATTATACAGTTTTTATATAAAATATGTAAAATCTAAAAATTATTAATATTTACCGAATTATTTATTTTTTATATAAAAGATAAAAAATATAAAAATTATTAATATTTATCTATTTTTTATATAAAAGATGACAAATCTAAACATAATTTTTTTTAAAGTAATCTAAACATACTTAATATTTATCAAATGATCTAATTTGATATAAAAGATGAAAAATATAAGCATTATTTATATTTATCAAATTATCTAGCTTGTATATAAAAGATGAAAACTCAAAAAATTATTAATATTTATCAAATTCTCTAGTTTTATATAAAAGAAGAAGAAAATCTAAAGCTTATTAATATCTATCTATCTAGTTTTTATGTAAAAGATAAAAAAATATATCTTTATAATCAATTAATATATAAAGACAGCAGTAAAACCTATATCTGCCCATGTTTTGCGGGATTATTTTCTAGGTATCTCTTTCTTCTCCCCCTATATTTTCTACCTCTCTCCTGCAGTTACGTTTTTTTATGTTGGTAATTATTTTCTATTTTTGGGTGCAAATTGATTCTTTCTTATCTTCTACGAATCACTACTTTCAATCAGTGCAATTCAGTCTTATATGTACCAATCGTTACATTATTGTTTCGTTGGTTATAAATAAGGTCATTGGCGAAGAATTTTTTTTTCCATTTATGCAATTGCTGAAGGTTCCGACGGTTGACGGTCCGGCAAGGTTTTTTCCGATGGTCGGCAGTACGCGACAGTCCCTTTTTGTGATCGACTCTTTGATCATGATATTCGTCATTTCGTTTTTTCGGATAGTATCTGGTAAGTGATTTTGAGATTCATAATTTATGATCGTTGATGGATCGTTGCTATTGCTCAATTTCTCCAATGGATCGTTGCTACTGCTCAATTTCTCCAAAAATTCTGGTAAGCAACAATTTTCTTTTCATTTTCATTCCGATTTCTTCACAGTCGGTTTATTCTTTCTTCTTGGTCGGTGATATGATGAATTTTTTATTTGTTTTTATTCAGTACCCTGTTTTCGTTTTTGCATTAACGTGTAATTCATTTTTTTTGTTAGTTCTAATTTGAAGGTGAATAGTGGTTTTGTTGTGTTGTTAATTACATTACATGTTTTTTGGGTTTTGGTCATTTGATTATCAGAAACATCCAAGTGTTTTTTTTGTTGATTCTAATTGAAGGTGAATTTTTTTATATTTTTTTATTTATTTGTCGTCTTCCGTGATATGAATTTTGGTTTCCTGACATTTTCTGAATTGTAATTTGCTGATTCGAAACGAAAAATGGTTTGTTTGGGTTTATTTTAATTGTAAGGTGAAATGCTTTATTGTTTTTTTATACAGAGTGTTCAAGTGATGTGCCACGATATAGAGTCGTAGCCCCATGAAGTCCTTTTACACTACAATTGATCGGTTAGACTTTATTTATTTATGTTCTCCTAGGTCGCTAATGTATTGTGTTAATTATGTTTGTTAGGTTAACTGGATTGTCACCAATTAAGGTAATACAGTCGAAGTTGGATGTTGTGCACTCCTATGCCAGTTTTATGTATTTATGTTTTTCATACAACATTGGGTTTTTGTACATTTGTTGTGAGATTTTTTTGTTAATATGCATTTACTGTAGAATGTTTGCTGATATGGTTGATGGTTGACAAAGGCATTGAATTTTTCAGGTAAACGGACTGGATATTGGAGAGTCATTGTTAAAGGTATATTTTTGCTGCATACTTATTTTACAAGATATTATTTCGTTAACTGGATTGGTTTGTTTGGTCGTATGGATGGTCTTTGTTGCTGTGAAGATAGTAAAAAAAAATTCCATAACGAAATGACAGTGATTGTGTTTCAAGTTAGAGCATCTGGTTATGTGGAAATGGGACAATGGTTTTATGGTGTTTGTAATGCAGGAAAAAATGGTTGTTGTGAATATGGTTAAAAAATTAAAGTTATGTCCTGGTGGAATTTTAGTTATTATGTTTTAACTTTTAGCATTTTAGTTGAATGGAATTGTATATGTATTTTATGGTGTTTGGAATTCAGTAAAAATTTAGGTCATAATGGAGTGTCTGTGGTTGTGTTTCAAGTTAGAGAATTTGGAATTCAGTAAAAATTTAGGTTGAATGGAGTGTCTGTGGTTGTGTTTCAAGGTAGAGAATTTAGTTGAGCGTCATTGTGGTATGAGTGTTATGTATTTTTATGTTTATTTGTTCCCTTTTTCTATGCTCTTGTCTTTACTTAATGAAGATGTTAGGTTGGGATCATGTGACTGTAATGTTATTTGTATCTTTTTTTTGCTCAGGTATTTTTGATTACCTTTGTTTTTTTTGTTGATCTATTACCATATTTGCTGCATGTAGTCCTAAGTTCATTTTTTTGTTGTTCGTTAAAAAGTTCATGTCTTATAAATAGGTAATTTGGTGATATTATATATGTTGAATTTTTTTTTAACTTACATGTATATTTTGTTTACTTTACATTCTGGTATGGAGTTTAGTGAAAATGTGTTTTTGGGATGATTGTTTTTCACTTAAATTGGACTATGTGTTTACCTCTATCTCTTGCTTCGTTGCAGTTATTCATGTATATATATTTTTTTTACTCAATCGATTGTTTACTTATTACTGTCTTTTTGTTTGTGTTGTTATGCAGGTATGTACTATGCTTTGATGGTTGTGCGGAATATTGTAACGATTACGAAGTTATTCATGAGTAGAACATCAATTATTGTTTCTGCAAATCTTATGATACTTAGATTGTGATAGTCGATATTATAGTGATCATCATAATATGTTGAATACTTGAATTAATAGATATATATTTTTTTTTTGTTACTTTTCGTTGTTGTGATGCTGAAATTTTCATTTACTGTCTGAATGTGTTTATTGAAATATTTCAGTTAAAAATGTTTTATTAATGGTTCATTTTTTTTTAATTATATCCTATGCGTTAGTGATTGGCCGTTGGTTTGGGCTAATTTTACTATTATGTTTGGCCTGTAATTATCTGCTGGGTCGTTTGGTTTTTGATATGAGCCCAAGTTTTGCAAACAAAATTTAGGTATAAATAGTTTCTCACTAGGGTTTGGTTGTGCATTAGTATCTGTGTTATTGTTTCCACCATAGCCGGTCGTCGCAATGCAAGGAGGAGGTTCTGATGAATCTGGCAGTTTTGGTGATAAAGATTGGTATGTGGACATTATTTCTGATCCTGCAATATATAGATCGGATGTTGTTCGGGATGGTGCCTCGAATATGCTGAGTGGCATCATGACAATCAATTTAGGGAACCCTTAATTGAGATTATTAAGGGCCCGTATGATGAACGTGAACTTCGTGAGTTACGTTTCTCGGTTTACAAACAAAGTAGAAGGTTGTGATGATAAGACACCGTATCAGAATCTCGACACAGGTAAAATGTTTATTGTTTATGTGAATAATAATTTCTTTATTAACACATACATTATCAATGAGATTTGTATGATTGATTAATTTTTTAGAAAACTGAAAGGGTGTCAAGGTTATGGTAAATAATAATGTTTTCTAGTAACCCATAAATGATCATTTGTATCTGTTTAAGCATTAAAGTTTATTAGAAAACTCGGTGATTTATATATTGATCATTTGTTACGATGTAATTTGATTTGTTACGATGTAAATAAATATGTCAATTGTTTCAGATTTGAATGCTGAAATCAAAAGGGTTCGTGGTAACAAGTATCAATGTCTTGCTCTCTTGCGTGGTTTTTTTACTGGAATGAAGTAAGTTTGTCAAAAAAATTACATTGTATACGTCGTGGTTAATAATTTGTGCATCATTTTACTATAATATTTTATATTATTAACTTTTTTATGTTTGTATTATTATTGCAATATCACAAGTCTCATGAAGGTGCGTTTCAATCGTGGAAGGATGCGAAGTTCATGGTAAATGTTGAAGAGCTAAAGTAATAGCTAATAACTATATGGGTTATGACTGTTGGCTTGGTTGAGCCATCAACTATATGTCTAATTAGTGTTTTTATACCGTAAACTTTATTGGTGCAGATTAGTTAGACTTTATTGATGGGATAATGATGTGGACGGATAATTATTGTTATTGTTGGATATTTTATTATTATATTCGATATGAAATGTTATTGGTTTGCTCATGTTTGTTGTTGTTAATATTGTTGTGGTTGTTTAGGACAACCTGGTTGTAAATGTTTTTTCCTTCTTTTAGTTTGGGCATCTTATTGTGATCCGATAATACATGTTGGTTCTTATTTTTTGAGTGGGGAAAACAACTATGTAGCAAAATGGATATAATAGAGAAAATATATGTTTATGCAGCATAGAATGGGCGATAAAAGTTTATGTAACAAGAATGTAATTGTGTGAATGGAAAAAGTATAGTTATTGTTGCTATATATGTTGAATAAAATTATCATTTATACGTATTTGTGTTATATATGTTCAATAAAATTTTCCATTTATGGTCGTGGGGGTGTCATATTTAGAGTATTCTTTATTGCTCTTATTTTTCTATCAATAATAATTTGTAATTTAAAATAAGTTGATATTTATGGGCGTGTGGTTTTTATTTATAAAGTATTCCCTGTTCAGATTCTTTATATTATAATAATTTGTATGGTATAATGCATCCTATTATTCTTTAGCATGCTTGTTATGTGGTTAGTTAATATCGGTTATTTTATATATATTTGGTAATTTTTATTTATTGTTATGTTAAGGATTATTAAAATGAAACAATAAATGTTTTTTGATAGTGGAAGCTTTTTTATTAGATAAGTATAGGTATTGTTTTGAATTTGAATTTTTTTTTGATGTTGTTCCAAATTGTTTATTCACTTTTAGTCAGGTTAATATGTTTTTATTCTGTGTTGTTTGAAATTCGGTTGTGGGTGTATTAATTATTGGAGACTGAACTTCGTTTGTAGACATATTGGGTAAGGGAGTTTATGTATGCATGCTAAGGTATATATATCATGTTTGGAAGTTAAATTTTTTTATTATGATTTAGTAAAATGGTTGCTGGTCATACACGTCTTTCATTTTTTTTGTTAATGATGATAATGATGAGTAGGTCTCGACAACAACAGGTAGAACTTTTTCAATATGCCTTCCTGATTTTAACCTTACACATGTTTAATCCTTATTCAATCTCACATATTGATATCATATCAAAGCTTTTATTAACCTCACGTTTTTTCCCAAATTTCAAAATCCTTTATCTTCCTCATTAAACATTTTCTCTCTCTCTATTCACTATCTCTTTCACTACCCGGTGTAACTTTTCTCTCACCTATTCATTATTTTTTTTTAATTTCCGAGAACATTTACTCCTTTGCTTCTTCCTTTCTGCTTCTGTATCGATGATAACCAGAGTTCACGGTAAGAATAGTGTGAGAGCAAAATCGACCACTTTTTTGGCAGCCAATTCAACATTTCATATCTGAAAATTTTGAAGGCCGACTTGCTCCGCCTCACAATCCCCCTCGCTCGACTTGGTCCGCCTCGCACAACTTATCGGCGTTAAATCGACTGGCCGCCTTTGGCTGCCCGACCTGGCCGAATCGGGGGCAACGGAGTTGATTTTTCCGCCTAAGGCGCCTAACGCCTACTTTTACAACCATGTCTAAGAGCATTCATACCAAGTGAAGGAATCAGCGAAATGGTCTCAGAATCCAAGCTCTTTTGCACCATGGATTCCTAACTTCTGCCCAATTTAATTTTTTTAATCAAAACTCATGAAAATCCAATTTTTCCCCTCACTCAAAAACCAATTTTGCCCATTATATGTGTTAGTTGAATAAATTTTGGTTAACATATCTAGATCGGTCCATTATGTGTGGTATTCGACAGTTTCATTTTAATTTATGATAATATAAGTTTGATTTGATCTCTTCTAATTTTTAGGGCATAGATGTTATCATGTAACAATGATGAGGTGTTTACATTCAGATATTATATAATGACAGCTACTTGTTTTTTTCAAAAATGGATAGTGCATTGCAAAATAACAGGATGCGACAAATTACCCATATATGACCCCAGGGCAGAGCGTCGGTAGGGACGCAGAGTACAGGGTATTGTCCTGAAGAATATCAGGCTCACCCGTATTTGTAGGAGGAGGGTTCCAATTGATGAGGGTTCTTCAAATCAACCTCGTTCTCCACATATTCAACCTCAGACTGAGGTCAATTTGCTAATTCCCCCCGAGCGAATAGAGGAAAAAGAGGGGAAAAGGAGGAGGAGGAGCAGGATAAAGTAATAGCTGAATTGTTCAAGGAGTTTTGACATATAATAGAGGAAGAGGCAAGGAATGGAATCAGCAAAGAAGAAGAGCAGCAACGGGGTGAGGTAATTGTCGAATTATTCAAGGAGTTTGAACAAAAAATGTAGAATGTCCAGCTGTGACTACTATTCCCTACCATCATGACAATTAACTAATATTTGATATGTACAACTTTATTATGTATGTATAACATTGTTATGTATGACACCATTATTATGACTTGGAATGAGTTTATTATGTATGTATGACTATTATTATGACTTGGACAATGACTTTATTATGTATGTATGAGTTTAATGTTGTAGTTTTAATTTGTGTAGTCCACCGCGGTAAAAAAAAATTGAGTAATTAGTTCATTTCTCTATTATGGTTCCAGAGATGTCTCGATCTTCTTATATTTATGGTCTATCGATATACGAGCCTCTATCGACGGATATTGTAGAGGATTGGACCGTTTTAGTTTGGGAAGGGATATGTGTCTCTCGATCGGTATAATTTTGTGTGTCGATCGAGGAATATAGTGTAACACCTTTAATGACATGCTTTTATGTCAGCTCATCCATCTATGATGAGCACACACACTGACCCGACAGGAGGGATTGATGGATGGATAGAGGAGGATATATTCCTTCTCACTTACCTAGACACACTACACGTGACTACACCCATACTCCATTATTTTTTTCAAATAAATAAGTATCTTCCCCATTTTCTTCACATTACCTAGTCAGTGAACAGAACTCATCTCATCTTCATCTCATCATCTTCATTTATTCACCTCTTATATCCACCATTGAAATAATGGCCCATGACTCTGAACACTTTAGGAGAGTGCTAAAATTTCAGAAAATAAAGATTGGGCTACTTAGGATACAAGTGAGGGTTGTTCAGATTATGAAAGAGCTGAGGATGGTGGATAGATCGGGATGGACAAGCCTCGACCAGAGAAATGCGGATGAACTCATGGAGTAGTTTCTTTTCCTTGAAGACTTCATAATGTCCTTCATAGTATCAGGATGATTAGAGGGAGATCAAGCAAGTTTGTATTGTATTGCACAAGTAGTTATCAAAAAGCGGACCACAATTTTGCAGTATGTGTGAGTCTGTGTTGTAATAAGTTACGTGTAATGAATGAATGTTTTATATTCAGTTAAGTAAGATTCATGTGTAATGAATGTTTAATTTGTGTAAAGCACTTATGTTTTGTGTTTTGCAATGAAAGTTTAACACGTGTAATGAATGTTTAGTAACACTACACTGTGTATGTCGATCCTTCTATACAGAAACGATGATCGAGAAGGGTTCGGATTTCGTGTGTATGAAAGGAAATACGTATCGCGATCGGTTATACTACATGGATGATCAAATATAAATGATATGTTTGGCGGGCTTTTTGATTTCATTCACGGCGCGGGAGAAGGAGTGACTTGAGGTGATGGATGATAAGAGGGATGGATGGATGGAAACACTTTATATCTTCTTGGGGAGACAATCAGTGGCGGACTTACATGGGGCCCGGGGGGGCACATGCCCCCCACCCCCCAACAATCTGTTGAAAACAAAAATAACTTTTATTTGTATGTTGATCTAGAATTGTAACAATAATTATGCCCATACTCACATAGTAATTCTAAATCAACCCATAGTTACCTGGAATTGAGTTGGGATGGTACATTAATTTTTTATTATTATCCTCTCAATTTATCATTATTATTATTATTATTATTATTATTATTATTATTATGTTTTTATGGTATTTTCTTAACTTATTTTATAAGACTTTGATGTGCATATGCGTTTTTTATTATTAAAATAATAACTAGTATATTTTTTTTAAAAAAATAGACTTATATCAAAGTATAAAATCGACCAAAATGAAAGAAAATGTATATCAAGTGAACCGATTTAAACAACAATATTTTTAAATGTTACAAAACGTTCAATGACTTTTTTTCTCGATATATTTAAAAAAAATTAATAACAAAAATCTTAGTTTTTTTTATCAAACTAATTAAAATTGAAGATTTGTTTTGAAAGTTTGGATTAATGTTTAAGAATCATTATATCAATGTCACGTTTGTAAGAAATAGTCGTTTATTGTTTTTATGCCATATCAATACTATAAAAAAAATCAGTGCCCCCCCCTACAGAAAAAGCTAAATCCACCACTGGAGACAATGTATATATTCCTTCTCACCTCTTCACCTTCTCCATCAACCCCCCCCCCCCCCCCCCCCCCCCCCCCCCACACACACACACACACATACACCCTATATAAATGAAGACAAGAGAGGCTCTGTTATGTACTCCCAACCCTATTTATCCCTCTGTCGGTTTAAACACAAATAAGCTAGTCATTTTGAATGTAATCGAACATAGGTTTGTCCCTAACCGAGAGGGCGAGCGTGGAAAAGTGTCAAGTTGTCGTGTAGGAGGTATCATCCGTATAAGGATGAGCTACTAACAATCCGAGATGAAGCGGAACGGGAATGTCCCCGGAGATGTGCTAATTTTTTTTGGAGGAAACGAATGCAAAACTTGATGAGTTTAATCGGGAGGAAGAAAAGGCATTGTTTGTATTGTCATTTTGTGACCTTGTCTTTCTTGGTATGGTATGTTTTAATAACGTTCTTATCTGTGGGGGAATTAGCTATTTGTATTCTGAACTTTCTTTCTAATATGAATTTCGGTCGACATTAGTACTCTACTATTGTGCATTTTTTCGTTTAATATGGATATTACTCGAAATCAGTACTCCTGTTCAAGCCCTTATTTATCAACCGATCAGTACGTGTGTCTGCCAAGAAAAGCATCCTGATCAGCTTCTTCTAACGTGCATGCATGTGATATGACCCGTATCAATTAAATTACTTTGATCATTCATGTATAACTCAATCGGATATTTGTTTATTGTTTTTTTAATCTCGATCATCTGTGTAATCATCGATGGTCATTAAAAATTGTCGTCTGTCTTCTCGGGAAAAAACCAACCGTTTTGAAAAGGTTCTAATTATGTTATCAATCGACATGAAGGTTGTGGAGAAGCCTCATTTGGTTAATTGTGATTAGGTTGTTTTTTCTTATCGGTTTGGCTATTTTCCTGTAAATATCCAGTCATCATTGAAAATTAACCTTCACTGGTCGTCCCCATCACCGGAATCACCCAAATTGGTGTCACAGACGACAATTATGGTTAAAAAAATACCAACCCAACAATATTTTGGATGAGTACGATTTTATCTTCCAAACCGGTAAAAAATCGATCGACCGACTTTTATTTTCATAAACCTATTACAATAATATCATGAATGACATTTGATGTATTAATGAAATTATTTGATTTTAATGAACTTGAATTCAAATCTTTTTTACTTGAATAAACATACATTCGAATTCTTTTATTTATTATTTGTAGCATGTACTTCACTTGAAGGTTTTTTGTTTTTGAAGACCACTGAAAACTTTTTTGAAGATGTTTTTCTTGATGTAATAGCTTAATAGAAAATTACTAATAACAGTTGATTGTGTTTTTGTTGTAAATTGGTTTTATTGTTTTAGTTGTTTCAGAAATTGATGTTTTTTTTCTATGTTGGGCTTTAATTGAAGGCCCAAAAGAAAACCTAATGAACATATTAAAAATCGTAATCGGCCGACTCCGTAACGGTCAATTTTTAGGTTGCCCGTTCGAACCCGAAGTCGATGCTGGTTATGAATTTCAGATAACTGATCCTCTCGATTTGGATTCAGATAATAGAAATATTGTCGGACCCCAACCGATACCCACTCATACAAAATATAACAAGTACAAATAGGGGTGGGCAAAAAAGTCCGCACCGGTGGATTCCGACCAACCCGACCGCTATCGGGACCGGAAAAAACCGGAACCAGAGGTTTCCGGCGTGGTCTTGGTGTCAAAAACGCTGAACCGGAGACAAGATGGTCGATGACCGGTCCCAAAATGCCACACCGGTGGTTGACCGAAACCGACAGGCCCACAAACTATATCAACTTTTCCAACGCCCGACGTCTCTGCAACTTTTGTCTTCTGCATTGACGTTGAGAGGTTGAAGAAGCAGTTCATGAATGGGCTAGGGCTTGTTTGTTAATTTTTTTTATTATTATACTGGTCTTACAACTTGCAAGCCCAAAATTTAATCAATGCAACCCATTTTCTGATAGCCCATTAAAATCAAGTTGTTAGACTAACCATACCTAGTTACATTTTCACTTCTACAGCCACACAGACACAATTTATCTCTAGACTCGCCTCTTTCTATATTTTTCTCTTGTTGATACATGTGCGCTTCTATCTTCTATTTGAGTTTCATCCATCTTTCTTTCCCATTTTCTTTATGTTATGAGTTTGTTCATGTTCATGGTGGGTGGTTGGATTATCCGCCAAACCGACCAAAAACCGTGGTGGTCAGAAAATCAACGATTTGTCGATTGTGGTTGCAATCCCAGTCTGAACTTTTATCAGACAAGGGACTTGTGGTTTGGTGGTGGATTGAGGCTCATGGACGGCTTAATCGACCATGCACACCCCTAAGTACAAAGCATCTTGTATTGGACAAAAATTATAAAATGTTGTATTAATTAATAACCTAATAAATAAATTTATACCGTACAAATACAATGAAGTGATGCATTTTTTAAGAAAAATCACAAATTAATTTATTTTCCTTTTTTTAATTATCTGATTTAAAATATAATAAATATTTCGGATTTATCACATTTCCTACCCGGAAAAGCCTTTGTACCTCCTCTTCCTTTTTCTATTCCTACAAACCCTAGAATTTTCATGCCCCTTTCTAATTTCCTGCCTCTGTTTTATTTTCCTGAATTATTGGTAAGTTTATGGTGATTTTTCCATCTATTTTCTGCTTTCCCTATATTTCCTGGCGATTTTTTTTTATAATTTAAATTATTTTTTAAAAACTGTAATTTCGAAAATATTTTTTTGCGAAATTGTTTGTTCGTGTTTTACATTTCTGAAATTCGAAAATTTATGAATCCTTTTTACCGATCCATTGTGGGTTTAAACCAGTGAGGGTTTAGTTGCGATTTTACTAAGTTGTAAGCTAGATTTTGGAGGAAAGTTTGGATTTTGATGCTTAAGGATAGTGATTTTGTTGATGAACTGGGAATCTATGTCCTGGATCAGCGTCAATTTTTGTCCAATTTTATGAGTTTTTTTTCTGTTCTGGGTAAAATCTAGCTTCAGTTGCGAACTGACAGGAGTGTAAAAATCTTACCTTTTTCGAGTGTTTCTGGATTTTGTTCGATTCTAGGGTTCGTGACGACGATCTCGAAAATTAAAGTTCATAAATGGATATTTTTTAGTCGAAACTCTTTTTGCAGGTATCTTTGTATGAATTTCAGTACGGGAACAATGTCGGGAGCTGATTCTTTCAACAACCTGCCACCGCAAGTGGCCGCACAGAACATGAGGCTCGGTTTCAGTGCCGACGGTACGGCAATGTACAAACCTGCCGCCGCCATGTCACCTACTTATCAACCAGGTGGCGGAGCCAATGGCAACGGCGGTGGCGAAGGCTTGGCTCCGGCGGGGCCCATGATGAGTCCTGGAGGGAACTCTGGCCTCAGCTCCGGCGAGCAACTGAAGAAGAAGAGGGGCAGGCCGAGGAAGTATGGGCCTGATGGAGCCATGGCACTGGCTCTGTCCACAGCTCCTCCAACACTGTCTGTGCCACAGTCCGGCGGAGGCTTCTCTTCTCCGCCTGCTGTGGCGGCTACTCCTGTTTCTTCAGGACATGCTTCTCCTAATTCATCGAAAAAGGGTCGAGGGAGGCCTCCTGGGTCCAGTAAGAAGATGCAAATGGATGGACTGGGTAACTGATATTTCTTTTATTTAATGTTTTTATTTTATTTTGTGTATATTTGGTTTCTGATTTGAGTCCATTTTTAGTGTCTCTGTTAGGCAATGAGATTTGAATGCTGACAGTTTTTTTTTTTTTGCTTTGATGATGGAAGTTTTTAACCTGCACAGTTGTTTATGTTGTTGGGAGGAAATGAAAGATTTTTCTAATGGTTATTAAGGTTGAACTCATTCAATATCAATAACATTTACTGATGGAACTTGGGATCTGTTTTAAATTTTTGATTGTTGCTCAAAGGAAGATTACCATGTGCCCTTAGTGTGTTTTTATCCTATGTTTTATTGTTTTCTGTGGAGACATTTGTTGAGTATTTATTTTTCTGGGAGGAAATGGAATCAGTACTCTTGATACTATTATAAAGTGGTGCAAAATAAAAAAAGGCAGGGCAGGACAGAGCACTGTCATGGTGCTGGAGCCTGGACCTTGGTATCTGCTGGGTCTGACCCTGATTGGTTTTATGTAGGAAATTACCTTTATACCCATCTTCTTTTTTGCTTTTTTTTCTTCTGTTATTTTCATGTGAAATATCTTTCACATTGTTGGAGCTTTATTTGAAATAGGACTTTGTTATTGGTCAGAAACATGATTGAATGACTCAAATTGGGCTTGGCTTGAATTTTCCCTTTGAAAAATATAAAGATATTCTGCTGTATGAGTATGAGAGCTAAGACTCCCATAGTTGTTGTCCCTAGAACTTATTGAAGGAACTTATCATATAAATTATGCCACAGCATCAACCTAGAAGTTATGGAAGCTATATTCACTTTTCTAGTTATTTAAAAGTGAGCATCAACATGTTGTATTTTTTTACCAGACCTTGATTTCCTTTCCTTATAGAAGTTTTTTCATTGCAGGATCTCCAGGATTTGGATTTACGCCACATGTCATAACTGTCAAAGCCGGAGAGGTTTTTGATCTGCAATTTACTTCTATTATTCTTTACCTTTTCTGCTATGGGGTATTATGTGGATAAGTTTTTCATTTGCTATTGTAACCTTGTTCTAAATAGTTTTCTTAAACTGTATATGATTTCAAGTGCTACTATTGTTGTTGTACCTTGCAACCATAGTTCCTTTGCGTACTCATAGGTGTGTTGCACATAGTTGTGCCAGTTAAAACACATAAGTGAATTGTGCGGATATAATGTGTGAGTAATTTGTCATTCATGAACCTCATAAATCCCATGTAACTCCGGTAAATATCTTAATTCCTTGAGAATTGAGTGTGAAGCTGATAAAAAATAGCGGGAACGCGATCAAAAGGTTAGTGTGAAGGTGCTTGTCAATTCTCCACCTTTGGTGTGCCACAAAGTATGAGCTCTTGTGAATGAGGAACAAGATTAGTAGGTTAAATTAGGAGGTGGATTCAATTTTTCACCTTCGGTGTGCCACAAAGTAGATGAATAACTTGTATAATTTGATTGTATTTGCTATAGATTCTTAAAAGGGCCTGGCCTAGGGCCATTAATTAATTTATTACTTGAAATGTGTCTCAAGAGATAAAAAGACTATTGGAATTACACTTGTGTTAGAACTTATCTATCCTGAAGCAAATTATCAACATGATTGAATGTGAACCGTTTGGTTGCAGTTTTGGCTGCCTTATTAAAATGTTATGTCAATATTTCACCAGAAAGGAAATACTGAAGGAAATAGAGAAAAAAAATCAGGAGCAGGAGCTTATAGATACGCTAATTATGACCTTGGAATTAAGCTGTGGTTTTGTTTTCCATCTTCAATAAATATTCAAGTTTCCATGTAAGCTTGAATGCTTAATTGCTAGCAATTCATACAGTTAGCTTTTATCTTTTCATAATATATTTTGAAAAGTGGGTTGGGTGTACTGTCGCAAGGATTGATAGAACTAAGGGAGATTCATCGATTCATGTTTGCATTAATTTTTTTGCTCCAAGCAGATGAAAAAATTGAAATGCCAGATAATTAGTGATTTTAAAGATTTCTTATTTTGAAAGGAAAACTATCTCCTGAATATTCTAGTTGTGGAAAGGGAAAATGTTTATCAACGTCTTCAATGCGCCAAGCTTATTTGCTTTGTACTGTGATGGTGCGTATTTATCATACTTCTTGTTTAACATTTAAAGTAAGGTATTATTGGTGTCCTAATCATGTAAGACTTTTAGTACTTCTGATGTATAATCCACGAATCTGATGCCTGAAATTGGTATTTAGATTTTTAAGTAAATGCAGCATATTCTTCATGTCTCATATTTGTTAGATTCTTCATTGGAAGGTCTTCGTTGTTCCACAATGTGCTCTTATTCTGTTTTGTTGGTGGAAAATCAAGAATGACGAATACATGAAGATAGTTTATAAACTAATGACAACGCGACCAAATCCGGGTATCATTTTAATAATTTCAGGACTAATCATCACGATAAAAAATTTATAAGGTTGGACAAAAAAGAAAATAAACTTTTTATTACGATACATTTTTTAGCTTTGTAAGGTTAGGTACAAAACTTTCAGCTTTTTTTTTTCGGTACATTTTTATGCAAGAACGATAACATGGAAAGTATTATTTATGCTTGATATTAATTATGTAGCGTGAGTAATAGAAGGTTTATACCAATAATGATGTCATGAGTTCTTTTATTTTTCGGTTTTACTTTACTGTAGTTACCTTTTATTGCAGTTGTATATTTAAACGGTTCAACTTTTTGTAATTGACAAGGGAATTGGTACTTATTGCTATACTGATCTGTTTTTTCAGGACGTGTCCTCAAAAATCATGGCCTTTTCACAGAATGGCCCAAGGGCTATTTGTATCCTCTCTGCGAATGG
Source organism: Erodium maritimum (assembly GCA_963921825.1). Classification (NCBI taxonomy): domain Eukaryota; kingdom Viridiplantae; phylum Streptophyta; class Magnoliopsida; order Geraniales; family Geraniaceae; genus Erodium; species Erodium maritimum. Next base: position 65,343,330 of record OY997592.1, on the reverse strand, counting down.
GGCCATCTCAAATGTAACTCTTCGTCAAGCTGCCACATCTGGCGGGACTATTACTTATGAGGTTTGTAAGATCTGCATTCATGGGCCTTTATTAAAATAACATGAAAATGAAACACGTGCTATTTGGGAGTTGCTCTAATGTTTCTGATCTGAGAAAAGAAACGTATCTTTTGGGACTTGTTCCTTCTGGTTTTTGAAGGAACATATTTATATCCGAGGTTGCTAACTGGTTAATTGGGATTCTGGGAAATGGAGTATCATATTGGTAAAGGTCCACTGTTTCTAATTTTCCAAAAATGTGTGGATTAAGATGCCTCTATTAGGAATATTTTCCTCAATAATTGAAAAATTAGTTCATGAAGCTTATCGAGGGGATAGAGTTATTTACAGTCAATCACCTAGCATGACCAAAAATCAAATAGTAGAAAGGGAAGATAATCGAGTCTTAAACTGGATTATTTATAGGGGCTTGAGGTGAGCGTTAATTTCACTCTGTTCAATCAATTTTGAACCGTATGGAGTACATATGATTGGATTTGTGTTCACTGGAATAAATATAAATTCCATAAGTAGTGGTCCGTGAGACTTTATATTGTTAATTTTTAGGTGAACTACACCTGATTCTCTCCAAAGCTGAACTAAGTTCCTCACTTTGAATTTGAGATTTATGCACAGGTCTCAATGTTCTATGAATTATGAGAATGAAAAAAACTGGGCAGTAAGAATGAATATTTAACCTCACCTTGAAGTCATTGATTGGAAATATATGTCGAAGTCTCTTTCTACAGATATACTGGATTGAAAATATAGTTAAAAAATTTCTGTTTCCACCAATATGTAGAAGTGATAAATAAGACCTCTATTCTTTCTTCCTCTGTTACTTGAATCAAATAAAGGTTTGTTAGTTTTGTCAAGTATGGGTTAGTTTTTGAAGTCTTGATTATGGGAAGACAGTATGGTGGAGCTCTTAGAGTGACAATTTTTTTTATTACTGAAATAGTTGGATCTAGTGAAGATTGTGAAGTAGATTTATAGAGAAAGGAAATATTATGAGACTGCTAGATTATAAGATATAAATCTTATGTTCAATCATATTTTATATACCCTTCACATAATTTGTAATTGTTAAGGACACAATGTAATACACGGTTATATCGGTTTTTCTTACATGAAGTAGGCTTGTTTGAGAATGTGTACTCACTCTTTCCATTTCATTGTACTTGTATGTAGGGCCGGTTTGAAATTCTCTCTCTTCGTGGGTCCTTTCTGGTGTCTGAAAATGCTGGGCAGCGGAGCAGAGTAGGTGGCCTGAGCATATCATTGTCAGGCCCAGATGGTCGTGTCCTTGGTGGTGGTGTTGCAGGTCTTCTTACAGCTGCGTCCCCTGTGCAGGTTATTTTTGCTTCCCTTGAACTTGAACTCAGTAGAAATATTCTTATTGTATACTGTTTTAAACCAATCTAGCATAATGTGAAATTAGTTATGCATAAAAACTTAAGCATGCCGAGTTAAAATGCATAACATAAACTGTAAACCTTGTTTGTGAAAAGACTGATAACTGTACCATCTTATTGTGATTTTCAACCTTCTGCATATGAATCCATGCACTTACATTTTCACCAACCAAAATATTTATTTTAGATGGATGATCGAGTGTTAGGTTAAAGCTCCATTCATACTCTTTCCAGTTACCTACTTTAGTTTAGGGATAATTGCAAAAAGTACCATGTACTATCGACCTTTTGCAGGTTGGTGCCGTTATCTTCAAACCATTGCTGCCTTGCATATTGTGATCTAGAACTTGTACTTTGTTGCACTGTGTCAGTTTATTCCAAAATGATGGTTGTCCTTGAAATTTTAAATTTAAAAGTAACGTGCAAAGCTTTGTTACCCTTGTATTTCTTTTTCTTTCTTTTTTAATTTAAAATTTCAAGGTTAAAATTGTCATTTTGGAACAAATTGACACAAAGTGCTGCAAAATACAAGATATGGGTCACAACCCGCAACGGTTTGAAGATAAGGGCACCAACCTGCAAAAAGTTGATGGTTTTTTACTCTTCTCATGTGATGATGTCTTGTAATTGTCTCATGGCTAATGATAGCAATCATGTGCCTTTGGATGCAGGTGATTGTGGGGAGTTTTGTAGCAGCAGAAGGCCGGAAGGAAGCCAAACCATCTAACCAAATGGATTCCCTATCTGGCCCACCAAAGGTTGCCCAAAATAGCGGGCCAACAGGAGCCTCCAGCCCACAGTCACATGGGACCCTCAGTGAATCATCTGGTGGGAACCCACTAAACCAGAGCACGGGAGCATGCAATGACAGCAACTCTCAAGGCATGTCGGGCTTTCCGTGGAAGTAGGCAATGCCTTGTTTTCTCAACTGATCTATGTAGGCGCAGGCGCTGATGTTGTGTTTCAAATCATTGTAAGTCAAGCCTTGGTGGTGTAAGTTTAGTAGAATAATGTAGGACTGTAAGATTGTTATCTGTTTGACTCTTGTATTTCTAGCTTGTACCGAGCAGTTAGGCGCTGTTTGCACCTATAGGTTCCAGTTTTAGAATGTTTCTTGAGACTAGAGAGCACCTGTTGGTGTAGGAGATGTTAAGAAGAGGTGTGGATGATTTATGATTTGGCTCTTTAGGTGTTGTGTTGATGTATTGGAACTTTGATTGAATCACTTTGATCAAGTTAAGGAACTGAATGGAATCTAATTCCCCTTATTAGTCAAATTTGAAACTCAGGTTATGGCTTACTCACCTCATACAAACAACAAATTTCATCTTGTTCAATTCCCAGAATTGATTCAGAGCAGCATAACTTGAAGCTTGCAATACAATACAACATTACTACCCTTAACTTTTAAATGTCAGTTTACTATCTTAACAGCAAGCTTTTAGTTGACCATTCTGTACTTATACTGTCTATTTAGTATAGAATTACTACCAAAGCTTGCTGTCTATTTAGTATAGAATTAATTGAATTTAGGGTTTCAAGAAATGAAATGCCAAAGTTATGTTTGTACTTGATGTGGCTGAACACAAAAAGACATTTTCAGCATTTCATTTTACCTATACCCTAAACTTAACAGATTTTACACAACTTAATTTGATTGTGCGAGCATAGTATAGGGTAGTTTATCGGCACACTTAAAAAATCATGATGGTAAACTGGCATACATAAAAGTTGAGGGTAGTAAACTGGTACACTCAAGCAGTAAACTGAAAAATTGTGTATAACACAAGATAGCAAATTCTAATGTACCAAACAAACAGATGTGCAGAATTTGCAGCATGTTTCATTTGGAACATCCTTCAATAATGTGATTATTTTTTTCCATTTATCTTTCATGAATCTATGATGTTTCTGATCCCTTGTGAGCAGTTCTTTTCCCGTTTCAAGCTCCATTCTAGTAACCAAGTTCTCTGAAAACGGTGCATTGGAACATTACTACAAGAAGCAGCTATGATTGCTTCGCTTTCTTCAACAAAAAGCGCAGAGAGAAAAACCCAAGAAGAAAGGTCTGCCAAAACCATCTGCTAGAATTGTCAGGATCCACCCTCTTTGCCAATCGCCATGCATACGCACTTTCACCTACATGAGCTGCAGCAGCGAGGATGTACGCCAGCCTTACCGCCCAAATTGACCTGAATATAAAGAGGCTTATCGCTCTCAAGAATACCAGAGGTCCTACTGGTGGTAAGAAAGCAGCACAAAACAACTGAATCATTCCAAGCACACAGAACAACCACATGAATATTCCAGGACCTTTTATAGTCCTTTTCTCCTTCTCCTGCCAGTATGAGATGGTTGCTCCCATGCCCTCTTCAGGACTCACCATTGGCATGTACCCAAGCTCTTCTCTAGCTTTAAGGAATGAGAAATAATGGGTAACTCCAACCTGCCAAAGCACACTATACATTCAGCAAAGAGTCCTGAGTTTTCAGGGTTCCTGGTCATGTGCAACACATCTCATACTATGCAAGTTCCCAACTTAGTTGGAGGTTAAAGAATCCCATATAATTATTATTCTATTTGGGTGTAAAAAAATATAGGGATAATCTCACTCAGCTACCCCTAAGTATGCACCATTCTGCGCTAAGTACCCCTAAGTTTGAAAAGTTTTTGACAACTCCCTTAGTTTTTTTAGTTTCATTTTACCCCATTTCCGTCAACTTTTTGGTGTAAAAATAAATATAAATAAGGGTATTTCCATCATTTCACACTCAAAAAGTTGACGGGCTTGGGTTAAAAAAACTTAGGGAGGTTGTCAAAAAGTTTTTGAACTTAGGGATAGTTGATTGGGAAAGGTGCATACTTAAGGGTAACTGAGTGAGATTGTCCCATAAATATATAAAACACTTGCAAGTATCAAAACTCCCAATTGTAACACGAACCAAAATATATAAACAGCCAAGCCTAACCCCTACAATACTGCAATATTGCATACCAAATTAGTAGCATGCCCTATCCCCATGCTTGTACCTGTACCACCACCCAATAGGCAATTGGGCCTAACAAGGTAGGAAAGACTGGATTTGTATGAAGCTGGTGACTGGAACAAGTCTTAAAGTAGAATAGGATCTTAATGAATTGAAGATGATAGCCATACTTATACATGACATTGTTTTCCTTATCACTAGTTTATTCGTGCAAATGTTTAAAACCTTCAATTTTATTTCAAGGAAGCAACAATACTATATATGAGCTCTATAGATCTGAAGATGAATTATTGAACTACCTTGAATACTTCAGCGGGAAGGATCAATGGCTGAGGAAGCCAACACTGATTCAACAACGGATATAAGAATGTATAGACAGTTTCAAAAACCTTGCCCAAAATAAGAGCATGATTGAGGGCTAAGGAAGGCTTTGGCACATCATAACCCAAACTTCTTAGCAGCGGCCGGATGAATTCAAAAGTGTTGACTGGAGACCCTGGAATACGAAAACACAATGGTTAAAATGTCTAAAATATTCTCCTTATTCCACTTAAAAGATTGATCTTGAGTTCATTGATGAGCATAAATTCTAAGTTAAAATAGGATAATAACCATCAGATACGAAGTATGCTTGGCCAGCAGCGACGGGGTGTTTAGTTCTCCCTGGAATGTCATCCAAAAGTCCCATGCTTGCCAATATTAGAGCAAGTACAAGGTTGTCCACATAAATCCAGTCTGATTTAATACTCTGGTCACCAATTCTGAATGGCAGGAGACCTAACTTGGTGAGGGACATGATCCTTGGAAAGTGTCTGTCTTCGCCTGGTCCATAGATAGCAGCTGGGCGAATTGCACATGTATAAAGACATTTTCCAGCCTTCTTCCTATTCAGCATAGAAAGAAAAAACACGTAAACCATCCATAGCCAGTGGAAGAAGCAAAAGCTAGAAAAGGGCAAAAAATAAATAAATAGAAAAGTACATAGCTGTCCAAATATATACTTTAGGGATAGTTGCAAAAATTTACCCTATACTATGCAAGTTCTGAAATTCCTTACACTCCTCGAAGTATCATTGCATGTTTGTTACATTCAACAGAAAACACCACTAAAGCCCCATATGCATGGTGTCTGAGGCGAATTATTTGAATAATGTCGAAACTAACCTTCAATGAGGATAGAAGACCATGTCCTCACCATAGCTGCAACACACGGAGAAGATATGGTCTTCTATACTCATTGAAGGTTAGCTTCGGCATCATTAAAAAAAACCGCCTCACATGCTGGCCAAGTGGGGTTTTAAGTTGGGTTTTCCGTCTGATCTAATGAACAGTACAATTTAAAATTTCTACACAGTAAGGAAATGCAACGATACTTCGAGGCAGGTAAGGATTTGCATAGTACATGGTAAGTTTTTTGCAATTAACCCTATATTTTATGTTTGGTAGGTACATTTTATTTGGTGAAGGCACATCTTAACACATGGATAAGTCACAGTTGCTTCTTTGTGATATGGGGAGGAAAAATAAATATCTTTGGATTGAAATTACTTACTTAAAAGGACGATTGTTGCTCTTCAGAACTAATTGCTCAGCAAATGATTTACTGCGCCCATATGAGTCTACATGATCGTCAATAGGAAAATATGGCAACCTTTCATTGCCGTTCACAATCTCCTTTCCCCCAAACACAACATTATATGTGCTCACATAGATAAGCCTTGTGATCTCAAACTCAATGCAAGCTTCCAAGACATGGCAGGTTCCATTTATGTTGACCTCATCCACACGGCCAGATTGGAGCATCTCTTTCCCTGACATGCCAAATGAAGCAAGGTGGAAAACACAGTGGGCACCTCGCAGAGCTCTTCCAACATCTTCTCTGTGACTAACATCCCCTGTCATCATGTAACAGAATAAGTTGCATAGCCTACAATGTATCATGCTGCAGTTCAAATAAACATGAAATCTCAAAGCTTTATTTAATAGGCTATATGATTGAGCGCAAAGGTATGTTAAAAATACAGGGCACAAAATCACAAGTAGAGGAAAAGATGATGAAATCAAGACTTCACAATAATTTGGTTTATCACCTCTATCATTGAAAAGTTCCTTTGGGAAGCATCAGAAGAAAGTTAAATAATAACTTGGTTGACTTGAACAAAAAACATTTCCGGGCAAGAGAAACATAGACTCACTGATCCTACCTGTTGCTAGGCATAGATTTATACAGGATCTCTGATTCAATTCGGAATATAAGGCATCTTCTAGGATCACTTCATTAAATTTATGCCAACTTAAGAACATCAGCCAAAGCACTCAAAACAGCAAAGGTGGTGATATCCTTTTGAACATTAGTAAATTCACTCCAGCACTTGCTAAAGTGTCATTTATCCGCTTCCGAATGTTACATGCAAATGTATAATAAATTCTTGTGACTCCTAAAAATAAATAAATAAAAGTAGGATATATTCAAACTCCAATTGTCCAATTTAAAGCTGAGGTTATCAAGGAGTGTCATCATATGTTCTTAGCATGCCAAATCAACAACTATAGAAGTTTGGCGAAGAATTCTACAACTGATGATACGCTAAAGATTACTCCATGGCGATGGTCAGGAACATCAATTGTCCAAATTAAAGCTGCACTGATTGATTCATTAATCAAACAAATCTCAATTAATCAAAAGGAAACATGACAAACGGATCCAAATTTAACTTCATGAATGATCAAAAAAAATTAGAATCGAAGTCTATATAATCGGTGAATAAGCATTTACAGTTGAGATCAGGTAAGCGGAAAAGATTTTAGCTAAGCGATGAGTGAAGAGACCTTGAATGAGCTTGACACCACGGGACTGGAGATCGGCAGACCAGGGAGAGGTGGCTCGTAGGTCAAAGGCCCGAACCTGGTAAGCTCCTCTCCGCAGCAGCTCGCAGCAGAGAGCGGCGCCGACGAAGCCGAGGCCGCCGGTGACGACGAAGGTGTTGCCCTCAATCCCCTCGTTCTCGCTCAAATGCATTTCTCTCTCACTTTGTCAGTACGAGATCGTAGATTGACTTTTCGACCCGATTTGTGTGCTGACATGCCCGCCGAGAAGCGTTACCTGACCTGCCACCTCATCGAGCCCGTTGGGTTTTTCAATTGGGCTTTGAACACACGGGTTTTATTTCTTTGGTTAAATATTTGGACTTACTCTTAGGCGTTAGTCACGAACGCTATATTATCCAACATTTTAAAGTGACAAATGCATTACTTTAAGCATTGATTATACACAGGAATCTAGAGGACGCGAGCGTCTCTATTCGAACCCTAGGGTTATACCAATCTCCTCTCATCGCCGTCAAAAACTACCGCCCAGTCATGACCTCCGATCAGCACCTCCAACGCAGCATGATCAAGCCCCTGACAACCACCGTCCCTCCACTGGATCCAGTGGCTGTCATATCCTCGATTACTCCCATCCTGGTGATTGAAGCCCAGTCGCCCTTCGTCGCCGCCACAGCCACCACGTTCTTCCCACGCCCCCGCTCCCCCACACCCCCGAGCTCTCCTCGCCGCCGCTCTACCCACGCCGCCGCTTTCCCCACACTGCCGCCATCGTCAACGGTGTGCAAGCACCGATATGGCCGACTGTGCACCGGCTCCAACCAGCTCTCGGACAGGCTCATCCAAAGCCGATCAACCACGCTATAGCGACCAGAGCGTTCCGACTGTGGTGGATCGGACCGAGGGGCCACGTGCTTCGGACTCCACGTGTGTGTCGAGGCGATAGGAAGGAAGTCTTGTGTGGGAACAGTGGATGATGGTTTCAGTGGTCCAAAGCCCGGTGAAATGTCATGCCAAGTTAGGGAAAAGACGAGCCTTAGTAACCCAACCCCTAGTGAAGGCCAAGGTGGATTAGGAGGAGAGTTGGGAGTCGTGGAAGATAGGGTCCGACCAATCTCTAGTTTAACGGTCCTTTTGGAATTCCCCAGTTTAACGGTCCTTTTGGAATTCCAACATCGAGGAGTCAAAGCAAGGGAGTACCCACTACCTCCCGGTCGCACTCGGTCACCATGTGACTTATCATACCACAATTATAACAAAATACAAGTAGTTTTGTATAAGTAAGAGTGACACGAACCAGGTCGGGGAATTCCCAAAAGTGAAGCGGAAGCTGTTTGCGGAGGGGGCGCTCCACAAGATGCCAGAAATTAACCTTTACTGATCCTCCCCAGCATGTACCCATTGATCGCACGGAACATGAACACAAAGCCCCAGCGTTGCACCGATCGTTTCTCCCGTGGTTTTGGTACGGACCAAAGGAGGAAGGCCACAGGCGTGTACCCATAATTGGATCCTATCCAAGGTGGGGGGCTCTCTAGGCATCGGGTCTAGGTCACCCAGTAGTAGTGGTCTCCCATCAAAGCACCACAGCTCGTTATCTCGAACTCATGCTCGGGCTTTCTCCGTCTCGTAGTAAAACCCGAAGATACCCGATCCGATGTCCTTGATCAGCAGTCCCTCAGCTGATTTTCCTCATGCCTGATGATGATCTGAAGGAGAACCTCCTTCCAGGGCGGCTTGGACGTCCAAAATTTACCCATCATGGCAAATTATTGTCTAGCCATAACAGATGAGCTCACCAAAGTATACGGTGCCATCACCTCGATTTCATGCTCTTCCTCCAAAGAGAAAGCCGAGAGGTCATCTTGAAGGTTGAAAAGTTGGGAGTCTAGAGATGCCGGAGAGGGAGGCGCCACCGAGTTTGAGCCAGCTTCCTTGGGTCAGAAAGTTCTACGGCGGTGAACCATCCCCGGTGGTGGCGTGAGCAGCGCCGAGATCACGGGAACACGGTCGACGTTGGGAACCTCGATCCCCTCACAGAGAGCATCCACCTCCGCCCTTCTTGGCTTCGGCCTCCCATGTTCAAACATGTGATCTTTCTCTTTGAAAGCAGCCCAGACCAATAGGGGCATCGGGTTGGTGATGGGTACTGTCATAGTCAGTGCGGTGGGGAGAATCAAGGTGGAAACGATCTAAGCAGAGGTGGCGATGAGGGGAGCTAGGTCCACTGGGGGTAGGAGAGCAGGGACAGCTACAAGAGGCGATAGAGCCTTCACGTTGCCGGGAGTGGACGACGGGGCAACCGAGTCGACAGTGGAGGGCGACGAAATTGAATTCACCAAAACCGTTTTCGTTGCTTGCAGAGGAAGCTAGGTTTTGGTTCTTCAAAGGCCGACCCAGACGAGATTTACTCGGAGGTTCAAACGTACCGAGAGAGAAGGCCACGGTTGTCGTGGTCGGGGAAGGAAAGGGAGACATCATGGAGAAGAGGGAAGTAGAGACCAGAGCGACAGAAGAATGCTTAGGGTTTCTTCTGCACCTTGTTTCAATGGAAGGACTCACGGCCGACGAGGGGCGGGTTGGAGGCACACGTGGAAGGGACTGTACCAAGGCTGACTACAATGGGACAAGACCGCCGAGAGGACTAACGATAATCAAGTCGACAACAGGGATAGAGGACTCCATAAATGAGATAGGATTTCTCGAGAATAAGGAGATTTTGACAATTGAGAGAGAAAACGACTTGCTTCATATCCATCCAGTTTATTGTTGGTAGAGTTTTATTATTAAGGGTTATTGTCACCTCAATACCTTAACTATAAGTTATTTTCACCTCAATACCCTAACTTTCATTTATGGCACCTCAATACCCTAGTATGCCATTTTGTGTCACTTTGATACCTACCATTAGTTTCAGTCTATTTTCCATCCATTTTCCATCCAAACACTTAAAAAAATCCATAATACCCCTCACCCACAGTCAAATCTTCAAACCCATGTCATTGGTTTTCAAAAAGTCTTTTTATTTATTTTTTAAAAAAAATCAGTTTTATGTTTTATAAAAATTATATTTTATTTCAAAAAATCAGGTTTATATTTTACAAAAATCAGAATTTATTCTTTAAAAAATAGATTTAATTTAATTTTTATTAATTCAGTTTTTATTTATTTTTATTTTTAAAATCATATTTTTATTTTATAAAACTTAGATTCTATTTTGTAAAATTAATTTGTATTTTAAAAATCAATTTTTACTCTTAAAAATCAGTTTTTATTTCAAAAAATCATTTTTTTTATTATAAAAATCATTTTATTTTAAAAAATCACTTTTAAAATTCTTTTCTTTTTTAAAATCAATTTTTTCATTAATTCTTTATTTGACCCCAACAACTCCTTCACCACATCGAGATGCCCATTCTCCGCCGCTGTGAACAACGCCGTCTCCCCCAACTCGTTCATCTCATTCACAATCGCAGACCTAATCTCAGCCACCTCCCCGACCATCAACCTGACCATCTGAGCATCGATTTCCCCAACCTGGACCAGAGCAGAGACGACGACGACCACTGCTACCCACTCAGGGCGACGAGCGACAACGTTGAACCTGCAACCCGTTCCAGATCTGGGAAGCCACTACAAGGGTTTATAACTTCTATGACTACAGAAAAGAGTCGCAGAAGTTAGTTAAGGTGTCATAGAAGTAAGATCCCTTTCCTCTACGACTACAATATTTTTAGTCGTACTAATTGAAAAAAAAAATCATCTACGACTACATAATGTAGTCGTAGAGGATATTTCTCCTCTACGACTACATGAATGTTGTCTTAGAGAATAAATATCCTCTACGACTACATGGATGTAGTCTTAGAAGATATTTCTCCTCTACGACTACATGATGTTGTTTTAGAGGATAGATATCCTCTACGACTATATGGATGTAGTCTTAGAGGATATTTATTCTCTACGACTACATTGATGCAGTCTTAGAGGATATTTACCCTATAACCTCTACAATTCTCTAATATTGTCGCAGATGATTGATATGTAGTTGTAGAGGTTAAAAGAAGATTTCGAAAAAAAATATTTATAAAATGTGCACCCAAACGTGTAAAACCTGCAACAAATTAAACGTACACCTTAATATCTACAGTAATTATATATATATACACACAGTAGATATAAATACACGCTGTAGTTCAAAATGTATATCGCGACAAATATTCATCACAATTGTTTATAATTGTTCATCATAGTCTAAATTTGGACCCATCGGAGCCATCCTTACCCGAGCCATCCTTTCCCGAACCGTCCTTAAGTGGACTTTGTTGTACCGGCGGGATAACTCCTGGCAAGCGGCTTAGATAGTCGTTTATCTTCTTTAGGTTCTCCTCCATCGTCGCATTCTTAGCTTCCATCGCCGCGTTCCTAGCTTCCATCTGCTCCCGTTGTTCCACCTCTTTCTTGAGTTTGTTCGCCAGCTCCTCCTGTGCCCTGGTCATCTGCTCCTTCTCTTCTCGGAGTTTGTTCGCCAGCTCCTCTTGTGCCTTGGTCATCTGCTCATTTTCTTCTCGGAATTGGTTCACCAGCTCCTCTCGTGCCTTGGCCATCTGCTCTATCACTCGCGCCTGCACTCTCTCTTCTATTTGTTGAGAGACTTCGGCGGAAGCAGCGGAGGTCGAGGACGTAGCCATCGACTTCGGCGTCGGGAGGACGACTCTCCTGCCGCATCCTGGCTGCTGGCTGCCCTTCCTCGGTTTGTTCAGCTTGGCAGCTAGTGCCTCGGCCTGAACCAGTACTGGGACAGGCGTAGAGATATCGGCCGACCGTCGCACTTCCCTGATCGCAGCGACGATCTTTTTCTGCGCAGAAACAAACCAGGATTTAGAGAAATGAATGGTATGTAATTACTAATTATTAAACGACAATGAAGATAATTAACAAAATGTTAAATATAAATATTAAATATAATGAGCAAACATAAAGTTCGGGACAAAAAATAGTAACCCCTTTAATGCGGTTTGCCTTTTTCTTGTCGTTTGGCGGGAAGACATGCATACATGCATCCAGGAGCGGCGTCGGGTTGTTGGGGCATTTGTTCGCAATCTTCTCAGAGTGGCCTGCAATCGAGCAGGATCCGCCCCTTTGCACGGTCTTCACTTTCTTCCGAGCGTCAGATGCCTTCTGCGACTTGAGCTGGCATTTTTACAAAAATCATACTAATTAATTGAATAATTAGAACAATATATATATAAACATCTAATCATGAACAATATCATTTACCTTGAACTTGTCGGAATCGAAGTGGTCGCAAAGAAAGGCCCACTCATCCAGACGTTGTTCGAACTCGTAAGGAGGGGTGATATATATGGTCTTCTTTTCAGCCATTCTGGCTTTGCGCGCTCGGTTGATCTTGGACTTCCAGTCTGTGAACAGATTGCGGAATTCACTCTCGATCCAATCACATAGCGGGTTGTCATCCTCCTTGTACAAGTACATCCCCTGCAAACAAAACGTGGAGAAATTAATGCGGGAACGATTAAAAACAAAAATAAACAACGCTTACGTGGAAAAAAAGTACCTTGAGGTTCCGTTTTACCATATCTCGATCTGTCACAACAATCTCGTCCCATGTTTTACTCAACATGGGCAAGTGCGACCGAATGATGGACCCGATATCTCGGGTCACTCGCGCCCTATCTATTGTCGGGTGACCCGGACAGGTCACAGTCTTCCTCACGGGGTCGTAGACGAGTTCTAACCTTCCGTGTTTCTGTACATAATCGTTTGTCTTACGAATGGACACCCACCCCCTTTTACCACCCCGCTTTTTCTTACCAGAGGCGACCTCAGGGTTCGGAGTGGCGTCGACGGGCTCACTACTGACAGTGGCGTCAACGGCCTCCTCGGAGTCGGAGTCGGAGTCTAAGTCTGAGTCAGGCCCGCTATCGCTCCCGATGTCGTTCCCGCTCTCGTCGTAGTTTATACTCAACGGGGTGGAACGTTTGGTAGCCTTCCGTTTTTTGGCCGCCTTACGGACGTACCAAACGTCGCCCGCTGTAGACGAGCTTCCCGCCACGCCCGGACTCGGGCCTCCGTGCTGTGAGGTCGAAGCGGTTGACGGCAGAATCAAAGCATCGGGCCCTGGCCATTGCGAGGCAGACGAGTTGGGATGGCTGGTGTCGGCAGTCCCCTGACCAAAATGGGGGAGGGGGTGGGCGCAGCGGATTGGGTAGCGGCTAGGGCCGGGGCAGCGGTAGAGGTCGGGGTAGTCCCCTCTTCCTCCTCTGTCATTTTAATTCTTCTTTTTGCTACCATCCTGCATACACAGTTTCATAAAATCTTTATATTGATCATATGCACCTAAGATTTTCAGCTCATTTCCGAAATTATACATGCTATAATATCAACTAACAAATCAATTGTTAAAATCAACTTTTTAAAATCCAAATTTTGGTATAAAACATTTCAACATCCCACTGTGTATATAATTAGTATGCTAGCTATGACAAATAATTCCCTAAATGTTATTATTAATACATATTAGTTTATCAAAGTTTATGAGTCTCTTTAATTATCCCCCGATTCAACTGTAACACGTTCTCTCCACTAGGTTTTTAAAGTTCTAGAAATATAACCTAAGCACATACTTCATCTAATAACAACATTTATTCGGGTTAGAAATTACTCGTTAAGATTAAACAACAAAAAAGATTGGTAGAAACTATAACAATTCTATTTCTTATGAAAACTAACGTGTAAAACAATACATATAATTATCCAAGGATGTGAGTATGAGTCTGCCCACGAACATGAATCTATTAGTTAGAACAAAAAAGAACACTCCACTTATCAAAAGTTAAGTCTTTAAGTTACTAAATTAGAAGGGAATTTGAAAACATTCTAGCTGTACTACTTGTTCACAATAAGAAAGGTACGCTGTTCTGTTGAAAGCTACTAAATTAGAAGGGAATTTGAAAACATTCTAGCTGTATAGTATCCATTATGGGTTGAGTAGCTTAGAAGCCATTAAGTTATGAGAGGCTAATATGTGTGTATAGTGTATAGTGTATATGAAACTCAAATTTGTAAGAGGAATTTTAATCATTCCATATGTAAGCTAACCAAAGCAACCTATGCATGAAAGTGTAAAATATAGATAAGCTCGACCTTCATGATGAACAACTAAGAGATCACTTGTGATAAGAACTTTGACTCTACACACACAGCTTAAATGAAATCGCTAATTCAGAACAGCTGATGAATTGCCAATAAAATGAAAATTCGACATGCCACAACTATTGAAAATGATATTACCCTATTGCACCAAAAATTCTGAAGTTTCAACTGATCGTAATAGTAGTCGAGTTACACCTAAAGATCTAAATTTAGCCAGCAATACCCATCAAACAAAACAAAACCTCTCCTCCACAATACCACAAACCTACCAATAATAAGGTTTTCATATAGAAACTAAGAGACCCGAACGAACCCAAACCAAAAACAGCTTGAAGATACTCCTAATTAATTCATAATGGAAGTGAAATGCAGGCATGCACAAACTATTCTAGGTCACATCAACTACGAATCGAACGAACCCAGATAAAATTGGACCTTAAAATCTGATTTTCCAAAGCCACCCATTACAGTATATCATCAATCGAATTGGTATCCACCAGTTACTAATGAGCTTAAATCTTTAAGTTAAGTCTGTCATATCCTATCTTATTTAAGATAGTAAAATCTAGTTCAATTTTGATGTTTTCTTACCGTAAGCTAGTATCAACTTATTTTAAGGCCATGGTTCCACAAGTTTAATCGTAATGACTAATACATCAAGAAAGTTATACATTTCAAAAAGTTAGTACTGATTTTTTTTTGTACGGTTGTACCCAATCGAACTAGAACTAGAATTATGAGTAAACTATATAAGGTTGTACCCAAACCTACTGATTTTTTTGTACGGTTGTACCCAAACCTACTGATTTTTTTTGTACGGTTGTACCCAATCGAACTAATTGTTATGAAACAATTCTCTTAGCAACAACAATATAGAAACTACAGCAAAAACAACATAGGCAAATAGATAAAAATTCTCTTAGCTTGGACGGAGCTCGCGAGAAACGGCCCTAGATTGGACGGAGCTGGCTTGGACGGTGCTGGCCTGGACGGTGCTGGCGTGGATGGAGGTCGGACGGAGCTGGCGTGGACGGAGGTTGGACCGAGGTCGGGCTGTCACGGCCCTAGATTGGACGGAGCTGGCTTGGACGGTGCTGGCCTGGACGGTGCTGGCGTGGATGGAGGTCGGACGGAGCTGGCGTGGACGGAGGTTGGACCGAGGTCGGGCTGTCACGGCCACGGCGAGGACGAAATCGAGGCTGTCACAGCCACGACGAGGACGAGCTCGGGCTGTCACGGCCACGGCGAGGACGAGCTGGGGCTGTCACGGCCACGGCGAGGACGAGCTCGGGCTGAGGTTGAGGTCGGAGAAGTAGGGTTTTGACAAGGGCGAGAGAAACGGGAGAGAAAGGTCTGAATGGTAACCTCTGAAATGGGAAAATAAAGCTAAGTAAAACCTAATGCCCTAAAAATCCTCTACGACTACATTGTAATGTAGTCGTAGTTGCAAACAAGCAGTGCACCACTTGCTGCACGGCGTGCAACTTTCCGGTGCAGATTTTAATGCTCTCTGTCTACCTATCCTCTACGACTACATTGTAATGTAGTCGTAGTTGCAAAATAAAATTAAAATTAAATTTTGAGGTCGGGGTTAAGATAATTCAAAATTTCAAGCTCGGGATATTGATACCAACCTAAAACAATTATTGATGATCAAATTTTACATAAACTAGTTATGTCGGTGTTCAAAACGATGAAAATGCGGAAAAATCACTAAAATGCTCTATGCCTAATCCTCTTCTTCAGACTCAGATAATATCTCGTCATTAAATTCTTCCTCATCGTTGAGGCTTTCTTCATCAGATAATATCTCTTCGTCGTCATTCAAGAAAAAATCTTCTTCTTCGTTGACATCGTCGTCATCGATCATCATGGCATGAGCATCGTCATTGTCGTCCTCGTCGATGTCGGCGTCCTCGAATTCCAACATCGCATCCACGGGTTGAATGTATGGCCTTGGCTCTTGATAAGGATGAGTAACCTGGTACGATGGCCTCGGAATAGTGTCTACTGAAAAATCACTGTATTTTCCCCGAGGCGCTACCTTGTTCACGACCTTGTAATGTCCACCCAGTTTGGGATCGTCAACGTAGAATATCTACAAGAGAAATAATTGAAACGTAGAATCATAATATTATAGTTATATATATATATATATATATATATATATATATATATATATAAATATGCATAACTATTGATGAAAAACCTTTTGTGCAGAGCTCGCGAGGCAATATGGGTCATGCTTGTAACAATTGGTGTTGGTCGGTATAGATATCATTCCACGATTCAGTTTCACCTTCTTTGAGTCGAACCATCGACATTTGAACACCACCACCGACAACCTCTGTTCGTATATAAGGTTAATAACTTGTTCCAAAACACCATATAAGGTCCCATCAGAGTCGGTCTCAAGCATGACACCACTGTTTTGTGTGGTTCTTCCTTTGTCTTGAGCCTCACAAAGGAATTTGACACCGTTGACGTCACATAGTTTATAGACAAAGTGGGATAGGACACCATTGAAAATCATTTCTGCTCCTTTATATTCTCCGTTTTGCCAATAAGGCGTCATCTGTTAGAACATATATATATGAATGAATGATGAATGAACACATTAAAATTATAAATTTACATATATAACACACACACACACACATATATATATATAGCTTACAGTGCACTTGAATGTCGTGTAAAATGTAGCCATTCGATGTTGTATAGAGGTGTTGTTGCCAAACACATTGGTGTACATCGTTGTAAAAGATTTGTACGCTTTGTCAGCTTCATCACAGTTTGTCATCACGGTCCAATGTGCAAGTGCGATTTCCGATACGCTCAACTGTTGTGCCCATGTAGGCCGTAACGGCTTCACTGTTTCATCATACACTGAAATGTTCCAACTGACTAACGCGGGGTCGATATTATTGCTTGTGTTCACAACTCTGTTATTGAGATATAAATTCATATGCGTCGAACATTGATGAAGAATGTATGCTTCCGCGATGCAACCTTCGGGGTAACGGAAGTTGCGTACCCAAGATTTATAGTACCCAAGTTCTCTGCATATATATAAATATATATATATATATATATATATATATATCAATACATGCAAGTAAAATACACACACATATATATATATATACATTAATAATTACTTACACGTATATTTATGTATCTTTCAATGGGAAACATCCAAGTATACTGTACAGGACCCGTTTGAAGGACTTGATCTGGGAGGTGTTTGCATAAATGCAGCATTATAGTGTGGAACGGTGGAGGAAATATCATCTCTAACCTGCACATTATGTCAACAATCTCTGTCTTCAACTGCATAACCCGGTTCTTTGACAACTCACGTGAACAAAGGGTTTTGAAGAAATCGGCAAGGTCGCATATCACTGTAGCCACTTTTGGTGCCACATATGGACGTATTATGATAGGAAGTATACACTGCAGCAAAACGTGGCAGTCGTGAGTTTTAAGTCCGTAAAACTTCTTGTCCTTTATGTTGATCTTGTTTTTTAGGCCTCCTGCATAGCCCGATGGAAAACGTACTGATGAAAGCTCTTCCAGCACTTCCTCAAGCTTCTCTGGCTTAACCGTGTATCCTGCATATGGTAGGTAAGTCTTCCCGCGC
Source organism: Erodium maritimum (assembly GCA_963921825.1). Classification (NCBI taxonomy): domain Eukaryota; kingdom Viridiplantae; phylum Streptophyta; class Magnoliopsida; order Geraniales; family Geraniaceae; genus Erodium; species Erodium maritimum. The sequence goes on along the minus strand of OY997592.1, from coordinate 65,325,244 downwards.
AGCACAGAAGGCCATAAATCCCTGTGCACACCATTCGTTTTCCACGATTTCCTGGCTTTCAAATCATCCTTAGTCTTTCCTGTCAAATTCAACAGCGTCCCAAGAATATTGTCACATACATTTTTTTCAATGTGCATCACGTCCAATGCGTGCCTTGTCCCCAATGTATGCCAATACGGGAGATCCCAGAAAATCGACTTATGTGTCCAACATGACCTAACTGATTTTTTTTTGAAATTTTGGATGCAATGACAGTACGGGGTAGGTTCCACTCGTAACGAGGTCGTACACTTCTTGACCTGAACGTGCGGGCTTGTTGACTTTCATCTCCCTTTTTCCGTCAAAATTTTTCTTATCCATGCGACGTTTATCATCCAGCGGCAAGTCCTTTCGCGCCCCGTAGTAGTACGTCCTGTTGTGGCTGTGACGAGAATCCAGGTCATCCAAGCATATCGGGCATGCCAAGTAACCCTTAGTCTGAATTCCCCCCAACATCCCGAGCCCTGGGAAGTCGCTAATGGTCCACAGTACTACGACTCGCATCTTGAATGACCGATTAACGGACACATCAAACGTCACTACCCCATTATCCCACAACATGCGGAGCTCATCCATCAACGGTCTCATCAGGTTATTCAAACATTTTCCAGGCGACTTCGGTCCTAATATTCATTGATGATAATATATATATGTTAAATTCAAAATTATGTCAGAACAAATAATTAATAATACGCAACATGATATTAAAACATTTTCTAGGCTACTCACCTGATATCAGCAATGATAAGATGTTAAACTCTTTCTGCATGCACATGTCCGGGGGCAAATTGTAAGGAATCACAACAACGGGCCACATGCTATAAGGCACGACACTTGCACCAAATGGACAAAACCCGTCTGTGGCTACTGCTAGACGCACATTACGTTTCTCACTGCCAAATCTAGGATGTAACCTGTCGAACTCAATCCAAGCTTCACCATCAGCTGGATGCCTCAAAATGTCAGGATTGACTGCCCTTTCCGCGTGCCACTTCATTTTCTTTGCAATGTCAGGTGCGCTATACAACTTTTGCAACTGTTTTGTGATGGAGAAGTGCCTAACGGTTTTCTTCGCCCTCCCTCTCCCATCGTACCGAGGTTTTTCACAAATAGGACATTCTTTCAAATGTAGATTTTCAGCGTAGTATAAACAACAACTATTTTCACAAGCATCATATGTTTCATAACCCAACCCAACGTCCTTCACAACTTTTTGCGCATCAGCAAACGATTTTGGATACGTGTTCGGACGAGGAAATTTTTTCCTATTCATTGTACACATTTCGTCAAACGCGTTATTCGACACTTAGTATTTTTCTTTATAGGACATCAACTCCATAATGGTGGTCAATCTATCGGAACCAGTGCATCCCTCGTACAACGGTGTTTTATACACACTCAATAATCTCCTGTACTTGTCTGCATCTTCCCTTGCAACCGTCTCATCAATATCGTACTCATCAAAATCAACCATATCTTCCCGCTCAACCGTGTCACGGTAAGGGAACGCATTTTCAACATACTCCCTTGTTGCATCGTAATCAACGGATGATGAAGGCTCATTATTAATAATATAACTATTAGGACCGGATGATGATGCCTCATGATATCTAGCCATCTCCTGCATATCTATCAATCTAGATTCTGCTTCAGTAGGCATGAGGTGTGCTTCCCCGTGATACTGCCATATTTGGTAATTTCTCATAATACTAATCCCTTTACTACTTAAATGATCGATCAATTCATTGATTTTCGACCAACCGCCATTCGCACAATTTCGACATGGACACCGAAAGTGATCATCCACACCGAATTTTTGACCATTAACTATGACATGCTCGATAAACCCCAAAATACCTTTCACATGCCTTGGATCCTTTCTTGGCAACTTCATCCAACTTCTATCCATCTAGGCATATATATAAATCAAAAATAAATTCTTCCACACAAAACAAATATATACTCATCAAAATGAGTATATTATACAAATATTAATTAAAATTAATTTAAATATTTTAGATGAATATTAACAAACCATATATACATGATAAAATTATATCTTCCAAAAAAACTAAAATACATTCTTCAAAATGAGTATATACATATATAAACTAATTAATTAGTTAATTAAGTCATGCATATTGTAAATCAAATATACATAGTACTATACATAAATAAATAAAATTATTCCACAAACTAGAATATATCTATAAAAATATAATGAAGTATATATATAGCATACCATTAACGAGTTTCTTGACGTCATGATTTGTTTGGAAGTAGATTGATCATATAAAGGAACCTTGAGTAAAGAAGAAGAAATGTTGGGTTGAGAGGTTTTTTGAGAGGGAGAAAATTTCTGCAGATTTTTTAGAGGAATGAATGTTTTGAGAGAGAAGAAAGAGTTTGGTAGGGAATGTAATGGCAAGTTGGTGGGAATTAAAGACGTTATTACCTCTAAGACGGAATGAGAAATGTAGTCGTAGAAGCATGTATACCCCTACGACTACATATATGTTTGTGGTAGAAGAATATATCCTCTACGACTATGATTCGATGTAGTCGTAGAGGCATGTATACCTCTACGACCACGTTAAGTGTAGTCGTAGAGGAATATATGCCTCTATGACTACATCAGAATGTAGTCGTAGAGGCATATATCCTCTACGACTACATGTAATGTGGTCGTAGAGGCATATATCTTCTACGACTACATGTAATGTGGTCGTAGAGGTTATTACCTCTGCGACTACATTAAATGTAGTCGTAGAGGAAATAAACTTCTATGACTACATACAAAGTGCCTAGTCGCAGAAGTAAAAAGCTGGTGTAGTGAGCGACGACGTCGAGATTTGGGGTGTGAAATTTGGGAACCTGCAACTCATCCAGATCTGGCCATTGTAGAGGATCGAAATCGAGATTTAGGGCGTGAGAAAGAGGGTGTTTGGTTTCACCCCTTCTTCTGGTCTCGTTCTAGCCGTGGCCTCAGGCTGTTGTGGAAAAATGAGGACGAGCTCGACGGTGGAGGGCGACGGTAGAGGTGGGTGGAGGAGTTACCTCTATGGCTGAGGAGTTATGTTTTGTGGTTGAGAAATATTTCTTAAGAGAGAGGTTTGAGGAGAGATTAAAAGAGATAAGGTTGTGTGAGGTTAAAACACATAAAGGGTAAAAATGGAATTTAAAAGAAAATTAAGGTCAGGTGTTATGCACATGACCATTTTTCATCCAAAAATGGATGGAAATTGCTAATGTGAAATAAATATTATTTTAGGAAATATTATTTTAGGGTATTAAGGTGACACAAACGAAAGTTAGGATATTGAGGTGATGAAAACCCTAGGATTAGGGGTGGGCAAAAAAAATCGAAACCGCTAAAACCAACCACCACCAACCGCAAACCGCACCGAAAAACCCGAAACCGGAAAGTTAACGGTTGGTTGCGGGTTCTTGACGATCGAACCAGAAAGTTAACGGTTGGTTGTCGGTTCTTGAAGCGCCAAACCATCGGTTAACCAACCAAACCGGTACGGTTCATCATATACATGTGGCTTCATAATAACCACTTATCTGATATAGATGAATGACCTAAGAGCACTCTTTTTTGTTACACGGATTGCTAACATAGAATACGATGACTTATATGTAATTTTTCTTTTGTTTTAGAGAATATAGTAATATGTTTTGGCTTGAAATAGAAATATGTGTATGCTTATTGGTATCTAAATTTGTACTTACATGTAGTAAAGTGGTTGGTTGGTTAAAACCACTAACCAACCGGTTAGTGAACTAGTTAGTTTCACTGTAAAAAAAAATGGTTTATGAGTTGAGGCTGGTTCCAAAATATGTCAAACCGGTAATATCGGATTGGGTTCGTAAAAAGTTCCATTGGGTGCTTAACCACCCAATGCCCACCCCTACCTAGGATATTGAGGTGGAAAATTACATTATTATTAATAAAGCTTTGGTTTTAAAAATAGATACAAACAAAATCCCTTCAAAACGGAGATACAAATAAAATAGATACATAGAGAGAAAAGAAAAAGTAAACAATAAGTAGTCCCTACCGTAAAGCTGTAAGACCTGGGGTGGGGACGTGGGGTGTATAGGATAGTAGAGTGGGAGAGTAGGATGGTCACGAACCTCAGTTTCTCCTCTCTGCCTCTGCTACTGCACGTGTGCCTTCTGCTAATTATTAATTACTATATTGTCTTGTCCTTTTCCTCTTATCTCGTAATTAGTAATTACTACTACCACCCACCTCTCTCTAAACATCATTTGACATCATTCTACAACCTATATAACAAAAGGCACAGTTTTTTTTTCTGGAGAAAATATATATTATTACTAAATTGATTTAATTGGCTATTCCAATTTATCCAATACATTTAAGCGTTCAGCTGTGACATCGTTGAAGGGTCCTCCTCATCCAAGGCACGTGACCTCGCCACGTGTTACAATTTTCATATCCTTTGACAAAAATGGCTTTCGTTTCCTAATAAATATCAGCTTGGTTGCAGTTCCGCATGTTTTGTGTCTGCACACTGTGCATTGGGCATATTGTAATCCGTACAAAACATTAATTACGTTTTGGAAATATATAATTGGACTGACATGGGCGTGAATAAAGCTCCCCAATGAAAATTATACATATACAAGGAAGTAAATGAAAGAATTAAATATTAGGAATGATTGAATTAGATTTTAATTAGCAACAACTTTTAGTAAGCAGACCCCTCTCTTCTCTCAAACAGGATTTTTGCGAAACATAGAGCCGACAAGAACAACAACAGTAATTTTGGAAGCGTTTACGTGTCAAGCGGCAAGGAAACAGGATCACGGACGGCCAGTCTCTCCCCTCTGACGTCTTCGGTATGGCGGTTTCGTGAAGGATCACGATCTCCTAACATATTGTCACTGAAGAAGGGTGAGATGTCGTTACAAAGGGGAGGCTTCGAACCGGAACCATCCGAATTCAAGGGCTCTCTGTGATCGAACCCGAGTGGAAAGGAACTCAAACGCCAACTCCAGTAGGCGTTGGGGAGGAGCAACCAAACATCAAGCAGGACTGGGCAAATTGAGATCCAAGATGGGGAACTTATGTATCAAGGAGGTGGTGGTTCCACCTTCTGAGGTGTGCGGTGGAGGACAAACTTTTCGTTTGCCTTAGCTACAAAAGTCCTGGCCACACGGGCTTTTTCTGAAAAACGCTAGTAGAGTGGATGGAGGACAAATGAGAAATCATAAATACGGAAGTCAGACCGTTGGAAGAAGGTGTAGTTTTTTTCTTCTTCAAAAATGACAGAGAACGAGCACGAGTTCTAGCGGGGGAGCCTTGAGAATTTCGGAATTCATTAAGTCTGTTTGCGGACCTCATGCCACATATGTGACCAGGAGATATGTTGTATACGCATTTTCTGGTCTGGGCGAGGATCTCGAATCTACAAGTAGGTGCATGGAACAAAGGGGTTAGATTCAAGTTGGGATGCCCTTAAGAGTTTGCCTAATAGTTGACGACGACGTTGATGAGATGTGTTGGGGGACTTCATGAGGATTAGGTTTGAGTCGATATTCGGATTCCCCTTTACAGCCAACTATGGTTTAGACTCACGGTGTCTCAGGTACGTTCGATGTTACATGTTTCGTATGAGAGATTGCCCAACCACTGTTTTGGTTGTAGTTGTGCATGCCACTTGTTTATAGTGTGTCCACTAGAGGGTGGGACTAGAGTTCCCTCGTTGAGATCACCAGCTGACCCCCGGTCGGCTTTAATGCGATCACGACATGAAAAACCTGTCTTGGAAACAAATTGGGATTATCGAGGAGGATCTGCGGGACACCAAACCCGTCTGTTCGCCTCGGAGGCGCCAAGCTAGGAGAGGAGGCAAGGAAGAAACAAAGATCGAGATCCCAGAAGAGAGGCAACAAGGTGGCAGCCAAGGGACACTAGAGTTCCTAGGGGAGTTCAGCCGATCATCCAGGAAGACTTCCTAGGGAATCGGATCACTACCTCAGTGTCTGATGGGAGGAAGAGGTCAGTAAGGGAAGAGAGTCGAAATCTAAAGGCTCCTCTAAAGAAGGGGAGGCGACAAGTGCAACGGCGGGGGCTATAAGAACCCTTGCCTCGTCGAATAAGTCTGAGGTGGTCTAGTGAGGGGTCGGCCGGTATCACCACCCCACTGGATGTATAGTGGAGAAGGTTCCACCAAGATCTGGAAAAATACCCCTCTACCTTCTCGTGGGCCAACAACTCCGCGTTATAAAGCCCTACTTTTATCATACTAGGGAGAACGACACAAGCTGAAATCTTGCGGGAGTATCTAGTCCACAATACTCCTCCAGAAATGGGTCCGCTCTTCCCTAGCTTCCAAGTCAGATTTGTTGTATCGGTGTCTCTCATCGCTACCGCAGCACTCCGTTCTAAACGTATCAGCGAAACAGTTCGGTTTAAAGAGTTAGATTTCCTTATATTACGATTTAATTATGTTAGTATTTCAATTTCAAGACTCTTGTATTGGTGTTCGGTGATTTACCTGTCTTTCATTAGTTTACATTTATATTGTCAAATTGTTTATTTGTCAAAAAAAGAAATGATTGAGATTAAGACAGATTAATCGGTTAACTTTTGGCTGCAAAATTAATGAATATTGAAACGGTCAGTATGTATATGTATATTGGCTATGTAGATGTCGTACACAAGTGAACGTAACATTGTTAGCACTTAAATATTATTGTATCGTTAGAATTGGGTTTTTTTTTGTATGCAAATGGTTTCTGTTATAAACACATGTATAATAATCACGTAAAACAAGGTTAAACAACAGCAACATTCTCATCTGGGTGGGTTAAGAGCTCTCTCAACCCTAACAGCTCAATGTTATCCACGTCGTTGATAAAATTGGTATTGCACATATTCATACTATCACGTAAATTCTTTGTGAGTTCATTGTCTTGTTTTCGGGAGTCTCGTATAGTCATATATCTCTCGCGTCCTCAAAGCCCAATGTCGCCTTGTCTAGAGAACAATGTATTTTCAAATAAGATCATGAGCGAGTGTCCAACCAACAACATAGCTAAATTACAGATTCTTACACAAAAACAAGTACATATTAAGAAACCATGGGGTATATGCCCCCTTAAATTTTAGAAAAAGACATTAGTACCTTATATTCTTTTAACCTTTTTCTTCTATAAAATACAATATTCAATTAAGAGCTCCCCCTCAACAAAAAGATGATCATGTTGTTTAACTTCTTTTTACTTTTCTCCATAAAGTTTATTGTAATTTCATTGGATTATATTTCTAAATATCTGTTTTATTATATTAAATTTTTATTTACAGTTTTTTTATATTCTCTATTATATAAATTTCTTAATTTGTACAAAAATTAATTGGAACCATTGTTTTAAAATTCAAGACTGTTATTAATTTAAGTTTGGTTATTGTTTAAAGTTTGAGACATCAATTTAAATTTTGCTCCTTATAAAATTACTACAATCATAGAGATATATTTAAATAAAAAATGACTCCATAGTATTTGACAAGAAGAAGGAATCGAGTAAAATTTCAATGAATATCGTACACGCCGAAAAATATATTTTTTTATTGTGTAGACAATGAAAATGTTTTATAATATTCCCAAAATATGAAACTTTGACGTCATATTTTGTAATGAGTATTAATTATTATCTTTTTATACATTTTTTATGTTATTCTTACGCCAATTGTTACCCTACAAAAAAAATCGGTGCCCCTCATTCAAAAAGCTAGATCCGCCACTGTTCTCACCGTCGAGAGCGATCAGAATTTGGTATCGGGTGCCTTTGTTGGCCTACACAATCAGGCAAGGTCTGTTATACAGGCTCGCCAGGTTCAATGAAACACTTATAAGGAAGCGGGACGTTGGGGAGGAGAAGTGTGTCCCGCCCCCATCACGATTGGCTACGACTAATCGTTTTTCTCCATAGTATGTATCAGGTACAACCACAATTGGACACCCATATGGGGCATAATTTCTTTACCTTGAAAATTGACATAATTATTAAAACCGATTTCCCTTTCGGTTACAATCATAAGGTCATAGAATCAATTTTACCGGACATTTCCTTGCTCGTCCCCTGATTCTTTCTCTTATGGAGTTCTGATATGAATTAATAAAATCCCTACCTCTCTCGCTCATTTTTTTTTACGTAAAACAAACTAGTGTTCGCCTGTTTTCTCTCACAATGCAAATTAAAATAGGGTTTGTAGCAAACTATTCGACATGGAGGCGGTGACGACACCAACTTCTCGTCGAGGAACATCGCAGTAGGGCTCTCTGGTTGGCAAAGGACACATCCCGATTAAGAGCTAGACGACAGGGGTTCTCTTAGGTCCTCGACGGATGGCTTAGACCATGTTAGTCCCTCCGACTGTCGCCATCAGGGAGGCGAAAGAGGGTCATTTCTACCCATGCATCTAGCTGAAATTGTTTTCAAAACCGGGATTCGGGTCTTAGACCGGGGAGGTTACCATGCATAGCTTGCAGGGCTCTTTATTGACGGGATCAGAGTCGACAAGGGAGGCATTTTCGGCCACGATGGGACCTCGCTACACCTATGGGTATAGCGGTTGAAGGGCCTCGGCATGTGCATCCCCCGTGAATAGAGCCCAACATGGCTCTTTACTAGGGTTTCCTACTTAAGGTCTGGGTCAACAAAAATACAAGACCTTGGCCAATGGAGGCAAGTGGGAGACAACGATAATGTTGTCGACACTATTAGGAACATTATACAGAGACCAGCGGGGAAGGTTAGCTATCTAGGCGCGGTGGCGGCGACCACACAAAGGTCGTAGAGGGATATTCATTTGGCGCGGGATCTTTTCCCAGTCATGGGACATGCATAACACCTCCTTCTCCTCTACGAACGACTTCATGTCCTCCGTCATTCAAGAATGAGGTAGGTGAAGGGCTCTACGGATTTGGGGTTGTGTTGATTTAAAGGGGTCTAACAAGTCTAAGGGAACGATAGACAGATCGACAAGGGATGCTACGCATCTTCGCATCTCCCAACGAGTGATAGAGAGACCGGTGAGAGGTATGCAAGTACCATTTTATCAATGATCATATGGTGGATTAGGTCCCACCAAGTATCGGTAGGTCTCTCCCCTACCATATCTGTAAAGACCGGAAAAATTAAATAAGAGTTATCTTTTGCAAATCGAAACATTGGGGTGAGTTGTTGCAACAAGTAAATTTTGAGAAGAAAAATCAAAAAAAGAAAAGAAAGAAAAGGGATCAATTTTGGACTGGGCTGGAGATTGTGCCAGCTTGGGCCCAATCAGAGAGTGAGGAAAGCCCATGCGCGTGAGGTCCAGACCCTTCAGACTTAAACCTAGACGCGACGTTCGCGTTCTCATTTCCTCTGGCACGAGTCTCGAGACGACTCCTTCGAGCTCCCTTCTCTCTCGCGAGTAGCCTCAGATCTGGCGCCGCCGTCTTCATCTCCGACCACCGCCGCTTCTTCTTCTCCATCCTCCTTGACGCACCCGTAGCAGAATACCACACCAGAGACCCCAAATCCCTCCTCTCGGTCCTTCTTCTTTGCTGAATCGAGAGGAACCGTCGTCGCCCTTCTCGTCCAAATCTCGTCGTGCCTGTTCCGATCTACCCAGTGACGGTGAGGCCTTGTCCCGGGTTGTTCTACCTTCCCTATCACCTTTAGCCAGAGAATCGAGAGATCTCACGCTCGTTTTGAGCTGAGAACGACCGGAGAAGGACGCCGGAGCTATCGCGCTCCAGATCCGGCAACTCCACGACGGCGAGCTTAGCACGACAAAGATCTGAACAGAGCGGCCGGGTCCTTCACACCTCCAACCTTCCCTCACCATGTCGTGTTCCCCGACACCCTGAACGCCGGCGAGAATCCTTACCAACCTCTCTGACGCCGCCGCCGGCGGCCGGAACAAAACCCTCGCCGCCCTCTCCGTTGCGGAACCAAGCCACGAAGTTTGGGCCTCCAATTTGGGCTTCGACTTTGGGCCAGGCCCATGACAAGAGACCGGGTCTGGAACCGGGTCTGGGTTTTGGACCGGGTCTGAACCGGGTCTGGGTTCGGATTCGGGTCAACATGGGTTCAAATAAAAGTATCTTAAAAAATCAGATTATTTAACTGATTTAATTTAATTAAAGGTGAGAAGTTAAAGGATTAATTTAAACATCAGAGGACCTTTGGACATTTATCAGTATTGATTGGGTTTTGTCTTTGTCAAACCTAGACGAGACTTCACCCGAGAGTAAGGGCTTGGACCCGATCTAGAAGAACGAAGATCACGCCGGAACCCGTGTGAAGAATGAGTAGAAACTACCGAGCCTGACAACAGAGTATTAGAGGAAGACCACGAGGTAGGGAAAGTCTTAACTCCTCGTTTATGGTGCTTAGTATGCCTATTAGGTTAATAAAAGTGGAAAGGTCCTAGAAATGCATATAGGATGCGAATAACTAGAATAATTGTTGTTTAGTTACTAATAACCGGATGTGTCTAGTAAGCATGCGTAGGATGCCAATCACTAGTGTAACTCGCTTTCAATACTTGGGAATTGATTTACTGGTAGAGTGGCCTTGGCAAAGCCCTCGGATTAGTTGTGTGTTAGGATCACATGCTTGGTTGTTTGGTTGCTTAATGGATAGGCTAAAGAGTCTAATGAAACTAGTTGAATTGCATGCTTGAATGCTCGTTTGGAGGTTTACATGATTGGTTGATTGAACTCGTGCTTGATTGTTGAACGTTTACTTGAATGGTTGCTTGATTCCTTGAATGGTTGAGTGGAGAATCGAGTATGACTGATTGTGCCAAGCGGTGCAATCAGGTGATCGATGGACCGATGGGTCATGACTGGTAAGTAAATGGTAAGTTGTGGTTATGTGATTCGTGTGCTGTGTGTTGTGGTGAAACGGTGATTCGTGTGTTGTGTGTTGTGGTGAAACGGTGATTCGTGTACTATGTGTGGTAGTGGATTGGTGGTTTGTTGTGAATGGATTGCTTCGTGTTTTCGCTTGAGTGTGTTACTCATTTATACCTGATTATTATTGAATTGCCCAAGTGTATGCTTCCTATGGTAGTAATACCTTGGTTCCCGAGGACATATAGCCCTTTGGAGACGTTTCTGAGAATCCCGATGATAAGCGCCCTCAGGGGGTTGTTTCCGGTAGCCTCAATGATATGCGTCTCCTCTGGACTTGAGGGAAAATCCGAGAGGACACATCACATGTGGATCGGAGGGTGGTGACTTGACGTGCCACGACATTGTTTGGATTACTTATTGCCCGTTAACTGTTAAGATTTATCTTGTTGACCTTGATGATGAAATTGTTGAGTTAAAGTTCACTCTTGTCATGTATTTTCCCTATTGAGCGCAAGCTCACCCCTACGAGTTTATTGTTGTGATTACAAGCATGATTGAGGAGTAGAAGCTCAGGAGCTTCTTGGTGTAGGTGTCTTATTAGAGACTTCGTTTTTGTTTTTACTTCAGTTTTTGAACAAACTATGTTGGAGGATTATTATTACACCCCTGGAGGGTTTTACTTATGTTTTAAACTGAGTTATTCTGATTTGAGACTTATTATGAAGGATTTATGAAATCGTTATTGGTTAAATCGTGTTAAAACCGTTTTCACTCAAGTCACGTCTCGAGTCCGGGCAAGAACCGGATTTGGGGCGTGACAATTTGGTATCAGAGCCTGGTTTCATTTGAAACAGGTTTCTTGGTGAACGTGTTTTCAAACCTCGGACCGACGTCAATTAGGTGGGTAGAGTTAGGGAGTCTGAGTTGTGACACTCAGTGACGCAACTTGGAAACATTAATGCGGAGAGTTGGAACGACATGAGTCGTGAATCACTTTAATGTCTGTTCTAAATTGAATCTTTTACACCACAATGATTGCATTTGCTTGATTGGTATCCTCTCCCTAGTGATCGGTGAAGCCGAATGGTTGAGATCGGAACTGGATTAACGGGCGGTGATCGACCCGCTATGCATTCGTTGTAAAGTGAGCCAATTGTTGGTGGTGTTGCCATTGTGATGGATCGTTTCTAAAATTTTCAAGTTGAAGTATGGTCTTATTCAATTGTTGACTTGTTTAATCGACCACTGTTTTGGAGCATGAGAACTCCATGTGTGCTTGTATTGAGTGTTTCGGGTGGGGCACGGGAACCCCTTATACTGTTTGTGTTGAGTATGTTGGTGGGGCACGAGGACCCCGTATATCGTTTGTGTTGAGTATGTTGGTGGGGCACGAGAACCCCGTGTGCCCAGTGTGTGGCGGATTTGGGGCACGAGCACCCCGTGGTATTTGGGAGCACGAGCACTCCGCATACCGAGTATAGTGAGTTTGTGGGGAGCACGAGGACTCCGTTTATTGATTGTGTTGTGTACTTTGGGGAGCACGAGAACTCTGTTTATTGACTTTGTTGTGTAACTTGAAGAGCATGAGCACTCTATGTATTGACTGTGTGGTGTGTTTGGCCGAGCATGAGAACTCTGCGTACTATTTGTCTTGTGAAATTGTTTGGTAAATGTCCCGCTTAAGCGGAGGGTTAAGGGAAAATACGAATAGATCATGCCGAAATTTTGGTAGAACTAAAGTGTTTGCACTATCACGGGCTGACTCAGGGGCGCCACTGTAATCGAGCGTGATGGTTTGATGTCAAGTTGTTACAATGAGATTCGGGGACGCCTGAATCAGGTTGTAACGACGAGAGATCGACATGAAAAGTTGAGAGTAAGTTAAGAAGTGTGAATCTGTGGAAAGGAAAGAAAGGCTAAGGGCAATTAATGAATTGGATCGTGTTAAGTTGTTAAACCCCCCTCTTTGTGAAAGGATACCCGAGAAAGGGGTATGCCTGTTGATTTGCACCTTGTGTGGTGTGTTTGAGTGGACCCCTCCTGTGGGAGTTGGTTGTTGTTTGATTGAATCGCTGATTGTTGTGGTGAGACGCATTGAGATGCGAACTTGTGTGATTATATATAAGTATTACTTATGACTTTACTACGTATGTTTATACTACTTACTTCTGATCCAAGTGGGATCCGGTGGAGACGCACGAGAACGTCTTGTTTTGGTGAATGGAACCGATTGGGTTAGATTGGGATATGAACCTATAGGTTCTAAATGCAGTGAGCTTACGAGATGTCACGTTTTTATATCCTGGAGAGTACCAAGAGCCGTCCAGTTGTGGGGCAGAGCCAGACACCAGCTGTTGTTCTGACAGGGGTAGTGAGCGCCTAGGGTGCTGCTCCCACAGGGCACCAGAGTTTTGGGGATAGACCGGTAGGGTCACCACCTAGAGTTCCTCCAGTCGCAGAGCCGACTCAAGCGGCCCTATTGATGAGGTGGTTCGCGTAGTGTTAGCTGCGTTCAACATGTGACTACAGCACCGGCACAAGAGTTTGTGCCTACTGCCGACGCAGTCACTACCGAGATGCCAGGCCAGGTGGGCAGTTACACGGCCCAGGCACTCAGGAATTTTCATAAGTTGAGTACATCAATCTATTCCGGGAATTCAGACTCGGAGGCGGTTGTAGTATGGTTGGAGCGGATTACCCACAGCCTTAATACTTGTAGAATATTCCGATATTCGTTGGAGAATATGTTCCGCGACCTCCCAGACGAGGGAGAAGCATGATACTGGTGGCAACCTGTGCATACCAGAGTTGGGAATGACTTGTAGCCGTTCAGCGGACTGTCCTTGGGACAATATTTCCCTCGATCTGTTCGAGATGACCGACACCAGCAGTTTTGGATCTGGTCTTGGTATCTGAACCATAAGAGGTCCCCCTAGGAACTCATGGCATTGAGCGATATTAAACCCCCTACATGCATTCGACCAACATCCTCTTTACTCACACAGTTGTGAGGGTAAGGACGGTGAACCTTCCCATCAATTTAATGAATGCCAATATGGTTTTTCGAATTGGAAACATCCCAAGAATCGGCATGGACGCACGTCTTCAATGGCACGTGTTATGGGGAATACATCTGGAGCCGAGTTAGGATAAACCTTGAACAACCCCTATGAAGACAAATTCTCCTCAAGGTTCAGGGTGGGTGGACGAGGTCCACGGTGGACCTTTCCTACAAGAGGCTATTGGAACATTGCTTCCGGTTAGGATACTTTTCCGCGACTACTTGGTGATATAGGATGGAATAGGCATGTAGAACACCGTTTTGGTACTTCCTTCAAATAATACCTAAAGCCGAAGGGGAACAAGTACCTAAAGAGGTACCATGTGGATAGGTAGGGGCACAAACGTGTACTGTAGGATGATATCCGATCGGCCCAGGCACGCAGAGGCCCGCCTTTTCTTCGGTGAGCATGAGATTTCTCTATCTTTACACCAAGGAATGAACAAAGCCGAAACTCTATGGGCGAGATCACATGCAAAAGGATTTGTGCATGCTAAGGGACACGAAGACTTTACGACGAAGTTGGATAGCCGAGGTCAAAACCCTAGTAAGTTGGTCCCGAACCCTCCATCATAGTAAGGGACACATAATGTCAAGGACGACATTGCCCAGCTGTCTCCACCAACACGGAAGGGGTCATCAATAACGAGTCCCCTTCTAGCTCGAGTTGGGGTAAAAATAAGGCGAATGAGTCGCTTTCCAGAGTATTTGTGTCTTGATGAGGTCACATTTTAACGAGGTTATACTAACAGATGAAGAAATGAAAGGGGTGAACTAGGGAGAAAGACACCTAGAAGACACTCCTCAATTGGACAAAAGGAAATGTTTTGACCCATAAAGAGTTGGTTCATCCGGGAAAACCAAACCGAGAAGAAGGCCACAATCCAAGCAAGGGGTATTAAACACCCCGCCTTTCCTCATGAGAGCTTCTAAGGCCAATATGTTGTCTACGAGTCTTATTCACCTACTAACCCCAAAGTGGTTTGCCAAATTTATACTCACATCTTTACATGATTATTTCCAAAGTGAGTTTGTTCGTTGTGACAATCACATGCCGGGATACGCTTGTGTTATGTTTTCTAGGCACTTTTATTTTCATAGTTGTTTCTGATTTTTATTACATGTGGTCTTATGAAGAAGTGATTTTGGGTTATTCCATAGATACCTTTAAATGTGATTAGTAAGGGTTATATTCTCATGTTTGTAGTGTGTTTGGCACTTTTATTTATGCTACAATTAATTTTATTGATGCTACCGTTTTTATCATGTAGCCTTACGAAGGAAGTGATTTAGAGTCATTTTATTTCAAGAAAAAAAAAAGTTAGTTTAATTATTATATCGTACTCGCGTGAATCGTTTGCATTATTCGCGAGGGATAACAATATTTATGTGTATATCTAAAGAGCATATCTGATGACCATAAACATAACACGTGTGGTTCGCCGACAAAACTGATGAATTTGGTACCTTGGCCTTTTCAAATCCACAAAGTTATACATACAGTATGATGCCTCTTTCTGATTCTGCATTTTATTCACGAGAAAGAATCATAACCCCAACTACTACTACCTGCTTCTTAAATACCTCCTTACCTACTCTTCCATTACCTGCAACATTAATCTCTATTTTGGGTTTTCAATTAATCAAACAAATGTGGAGTTTCCGAAACTCAATATAACATTTCTCTGTTAACTATCTTAACGAAATGACTTTAGCAAGAATGTAAACCGGGTTGAATCAAAGGTAAACTATGGAAAACTATTTATTTGTTGTTGTATATATATATGTGCTACTGCTTGTTTGTGTATGTGGTACCAACAGTTTTCTCACTGTCTTTTAATATAATTATATATCACATGTGAATATGTAGGGTTAATGTACGTGTAGGTGCACGATTTCAAGTTTTTTTTTTGAATCTTACAGATGATTTGGCCAACGGATAACATTCGTGGCTGAGGCGTAAAAGCTAGGCCACATGTATTACACGTTGGCCAAGTGGATAACTCCACCAACGGATCCAATCCGTGACTGAGGTGTTAAAGTTAGGCCACAGATACTGTCCGCTGGCCAAGTGGTAAACTTTAACAATAAATGTAATCCATGACTGAGGTGAAAAAGCTAGGCCACAAATACTATACGTGGGCCATGCAACGGATCCAATGCGCTACTGAGATGAAAATGCTAAGCCACAGATACTATCTGTGTGCCATGTGGTAAACTTCACCAGCGGATACGGATATCCGTTGGTCAAGTACTAGGGCTACGCACATTAGACCACAGATCTTATCTGACGCATGCATCCGTTGACCATGTACTTGACCAACATATATAAACTCTTAGCGTAAGAAAAAAAATCTGTTGCCCAAGATTATCCAACAACAATGAGTATTTTGATGTGAGAACCATATTGAATTAGATCCATACTTGGAAAAAATATATTAACTGACTCGAGAATAAATCGATTCGATCTATTATCATTATGAGTGCTCTAATAAATCACATTGAAAATATTTCATATCACGAATCTGTGGAGTGATCTAACTAGGAACGTATATAAATCAGTCTCAATGAAGTAACATATGCATACACATGCATGCTTGCATGGAATCAAGAAAACTAGACAAGCCATCTCAAAAAACGAAAACAAAAACGAAAAAATGACGACTCATCACCCAAATTGTGATGAAAAGGTAGTGAACAAATGAATAAACGGGGTGACGAATCATACACGAATTCATGTTAACCTTTACAGTGATAATGATTCTGAGAGGAAAAGTAAACGAGAGCTACATCAATTAATTAATGAATATAATAGAGACGATGATTTAATTACGCACACATATCGAGATCAGAGATGGGAGATGGGAGAGAAAGAGAAATAGGAAATGAACAAAAAACATGGTCACAATCGCACGCATAAAAACAGATACAGATCTCTCATCTGCCCAAACGCAATCCAACCCCATCTCCTCCTACCCAGCATTTATTACCATCAATACCATTTCTGCTCACTTAATAATTATTTAATAATAAATATATATTCATTTTTTGTTATAAAGAAAAATAAAACATACCTGTTTTACCTGTTCGGGACTATGACTCTTTCAGGTGCGCACGTCCTAGCCTAGGCCCCTACAAAAACACCATGCCTTTAACTCCTTCAACTTCAACTCAATCTTGTTGTTATATATATTGAGTTAAAGCCACCTCCTCCACTTACTTAATAAGCCATTTGAGAAGGTGAAGATGGTGATGGGCATATTGGGTGTTGAGGAGGTGATGTGTGAGCTGATGAGTTGTGAGGAGCAAGGTCTTCCACCAGGGTTTAGGTTTCATCCCACTGATGAAGAGCTCATTGCTTACTACTTGGCCTCCAAGGTCTTCCATGGCACCTTCTCTTCTGCTCTTCATCTTGCCCTCCACATTCCTGATGTTGACCTCAACAGATGCGAACCTTGGGACCTTCCTGGTATATTATACTATATGCATATTATATATATATACACCTCTATATATATCTCTCATGAGTTCATAGCTGATTATTACCATGTTATGTATCACTATCAATATCATTCTTTTGTATTGTCCATCTTGAATATCTATGAAGCTATTCATAGTGGGGTTGAAACGGTTAGGTTTAATTTTAATTAAATGAGTGACAAAAAAGAGGTGGACCTGAGTCTGAGAAAAAAGTGGGTTGAACTTATTTTTATATTATTTGGACTACACACTGTTCTTCGTAGGAGAATCGAGCTTTGATTCGAATAGATGGTAGACATATCTACAGACTCAACTGGATATCGAATCGATAAATCATAGATTTTGAACTTTTTTTCTCAAAAGAATACCGAATCGACGTCCCTATTCAACGCATAAAAACCTTCATTGTGGATAGCATGAAGGCAACATTTTCTTTTCTTTTCTTTTCCTTCCAACCAAATAGATACAGAAACCCTTCTCATTGAAGCCAACTAAAGTGAAACTATTCATGGAAAAAGAAGTGAAAATACTCTTCTTCTTTTCTTGGTGTCGAGGGTGGTTTGGTCTTAATTTTCAACAATCACGAAAATATGTAAATAATTTCAGTTTATTAGGAATTTACATAATTGGCCCTCATCCACTCATTCAGTGTCCACCCAACAATTCTACTTTTCAAGCATTATTAATGAGCATGTCAATTTCATATACTTTGTAACACTTACATTTCTGGCATCATAACCTATCTACATATCTGACAATAATAAATGCTTGGATGATTTTTATTTCTTTTTATTGTATCATGTAATAATGAACATAAACTTTAATTAATTTCAGAAGTGGCAAAGATGGGGGAGAGAGAGTGGTACTTCTTCAGCTTGCGGGACAGGAAGTACCCGACGGGGCTGAGGACCAACAGGGCCACCGGCGCCGGCTACTGGAAAGCCACCGGAAAAGACAGGGAAGTGTACAGCACCACCACAAGCTCCGACGGACCCCACTTGGTGGGGCTGAAGAAAACCCTAGTGTTCTACAAGGGCAGAGCTCCCCGTGGCCAGAAGACCAAGTGGGTCATGCACGAGTACCGCCTCCTCGCCGACGGCGACTCCTCCCACCGCCACACGTGTAAGGTACGTTGACTTACTCTACACGTTTATCTCATATACAGTAACCCCATTCTCGTGGACGTGACCATTTTATTTTAACTTTTCTTTTTTGAAGTTTTATTTCATTGACGTGATCGCGTTGATTGACTCATCGAGTACACTAGGGTTCAGTGCTATACAATACTTGTGTGTTTGTTTGGATTGGGTTTTGGATCCGTGTGCTCAAAACTCAAGGTTGAGTACAACTTAGTAGTAGCTGTAGAGCAAAATTGTCAAAAAGTCATGTATGTACGTGCATGGCACAGAGGGTACAATTTTCTTCGGATGAAATACTGTTTAACTTTAATATATTAACAACACATGTGATAAATAGTAACATTATATGTTATAAGTTTCAGACCTAAACAACAGCGTAACATACAAACATAACACACTTACTTTATATTTATTATCCTAGGTGTACTACATAACATTTTTCAAGATATAGATAGATGAGTGTTTTATTGATTACTTTGAATTACAAAGAAAATAAACCAGAAGTGGGTGATATAATTCGGAAAGTGAGGATCACAAACTCAGAGTGAAAGCGAAAATCTTAAAGCTCAGCGTGTAAATGAATTGTACAGAAGGGTTAAAGTTACTGGATCTTTAAGGAACTGTTAGCAAGTTTTCTTTTTCTGTTTTTTCGGTTTCCTTTTGTTTTCGAGGTTGAGTTTTTCTGTGGTCCTCCTAGAGAGTGGTGAAGGTTTATGAGGGCAATCTTTTATGGTTCTTCGGTCTTTTTTCTCTTTTCAGAAGTTTAAAGCGGTTAATAAAATCATCATCTATCAAAAAAAAATTAGAAAGTGAAGATCTACTAGAAGATTGGAAAAACAAAAAAATATATAAAACAAAACAAAACACAATAATCTTGATGACTTGTAGAGCATTCATATCAAAAAATTACCTCATGTATTTATTTATATATACTTATTTGTGTGGACACGTGCAGGAAGAGTGGGTGATGTGCAGGATATTTCATAAAGCAGCCATGGATAAGACCCGATTTGCAATGCTTCATCAAGAGATAGGAGAGCTGAGCTACTTCAACCTTGAAGCCGCTTCTTCTTCCTTACCCTCCACAGCCATGGCAGCTTCGGGTTCTGGTTCTCTACCTCCACTGCTCGAAACCTCATTAGACCAAAACCCTTTTCAGATCATTCACCAACAAGACAACAACACCAACAACCACCACCACCTCTTCTCCTTGGAAGATCACAACACAAACCCGTCGGAGTCATGGAGGTTGGAGGCGTCGCAGTCCATGTTATTCAAGTCGTTGCTCTCACATCAGGACTCCATATTCGATCTACTCAAGGACCAGAGCTGCAATGACACTAGGGTTTTGAAGCAATGCAAGAGGGAGGCTGAGTCTTGTTCGCTTGATGATGATGGTGATGATGTGCAGCATTGGCTGGATAAGGTTTACCCTAACCCTTACCAGAACCAGCCCTTGCTTTTCCACAACATGGATCACTCACCGTGCCCTCAACCTCAGCTTGGGTTCTCATCGGTGGCTGACCATGACTCGTCTTTCAACAGGACGCCTGGTTGCTATCACGTGAATATGTTGCACTTTTAATGAAACCTTATTAGGACTCTAATCAGTAATCACCCTTGTAGTTCGTTTCTGAGGTTTATCATGTATAAAAATATATATTTAGTTCGTGATGATCTAGTTAAGTTATAATATAAGTTTATAATTCAGTTTGATCACCGGTTTGAACATGAATTATTTAGAATGAAAAATAAACTTTAGAGATATATCAAGTAGGTAAAGAAATGTTTATATATTGACAGGAGAGTGAGGTTTAAGCCTGTGTGATGAGAAACTGTACTCTAATATTGTAGGATAGTTGCCCAGTATAACCTCTCTTTGAAACTAGTTTGTAGCAACAACTAACCTCTTCGTTAAAGATAGGCGGGGTCAGGTGGGTGGTCAATCCAGTAGTCTGATCTTGTGTTGGACTGTTCATGTTTGTGGAATTTTAAAGTTAAATGCGGGGTCAGGTGGGTGGTCAATCCAGTAGTCTGATCTTGTGTTGGACTGTTCATGTTTGTGGAATTTTAAAGTTAAATGCGGGGTCAGGTGGGTGGTCAATCCAGTAGTCTGATCTTGTGTTGGACTGTTCATGTTTGTGGAATTTTAAAGTTAAATGTGGATGTTGGGGTTCGGCAAAAAAGAGCTGGTTTGCATTTAGTGGTTAGGAATCACCTTGGAATGGTTATTGGAGTGAGAACTTGTTTTCAGGCGGGTGACCAATCCAGTAGCCTGACCTTGCGTTGTATTGCTCCTGCTTGTGGAATTTTGTAGTTGAATGTAGATGTTGGAGTTCGGCCAGGAGGAATCGGTTTGGGTTTAGTGGTTAGGAATCACCTTGGAGGGGTCATTAGAGCGAGGACCTGTTTTTAGGCGGGTTTTTTCTCTCCCTCATCTTGTTGAGTGCTTGGCCTTGAGAGATGGTCTTCAGTGGTGTTTGGATAATTGGTGGCAAGTAAGGGAAGTGGAGTTAGATGCCTCGAATGTAGTTTCGTCTGTCCGCAATCGATGGTTCGATGTCGTAGAAGGACCTGTTGTGGGGGACATTTGGTATTTTTTAGATGCTTTAGGAGTTGTGACAAGTCTTTGCATACCTCAATGTTGTAATAAAGTTGTCTATAGTCGAAAACCCTAGGGGCTACGCAGCCTCCCCCCCCCCCCCCCCCCCCCCCCTCTCCACCACAGAAACTCTTGAAACTCCTAACTCAAAACGCTCTTCTACCCTAACCACTAGGGTTCATTTTACCCTAACCACCAGGGTCCACTCTACCCATTTATGGGTGTTACTTTTTTGTTTTTGTCTTTTTTTTTTGCAGCCGGTCTACCCCCACAGGTCGCTGCCCATCGTTCAATCTGTTCCACGGTCTCTCCCTCGACTTGCGCTACCGTTCCTGCTTCGCCGGACCGGCCCCGCCTTCGAGCCAGTAGCCACCGTGGCCCCCCTGCCGTTCTCCGGAATACGGGCTCCACGCGTTGTCTTCCATCTGCAGCGGCCTATCGCCCCTGGGTCACCCCTCGCCGGCATGGGCCTGCTCCCTAGATGGATCTGGGATCCGGGAGGAGGAACGGGAGTTTGTGACCTATTTCACAGGCACCCAAAATCGGGACTCTCAACCCCGGACAAGTCTTTGCAGCAGGGAGATCTTAGGGATTCTGCACTAAAGCCGAATTCTCTAGTAGGTTTCACTGTTCTAGATCGAATAATCGTTTGACTCAATAAGTTTAGGACTTTGGTCTATTATTTTTTTGTAACGTTGGATTGAGGAACTCCTGAGTTCGGATCTGCGAATCAAAGAGAACTATATGTATGGAACCATGTGCGTCCGACGGGGTACGGCCGGTTGGGACAAAAAGCTGATATCCAGGACTGTTATGTCCCTCCCTGTAAGCATATTATGAAATCATAATACAACTACCTCTTTCCCGTTTCAAAAAAATGTTGTCTATAGTCCAGGTTAGTCTGCATTTTGTAGTTCAATGGTTCATTTTGGTCCCTCTTTCTATTGCTTGTAGTGTATGGTGTGATATTTCCTCTTAATAGAGCTCACATTTTCTTTTTTAAGAAAAAGCAAAAACTAACCTCATTTTTATCTTTTGGTAAACTTATGATTTTATCTTTAATGAATTTTTTAATTGGACTGAGTTCATCTCCATCGGGTCAAAAACAAATTGTCTGTTCAGATTGATTAAGAGTTTATGAAGGGTATATCCGAATATTCATTAAAATGGAGGTTAATTTTTAAATTAATAACTCTATTATAATTTCTGGGTTTTGGTTTAACTTCTGGGTTTGTATGCAGAAGTACACTAGAAAGCTGTTAGTTTGTGTGCTGGATTATTCCATAATACAGAGGAAGGAGGAAGGTAGAACAATAAGAGAGTAATTATTGTCCAATCCTGCATTGTTTGTGTGATGGGACACGGAGATGGAGTGCATGCACGGATGTTGATGAAACTGTCTGAAGACGAACATATTTATTTAATTTTGACGTCACCTTTATTTATGATTGATCAAATTCGAGGGATTGAGTACCGTTGCTCAGAAGAAAAAAAGAAGCGATTGAGTACCGACCACATGCATGTGCACATGGCCCACAGCTCCCAGCTATTGCTAGCTCTTCGGGCCTAGCCTGCCCACTCCTACACCTTCTCCAGGAAAAAATATATAATATCGTATACATATATACATACATACATATATACATATATGTAGGTCATGCATACATACCACAAGCATATGTTTGTATACGTATATGCATAAGAGTATGTATAACATAAAAGACCTTTGTGAGGTCCTGTGAGAACAGAACTTGTGCTGATTGGACAAAAGTGAGGCCCTAAGAGTGTAGAAAAGTGGGTGTTTTGCAACAGAAATGACCTCTGAGGTCCTAGGAGTTCAGAACAGTGCTGACTGGATTATTAATTGATGTTTTGCTGTTTTATTTAATTCTTTATCAGAAACCGTTTAAATTAGTTATAATATAAACAATTTTGGAAATAAATAATTAATGACAATCAATAATTAATAAATTCAACACGAATATAAATGAACTTCTAATTTTATTAAACCCCTTTTAATACAACCCACAAAAAACCAGCTCCAAGAGCACAAACGACTACTCGTCGTCATGGAAACCAGCTCCAAATCGATCCCATAAGTGCCCCATAAGATCATTTTGTAGTTGATGGTGGGTCTCAGGATTTAGGACACTTTGTTGAGCATCCACAAGTTGCTAGTATTGCAATGGCCCTCCGTGGTGCCATCGTTCTGGTGGTGTCCAATTCGGCATTTCTGGAGGTTGCGCGTACAACAACTCCTCATCCCTATACTCGTACCGGTCGCGCTCATCCTCTACAATCATGTTGTGTATAATTATGCAAGTGTGCATGATATCAGCCAAAAAGTTTGGGCTCCAAGACCGAGCGGGACGGGAAATGATGTGCCACCTTGCTTGAATTACTCCAAAAGCCCTTTCAATATCTTTTCGAGCACCTTCTTGGCATTTAGTAAACAACTTCTCTTTGGGCTCGAAGGGATGCCGAATAGTCTTCACGAACCGTGCCCATGTTGGGTAAATGTCGTACACCAAGTAATAAGGTCGGTCGTACCGATGCCCGTTGATCTCGTAGTCCACAGCTAGCTCACGGCCGTAGTAAGCGTCTTGGAATAAGTGGTTGTGGTTGAGGACGTTGATGTCGTTGTTCGATCCAGCCATCCCGAAAAATACATGTCAAATCCATGAATCACGGGACGCTACAACTTCAAGCATAATCGTCTTTTCCCCGTGGTGACCTCCCCGTCCATGGGCTCCCTGGTCTTCGGTTGGGCAGTTCTTACACGTCCAATGCATACAATCAAGACTCCCCGCCATTCCGGGAAACCCTCGGTTGTACCCTTCTCGGAGTAAGCGTTGCATGTCATCCGGTGTGGGTGTACGCTCATACTCGGCTCCGAATACCTCAATGACAGCCTTGCAAAACTTACTTAAACATTCAAGTATGGTGCTTACCCTCATGCCCAGAGTTTCGTCCAATGAATCGGCCGCGGACCCATACACGAGCATCCGTATAGCGGCGGTGCATTTATGTTCCGTTGATAAGCCCAGCCGTGAGGCAGCGTCGGGCCTCTGTTTGAAGTAGCTGTCGTGAGCCTTCACCGCGTTCATAATCCGTTGGAAAAGTGGTCTGCAAATACGGAAACGACGTCTGAACATTTCAGGGCCATATAGGGGTTGTTCGTCAAAATAGTTCGCCATCAATTGGATGTGGGCTTCCGAACGACCTCTGTTAATCTCTCGGCGCATTGGTTCCCCACGGATGGCCCTCTGGACCCTTGGCATTACTCTCTGCATGTGCCTCTCCATCATCCGCCGGAATCGTCGCTCAACTGGCCGCATTTGGGCTGCCATCTCCTCATATGTCGGTAGTTGGGCTGCCATCTCCTCATACGTCAGCATCCGGGGAGCCAGCTCCTCGTACGTCATCTCCTCAACGTCGGACATAACCTCGTCGTCAGATATTTTCGAAAATAACGAGTAGGAAGTGAGAATGAAAAAGTGAAAGTAGAGAATGGTGTGAGAAAAATGAGGAATGGGGTTGAGTATTTATAGGGTTCCATTTATCTGATTTTTGAATTTAAAAGAACGACCGTTGTAAGCGGCCAGACTTGTCGCTGCCACGTGTCAGCACAGGAGAGGGCCACGCAGCCGAGGGAGCGAGGAGCGCAGGAGCGGCCAGCGAGAGGGGAGCTAGGAGCGAGGGTCGGGGAGCGGGAGCGCGTTTTTTCGCCCATACAGCGGAACGGCCCGCGGTCCTCGGACCGGACGCGCACGGAGCGGGGCGCGGGTGCGTTCCGTTGTGCATGCTCTAACATACATCATAGAGGAGGACAGGACATGATGAATTGTGATTGTGAATGAATGAATGAGGTACCGTACAAGTGCACTAAATAAAAGCAGAGGGCCTCAATTTCAGAGTTGTAGATTCTCCAGTCTCTATTATATTATCAATTTTATGTTTTCCATCCATCCATTCCCTCATCATACCCATAACCTCAAACATATATCTTCTTCTGTTAATCACATAGAAACAATAGGTTACTGTTAGTAGGGGTGGGCAAAACAACAGAAACCGTTAAAACCAACCACCACCAACCAGAAACCGCACTGGAAAATCCGAAACCGGAAAGTTAACGGTTGGTTGTTGGTTCTTGACAATCGAACCAAAAAGTTAACGATTGGTTGTCAGTTCTTGAAACGCCAAACCATCGATTAACCAACCAAACCGATATTGTTCATCATATACATGTGGCTGTTGGATTAAAATCCTATTATGGGCACATATGTATTTAATGTGCATGTTATCATAAGGTTTGATACAAATTAAAGTTATCAATAAAGTATTGTATCATGAGTATTATAAATGGTCATGAAATTTAATGTGTAGATACCGGTTTTATAATTTGTTATTTGTTGAGGGGCCGAATCACAAATTATAAGAAACTTGGTAACCTAATTTGGGTTGTAAGTGGTTATGGTCCCCAATAAATAGACGTCATTATCTTGTTCTACATCACCCCCATATGAGAGAATAACCAACTAGAGAGCGTCTATTTTATTGGAAGACCAATCCATACCTTGGAGATTCATCGTTCATCAATGACATCAAGTAAGTAATAATTCCGCTGTTATTTATTTATGGATTCCACTTAATTCAACAAAGTTTATAGATACATGATTTAGAGTTTATAGTTTGTTTAATCCCTAAATTGCTAACAGTTGCTTCATAATAGCCATTGATCTGATATAGATGAATGACACATGAGCACTCTTCTGTGTCACACGGATTGCTAACATAGTACACGATGACTTATATGTAATTAATCTTTTGTTTTGGAGAATATAGTAATATGTTTTGGCTTGAAATAAAAAGATGTGTATGATTATTGGTATCTAAATTTGTACTTATATGTAGTAAAGTGATTGGTTGGTTAAAGCTACTAACCAACCTGTCAGTGAACTGGTTGGTTTTACGGTGAAAAATTGGTTTTTGGGTAGGGGCTGATTCCAAGATATGTCAAACCTGTAATATCGAGGTGGGTTCTTAAAAAGTTCCATTGGGTGGCTAACCACCCGATGCCCACCCCTAACTGTCAGTATTTTTTATACTATCAATTTATTAACGTCCACTTAAAAAATTGAAATTTACCAATTGAATTTCGTTTGTTTTTCTTTATTTTATTTTAGCTTATGTTTAATTTGGGAGTGAATTTTTATAATAATCTTATGTGATAATGTATTTGTTTATTTATTTATTTTTGTAAAAGATTTGTAGTTGGTAGGGAAAGTTGACTATTCTCTCTCGTATGTTTTGTCGAAAATCTCTCCCAAGGGTCTCTAGTCCTAGTCTATGCTACGACGTTCTCTTTTATAACCTTTGTCAGTGTTGCCGATGACCAAGTCAGTACTATTGGTCCTATCCCTTCGTCGACTACAGCCATGCAAGCCTCAGTCCTCGCTTCACCCCTGTGCCCTTCCTCTGAGGTCGTCTCCCCCTTAAAAGAGCATCGCCAAAGGAAACCGAAGCAAACCCAAATTCCTTTGGTTCGCCGCTCCTCCCTCCGCCATCGCCCTCTGCTACGCTTCCTCCTTTCATTATTCCCCCGCGACAACCAGCCACTCCACCACTACCACTCGCCATCGTGGCCTTTTCATCAAGGAGCTCATCCCCAATGATCAAACCACGTCGGGGTTGACCGGTTAAACCTAGGGCTCTCCACAATGGCGTCGAAACGGCACATCGTTTGAGTGTCAAATCTCAGTGGCTGCGTCTGGTCTGCGTTGAATTTGCGAAATCCCATATTCTACGTCGAGGGTCTTGTAGACTCAAGTACCCGTCGAATCTACGGAATTGGGGACCAACCGTATCGTGACCAGCAACCAGAGTGTGCCGCGTGGCACGATTCTACGATAAAAAGACCAACCGTTTCGTCTTCCTCACTACTTCTCTCAAGCTATTTCTTCAACTTCCAATAACCATCGCCGAATTTTCATACATCCCGACATTCTTTTCCTAACCTGTCAACGATGTCGGCGTTTCTGCCACCGCATATTCTCCAAGAACGTTGCGAAGGTGTCTCCACTGAAGTTATGCCACCGTCGTTTCTCCACTAGCCTTACTTTGCCACTGCCTCCTCTCTTTTTCCCGTTTATTTTTCGCTCGAATCACCTCTCATGGCCGATAACACTCATCTCTGAGGCTTTTCCCCGGTGTCGGGGT
Source organism: Erodium maritimum (assembly GCA_963921825.1). Taxonomy (NCBI): domain Eukaryota; kingdom Viridiplantae; phylum Streptophyta; class Magnoliopsida; order Geraniales; family Geraniaceae; genus Erodium; species Erodium maritimum. The sequence continues at coordinate 65,297,821 of OY997592.1, read as the reverse complement.
GGATCTCGAGCCGCCCATACCACGACCAGCTGGAATCGGGAACCCAAATCACATCCATGGTCTTGTACGCACGGATGAACGTCAATCCGACGACAATGATACGCATGTACCGGAAATGGAGTCGGCCCGAAGAATCCGCCTTGGTGTGTGCATGGCTCAGATAAGCGGGGTCAAGGTCGTGATGAATTCGACGATGCGTTTTGGGATGCCATACGGGGGAGCTAGCCCACGTGACCCGATAATCACGACTGAACGGTCCAACGTGAACTGCCAATATCATTGGACCGGTATCAATCGGAAGGTGGAGAGCTTCAATGAGTGCTGGTCGGAGATGAAACACATTTACCAACTCGGTTGAACCGACAAGCAGGTAATGCACATGGCTGAGGTAGTGTACCACGAGAGATACGACCACGAGTTCGTCTAGAAGCGTTGGTGGATTCTCGTGCGCGACTATCCCAGTTGGATGAAAGTCCTAGACACAACCGTAATCAAAGATAGCAAGTGAGCCACCATCAATGGGTTGGCTCAAGAGTTTAAGTAGGAGCCTCCGGGGATGCCCTGGTTTGACAAGTCCCTCAAGGTGAAAAAGCCTGACGCCCTCGAGCAGAACTTTGCTAATGATTGGACAAAGGAGGCACCATCTCTGATGTGCCCACCAGGATTTGCTCGGGTGGCCCCAAACACCTTACCTACCGTTCTCCCACCTCCAAGGAGAGTATCCCTAGTAAACCCGAACACCTTACCTAACCCACAGGGGGTGAGATAAAGGCGACTTGGGATCGAACTTTCCAACAAGCTTCATAGACTGCCCCATCTGAGGATCCAGGCAGGAAGATGAGTCTGTAGGAGAACCAAAGAAGGATTAGGGAATGGCTAGAAAGCATTCTCGCTAGATGTCATGATTAATGAGCAGAGAATTATGGTCTTTAAGCAGGAGGGATCCTTGAATCAACAACACCCTCCCTTACTTACTATCGAGTTCATGTTTGATCGTTCTCCTCACGACGAAAATAGTCTTCTCCATGAGATCAAGCAACATTTAAGCACCATCTGAATCAGTTCTCCACGATTTATTTTTAAATTATAGGTTGTGAGTTTTTGTAGTGCTACCGGTTCTTTGTCTCATATTCTGCTAAACAAGGAACTACGGGGCATTGTTTTCTATATTGATGTTTTTGATTAATAATATTTATGCACCTTTTGTTATAAAAGAAAAGAATAAACTGATATTGTAGTTTGGGTCCAAAACATAAAGTTTGATGATAGAATAATAATAATTTGTATTATTAGTTTGTTCGGAGACGTTATATGAGACTCTTTACATTGTTGTTAGATATATTCTATTGTTAGCAAGATACTATTCTATGGTTAAGAGAACATTACTAACTTTGAGGAAGATGAGTTTGAGAGAGTCATTAACTCGCCGTCGTCGGAAGAAGTTTGTGACAAATGATCCTCCATGTGAGGGTCTTGTTGAATTGCTCGCAGATGTGACTAAGGTGTTGAGGTCTGTTGCTCAAACGTTGAACCGAGTTACAGATGTAGCGGTCTCTCTTCAAGCTGGGGCGGTGGAAGGTCTACAGAGGAGTAAAGTTCGTGCGTCTGGGAGGCAGGGGAAATCAGTTCGGGTCACGAAGGAGCCGAAAGGTTGTGTGAAGGTCCCTGCGTTTAAACCTAATGGTGTGGTAACAGAGTCTCGTGAAACTGGATCACAACCAGATGAGCTGCAGCCCGGTCTCGACATGGGGAAGGATGGTGCTGGTGATGTTCATGCTCGGGAGCTTGCGACAAAGGTCAACAGGACGGGCAAGGATCGAGGGAACAAAAACAGAGCCTCTCCTTTTGGTCTCGATGTTCGTTTCAGACACAGCGAGAAATCGAGGAAGGAGCTCAACCCATCTGAAATCTTCGTAAGCAACTTACCTTTCGGGGCGTCTGAGGTTTGGCTTAAGAATTTCTTTAGTAGCTATGGTGAAATCGCCAAGTGTTCTCTTCTGAAACGTCCAAACCTCAAAGGACGTTATTTCGGCTTCATCAGTTTCGCTTCGAGTTCTGCTGCGTCTGAAGTTGTGGATAGCCTGAATGGATTTAAAGTAAACGACCATATCCTAATTGTTGCAATTGCCTGGAAAAGAGAAGGTCAAGGCTCTTTTTAGGGGTCGAAAGCTGAAAACAACCCCATCCAGGCGAGCTTGAACGGTGATGAAAAGGTTGTGGTTGTCTACAACTCGCCGGAACAGAGTGGGAACAGATTAGGACCCTCTCCGGCGATCAAGGAACCAGCACCAAGTTCATCAGAGTCCGACGACAGTAAAAGTTGTGAGATTTCTTCGGGGAAGATTGAGATCTCGAATCAATTTTCGAATCTCAATGATCTCGACGATCTTCCTGTTGACATCGACAATTCCGTGATCTCCGCTCCTCCTTACGTGGATCACGCTGCAAAATCGACGAGAATTGGTTCTGTTGCAGGCTTTGAAATTCAAGCCGTTAATGGGTTGCTTGTGGATCAAGAAACCCAAGTGCTTTCCTTTAGCCCAATCACATATGTTGTTGGGCCAGACCCGATAGAAACTGGGTTAGGTTGTATCGGCCAAGAGTTGGAGTGGGAAAGGGAAGTGGTCACCGAGCACAATTATGGGCTTGGTTCTGTTGAGGAGCAGGCCCACATCGTAGATGTAAATGGGCTAACTGGTGCGGAAGCTCAACTGGTGGAAATTTCTCTTGGTCACGCAGCAAAGGAATCCGTGCCCATCATGTACGCAAGAGGAGCTCTAAAGCAGGGTGTTTCTTCCGGGGATCAGTCAGGTCCATGGAAAGATGCTCTCCTCAAATCTCCGAAACGTTTGAGTCGGGCTCCAGTTTATTTTTTGGATGATGTTACTGATAAATATTTTGTTCTGAAGCTCCTACCCATTCAGAACGTGTCCCAAAATGTGATAGACCATTTGGAATCTTTCGACAGAAGCTTGGAGGAGGCCCTCACGACTAAGGCTCGTAAAGGAAGACCTAAACCCAGTTTGATGCCTCGTACGCATAATACCAGGCCCAAGACTCGGGCCCTCAAGCAGAAAAATCCTAGTAATCTGAGCTCTGAAAGCGAGTGGTATGAGGAAGAGTAGGTCGTGTTTGGCCTAGTTTTTTGTTAAGGAAATTTTCCTTGTTTGTCCTTTGGAGATTTTTGTAGTCATGGTGGTGTGATTTTGACTTTCTCCTCCTTGGATATCGACCTTTGAATAAAATTTTTAACGCTTATCCAAATGAAGAAAAAGTAAACAAGTGGAACACACCATATACAAAACATTGAACCAATAATAGATGAAACTTCATGTACCTCTTCTTCTTTCCGTACGCTCTATGAAACATTAACAACCCAATCTTACATCCCATCCTTTTTTAATCGTCGCCACCGATGGTTATCGTGGCTTCTTTTTCAGGGGCTGACTGTGGTGTTCTCTCCTCCACTTTCCTCAACCTTCCTATATCTACCTCCTTTACCAGTCGGTGACCGTCTCACAGTAGAATGAGCTTCGCTGGTGTGCACCTCCACCAATCGAAGAGCTCTTCGCAGCGGGACCTTCCCAGGAGAACTACCTCAATCGGACACCACCAGATGCGGTCGGAGTACTCCTCCTTGCTCAAACCTCTGACCATCACAAGTCCTTTCCCATTCACCGTGCTTCTCTAGCCGATGTCACAACCCCCCCCCCCCCCCCCCACCCCACTCCGTTGTTAACCACCAAACTCCTCTGGCCAGATATGCCCCTCCCTGCTCTCCTCCATCTAGATCCTCTTCCTCCCCCCTCCCCCTATGCACTGCCTTCGTGCCTTCCCATCTCGGGCCCTCCTCGAGCCTCACCCGTCGTCGTTGCCGCCGACGGTTAGCCACATGTTCCCCCTTATAGACTTATCTCCCGAAAACAGGGACCCAAGTTCATTCGGCTGAGCCTCTCCTCCATGCTTCTCCGGCTCCATATCGCCTCCCACCTTCTGTCGGAGCTCAGTAGTCTGAGTCGTACAATCGTGCTCACCCGACCAGACCCGTGCACCCGCCTCAAGCGGATCAGATATGCACCTGCCGGCACCACCCGTACCCCCCCGCTCCTACTTCAGCCCCAGTCATTGGAGGCCGGACAAAAGTACTTTATGCTCGAAGTTTTCGTTTAAGTTTGTTTACTGTTTATCTGTCTTTTGTATGCCCCTTCTATAGGAATCTCAGATCTTCGGTATAGGTGGTTGCTGCCTTTGGCGGCATATCCGGTCGGATCTCTCTATCATCATATATTTCCGGAGAGTCGATAAGTAAGATCGACCTAGTAGTTATTGTTTATTTAGGCGCTCGTCGTCCTGTTCGAGAGCTATTCATCTCGTTGGTCGTTCCTCAAATTTTTGAGAACGCCCTGTGGATACAACGTTAATGTCACTCGATTTATATTATCCGATATGTAAAGTTAAATTAATTTTGTTAATGATTTTTTCGGCCCAAAATGAAACTACAAAAGTCGCTTTCTCTACATAAGCATTATGGCCCCAAACGCAAACCATGCCATGCGGCCACGTCCTTTTCCACCCGAAAGGTCTAATAAAGACCACTCGAGCCAGCCCAATCGAAAACTACATGGCCAGTTGCGCCACATTCTTCAACCAAACATCAAAAGAAAAAACATTAACTAACAAAAAGGACTTTTTTGGACTTTGTCTTGTGCTTTCTACTAGACATATATACATGTAAGTTTTAAATCATATTAAGTATATAAATTCGAATCTTTTTCTGAATCTTAGTATATATATATTCGAGTCTTAGTAGTACATTAAAATTTAAATTTGATCATTTATGTATATACTTACCATACTTTTCAAGGAAACATGACATGTTGCAATATTGAATTGTAATATGTGATATGTTACAATTTAATTTTTTTTGTCATCATCAGTTGAATCGTTTATTTGTCGTATGAAATGTGTAAGTTACCCATGCATCTGTTCACAGAGGAGTTGGATTGGGGACCCAAGCCGTTTAGGGTACTAAATGCTTGGTTAGAGGATGATCGGCTCGTTCCAGTGGTGAGGACCTTCTGGACCCAGCATTCCTATAACGGGGCATCTGAGTATTGTTTGTGGAGAAAGTTTAAAGATCTAAAAGTGGTTTTGAAGGATTGAAACTTGACGATTTTCGGAAGAGTGGATAAAGAAGTAGAGAAGCTGGTGGAGGAGGTTGAGCAATGGGATTTCTTGGCTGAAAGTAGGTTGTTGTCGGATGCTGAATTAAGCAGGAGGGGCTTAGCAGGTGCTCTGTTGATTCAACAATCAAAGCTATTGAGCTTGATATGGAAGCAGAAGTCGAGAGCAATCTGGTCCAAAGAGGGAGACAAATGCTCGAGATTTTTTCATATTATGGCAAATTTCCGAGCAATCAAAAATAAAATCACCTCTATTGTGGTGGACGGTTTCACTATCTCAGATCCGGGCAGGGTAAAGGAAGCAGCAGCAAGGCACTTTGGGGCTCAGTTTAGCAAGAGGAACAGGGCTATTTGGGTCCTACCGCCTCTCCCTTTCAAACAATTATCTTCTTCGCAACGAGCTAGGTTGGAGGGTATTTTTCGGAAGAGGAGGTGTTATTGGCACCGAAAGACTGCAACAGATCGAAAGCGCCGGGTCCGGACTGTTTCACTTTGCTTTTTATTCAGCAGTGTTGGGAGTTTATGAAAGGTGATTTTATGGAGTTTTCCGGTCTATTTACAGTGGAGGAAAGGTGGGGAAGGGTGTGAGTTCCACACTATTGGCCTTGATACCAAAAGTAGAAGATCCGAAGTCTTTTAACGAGTTCAGACCAATCAGCCTGGTTCAGGGGAGAGGTGCCATCGATTGAACAGGTGGTCTCCAAGATTCAGTTGTCCTCGTTTGGTTTGGCCAAGGCTCCATTCCCAACTTTATCCTCTATTTCCTTCGTGGAATGGCACAGGTACCCTCTTGCGAGTTGTAAGAGCTCTCTTCGATCCAAAGCTCCAAAAGGTTAATTTTGGTTTTCATAGGTTATTATTTGTGTTCGTATTGTTGAGTAGAAATAAGTTTTGTTCAAATTGTGTTGAGGTTGATATACCTTGGTTGTAGTCCGTAACAGACCTTTTTAGCCTTGTTTATAGGTTACCCGCCTTTTCGGCAGGCATAAATAAAACATATCTGATAAAAAAAAAGATCTACGTCAGGGTACTACATCTTCTTGGGTGATAATCTCGTCTCTTGGTCCTCGAACAGGCAACCCACCATATCTCGCTCGAGTACTGAGGCTGAATACAAAAGTGTTGTTAATGTTGTTTCCGAATCGTGTTGATAGCGCAATCTAATTTTGGAGCTTCATTGTCCACTCTCTAAGGCCATTTTGGTCTACTGCGATAATGTTAGTGCCATCTACCTGTCTGGCAACCCAGTTCAGCATCAACGCACGAAACATATAGAGCTCGACATTCATTTTGTTCGAGAAAAGGTTGCTAAAGGCCATGTTCGAGTCCTTCATGTTCCGTCTCGATCCCAGATAGCTGATATTTTCACAAAGGGACTTCCACATGTGCTTTTCTCTGATTTCAGATCCAGTCTAAACGTCCTGCCTCCTCCCGTTCAGATTGCAGGGGCGTGTTAGATAATATTCTCTTAAATTTTGATTAAGATCTTATTCGTAATTTAAATTTGTAAGATTTGATTAAGATCTGGTTTGTATTTAACCTAATGTAATTAATGAGAGACACAAAAAATTACCAACATCCATTACGAACCACCAAAAATTGGTAACATAGATTCTCAATAGGCCAACATAATCAACTCATAAACATTTATTCATCATCAATTCCACAAAATCTCTTACAAAAGCATCACATCAATGGCCATGGCTAAAGTAGCCCATAACCGTAGAAGTTCTAGCACAAGGAACAAAAGACTAAAGAATAAGAAAGAAACTAAGGGCTTGGATTGAGAAATTCAAGCTAGAAATTAATCAATCCTCCTTCCTAAAGGTCAAAGTTTTTTTCTTCCTCCGATGGTGGTTTAAGATGAGACCTTCTTGAGGTATCTTTCCTCACGTCTCATTTCTCTTGGTAGTTAGTGGATGTTCCTAATATGGTTATGGAGCTTCTCCCCTATCTCAAGCTGAAATCCGACACAATCACTAAAAACTAGGGCCTATGGCTCGGGGCCCACCAGTACAGAACCAGATAGGAGGACACCGACAGGAGAGGCACCTACGGGAGGACATCGGGCTTACAAAAAGTTCCACCCAAGACCACCGGCCACTACTTCAGTGTCTGTTGGGAGAAAGCGTCTAGAGATGAAGGGCGAACATGAGGAATCAGAGGACTCCACTCACTCGGTAAGAGCATCACATACAGCGGCGGGAGGCTTCAAGCACCCCTGTCTCACCGAATAAAGCCGAGATGGTCCAGAGGGGGGTTGACCGATTTCACTGCCCTTCTGGATGTAAGGTGGCAGATGTTCCATCAAGAACCAGCAAGGTACTTCCCTACCTGCTCGGAAGTCAGCAATCCCGTGTTTTGGAGGCCTACCATTATCATTCAAGGGAGGACGACGCACGCTGACAACTCGGCGGAGTATTCAGTCCACCAATATTTTTATCCAGTAGTGGGTTTGCTCTATCCTAGCTTCCAGTTTGTATTCGTTGTATTGATGTCGTCAGACGCTACCGCAGTTTCCCCTTCTAAACATTTCAGGAAAGCGATCAGTGCCTTGAATTCTTTATGTTCATGTAGAGATCTTACTTTGTTGGGATTTCCCTTTCATTTTTGTTTTTTAGATGTTTTATTACTTTCTAGGGTTGTAAACACTTATTATTAATGATATTCACTCGTTATCTTAAGAAATGATAAATAAATATATTTATATTTCCAACAAACAAAATAAGCTCAAATATGAGAATTAAAACATTAAAAATACCTATGAAATACCTATGGCACATTTTGAAGTTTACTGTTGTTGTGTAACATGTATGTCCCGGTCTTTTTAAATATTCAGTTTGTTTTAAAGAATCTTATACAAAACAAATAATTGAAATGACAACATGTCACGGTCTAAAGTTTAAGATGGAAAAAAAAATATATCATTCCAATTTTTATTGTAACATGAGGACCGCTTGAGATTTAACCAAACCATGAACAACACGTACCCTTCCAATAAATGAGGTCTCTGTCAAGCATTTCATCAAACAACTCATCTGCTTTTCTCTCAACCAACCCACTATCATCATATGACACACTGGGCTACTCAAATACCCAGCTACAGTCATCTACCAGACCACAATTAATTAAGAGTATATTTTTGAAAAAACAAAACTGTTGTTTTCTAATAATAAACATAAGGCAAAAATATGTTTGTTTAAAAATAAAATAAAGATAACATATTTGTATTACAAAAACTCATTCGATGGCATATTTCTTAAGTTTCCCCTTATACATGTGTTGCCTCATTGTTCACTTAAGAAACATAACCATTAGAATGATTGTCAAGATATTAACACCAATTAAAAGCAACCTCTTAAAGATATGTATATTTGTTTTGGTCTTAAAACGAAAATTTCTGAAGAACAAAAAGAGTGATGATTAAAGAAGACATGTCATTCCTGTCCATTGGCCTTATTATGGTTCAAAGACAAAGTCACATTCATCACAACATGGCCAATAATACTTCACTTGCATGTGTTGCATAATTGTCCAATATTGTCCTTTGCAACATTACTATGTCATATAATACTTTATTTGAAATAATACTTGATATTTTTTTCACAAAATAAGTTTTAGGAACTGAAAAGATAAATGCTAAAAGAATAAAATAATTCATTATTCTGACTGCTGTTTTTAAGAATTACTAATCTGATTAATATTATCTGTAAATAAAAGATAGTATTATCTGTCTTCAATATTCTTAAAATTTTAGATTCTTGTTCGCTTTTCTTAAGTTTTGAACTTAGTAGAAATATTTTTATTGATCAACATTAGTGACCAAATAAGCAAAAAATAATTGCATGTGCTACAACATTGTAAAAGTCAGTGATAAAAATGCATAATTTGAATCACATAATATGAGGATGACTTCCAACAACCAGGGAGAAGTGATTAGGCACGTGACTATAACTAATGGTCTACAGTATTAACACTAACCTATAGCATGTCCATTGGTTGACCGTTGACGGGCAGGTGTGTTCTTGGCCTTCGTAAATATATGATATAAAGAAGAATGGTTTATTATATAATCTTGCTCATACATTTTTTTGGCAGCTTGGAACGATATTATTGTGTGAACGGGTCACAAGACATAAGTAGTTTTTTTTAAGTTCAGCACAACAATATATAAAAATCCGATTTTTAGAGGATGAAAGACGAACAATAAAGACAAAATCTATACAAAACAAAACACCGAATTATCTTCGGGCTTAACAAAAAACAGCCTTAAACCAATGAAAAGATCTTAAAAGGATTGAACAAGTACAATGAAAAAACATTTCTTATGATAGAACCTCGGTAACCCAACAAGGGCGCAAGTCAGGCAACCATAGACTAATAACCAGATTTTACAAACATGAAGCTCAAGACGAGTAAATAAGACAATTGATATAAAACCCTGATTTTACAATCATGAACCACTTAACAAGTTATGAGAAAAAAAAAAATCGAATATCCAAATTTTACCACTATGAAGCCCTTGAAAAAAAGGATCAGATACCCAGATTTTACCACCATGAAGCACAAAGGACTAGAAACGTCACCAGTTGCCGACCTCCAAATAGAACACCACTAAGCATTACTAAAACATGTAAACAAACATTCTAACTCATCAAGACCACCAACTCGGAGAGTTGAATGGACACTGACACGCCGGTGGTCAACACCGCTGAATGACAAAGATAGTCTGGTGGCCAAAAACCACCGGAACTCTAAAACCTAAAAAAAAATAAATCCAATTGACTTCACAAAGAGGTCTAAAGTCCAAAACCACCCGTCGAGTGCCAACACCCCAATCGACGACCCCCCACTAACTAAGGTGGGCGAATAGAGAAATCAATCTTAATGTAGGCATAGGGTAAGAGTAGTACTTCTACAAGTAAGAATGAATGCAAAGGGGAAGAAAAGGACCTTACCAACCAGATCGCGAAGATCTGCTTGAATCTGATCCTAATCCGAGTTCTACCACGCCTTACAGCCAAACTTAAGCTAACTAGACACCGGATGAGCAGAAACAGAGGGCGCCGAGGATCGCATCGCTGGCTACCGCTTCACAACTCACCAACACGGAGGAGTAAAGCTATATCGGTGGCCAACCCCAAATCCGGTATAGAATCCTTCACCAAGCACAAATTTATCAGATCTTACCCAACTAGTAGTAGACCCAGACACAATGGTCGAGGAACAAGACTGTGAGGAGGAGGAAGTCGTCGGCCAGAGAAACGATGAGGAGGAAGGCAACATAGGTCCCTCCCCTAAACATCAAACTCCCCGTGAACCACCGAGAGTAGCCACAATATCCATAGATCTAGCTGAGGCGGGAGGATATGAGGAGCCAAGGTGGAGAAACAAGACCCCACCACCACTGAGCAACAACGACGGTCAGAGGAGAGCTAAACCACATGTTAGAGCTACGATGAGAAAGACCCGTCGAACACCAAGGGACGACCGAATCTGAGCATAGTCCGACAAGAACAAAGCCCTAAGATCGAGACGAAAAGAGACCGGAGAGAAGGTCAAGAAAACCGAGGCGATAAGACGTGACCAAAACACTGGCTACCGAGGTCGAAATTAAAAAAAGAAGAAGAAGAAGAAGAAGAAGAAGAAGAAGAAGAAGAAGAAGAAGAAGAAGAAGAAGAAGAAGAAGAAGAAGAAGAAGAAGAAGAAGAAGAAGAAGAAGAAGAAGAGGAAAAGGAAGAAGAGGAAGAGGAAGAAGACGTAGAAGAAGGAGGAGGAGGAGGATGAGGAGAAGAAGAAGAAGAAGAACCGTCGTCGATAAAAACAATAGTGAGGAAGCTATCGTGCCACCGACGGAGGAGAGAAGCATGTATGGGCGGCGACAGCTTAAGGGTCGAGGTAGGTTTCAAAATAGAGAGATTTTGGTTCAATACGTGTTAAAAGTTTATTTTAAGACATAAACGATTGTAACAATCAAATTATAATTTGGGTCCTCCCAATAAGAGTGGCTTCAATGCTCACGGTAATTAAAAAATATCGTTTTGATATTTCTTTATTTGACTAAGCCTATAAATTAGTCGATTATAAAGAAAAGCACAAAATAAACCATTCACGAAAACAGACTTTGGCTAAGCTTGGATCCCCTACCCATATTGACTTAGCATACCCACTCTACCATCATACGTTCTCTCACATGAGTCCAAGTGAAAATGAAGAGGGTACAAACGAGACCTGGGAAATGATGTTAGCTTTGTGCTATTGTAGATACCGCACTAAAGACAATAGAGGCCTTGTGTCGCCGAAAATGTCCCAATACATAGAGACGACTATATAGACTTGCACCGCTAGAAAAGTAACGCTAGAGACGTTTGTGGAATTATAGGTCTGGAAGAGCGAGGCTGCAACAGAGACGGCTATGGAACCTTAGTTCTGCGAGAGAAAAGTTTCACCAAAGGCGGCTACAGAAACTTAGGTCCACGAGATAATATAGCGAGAGCATCCCGGAGATGCCAACGGTGTAGTAGACGAGGATGATGATTATGCCATCTGATGTGGACGTAAAATGCATCGGTTTTGGATTTTTATAGCCCGTATCCGTTAGCTTTTCAGATTAGGTTTTTGTGTTTTGATGCTCTTCTTTCTCTATGTGCGCAGTTGGTCTCGATTAAGGGGTTTACAAAAATTTGGAGCAAAATAAGGAGTTTTGGAGATAAAGGGAGCAAAAATCAGCTTAAGGAATCTTGGAGACTAGGCGATCTTGCGAATGCCATAACTTCCTCATACGACCTCCGATTTACTCATATTATATGTCAAATCGAAAGGAATTCAGAGATATATTTACCAAAGTGGGTTAGAATCTGGCACAGACCATGTCTAATACCGTCCCAAACAGAATAACGGACCGGGTCACGTTCCGTCCCCGAAACCAATATGGATCGGGTCACACCCCAAAGCCCATATGGACCATGCCGTATTTCGACCCTAAATCCTGCCCATACCTGGCCTCGCTCCGTGTCGCGCGTAGCAGCTGAATTTCATATTTTCAATATGCATATAAATACAGCTTAGGTTTACTTATACAATGATTTTTTTTGGGATACGAGTATAGGAGAATAAAACTTATAGTGGGCGATGGGTCGTTGGGTTGGGGTCGCACGCTAGCCAACCACGAGACGACGTGTGACATGTGGGGACAAAAAAAAAATTACTGACGGTCGGTAATGGTAACAATTTTTTAATTCAATTAAATCCAAAATTAAACAAAATTCCCCCTATAAATACCCCCAACGCCATTCATTCAGTCTACCAACAATTCTCATTCTTCTCTCAACTTTTTCTATACTTCCACTTTCACATTCTCAACTTCCTCTCTCCCAAAATCCGATCGCAAATGTCCGATGACGAAACTCAACGACCGTCTTCACCGGAGTCCGAATAGTACAGGTCGGAGAATTCAACCGGGACGATTTTGACCTTAACTTCCAAAGCATGTTGAACATCAACATTCCCCCACACCATCCATTTCACCGGGTTACAGCCAAAGCGTATTCAACCATTATGTGCAACCTGGTAACAACCTAGGTGCATTGATAAGATTTTAACTTCGTCTATTAATTTTTTGAACTAAAGTATCAATTTTTAATTGCATATATTATTTATTTATGAAGTACAACATCATTATTTTTACAACGATTTAAATGAATTTCAATCCAAGTCTATTCAACCACAAGCTTTCCCACATGCAGGTCAATTCAACTTCTAACATTTCCACCCCCGCTAGGTCAATTCCACCCCGGTCCAAACTACTACCATTACAACGAGGCAGGTGGGACCTCCAAACACGTTAGTTGGAGAAGTGGCACTCAGATGTCGTCTCAGTCATCCTCTATCGGTCTTTCCCAACCACAATCAAAGGTGGTCAACGCAAGGAGAAAATGGCCGTCTAGGCGGAGAGGCAGCTCATAAATACATGGATCCGCACAACAAAAGACCCAATTAAGGGAAACACCCAAGATGGTACAACCTTCTGGTGCACAATTGCGAGGGAGTACAACACATGCGTAAAATTTCCGCGTTTCGAGTGGAAAGCAATCAAGAAACATTTTAACGCCCATTCGTTGAGGGTGTAGAAGTTCCTCGTCCTTCTAAGGACCGAGAAAGCCGAGGAACGGAGTGGATGGTTCGACATAGACTACATGGACGCATCGAAGAGGCAGTCTAAACTTCTACCGAATAAGAAGGACGAACCGATTAACTTCACCCTTGATCATTGGGTCGAAATGCTTGAGAACGAGGAGAAGTTCACCGTCGAGGAAGGCACGATCCAAGATGTACGGCGCCAACTATTGGATGAGGCTAGGGTTTACAGCTCAACACCACCCACAAATGGAGGAAGGTACAACGATGATGAAGATATCATACCTCTCGGTGGTGATTCCCAACAGGATTGGGTATCCTCCGATCCGATCGAGAGAGGTCGTCAGCGAAGTCCCCTTCCTCCTCAGTAAGTACAAGAACGACCGTTGGGCAAGAAGTCTAAGAAGAGGAAGAGGAAGAGGAAGGGTCTCCAAGATCAAGTAAGTGTCATTACCGACATGGAACGAGCAAGGGCCGAGCGAGAACGGGTTGCTTTAGAAAAATGCTGACTAAAGCTTGACAAGGCAGGGAAACATATGGAGCTCTCCAATAAATGGCAACAACTCTTCGATCGATACGAGGCCATGTTGGAGAAGGACATCTCCAACTACGACGAGGAGCTGTTAACCAGACACACATTAATGATGTCCCGTTTGTGGGCTCAAATTGAAAAGATTGAAGTTCTTATGGTCAATCTTTAGGATGTATATTAGATTGTAGGCTTCAACTTTTTTTTTGGGGGAGGGGGGTGTATTATTAAGGGGATGAATAAAAATTGAAGTTCATTTTTAATAACTTGGGCTAGTATTCAGTATGATTAATTTATTTTATTGTTATTAATTTTATAAAATTTATATAATATTTACGTTAATAAAGATTTTAAAATTTTCAACAAAATATCAATTCAGTGTCTAGTCAACGTCTACTCAAAACATGGGTCCCAACCTGGGCCCCTACCTGAGTCTCACCGCTGTGAACACAGTTAAATTCAAAGGACAAGACTTATTATTTTGCACAGTCATCATACGAACATTTAACCAAATCCTTAACCCGAACCTTTCCACTATACATACTTTAATAAAAAATATATATATATATATATTGATATGAAAAAATGTAGTAGCTATACATTCTTTTTTTTGTTCTGTTTCTTACCTAACATTATCTCCCTTTCATTTGCAGTGCAACTCTCTCTCTAAACCTTAGAGATAGAGTTTTGCGATTTACTGGTATTTGACGGCGATGGAATTGCTTCCTCTCTCCGATCAACTCCGGAATGAAAGAGAAGGGAACAATTGCATGGATTCAGTGGCTACGGGCCGATGGGTTTCGCTCCTCCCTTCTTTTTATGTATCTTCACAACTTATTTCATCGTTCATGGAGGACGGGATTATGGTGAAGAATCTGGTCGTCTTCACGGCGTGGCGTGGGGAAGGACATCTGTCGAGGTCACAAGACTTGGGAGGTCGCACCTTGCATGGTCATCATGGGCGGGGGTGGCATCACATGACGGTGAACAGGCTTCGGAGGACGCCGACGAGGGTGGCGCGGGGGTTGGGGACGTTGCCGGCAAGGGCGGGTCCATCGATGGTGCACGTTCGGGTAGAGACGGAGAACCGTGTGGCGGGAGCGACGAGATCGGAGCCGGTGATCGTGTCTTCGGATACGGACGGGACGGCGATTGAGTCGCCGACGGCGATGGCGTGGAGGAGAAGCAAGGGAAATGATGTGGCGCGGGAGAACCCTAGGGTTCCTGAGATGGGCCTGGGCCGACAATTTGATGGACCGGGCCGGGATACTGTGCTGTTCCTGGACGCGCGTAGGGCGGGTCGTGGCGATGTGGGCCGCGGTGACTGGGCCCCTCGTGCTGGTCGGGGCCGGATGGAGCACGGGTCAAGGGATGGGCCGGGTGATGTCGCAGAATGAGCGGCCCGGTATGGCGCGGGTGGAGGCTCGACGGCGTCAGATGGAGGGTCACAGGTAGAGGCGGCGGGGGGCCATAAGCACCCCCGCCTCCAAGAATGAGTGCCTGGCGCCCCAGGAAGGGTTTGGGCGACTGTATACCCTTCCTGGCAGTTTGGTGGCATTGGTTCTGCCAACAGTCGAGAGGATGCTTCCCTACCACTTCGGAGTCAGCAATCCCGCGTTCAAGAGCCCTACTTTTATCAATCAAGGGAGGACGACGCACGCTGACTTACCGGGGATGTCATCGGTCCACCATTGTTCAGTTATCACCTGGTCTGCTCGACCAGTACTTTATGGTTGTCGCATACTGTCTCGGTATTCACGGATGCTACAGCAGTTCACCCCCCGATCGCCTCTATGCATATGAGCACCATTTACTTCTCAGTATTTTTGTTCCAGTTTATGCTTATCTACCTTTTGGATTTGGAAGGGTCTTGTCGTCAGACGAATCCCTAATTATCTTGCTTATTTAATAATATTGTCATTTCTCTCAACAAAAAAAAAAATCTCCCTTTCATTTAATTATACCTTTTAACACAAATTTAATACACATGACATAACAATGTGAATGCACTTATTGCATGGTATCGTCAGCACTTAGTATGGAGCACAATTAATAATCATCGACTAGAAGAAGAATAGTTGTTATTATTTCATTGCATGAACCGAGTTGGGTCAGTGTACAGAAGCACAGGGATGAAGACAGATGTTGAAAGGTAGCCGAGGAATACTCTGTTTTCTTCCTTCAGTCTCTTCCCTTCTTCTTCTTCACCTCCTTTTTCTTTTCAGAAATTTTTTTTGCATTTTTTCTTTAGTTTATATCTTCCTATGATATGAGGTTGTTTTGTCTGTACACGACAGAGGGCTAAGCTGATGGTCTGTAGATGACTGTAGGTCGGAGCTGTACACTCCTTTTAACGGTTACTTTTATCTCCTCCAACCCCAACCCTTTATCTTCTCCCCATTTCCTGTAGTTCAGATTTGCTTGGCCCCTTCGGCTTCAGGTAACAGTTCTAACTTCTAACCCAAAGTCCTGATTTTTCCAGCTTCTTCATTCCATTTGATGCTTTGATGTTGATGGGTTTTCTCTAGCTTCTTCGTCTGTGTACTGTGTGTTTGTTTGCTGCAATAATTTAGTGATAATGGTGAGTGATTTGGGTATGTGGGGTTTGATTAGTTTAGTGAAGGATACAATTTGACAGATGGGTGCTGTAGACCCATTAGCCCTTTTGGGGAAGATAATGGATTGGTGATTAGTCTTGTTAGATCTGGAATTGGTTGTGTACTAATGGGCTTTTCTTTTTTTGTTCTCTCACAGGCTAGCTAGAGATTTGAAATTTTGATTCATTGGTGAGAAGAATATGAAAGGAGCTGTTCTTGTAGCTATTTCTGCTGCCATTGGTAACTTCTTACAGGGATGGGATAATGCTACTATTGCAGGTACTTTTCCCCTTACTGGTGAATTGAATAGAGGCTTGTAAGATTGAGCTTTAAAGTTTAGAATGTGTATTGTAAAGATCCGATTTTTTTTCCTCAACTGATTGTGACAAGTCTCATATGGTGCTGATTACTTGGTGTTGATATTGTGTGTTTAGGGGCTATTGTTTACATAAAGAAGGACCTTGTGTTGGCAACAACAGTTGAAGGTCTGGTTGTAGCCATGTCACTAATTGGAGCCACGGTTATTACAACATGCTCCGGACCCATATCAGATTGGATTGGTCGCCGTCCAATGCTCATATTGTCCTCGATGTTCTATTTTGTGAGTGGTTTGATAATGCTATGGTCGCCCAATGTGTATGTTTTATGCTTAGCTAGGCTCTTGGATGGATTTGGCATTGGTCTTGCAGTGACCCTCATTCCGGTCTACATATCTGAGACTGCCCCGTCTGAGATAAGGGGCATGTTGAATACTCTTCCACAATTCACCGGTTCTGGTGGCATGTTTCTGTCATACTGTATGGTTTTCGGGATGTCACTGATGGCCTCACCAAACTGGCGCTTAATGCTTGGGGTTCTTTCTATTCCTTCGTTCCTTTATTTTCTCTTAACTATTTTTTACTTGCCCGAGTCTCCTCGGTGGCTTGTGAGTAAAGGAAGAATGGTTGAGGCAAAGAAAGTTCTCCAGAGATTGCGTGGCCGAGAAGACGTTTCAGGTTTATTTCCTATTGCTCAATTCATCTAAGAAAAGAACAGCAAAAATGCCACTTCACTACATACAGATTGACACCATTTTCACTTTGCTACACCTAGAATTGAAAGTTAAGATACCCAAAATTCATTTTAGACTCAAGTTTCCCCTTCTCTCTACAAATTGGTATTTTTGCTGTCAGATGACCAAATTACCCCTAGTACAATTTACTGTAGAGTGACACTCATTTGAAAACAAAGGAAGGGCATTTTAGTCATTTCTGGGTGTGTAGCAAGTTGACATTCTCCCAAAAGAATATATTGTTTTGTCATTGACTCATTGTGCTGAGGCTTCTTTGATCCACAGGTGAGATGGCTTTGTTGGTCGAAGGCCTTGCAGTTGGGGGTGAAACATCAATAGAGGAGTACATAATTGGCCCGGGCGATGAACTTGATGATGGCCGGGAAGGAACCTATGGTAAAGACAAAATCAAGTTATACGGGCCTGAAGCAGGCCTCTCCTGGGTTGCCAAACCCGTCACCGGACAAAGACAAAGTTCTCTTGGACTCGTTTCCCGTCAGGGAACTATGACAAACCAAAATGTGCCTCTCATGGATCCTCTGGTGACACTATTTGGCAGTGTCCATGAGAAGCTTCCTGAAACAGGAAGTATGAGAAGCATGCTTTTTCCTACTTTTGGAAGCATGTTCAGTACAGCAGATCCTCAGGGAAGACACGAGCAGTGGGATGAGGAGAGTCTTCAGAGGGAAGAAGATGAGGATTACCCATCAGATGGTGCTGGAGGCTCTGATGATGACAATTTGCATAGCCCGTTGATATCTCGCCAGACAACAAGCTTGGAAAAGGGCATGCCTCAACCTACTTCTCATGGAAGTGTCCTGAGCATGAGGCGCAATAGCAGTCTTGTGCAAGGAGCCGGGGAGGCGGGTGGTGGTAGTACGGGCATTGGTGGTGGTTGGCAGTTGGCCTGGAAATGGTCAGAGAGGGAAGGTGAAGATGGAAACAAGGAAGGAGGATTTAAGAGGATCTATTTGCACCAGGAGGGAGCTCCTGGATCCAGACGGGGGTCTCTTGTTTCGGTTCTTGGAGGGGATGCTCCTAACGACGGTGAGTATATCCAGGCTGCTGCACTGGTGAGCCAGCCCGCTCTTTACTCCAAGGATCTTATGGATCAGCGCGCAGTTGGGCCTGCAATGGTCCATCCCTCTCAGACTGCAAGAAGGTCCCCGATTTGGGATGCTCTTTCTGACCCGGGAGTCAAGCGTGCGTTGATGGTTGGAATTGGAATTCAGATACTTCAGCAGGTGGACAATGCTGTTTATTTTTCTTGTTTTGTTGATATGCTTTAGGTTCTGATAACCACGGATCCATGTGCAGTTTTCAGGTATCAACGGGGTTATGTACTACACCCCTCAAATTCTGGAGGACGCAGGTGTCGAGGTTCTTCTTGCAAACTTGGGCCTTGGTACAGAATCTGCCTCGTTCCTTATTAGTGCATTCACAACTTTGTTGATGCTTCCTTGTATTGGCGTGGCCATGAGGCTCATGGATATCACAGGCAGAAGGTGATGTATATTTCCTCCACTTCTCACATGATCATCACACACAATCTTATCAGTATGTTTGTTTTGTCTTTTGTTGTTGCAGACGGTTGCTATTGACAACAATTCCCGTGCTGATTGTGACTCTAATAATCCTAGTCTTGGGAGAGTTGATTACCTTGAGCACAGTCGTCAATGCAGCAATCTCCACAGTCTGTGTCATAACTTACTTCTGCTGCTTTGTCACGGCTTATGGTCCAATTCCAAATATCTTGTGTTCTGAAATCTTCCCTACGAGGGTTCGGGGTCTCTGCATTGCCATCACTTCTCTGGTTTACTGGATTTCAGACATCATCGTCACTTACACGCTACCTGTGCTGCTCGATTCACTAGGCTTGGCTGGGATCTTCGGCATATATGCTGTGGTTTGTGTGATATCTTGGGTCTTCATCTACCTCAAAGTCCCAGAGACCAAAGGCATGCCTCTTGAGGTCATTATCGAGTTCTTTGCTGTTGGTGCAAGACAAACTGATATTGCCAAGACCGCATGATTATGAACGATTTGTGTATTCTTTCATCTCTGCCGGAGATTTTGTAGGTGGTCCGCTAAGTGATAGAGGATATGTTCACACTGAAACAGGCCACAATGTTTTGTTGTATTGATAAAATGTCATTTGAGACACCAGTGTAGTAGAGTGCATGTTAGTGGCAGTCGTTGATTCAGATGTCAACCTTCCTTTTACAAATCCCTGAACTCCTTATATAAATATATGCATTTGGTATAAAGTTGTATATTTTAGACCTAGCATTGGAAGTGTGAAGTGTGTTGTCCAATTTGTATATCATGAAACAACTTTCTTGTCATGTGCTACTCTTTGGTAAGGCCTGGTTCTCCCCCAATAACATTTCAATAAACTGATGCATAGTTCAGCTATAATAAAATTTAGAACTGAGGAAACAACTATCCAATCAATATGAACATTTCTGGAATATCGCAATTTCTCCAATTAAAGACAAATCTTCATATCATAGGCAGACAGTGAAACAATGACATGAGTTCCTGGCATAACTATGGGATACACAGACGAGATTAGGTTTCCAGAGATACACTGCTATTTAAATATGATTCATAAAAGAAATACATCCTATTTACACTCTAGGTCTTAGTTGCTTAACCATAATTGATATGCCGAATCCAAATTTCGGCGGTGGTTCCACCAGAAGATCTGGATTTGCCTCTGCTAAACATGATTTTAGGGTTTCTGCATTTCATCTGAGAACTTGCGTCCACAGGAAATAGGAGCTGATCTGATTTAGAAGAGATAGAGTTACTGGCTTAACTACCCTGCTGAGCTAGCTCAAGTGACTAGAGGCTTGACTTGAATGGTCTCTCAAAATCATTGGCATTGCTAGGATCAATCACTAATTTATCTTGTTCTTGATCCTGAGAAGAAGAAAAAAAACAATTAGATTGATGTAATACAAAATCAGCCAAATTGGTATGCCATGAATACATTATGTCATAACAAAAAAGGCCATTACTATGAAGCTAGGCATTCCCTGTTAACCATCCATTTAAGAATGCAAAGGACAAAAATTCACTCTATAACTGGATGATGATGATGTTATAAGGATTTGAAGTAAAGATATCATTTTTGCCATTTCCAAACAAGCCCGTCAAGGCATTGAGACTTGATAATACTTACACTTTGCAAAGCTTCGAGCTTTCTCTGAAGGGCCTCATGCTCAGCCTTTATACGAGATGGTACACCATGCTTTTGATGCACATTGGTTTGTGCCAAATCCTCATCAACTTCACTAGCAGTGGTTGCAAAAGGATGATTTGCAGGGATCCATCTGATGGTGTCAGGATCAACATCAGGAGGTACTGAATCACCTTCTTTAAGAAAAATTGTAGGCCGCTTCCATTGGTATGCCCGTGACCTTCTCTTTCGATGGATGCTCTGTTCCTCTTTTGTAAGAGTAATTGGAGCTAAACGATAAACCTTACCACACATTTCTACAGTTGAATTGCTCTTACCAAACTTCACCAGTGGGTTATTGAACGGATCTTCATACTTAAGAGGGTTGGAGCTGCTATAAAGGGTTCATGTTAGTAAAACCAAAACCACATCATTGTTGCACATCAAGCATCAATTAACAAAGAATATAACTTCATACACAAACATAACCTCAGAGAGACAACAAGAGAAGGTTTTAAATACTGGGAACATACATGCCTCTTCTATCTGATCTTAGCTGACCTCGCCTGACAAGATCGGCCACAGAACCAGGAGGACGCTTATACATTGCCTTTCTGGCCATAAAAGTTCTCACAGCCATAACCAAAAATGCAGTTGCAATGCAGCAGATGATTGTAAAATTACTTCTCGTGTATCTGTTCATCTGAGATAATAATAGAAATGCTTGTTAATGCCAAACAAACTCAAATACATCTTTTACATAAGAATGTACCTCTTTGAATTGATGCCTCACAAATGTGCATTCAGTAGCTAATGTCTATTGAAGATTGTTGAGTCATAATGAAATCCAACAGTTACTATGAACAATCTCAACATATCAAAAACAGCATTTATCACAGCTTGTATAAATGTTTCAACACAGATTCAAAGTCAGAAAAAAAAGGAGATTCAATGTTACCATGAAGACAACTGGAGGGGAAGAGATGATTATTTCTTGCAATTTGGCAACTGAGTCTTTCGAATCTACAACCATTACTGCATCTTCCACACCCTTGACCACCTCTACTGTATCTTCCTCACTCTTGACCACCTCCACTGGGTCTTCCCCAACAACATTGGCCACAGCCTCCTCATCTTCCTCGCTCTTCTTCTCTTCATCAATGTTACCCAAACCATCAACAGCTCGCAACAAAAATCTACTCGCCAGTCTCGACCGGTTCCGCGACAAATTCACAAAATTGAACCCAAATTCGGTTCTGGGCTGCACATATTGAGCAGAAATCCGGCTCCTTGAACACCATTTTGGATGCTTAATTCAAAATTTTGGGAAAGATTCACGCAAAAATCAAGGGTTCTATCAATGTACAGTGAAGGAAGAAAAAAACAAAGCGTTCCTCACAAGGAAAAGAAGAAATTACCAGAACACACGAGGGGTGGAGATGGAGACTCAAAGCCGATGCCATCAGAAAACAGTGAGTAACATATTATGAAAGCGCGTGTGTCTCAGGTAGCCATTGAGAGACAATCCATGTGAGACGAGCTACTGAACTTCACACCTCTGTTCCTCTCTCCCTCTTGATGTAGCGGTATGGTTTATGAACATCTGATCTTATGTGGCGCAATGGACGATTGGAAGAGCCTTTCAGCTCCAAAACAGAAATTTGTGACTTCGATTCACCTTGGCCTCAATCCTCATAGTTTTTTTTTTCACTTCACTTCAATCCTTACTAATGTAATAGGAGGATTAATGCCAGCGTGGCAGGCTATCTTTCTATTGTTACTGTACGCAGCTTCTAAACACATCTTCTCCACTAACCCTCTTGGCTTTAACGTAGACTCTAACCACCTAACCCCTCGCCTCCTCGAATTCAATTTTTGTGCTGTCGTTTCATACTTCTTTATGGTTGAGTCATTGTTCATCTCTCTCTTCGTCTTCTCTCATCTTCCATGGTGTTGGGGTCAATTAATTCTGGCACCCAGATGGTCACGGAATGGAGTATATGAGGTCGTCATCATGTGGCTATGTTAGTATCTCCCGCCATCATCGTCAGTTCCGGTGAATCATCGCCCTCCCCCGCCGGTGAGTTTCTATTTCATGGATGACTTCTTAGGGTTTGCTTTGCTCCGTCAAGGCTCTGTAACGAACCCAACAATAAACACGCTTTTAAGCTATAATTGTTGACACTTTTTGATTAAACGACGATCCAATTACAGAGATGCTCCAAGCTTGCTCCAAGCTTGAGCTTTTCCTTGCTACAAGGTTCTCTACAATTTTCTCTACTCTGAAATGAAACTGAAACCTAATACATATAACCAAACTACAGACACGATCATTTAATTAAAGCTACTTTCTTCTGAACCCTCTTTTCCTCCTGCAAGTCGTCTCTGAACCCCTGCTTTGTTTTTGGCCATTTCCTCTCGCCGTGCCGACCAAGTCTCTGAGGTTGAAGACGACATTTTGTGGCTTCCGAAAACGACATCATTGCAGTAAGTGACTCCTTCTTCGCTTGGGCTGCGCGTCACCGGCCCAACAATTCTTCTTTCAGGCCCAATATCAGATGAGGCCTTGACAATGCCTTCCTCTTGGATTCGACTTGTCCTCAAGTCGGGAATTCTGAACTCCGGAAACCTTGATCGGAAGGCCTGAGCTTCCTCCCAGGTGGCGTCCTCTTTGCTAAGAGGATCCCATTGGACCAAGTATTCAGCTACAGCTTGGTTCTTCTTCTTGATTAAACGTAGATCCAGGACCTCATGGGGCTCAACTCTCAATTGCCCTTCTTCTACCATTTCTGGAAACTGCGTGACGATTTTGTGTTGATCGCCAATCCGTTTCTTCAGCAAGGAGACGTGGAACACCGGGTGTATTTTGCAATTCTCAGGGAGTTTCAGTCTATAAGCCACGGACCCCAGTTTCTCAATTACCTCAAAAGGACCATAAAATCTCGCGGCGAGCTTCATGTTTTGTCTCACAGCCAAGGATGATTGTCGGTAAGGTTGTAACCTTAAGAATACCCAGTCTTCGACCATGAACTGTCTCTTCGACCTATGTTTGTCCGCTTGCGTTTTCATTCTTTCCTGGGCACTTTGCAAATTGGCCTTCAGTTGCTGGGAAATGGTGGCTCTGTTCCTCAAGAATTCTTCAACAACTGCGACCTTTGAGTCCATTGTTGCCAAGCTCAACGACCTTGGTTCGTACCCATATACCACCTCGAATGGGGTCATTTTGAGCGATGAGTGATAGTTGGTATTGTACCAAAACTCTGCTAACCCCACCCATTTGCTCCAGCTTTTAGGCTTTTGATGAACCATTGCTCGCAAGTAATTCTATAAACATTGATTCAATCTCTCCGTTTGCCCGTCTGTTTGAGGATGGTAGGCAGAGGACATTTTCAACTGAGTTTTTAACAACGAGAAAAGCTCCTTCCAGAACCCGCTGATGAAGATCTTGTCACGGCCTGAAACTATCGAGGTTGGAAACCCATGGAGCTTGTATACATTATCCACGAAGATCTCGGCTATCTTTGAGGCTGTGAAGGGGTGTTTGATTGGGATAAAGTGCCCATACTTGGAGTAACGATCCACCACGACCATAATGTATTCGAACCCTTCTGACTTTGGGAGACCTTCGATGAAGTCCATGGCGATATCCTTCCAAGGATCAGAGGGGGTGTCAAGAGGTTGAAGAAGACCTGGGTATGGCACATTTTCATTCTTACACCTCTGACATGTCGGACACTCTTTTACGAAGCTCTTCACTTGCATAGACATCTCCGTCCACCAGAATTATTGCTGGATTCTCTTCAGGGTGGCTGTTCTTCCCGAGTGTCCTCCCAAGGCTGAGTTGTGGAGAGCCTCTATGATCATTTTTCTGATATCAGACCCCTTCCCCAAGTAAATTTTGCCTTCTACATAGAGCACTCCTTGTTTCAGCCGATGGTTTGGTAAGACTTGGGGTGTGATCTCCATTTGAAGCATCAACCCTTCTGCTTCCAAATCACCCTTGTAGCTGTCAGCTACCTCTTCCATCCATGCTGGAATTGAAATGGAGATAGCCTTGCAGTCACCACAGTTTCTTCTTGATAAAGCATCTGCAGCCTTGTTTGTTGATCCCCTCTTGTATTCTATGACATAGTCCAGCCCCAATAACTTGGCTAGCCATTTTTGTTGAAATGAAGTCGTGAGCTTTTGATCCAGCAAGAATTTCAATGGCTGGTGGTTTGTTCTGAGGATGAATTTTGAGCTTTGCAAGTAGTGTCTCAATTGCTTAGTTGCTAAGACCACTGCTAACAGCTCCTTCTCATATGTTGAAAGCTTGTAATTCTTGGGTCCTAAAGCTTTACTGAGATAAGCAATAGGTTGCCCTTTCTGCATCAATACTGCCCCAATTCCCGTCTCGCAAGCGTCCGTTTCTACTACAAATGGAAATGTAAAATCAGGTAGTTGCAGTACCGGCGCTGAAGACATTGTTTCTTTGAGCTGCTCGAAGCTCGCTTGAGCTTCCTTTCCCCACTCGAAAGCGTCCTTCTTCAAGAGATTGGTCAAGGGCCTAGCTATAACTCCATAGCCTTTTATAAACATCCTGTAGTACCCAGTGAGCCCTAAAAACCCTCTTAACGACTTCAAATTTGTTGGTATCGGCCAATCTCTCATAGCTTCGACCTTCCTTGGATCTGTGGCAACTCCATGGCCGGAAATGATATGCCCCAAGTACTCAATTGAGGTCCTACCAAAGTCACACTTGATTTTTCTTGCAAACAGAGCCTCTTGTTTCAGTTTCTTCAGCACCAATTCAAAGTGCACATAGTGTTCTTCCATTTATTTGCTGTAAACCAGTATGTCATCGAAGAAAACTAAAACAAATTTTCGCATAAAATCCTTGAATACCTCATTCATCAAGGCTTGGAAGGTTTCCGGCGCGTTGGTGAGACCAAACGGCATCACTCGCCATTCATAATGGCCATGGTGTGTGCGAAATGCCGTCTTCATTTCCTCTCCTTCCTTAAGGCATATTTGGTGATACCCAGAGCGAAGGTCGATCTTTGAGAAGACCTTGCTCCCCCCAAGCTCATCCAGCAGTTCATCAATGGCGGGAGTGGGAAACTTGTCCTTCACGGTAAGATCATTGAGCTTCCTGTAATCTACACAGAATCGCCAACCTCCATCCTTCTTTTTCACTAAGATTACTGGGAAAGAGAAAGGACTTGAGCTGTGCCTAATAACTCCCTTCTGTAACATCTCCTCCACCATGGTTTCCACTACGCCTTTTTGTTCATGACTCAATTTGTAAGGACGAATGGAGGGTGGGTTGGTTCCTTGAATTAATGGAATAGCATGATCCAGGTTTCTGTGGGGAGGTAATGACTGGGCCTCTTGAAATACTTCTCCATATTTCCCAATCAACGTTTCTAGTTGAGGATGAATCTCTGCTACAGAACCTTCTTCTTCCACTCTGCAAAATTGCCCCAACCATAGTTCATCTCCTTGCCTTGCTTCTTTCTGTAATATTGTGAAGTTAATCAATCCCTGAGAGGAATTGGGACCCATACCGGCAATGGTAACATCCTTGCCCTTAACTCTCACCGTGATCGTTCTCTGAATATGATCAAACGTCACCGGATTTACACACTCCAACCAGTCAGCTCCCAAAATTACATCACAATCTCCCAGCGGCATAATCAGAAAATCCCCCACGAATTCGAATCCAGCAATCATACAATTGACTCTTGACTTGGACTGGCAACGGAATTTCTTACCGTTTGCGAGTCGGACCCTCCTGGTAATGATCTGGACACACTTCAATTTGAGTAACTTGGCCGTATTTTCGTCCAGAAATGAAGATGTGGCTCCCGTATCTACAAGAATCGAAATGGGTTTCGCCTGGATCAATCCCTGGATGCGTAGAGTCTTAGAGGTACTTCCGACACCTCTAACGTCCCCTATCGCACATATTATCTCTTCAATTTCTGCCACAGCTTCTATTTCCCCACTGAGAGGTCGGCGCTGGACTTCACTCTGAATAATCGCGTCCTCTTGGGTATCAGACTCATCGTCATCCTCATCATCGGATTGACTCAGCATGTAGAGTTGATTCTTGTTCGGACATGTGAGCCTGTGCTCCTTTGTGTATGGTGCGGGACAATGGAAGCAAAGCCCTTGTCGACGACGATCCCTCATATAAGCACGGTCCGCCGTTGGCCACGTGTTTTCTGTTGGTGGTCGTGGGCCTTCCCTTTTTGGGCCGTTGGGCCTTAAGTTAGACCCAACACCCTGTTGTTGGACGGGCCTCGGCCTGAACTGGTTCTGAGGAAGAGCCCGAGCCAAGGTGAGGTGTTGAGTGGGACCCTTCCCCAGTTTCATCTCTTCAAATCGCACCAGACGCATCGCGTGTTGGACAGAAGTGGGGTCAAGTTGCCGGACGCCTGGCCAGAGTGCTGGTTTCAGTTGGGCCACAAAGGAAGAAGTGAAAAATCTTTCATTTAGGTCTGGGTGTTCATTCAAAACCATCGCCCTTGCAGCATCGAATTTGTCCTCAAATTCACCCACCGAAGATGTCTGTGTAAGCTGGAGGAACTCAATCACTGCGTCATCATGCCCCAACGCCTCAAATTTCCAGGCCATATCACGAATTAGCTCGTCCCAGCCTATATTCTCACGACCTCTCTGATACATCAAGTACCAGGATTCCGCACGACCGGAGAAGTGTAATGAGGCTAATCTGGCCTTAAAGTCATCTTCAATGTTGTAAAAGTCAAAGTACACTAAGCATTTTTGGATCCACATGGAGAGGTTCGTGCCATCAAAACAGGGAAAGGTGATGTTTGGTGTATGGTGCTGTTGTGGGAGAGGATGTTATGGTGGTGGTGGTTGTTGTTGTTGTGGTGGAGCTGGAGCAGGACGGGGTAGAGGTGGGTGTAATACTGGAGGTGGTGGTGGAGTTGGGATGTTGGGGTGCGGTGTGTATGGAGTAGGAAAGTTTCGTAAGGGGGAATCAGATCTGTATTGTGGGATGGATTGCTCTGGGTCAGGGGTGTGTGTAGCGTCACGGTTCTCACCCGCGTAGCTTGTGGAAGCCTGGGCAGGGCCGTGTAACTGTTGAAGCTGAGTAAGGATGAGATCTAGTGTGGCTTTGAGTTCAGCTTGGCCGACATGCATCGAATCCATCCGAGCATGAACCCCTTGTAAATTCGTTCAGACCTGCGTCTGGATACCATCCACCTTGCCAGCGAGGGAGGCCAGGCTCGGAGGAGTTGTGCCTGGGTCTGTAACTTCCGGAAGATCCTCCATTTGTCGCTGGAACTGAGACTTCTGATACCAGTGTAACGAACCCAACAATGAACACGCTTTTAAGCTATAATTGCTGACACTTTTTGATTAAACGACGATCCAATTACATAGATGCTCCAAGCTTGCTCCAAGCTTGAGCTTTTTTTTGCTACAAGGTTCTCTACAATTTTCTCTACTTTGAAATGAAACAGAAACCTAATACATATAACCAAACTACAGACACGATCATTTAATTAAAGCTACTTTCTTCTGAACCCTCTTATCCTCCTGCAAGTCGTCTCTGAACCTCTGCTCTGTTTTTGGCCATTTCCTCTCGCCGTGCCGACCAAGTCTCTGAGGTTGAAGACGACGTTTTGTGGCTTCCGAAAACGACAGTGTTGCATTAAGTGACTCCTTCTTCGCTTGGGCTGCGCGTCACCGGCCCAACAATTCTTCTTCCAGGCCCAATATCAGATGAGGCCTTGACAGGCTCCCGATTCGATTTTTCTGCACCCGCAAGAACCAACCGGATCCGCGTCGATGCTGGTGCTATCGCTTCAGGGGCAGGAGATTTGACTACGTTTTCCTCGACCTCCTTTCCCTTCTCATCCTCGCCCCCGTCACCTAGATCCGTGAAAGGTTTGCCCAATTCACCCATCTTCTTAAAGTTGATTTTTTTTTCGGTTGGACAAAATTGAATTTTGGGATTTGCTTAGCTCTTATGTAGAATGTTACCGACTGATTTCTGGGTTTTGTTTTGATCTGCTCCACGGTAAGAACCCATGTTCACGTTCTTCCAAATTTACAGGTTTAGAGGTACCAATTAGAAATCTTAAGTGTATGGACTGTGTATTAGTAGTTTTGTTCTTCCACTTTGAATTGAATTGAATTTGATTGAATGGACTGATTGTTCTTCAAAAAAATTCCACCCTTCGTTTTAGTACTTATTTTTTTTCTTAATTATGAATTGAGAATTGAAGCAGAAGAAAAATAATTAATTAGGTTACCGTATTTTCGAATCTGGTTTCAATCATTTGGTATTGATATTGCTATCAGCGAAAGTAGGTCAATCGGTTTCCTTCAAAAAAATTCTAAGGGCTTTCTGGTTCTTGAGTTTGTTATTGAGAAGCTGGCGTTTTTTTGAATTTTCAACCTAAAATTTATCTTCCGCTCTTTGTGGATGTCTGAATTTATTTACCAGTCAGTTCCAACCTAAATTATATTGGGGAATATCATCTGAGCTTTGACAAGAAATTTTGATATAATCAGTGGGTAATTGTAATACTAATTGTGGTGTGGTGAAGGAGAATTGCTTGTGATTCGATGGCTTCCTCGGCTCTGATCAGTGACACTGAGGCTTGGAAGGGTATGAAGGTATGGGAATGGCGGATTTGATTGATACTGTGCATATGAATGCGTGTATTTTAATTTGATATAGAAGGAATGTGTTGATTTGCAGGCTCATGCGGAAGGGATTAAGAAGACTCATCTACGCGAGTTAATGAACGATGAGAAGCCATGCCAATCAATAATGATGTATGGTTCTGTATTTGATTATTATTGATGGTCATTTATTTCATTGCAATTTTATAGGTTATAGGGTGAACATTGAAAAGGAGGAAATGGGGTAAATATTGCCCACTTCTGTTGGCCAGGGTGGTCAAAGAGCTTTCTCACCTCCTTGATGTTAGGGTTCAAATCCCAATGAGTATGCAAGCTAGGTTAAGAGTTAGACTAGGCTAGAGTAGAATTGGCAATGTGTCATTCCTGAGTGAAGGAGGGACCGCTCTCACCTCCTTGAGGTCGTAGGTTCGAATTACATCTGCTTGGGAACAGGTATGTATGGAAGTTAGGTTAGAGTAGTATTTCCTGGCTTTTTTGTTGATAAAAAGGGAAATGGGGTAAATGTGGTATCAAATTAATTTTTTTGTATATTCTCTGTAGAGAATTTGATGGGATGTTGTTGGATTACTCGCGGTTTTTGTTATTAGTGATGTATAGTTATTTTATTTTAATAAACCATGACTTTGTCTAAATGCAGACGGCGGGTTTGCGATAGAGGCTGTGTTGAAGGTCAGATTTCGATATTGGTTTGTTTTATTTATATTTTGGATAGCTGCTTTCAAGTGCTTTGCTTGGCTTAATCAATATAATTATGATTTGGACTGTTAATTAGGAATGTTGATTTTTTCGTTTCAATTGATTTCTGAATTAAGAAACTGAGTGTGGTGGTCTGTAATTTTCTCATCAAGCCAAGTTTCTGAATTTCAATGGCATGGTCATAGATTGAGTCTGGAATGAAGGGGATGTGTGTGTTTTATTAGGAGGTGATTGTGTTTCAACTTTCAATTGCTTTTATTAGCTTAACCAAGATGATTGTGGTACACACAATCTGTTTTAACCAGAGCTGTTTAATGGGTGTTTTTTGGATTCTGATTAAGAGTTTGGACCTTAAGGACCATTGCTTGAGATAGACATTTAGGGCGGATCTGGTGTTGAAGCATGAACTGTGCAGGAGGTGAAACTTCCGTTTGGAGTTTTCTGTATCTGATATTGTTCCCTTCGACTCAATTTTATTGAGTTTTTTTTCAATTTACAACCATGACCAAATCTAAATTTGAATTTCTATTACGTTATTATCTGATTTTGTTGCTTCTTCTTTTTTAATATGATTCAGAAGAGTTGGGGGATCAGTTGTATCTACTAGAGCAATAAGGTTTAGATCCTGATTTAATTATTATTGAACTCAACATCGAGCAATGTTCTTTGTTACCAGACATTGTGGGATCAATTACTGCTTAGTTTTTTTTTTACTTAGTATCGGCCATGAGTACATGGGCTATGGAGTTTCTGACCATGGTTATTGTAGTTTCTACAGATTATCTCTACTTTAAGCTATTCCAATAAAAAAAATAAGTATAGATTGCTTGTGATATGTTTAGACAAAAGTAAAATCCCTTTTATGCACCTTAGAAAGTCAGTTCTTGGTAGCAACTTTCAGTCACTAAGATCATTTTATAATCCCTTTATGCACCTTAAAAAGTCAGTTCTTGGTAGCAACTTTCAGTCACTAAGATCATTTTATAATCCCTTTATGCACCTTTAAAAGAGGACACCTTTCATTTGATTATATTTGCATGAAGTGGCTGTCTTTAGATAGAAAGGTGAGTAACTATATGTCAAAGTACATATAGCAAATGATTTTTATTACTATGTATTCACTCTTCTAACTTTTGTGCCAAAACTGTTACTAATGATTTAACGTCCATGTTAATCATGTTCATATAATTTTGGAATTAGCTTTTGGTGTGTTAGTTGTGTTTTTTATCGTATATATACCAACTCAAAAAATTCTCCAATTGTATGGTTCATGTTTGTAGAAAGTGAATCGCTTGAGTTATCTAATAAATACACACCTCACCGGTTGAGCAGCTCATCATCGCCGAGCTCCTGTTATGCCTCTGTGGGTGATGTGTATCATTGCTAATATTGATTTTTGGTTATTCTATTAGGGCGCTGGTGAATTGATGAATCAAGGAGTTGATGGTGAGACCGCTGCTCAACTGGACCCTAATTCTGATGAGGTGATTTTTGAACTCTAATTCAGTTTTTTTCTTCAACAATTTGTTTGACGATTTGATTGATTGTACCCAAATTATAAATTTTGAGTGAAGGAAAAAAAAATTAAATGTGGTGATAGGGTTTGAAGTTTTCTTATGTTATATGGGATATCGTTTAGTTTGATCGATAGCTTAACTTGGTTTATGTTAAATGGGGTTATCTAAAATCCTGTCAATTTAATGCAGATTATTAATCAACCAAAATTTTATGAACTCATGGTTATACTTAGCATGTTTTGTTGATGGGTTTTGGGTCTTGTACGCCCCCTCCACTCCCAATCGTATCACCGATCAATGCTCTCTTCAATTTCCCTGTTCATCTTCGAGTATTGAATTTGAGTTATTCATTTGGTGCTTCATCGTCTCGATTGATTGTTTCCTTTTCATTGCAAGAGGTTCGTGGGTTTCGTGCTTGGTCAAAGGGCACTAATGTCGTCTGTTTGGTTGAGTAATTGTGTTGTGATCAGCTCAATCCCATCTTCAAGGTTTCTTTGGCGCAGATCTTTTTCTTAAGAATAGGTTTATATTCTTATGGTTTTATTTCTTCTGGCTTTTGGTAAATTTTCAGGGTCACTTTAAGCTGGGTGTTCTTAAGATTCAATTGTTACCAATGTTTGTAGAAATGTAATATTTTTAATTTATGTTTGTTTCTTTCAATATATCATCTACACTGAACACACATCATCATCTTCATCTCAATTTTTCTTGTGCTTTACTAGATAGACAACCTGCTTTATGGAAGCTTTACAAATGCTTGAGAAGCAACTTACTCCTACCAAACTGAAAATGTGAGGCTTATGGATGTTACTCTTTTTATATCTTATGAGGATTTTATGTAGTTTCTACATGTGAGAATTATGGATACAATATGCATTTAAATTGAGATTTGAGAAATTACGTAGGTTGAACGAGTCATTGTAACACATTCAAGTTTCCACTAATTAATTTATATTATGTAGTATTGAAATAGTTTAGATTGTGTGGCATTGAAATTGCTTTCAGATTCATTCTGTGTTCCAGTAATGATTATGATACTGTACACCGCATTCTTATAAATGAAAATGAATTCAGGTTGTCAACATCTAATAACTTGAACATGTGGAACTTACTATATACAATTTGACTATATTGCCATGATATTATATACAATTTGACTAAGTTAGAACTTTTTTCTTCTTCACCCGCAAATAAAGTGTATAAAATCAACCTTTTGAAGTAAGGAAGAATGGAAAGAGATATAAAGATCCCTTCAAGTAAATCAACAAACTAAGAATACTCCGATAATGAAATCTCAAACAAATGAACCGAGTATTTAGTGATTTGTTAACTGTTCTTCTTCCGATAATTGATTCCTATAGAACGCTTACACAACAAAGAATAATTTACATGTATTTTAAAAGCCTTGCACCGCGCATCGCGCGATCAAATTTATGCCCCCGGCCTAATCAACATCTTGAATCTCATCCATAACACCAATCAAATTGCATCTCCAACACACAAGTATCACACACGCCCTCTCTTACACCTTGCACCGCGCATCGCGCGGTGCCTCATACCTAGTTATGTATACATTTAAATAAAAACACCCGAAGGTTACCTTTCACAGAAGGATCATCCAAAAAAGCAACATCTAAACGAACCACATATAATACAACAAGAAAAAAAATCTGAATATCGTGGGACTAAAAAAGATTTTGAAAACGGTACTCATTTGTCTAACCACTTTATAGGTGTTGTCAGAGAAATGTTGTGATAACGGACCAAACAACTGGTGTAATTGTTGATGACGGAGAGTTATACCTGAGTGTCCATTGTCAGAAAGAATGTGGCGCCTTAGTGGACTGAGTTCTCCCGGGGGTCTATCTGGTTTCGTTTTTCCTCGGATGATAAATGAGGGCTCCAAAAACGCAGAGATGCTGACTCCTAATATAGTAGGGGAGTACCGTGTTGATACTTGGTGGAACATCTACCATCCTATGACCAATGAGGTGGTAATACTTATTGGCATCTCACTAGTCTTGTTGGCTCTCATTGGGAGAGGTGAGAGTGTTTTCCACCCCTCACTGATTCGTATGTCACTACATCAAAGTCGGCATACCTATCTGATTCGGCCCTCATGGTTCCGCGCTGTGTGATGCTTACTACGTCCATCGCCACCACTCCGTTTTACGTCCCCAATAGAGTCGGATCCAAAAATCCACGAGTCATGGCCCATGGCCACCATGCCTCTGATCCACTACCACCGAATACTAGATTCGCACTCTCCACGCGAACTCACTGGGTACGCGTCTTGCGACGTTGGCATTTTCGTTATCGCCACACAGATAACGAACTAAATATTGCGCAGAACGCCTCATTCGATTTCCAAACCCGTAAGAGACCTCCCACGCCTCCTCCTTATGTGATTAAGGATGTGTCATTATGCGTAGAAGATGAGGAGGATCTACCGCCTTTACAAATGGTGTTGCCGTCAGGACCAACTCAAGGTTTAAGCGAGTTAAGCAACCGTTTAAAGTCCCGTAAAATTAAATAAAAGACACTTAAGGCCTTGGATCGAAAGGGCTCTATACAATTAAAGACATGTTATTATTTGATTAAACCTAATCGAGCAAAAATATTGGAATTTTAATTTTGAAATTAAAATTTAACACTAATTAGGCCCACTTTTGATCTCGATTCAATTTTTTTTTCCATAAAAAAACAATTCTTATCAAAAAGGAAGAGAATTTTTCTTGATTGTTAAACACTCAAACAACTCTATCGTTAATTAAGCAAAACAAATAAGTTCAATTTACTAAATGATCAGTTAACTACAAAAGAACAAGAAAATAAAGAAAAGAAGTGTGGATCTTTATATATATACAGACTGCCATACTTGTTTCAGGAATGATAGATAATTTATCAACTTCGTCATGAAAATGTTCAAACCAAATAATTTAGGAAAGTAAGCTATCAAAACTAGGGAAAATCTAATATTGAATACATATTTATGATAAGAGCAAAAAAAATAAAGCAAACATAAGATAAATCCATTATATATTCATTTAATATATCTTACTTCTATGATACTTTACATATAAATTTCTTA
This sequence comes from Erodium maritimum, assembly GCA_963921825.1. Taxonomy (NCBI): domain Eukaryota; kingdom Viridiplantae; phylum Streptophyta; class Magnoliopsida; order Geraniales; family Geraniaceae; genus Erodium; species Erodium maritimum. The sequence continues at coordinate 65,263,170 of OY997592.1, read as the reverse complement.
GACATTCAATTGAAGTTAGGTAAACTTCAAAAAAACACATAGAAGTACATGTGATTGGTTACATACACGAATATAAAAACGCTTCATCCTCCTCCCCCAACTTCAAAAATTATCAACGATAACTTTTTTGTCAAAAGATTTGTTACTTTTTCAGTTTTTCATAAAAAGACGAAAATTCCTCCCTTATAAAACCCAAATTTAATGCTTGACATTCAGAATTACAAAATTTATATTACACGAATTATTTTTTTTTAATATTCTTCCCTTATTGATTTTTCTTAAATTCTTTTCTCTTCTTATTTTTCTTATATTCTTTTCTCAAATTAATTTTATTTTTCTATAATTCTTTAATTTTCTAAAAAACTAATCAATTTTATTTATTTTATTAATTCTTTAATTTCTTTGTTTTTAAAACAAAATTTAAAATCTCTTTTTTTGAGCGAAAGTTGCAATATTATTATTCGAAAAAGCAATTACATTATCGTGCATCGAGGAACAGGCTCCTAGACCAGAAAAAGGACATATTGGATGAACAATGGTTCTCTGATCCTTTTTTTTTTTATCAGCAATTTTTTTTATAAATAACCCAAGTTTTCAAAATGAAAACAAGAGCAAGGGTAACCCCTCAGTACAAACTAGAGATGCCTACAGGCACCCCCAAACCAGAACCAACAACCCAAACAAGTGGGAATAAAACATGTCTAATAACCCTAATCTCTAAACTGAAGCACAAACCAAATACAAGAACATAACAGGTCTAAGAACCCACATCTAACAATCAGTAACTTACAAACAGCCAAACGGGCCAAGCCCAACAAAGAGCCATAAGGCCCAAACCAGTGCAGATCTAAACCTACATGAAACCAAAAAGACCCTAGAAGCTTCTCCCCCACCTCGAGGCCCGCACCCGCCTGGAGCCACACCGACGCTGCACCGGAACTCCTTCAAACGCAAAGCTCCCAACAGATCCGACCACCACCGACAGAACCGTAGAACCACCACACCGAGCGCGAAACGAAGAAGGAGACCAAAACAGCCCCAAAAGCACAAGGCGCACTCAGACCCAAAAACACCACCCCACTCCTCACCCGACACCGATTTTTCTGAAACAGAAGCAACCACCGCCGGCCAACACCAGACGGTAACCAAAAGGGAGGCCAGGAACACCTCGGAACCCAAATCAGTACCAAGTAACAAGCTACACAACCAAACCGATAGAGCTTGAAGGAGTCTTGAGACTCGAAACACCTCACGACGGTCAACCCCAACCGTGAGGCCCCGATTACAACGAATCGAGGAAACAAAGCTCTAAAGGCAAGGGATGCAAGGAATTACCTGTACCAGTAAGGGAGGAGGGTTAGAGGTGAAGCCTCGGTCGAGAGCAAGAACGACGAAACAGGCCCAGATCTGACGAAGGAAGTGGAAGATGGAGAAAGGGAACAAGATCAGAAGTAGGAAGCCCAAAACCAAGGAAAAACGAGGCCGGAAAAGGGAAAAAAGGGAGGGGGAAGGCCACCGGCGACATCCTGACCAGATAAACCGGTGAGGAAAGTCGCCGGTGACAGAGAGGAAAGCTAGGGTTTGTGACTCTTTTTTAGAGAGAGGTCAGAGCAGATTTTAGAGAAAGAGAGAAGGAAGGATCCTACCCTGTGATTATTACTCAACATTAAAGTTCCAATGTGTACATTATGTTGTAGTACCATAACCGTCACAAGCGGTATTTTGACGCCTCATGGGCAGGGACAGAATACGAAAGGGGGGAAGGGGGTACCGGAAATCCTGAAGGATCTCAACAGTGGTGATGATGGGAAGCAAAGCATCTTCATGGGACCCCTCCCAAGGCCAGTCCCAGATGCTCATCTGGTCTCTCATTCCTCTTGGCAGGGCTGTTTCCCCGCCCTGACATGTTCCTCCCGAGGTGCTCCAGCTGCTGACCTCTTGAGTGCTCCAGTTCCCTCTCTAGATACTCTAGTAGGTGTCGTGTTGGAGCTTCAGCATCCTTTGTTCTCGGGCCCTCGCGTGCTCCACCACGTAACTCACCAAAGAGTAGTGATGGGGCCACCAAAACCGAGTTAGCATAGGGCTGACCGGTTACAAGTCGGGTAGTACCCCGAGTCCACAGACCAAGAGGCATGAAGCATGTGGAAACCCGGGGGGGGGGGGGGGCTTATCCTGAGCCAAGAGGCCCTTAAGGGTGAAGCCCGTGGGAATAGAAGAACGTTCAGCCTCCCCCCAATCTGTCGCATAGGCTTTTACCTTGTTCTCTCGCTGGTACTCCAGCAGGGAGGAATCAAACCGTGGGGGACCTTTGACTGCCCATGTGCACTCCTTCAAGACATGGTCGAGCCAGAAACAATTGTAGCAGAAGCTCGGAAGCTTAAAGTAGGTGAGTTCAACTTGAATCGACTCAGGGAAATCCTTGAACTGAAGGACCAATCCCCTTCGGAGTGTCTTCTCGAGGAGGTGCCAGAACCAAACTTTGACATTTCAACCCCAAAACATGCCCCATTGGTCACATGGGACATCCACACACGCTCCCAGTGCGTCCTCGATGGAGGTACCCATTTCCCGCGTCCGTACAAGAGGCGGTAGACACCTTGCGTGCGCCCACAATTGCACTCGGTCGAGGGTTGGCATCTCTAGAGCACACGAATCCAGATCACCAAGCGGTAGGGCCCCGCCGTTAAAGCACCAAGGCTCATTGCCTCAGACCCACGCCCGAGCCTCAGGGGACCGGAAGTAAAAACATAAAAGCCTCGTCCCTAGGTCCTTGACCACGAGACCTTCAGCAGCCTTCCCCCACGCGTTTGTAATGATACCCAAGAGAGTCTCCTTACGAGGGGTGTTAGGAGACCACAGTTTCCCCATCATACCACATTGTTGATGGGCAATGGCCGTCGATGTTTCCCGAGAAGACGGGACCACCACTTCGACCTCCTTGTCCTCTTCCAAGGAACAGGACGACAAGCCGTGCTGAAGACCCGCTAGGGAAGCCTAAAGATCCGAGACCAATTCATCCAAGGGCGGAGTGACTTCATCCGTATCCAAGTGCCGCGATCGATCCCACGTCATTCCTCCCGGAGTTGTAAGGCACACCGGGATGATCGGGATCCTGCTGATTGGGGAGGCAACGCCCTAACCCTGAAGCCACCACGCCATCCTAGGAAGCTCCCCCATAGGTGGTAGTCACAACCCTAGCCCATGCACCCGTAGTGGGGGAAACAGGGCAGACTCGTGTCGTGAGGGTGAGGTAACCCTAGAGGTCGCACCGCCAGGGAGAGGAAGAGTCAGGGCCAGGGTTGGAGGAGGGCCTGATGATGGTGTAACCCTAGGAACCACGCCACCTTGGAGGGAAAGAGCCAAAGAGAGGTCGTAGCTAATTTGGGGGGCCTACGAACTAGGGTTTAGAGAGGGGAGGGCTAGGAGTCAGTTACTTGCAGATGAAGTAACCATGGGGCAGCGTGTGGGCCTCCCACGTCTTGGCTTAGCGACCGGGGTCGGGGAGGCTGGCCCCAAGGAGAAGGAGACCCCATACGTCGACAACACGGGTGGAGAGACAGAGGGAGCCAGAGTCGGCTTAGGCTTTCTCCGACGATGGCTCTTATCCCCAGCATCGTTGATGGTCTGTAGGGGACAAGGCAACGCAAGGGGAGTATCACCAATAGAAGCAACGACACCAGCCACAGACGGAACCACCGTAGAAGGCATGTCGACGACGGGAGCAGAAGACAGCACCACAGCTTTCACGCGGCTAAGGCTAGTAGAGGATCTCAAAATTTGAGAGAATTTTTTGATGCAATGAAATTTTATTTATTCTTTAAATAAATTCAAATATCTCTTTAATGATTATTTTACACATTTACAAAAAAATGGTTTAAAAAAACAAAAAGAATTCTGAATATGAAAATTATAGATCGGAGAGTTCCTCTTTCAAAGAGAAAGTCGAATCGATCCTCCACTCCTTGCAAAAAAATCCATGAAATTTGTAGATATGAGAGTTCCATGATGTCCTTATGTTCGAGAGGGACGTCTTTGTGGATTAAGCGTTGGGAACCAAAGACATGAGAGTCCCGGTAAATAATGTTGGTGAAAGGAGGGATGGTCAGAGGAGCCGACGAGGTTGTGAACATGGAGGAGAAAGGAAAATTGGGGGTGTTTTGGAGAAACTTCTGGGGCATTCCGACGACGGGATGCGACGCCTGTGGAGGGTTTTTGTTCGTGATGTTTGAAGCTTCACAACCCTTCAGCAAGCTCGTCCATATCTGCATCTTCTCCGACGAAGAACATACGATGGTTGAAGCTTGTTGAAGAGAAAGAGAAATCAGACACGGGATAGAGTTAAGAGTCGTAGGAGATCTATATTTTTTTATTTGTTCCAGATTTGGATGATTTGTTCCTCATTCCTGGGTTAAATGAACAATATTTGTGGATAACGAGAATCGAGCTCCAATGCCGAAACTCCTCTCGTTCAAAACCTTTGGTTTCACTCTTATTGCACTGTATGCGGAGTACTGTGCAGCTTTTCCAAAGGAAGAGACGACCCGCAAATCAAAGGTAGTCTCGGGTAAGAAGGGGTTTTCAACCCGGCGTAAGAAGAGATCGACCAAAACTGGTTCTCCTGTGGCTGGGAAAGGAGTAGAGCCGGCCGGGATTGGTGTGGAGGTTACAGCCGATGCCGGAATATCAGTTTCCGGGGAAGTCTTGGTTCCTTCTCAAACCACCACCGAGGCGACCAAGGAGGCGCCAGGATCCTGATCGAAGGATTCATCTCCGGCACGGCAAGAGGTATCAGGAAACCGGCAAGAGCAGAGAATCAATCTGGTGCCAGGTGCACACCGGAGTCCGTCTAAGGAGGCTGACCTCGCCCAGGTAATTTCGACCAAGGTGTACATTCGTAATCTACCTTTTGAGACATCTGAAGACTGGATTCGCCGCACTTTTGGAGCATTCGGAGAGGTAACGGGATGCTCTGTTCCGAGCCGGGTAAACAGGGGCGGAAAGAAGTTCGGATTCGTCTCGTTTTCGTCTTCAGAAGCCGCTTCAAAGGCTGTGGAAACCTTCAACGGATACAAGATCAATGGGTACGTGTTGTTCTTAGCTTTGGCTTGGCGAACGGAAACGCTTCCGGCGACCACCGTTACAGAGCAGCTTCAAATCAGCGAATCGCATCCAGTTGATTCGATTTCACGTGATTTGCGGCACAAACTTGGTGACGAACGTGATTTGCGGGATTGCGCGTTAAGTTGCAGAGATCGGTTTCCTTGTTCTGATCTGCGCGACTTGAGCGGAGAAGATGAAGCAAACGCAGCCGGTTTTTTCGTTGCAGACTCATCTGGTTTTGGGCCTCAGACCCACACGCAAGTAAGCACAGCCCAAGTTCAGCAAGACTTGGTGCAGGGTCTTGAGCTGGGTCCGGTTATGGGATCTAATTCAGAGGCCCAGAGAGCTGGATTATCTCACTCGGGATCGGGTACGGGTATGGTTCACCCGTTCTCAGATCTTTTTGGGGAACGTCAAAGTCCGTGGAAGGAGGTTCTCCTTCAACCTCCTCCATCGAAAAATGTGGTCGTCCAAAGAAGAGTGATTTAAAGAAAATTGCTCCTCCGAATGTAATTTATCAGACAAGGGCTAGAACCTCGGCTGATAACGGAGGCAATTCAGATAGCATCGTGATTGATATAGCTAAGAAGGACAGTTCGGGTAATTGGAGCTTTTGCACGAAAGTCAGTAAAAGAGTTTCGACGATTGTACCTTTGAATTCTGCAGCTGCAACTCAAGGTCTTGAGGAAGTAGCCAAGGATTGTGAGAAGGTTGATCGCACTAACCAGACTTCAGGGGAAGAGCCATTACCTATCACGGTTTCTAACCGGTTTCTGTGTTTGAATTCGGGCAGGGATTAGACAAGCAGGCCGTCAAGTAGCGGGTTTCCTGTCTTTTTCTTGCCTTGTTCTGTTTGTTTTTTTTGTTTTCTTTGGGCTCTGTGTAGCTGTTTCGGTTGGGGAAAACATCCTTTCCAAGGATCGTTTTCTCGCTCTGTTTTTACTTTTTGTAAAACTTTGCTTAATAAATTTTTCGCTTATCAAAAAAATATATATTTGTGGATGGTGTGGCTCGATTTTGTGGAGGGGAGACATAAGGGTTGGTGTTGAACATAATTGCCGGACTCATGGTTTTAGAGATGAGGATAGATGTGGTGTGTCGTTGATTTTGTGGATATGATGATATATTAGGTTTTGCTTTTTATTTATTTACTCTTATTATTATTATTATTATTATTATATTTATTCCTATAAAAAATATATTTACAAATAAATAATATAAAGAATTAAATTTTTTATAGTTTTAAAGAGTAATAATAAAAATATTTCAAATGAATTAATAATTTAAAAAATGGAAAAATAAAAGGGAAATGAACTTAAGAAAATTATTAATAAAAAACTACTAGGTTAATAGAAAATAATAATTTTTTATTAATTTTAGATAATGAAAAGAATTAAAAATATGTGTAATGGTATTTTCGTAGTTCTTTAAACGTCAATGTTGATATTAGGGTTAAAAGGATAAGGGCATTTTCGTCTTTTCAAGAAAAAGTAACCGATCTTTTGACCGAAAAACTAACTTGATACTTTTTTAAAAGTTGTGTATACTTATATGTGGCTTTTTAAAGTCTACCCTTAAAACTATGAATCTAAATATGAATCTTCAAATAATATAATTTTTTTTTATTGGACGAGAAACATGACATATATTAGTAACTGGTGCTAGAATGTCTTGGTTTTGTACTAAAATGTGTGGTAAAAAATAGGATCATTTATCGAAAAATAATCTATGGAATTCATGTATGAGTCTCGTTGGGCTTGACAATAATGAAACTCGTGGGTACTAATATACACTATAAACTATAAAGGTTGCGCTGGAAAACAAAATCAACTTGATCAAGGTACAAGCCAAGAGAAGGAGAAACCCTAAAAATTATTACAATAAGAAGAGGTATTACGAAAGTTTTATTTCGTGATTAAAGAAAACAATAAGTAGAGTTGACTTTATATACCTATCCCATCGAGCAGTATTGTCCAGGATCCAGAGAAATGATTTTCTCATAGGAGATAAATATGCTCAACGGAAAGGAAAATCAGAGGACTTGAACATGAACAATTATTTGAATATGAGTTCTTAGTCCCAAAATCAAAAAGATAACTAGGCACAAGCTTGTTTCTAAGCTTTTTTAATCTTTAGGGAGCATCAACTGGTTAAATAAATTTAGTCATATATCATGAGATAATAGAGACAATACGTTGGGTATGTCTTTTTTTTCCAGTTAACCGGTGTGTTTCAATACCAATACCCTTAATACTTGAAAATTCTCACCTAGATATTACCTTGCGTCGTTGGTGTTGGTTATGACGGTTTCTTATTTTTAGTTATATGTGATTAATCCTAGTTAGAGTCTATATTTAGTATTTAAAAATCATTTATAAGTGGAAAATTTTCTAGAAGTTGATGATAATAATAACTATAAATACACAAGATCACATGTAAGCAAACATAATTTGATGTAATTGTCTAGAATTATCTTGAACTTTATCAAATCCAAACTTGACTTGAATATAACATATTTATGGATACATGTCAATCCTTATATTTGGATTTGTTGTGTAGAATTCTAGGGACACTATCTACTAAAAACCAATGATTTAATAGAAACTAGGGATTAATTGTGACCACAAGATTATAATAAGTGAATGGGTGAGATTAGAACATCTAATTAATGGCATACGTGTAAATAAATATAGCTGAAAATGTATTTTAGACATTTTAAATGGAAAGATAAAATCTGTTTTTTTTACTGTACGGTTATTGTAGGAAATTAATTGTTTCATTTGGATGAACCAAATGTTTCATCTGCTGTTTTTATATCTGAATTAAATGTTTCATTTGGTGGAACTAAATGTTTCATCTCCTATTTTCAGATTTGATTTTGGTAAACTTCCATTTTGTTTAATCGTGTTTTCCATTTGATACGAGTTTCTCATTTTGCAGTGTTTCATTCGAATGAATATGGTGTTTCACTTATCACACTTGATTTGGAACTAACTTATAACTCTGAGCATAATGTTACATTTTCTACAATATGGTGTTTCATTTCGACATACATGATATTTCATGTGGTATGAGTTTTGAGTTTTTCATTTTAATGGTGTTTTATTTCGCTGAGATTCGAGTTTTATTTCGCTGAGTTTTATGTTTCATCTTCCTGAAAGATACAAAATGGTGTTTCGTGATGGCGTTTCATACATAGAAAATGAATGAATAAACCACCATTCAACTCAAAAAAGTACTCAAATTTCTATAAACCATATAAATCTAACATGACCTCACAACCTGTGTTACACAACTTAATCTAACACGTGTTTCATTTACCTAAACCTAGAGCTTCATTTCCCTAATCCACAAAACCCATTAATAGTGTTTCATTTCCTGGAAGCTAGTGTTCCATACATGTATGACATTGGCATACAATCAATTTCAACGATTCTCGATCCATATATCTTACAGATTAGATGAACCAAACCAGATTGTAACAAAATCAAGTAAATTACCCAACAAAACCATAATTGCAATCATATAGTACAAACCCAGATTGTAATAGGATTCAGTAAGTGAATCATTTTAACTACGAAGAACCTAAAATTACAAAACCCACAATCCTTCATCCCTCATCAAAAAACTCTGAAGCACCTACAAATACAGAACACATAATCCCTCAAATATTAAAGGAATAGAAAATTGAAACTCAGCTTGTTTGATGCACCCAGAAACATAAATCGAGCACCTTTAGTTGAGGAACACCATTGCGGCCCCGTTAGAAACGTCGGAGACGTCATACGAAAAGAAGCCCAAAATCAATGGTAACCCAATTTAGCAAGCAACGCTGGTGAACCAAAACAGAAACCCCATTCCCCATCCCCAAATCATCGAAACCAACTTAGCGAACACAAAACATCATTCTTAGCCTCTTGCGGATATACGATGAACAACAATAAGAGGGAAGCACATGGTGAAAGTTTGTGAATCTACGATGAACACCGGCGAGAAGAAAAAGACAGTGGAGGAGAGGAGAAGTACGTTGGCACCTCTATGGAACCACCTCTCTAGTCCACATCTACGGTGATATATGAACCACGCCGAGCGACCATGGATGGCAGAGGACGGCGTCGATTGTCGATGGAGGATGACGGTTGCGGTTGCCGATGGTATAGGATGGTGGTTGCAGTGAATAGCGAGGCGGCCGTCTAAAGGTCAATTGTAAAAACCGATTGAGAGGCATGGATCGTAGTTGTGTGTTTGGAGAGAATGAAAGAATGTAAATTAGGGTTGGGTAATTAATGTCATAAATGGACGAATGTGACCTCTATTAGAACTGAAAAGTCATAAGTAAATATGGAATTGCACAATATTACAGATCATGCCATTACTATTATATATAGGGTAAATTACGTTTACATACCCCAAACTATACGCGTTTAACGGTCTACTACTCCAATGTTCATTCGTAACAATTACCTACCTCGAACTAACGTTTAGTAACGACATCACCCCCTTTCCATCCATGACTGTTAATTTTTGAGTAAAATGACGAAAATACCCTCGATTGTTATCCAGATTTACATCCTTATACCATTCAAACCCTAAAACTTGTTTTTTTATTATTAAATTAGAAATAAATGAATTATTAATTTTAAATTTTAATGTTTCAAAAAATAGATTTTAATTTTTTATGTTCTGATTTTAATTTTAAATGATTATATAAATATATTTATATATATATGTGTGTGTTTAACAAAAAAAATTGAGAAATTAAGAAACAATCATATATATATATATATTTACACACATTTAAGAAAAAAAATAAAAGAATCTATAAATTTTTGTTAATAATAATATTATTAATTTCTGATTTTATATGTTTACAAAAAATTAAGAATTTAAAAAGAAAAAGAAAAAAAGACGATGCTCGTGAAAATTGACTTCCCAGATCTACACGATTTGTTGAGCCATCAAGCTTCATCCATGATCATATCTATACGTTTAGCTCCGGCGTTGGTGAGACCTCGCCGGCACGGAGCGAAACTTGCCATAGATCCACCCTCACCGGCGGTTGAGACCTCAACCTCGTCTCAGATATGTGTCTTCGCGCGGCGGCTCTGGATGTGGTTCAGAGGAAGAAGAAGCTCAAAAAACGATTTCGTGTGTACATTTCTGAAATCAAGGAGCTCGGGACCAGATCTACTGTCGTCGTTGCTTCCATGGCTTCCGGCGACCGAGATTGGTGAATACCCAGTACTTGAAATTTTGTTGAAGGATGGAACCTCTCATGGGTCTGTGCCTGTCCCTGTGCCAAGCTTTCCGGACGCACTCGTACGACCTGACCTGGACTCGGCATCTTCGAAAGACCCAACTCAAAGCTCTGTCGAAGAAGAAAGGTCAGCTTTTTATTGACCCTTTTGGGTACTGTCTGACCTTTCGATTCCGAGCTCGGAAATGGAGTTTTTGGATTTGTGGGGAGCTTTACCTAATCAGACCCAATTGGTGCAATGGAGAGAGAAGAAGAAGCATAAATTTAGGAAGAAGAAGAAGCATAATTTTTTTTGAAACGGAGAAGAACAGATCTAGTTCAGGTATAATAAGGGTAATTGATTAAGGGTCATTGGTATTATTTAATTAGTTTAATAGATATATTATTTTATTAATTAGTTTATTACATAGTTTATTTTATTTGTAAGGGTAATTAAAATTGTTTTTATATAAATAAATGGTAAGGGTATTTTCGGAATTTTTTAAAAAATGAATAGTGAACAGATGGAAAAGTGGATGGGAGGTACCAACGTTAAATGCGTATAGTTTGGGGTAGTCAAACGTAATTTACCCTTATATATAATCTCATCAATTCAAATCACTTCATCCAACAGTTAAAATTAGTTCTATTGAAAAATAGGTTTTTAGTGGATTGTATACCTAGAATTCTATACATTAAATCTTATCCATCGAGGGTGTCTTGTTAGAAATTCATCTCCATCATCCATCTTAATTTTTTTAGTGTTATAAATAGATGTTGAAGCTCATTTCTCAATATCATCTAATATTATTTTTCTATGAGAAAATTTACTTATTTTCGTATTATATTATTTCATAAGAAAAAAAGACATCGATCAAGTTTTCGCTTTAAGCCCTAATAATCATTAGGCTGACCTTGGTTTCCGCCAGTACCATAACAACGAATACGATTACCTCTAATAGCCCTGCAGTATTAGACTCCGAAGAACAACAAGATTTTCCCATGATGTTTAAAAAAACGCACTCTCTCTCTAAAAAAATGCTCTGACCTCTCTTTACCTCGTCTTCTCCGCTCAACCCTTGTTCTCCCTTGATCGGCGGCGATTTATGTGGCTTCGGCCATGGAAATTGCCGCAGGATACCGTTTCTTTTACCCCCTACTTTCCCCCCTCTTCGTTTGCTCTCTTCCTTCTCCTTCCTCCATTCTCAGCCGCCGTTATCGGAGTCTGAGGGGGTCTCCTCCGGGATCCTCTTACGACGTTGGTGGCTCCGGCTCCGCCTCTCACCCCTTCTTCAGATTTACTCCATTTCTCTCTTCCCAGCGGTACCTTTCGTCGCGTTTCCTTCCTCTCGCCCCAGATATGATTTTCTAGGGTTTAGATGCTAACCCCTTCTCTCTCTGTTTGCTCCGATGATGGAGTGTCCGACGATGTCCGAGTTGATGTCTGGTTAGACATCGAGGGAGAAGACTTGGGTTAGATCTGGATCGCTGGAGACAGAACTGTTGGTGGGTGGAGGGGTCTTGGAGCCGCCGGTTTCTACGCTTCACCTATTTCGTTTTCATCCACTCTACCTCCTTTCTTGTGCATCTCGCCCTCTTCCCCGGGGGTTTTCTCTGGGTTTGTAGTGGGAGCTTCTTCTTCAACTTCCATCGAAAATCGGCGCTCTTCCTTGAAGCTGCTCGTCAGGCCTTTGGGATATCGAGCTCGTATTTTTCTAGTCGGTGTCTTGCTCTTCTACAGGATGTGGGTCGCTGCTTCACAACAACACCTCTGGTCGCTGATCGGCGCGGTTTTATTGGGTCTTGCCTAACTGGTTTGCGGAGGAGGTAATCTGATATCCCATTTTCCCTTTATTCCTCCTTTATCTTCGTCTTAGAACGGAGTGTTGGGTGACTGTTTTCCCCGGTACTGGCTGGAAGTCTATAACCCGATTTGGGGGTTTTGGGGAAGGAGGGTGGGTTTTTTTAGAGGGTAATGGTTGTTTGCTCGGTATCCTGCGATACTGGTTCTCACCTGTTTAGGGTCCCCTCCTTGTGCTGGCTGGAGGGGGGTTAATCTTAGGATAACTGAGGACCGAGCATCGGCTATTTCCCTCTCTACAGGTCGTTTACGGGGGGTGGAGCTCTCTTCTCCTCCCCTCGCTTTCCTTTTCTGTTTTGTTGTTTGTTGGGTCTGTATTGTTTTCTTAATGGTTGTAATATCTGCTTGGTAATATTTGGAAATAATTAAAATTTTAATATTATTAAAATGGCATATTTGGAAAAGTTGAAAGGTAATGAAGGATAATGTTGTAATTTCATTAATTCTTAAGTTATGAAAATCCAATGGCGTGATTTTGAAAATTTGATTGTTAGTTAGGGGCATTGTGAACTTTTTACCTGTTTTGAACGGAAAAATAATATAAAGTTAACGTTGGGTACCAAACGGAAAATAAATGTTTGTCGGAGTATTATAATACAAGAAAAACAAGCAAGAGTATTATAATACAAATACATTTTTACCAGGATCTTATAATAAAAAATTTCCCTTAAATTTATGTATCAATTATCATAAAGATGTATAAATATTGAACAAAACTAAATTGAATCAACCAAACAGTCTCATACAAATGATAAAAAAAAAAAAAAATTTGAAGCTCTTACTTTGACGCAGGCGGAAGGGCAAGATCTGTCTCCTACTTCCTGGATAGTTTCGCCGACTGTTACTATTTCTCAGCCTACTTGACCTATTCTCTCCTGTTTAGTGCTCCTCCCCTTTTTGAGTCGCGCTCTTGTTTTCTTGCTTCTTTCGACCTCCAGGCATTTGTCCCTTTTTTGGGTGTTGTTGTTGGATTGGTGGTATGTGGTTTCCTTCCCGGAACTCACACCACTTTTAAATGCAGTAATTTTTTCTGATAATTTTTTTTACGGTGAAACGTAAACCATATAGGGTAGGGCGTAACATCCCAGGGTTCCAGATATATGTTCAGGTCGACCGTAGTCCATCAGGCGCTCATGGACCCGTAGAAATAGTCTGTATGTGTTCGTAGATATTAACTCAGGAGATCCCCGTACCTACATTTCAAAGGTACAAAAAATAAAATAAATATTCCAACAAACGAAAGGAACTAACCAAACCAAACTAAAGTAATAAAAAATATAAGGGTAAACTACAAATGCATACCCTTAAGTATGCACGTTTAACCGATGAATACCCTGAAGTTTAAAGTTAACTGATGCATACCCTGAAGTTACGAGTTGTAACTCAAAACCCCTTCTATCAGCTAAAATGACGAAAATACCCTTAGTGATTTTTTTAAATAATATTTTAAAAATATAAATGAAGTGATTTTTTAAATAAAAATGAAGTCAATTAATAAGTAAATATATATATAACAAAAGTAATTTTTAAATAATTTTTTAACATAATTATTGAAGTGTAGTTGAGGGTATTTTCGTCATTTTAGCTGACATAGGGGTTTTGAGTTACAACTCGTAACTTCAGGGTATGCATTAGTTAACTTTAAACTTCAGGGTATTTATCGGTTAAACATGCATACTTAAGGGTATGCATTTGTAGTTTACCCAAAAAAAAAAAAACTTGAAACGAGTGCTCTGTTTGCGGCTTTCCAGTAACTTCCTAGCACCGGTAGTCCCGGGTCTGTGGGTATAGTCCGTAGTCGGACCCTCCCACCCCGCCGGGTCTTCTCATTCTTCCAAAGGAGGCTGTAACACCTCCGTTTGTAGATCCTCCTCGTCCCTCAGCTTCGAACAGATTAACGGAGCTCCGATGTGTCGCGAGGCCGCGACGTTGCTCTCCCCGAATCAGCATGGGGCAACCACAATTTCGGCCAGGCCGGAGACTGTGCCTGCTCACGCCGGCGAGGCTGCATCTCAGTTTGCCGGTACTCGGTGAGAAAAACTCCGACACAACGAGGATCGGATGTTGTTGTTCAGACTGCAGATTTCCCGACATGACAAACCCCGGCATGGAGTGTCCACGAGGCGGATCGGACGGTGTGAAGGCCCCCATATTTGCCGGACCCGAGAGGGAAAATGGTGAGGGGAGATTCATCACCGGAAAAATAGTGGGGGAGGGTTGGGGCGGGAGCGACAGTACACCATGGTCAGGATCCATGGTGTTCGATATTTTGGCATGGTCGGCTTCCATTAGTTTGGTGGGGGAGAGGTTGAAGAGAGGTCGAAGTGGGGAGAGAAGCTGCGATGGCAACGGAAAGGAGAAAGAGAGGCGGCTGCCGTTCAGCTAGAAATCCTTAGGTTCTATACAAATGATAAATTAATTTAACTTAAAATAGAATATCATTATAATTCAAAGTTCTACCCTTAAAAAGACAATGTCTCACTCCCCGAGTGAAATGTGGAAGTGAAACATTGAATCATTTTGGGGTTAAGGAACTTGTAGCAGGATTCAAAGTATAGGATGAATGAATATAAGAATGGTCAACAAAATCTATAATCATCTGTCATTCAAATCATCAGTTTATCATCTACCTAACTAGGATTTGACACTTCCTTCTAAAATACATTTCGGTTTTTTAAATGCATTCCTAAAATCCTCCCTCCATAGTTTCCCCAACACCAATTATTTAAGTCACTTATATTGATTAATTATTTGTTAACAAACATACATAAATCTCTTTAGGTGTACTTTTTTGTACAAACTTAGAAGACAACATTTAAATAAACTCAAACGTATGAAAAATTCTTTAGCCAATCGGATTTGTATTTCTCATGGGCTATTAACTTGATCTTCTTATATTTTTGGAAAAAAAATACACGACTTATGTCAATTCTAAGACATAGTTATTACAACATACTTATAAAATAACTTTTAAGTTTTAACACATATGGTTCATCATATTCATATAACATATATAAATCTCTAGTGAGTGTGATGTGGGGTATATAAATATTTAATTAACTAATACTAGCTAAAACATTCTTACAACTAATTCTAACAAAAATACCGGATATTCCAAAATAATTTGATTATTAAATCATCTCAAAGACATAGTTTTGTTGTATAGGAAACAAACAATTTTAATGGGATTTTCGAAAATTCACACAAGGAGACTGTCTATTGGGTAATTAGCAACTTTTATTTGAGGGGCCATTTGTTTATTATATTGAACGGCTCCCAAGAAAACGGAATCAATTAATTAACAATGTTTCACCACTAATGGTCTCTATTATATGTTATTATACTAATTTGTTAGGTCAAGAGTGAAGACAAAAAATAAAGCAGACAGTTGTCCAGATGATCAATATTCTAACCAACATACATATATAAAATCATATCCTAAAAACATTAATGGGTATTTTAATCATTGGTTTTGTAGTTTAGTTTAATTAAATAAGTCCAGAAACTCCTGTTGTTATCATCCACATGCACATTCCTTTGCTAATTAATTCAACAAGACCCATTTGATTTCTATTTATAAGGATCATTACCTACTAAGTGCACTTGCAATGGGCTAAATTGGTTGTTGCAATACTATATTATTAAACAAGAAACCTCTTTTTGAGCTTTTTCATGGTTTTGATAGATCATGGGGTTTAATTTAAAACAAATGTTACACCAATTAGATCCTCTCACTCCCATTTTCCACTAGCATGATTATATTAAGTCCCTGGGGGCAATGTTTCAACAATGTCAACGGGTCAAGAAGCCAGTCAAATGTTCACACTTCAACCTTAACATTGGTCAAAACCTACCACCACTAGAGCAAATAAGGAAGAAAGGTCAACCATGTGATAAGCAACCGTTAAGCTTGAACAAGACTTGGTCTAACGTATAAGCAATACAAAGTAGATGAAACAATAAGGTTTTAACCCTAAAATACACGTAATTTGTAAAACCTAGACACATAATTAAGCTTTTGATTAGAAAAATATATATTATATATAAAAGAAATTGTTATTACGTAAAATTATAATTAGACTTTCAACTATCAAGAAGTTATAAATTGATGAAGCGAATATTTCAACCATGTCAACTGAGATTAAGAAGTCAATCAAATGTTCTAACTTCAATCTCAACGTCAGTCAAAAACCATCCACCACCAATGCAAATAAGAAGAAAGGTCAACCATGTGCTAAGCAATTCATGATTCAACTTGAACTAGACCTGATCTAATTTATAAGCACATTCAAACAATAAGTAATCACAAGAAATATACAATACAAATGATATCAAACAATAAGAGTTTAACCCCAAATTACATGTTTATTTAAACCTTTTTTTATTTGATAAACGATTATATCAATTCATAATACCCAAATACAATGAAGATGTAGTGTTTTAGATCAACTACACAAAAGAAACAAAGAAACTATTGTTGCTCAAAACACAAGCAACAACACAAAAACTAAAGGCAGAAAAAAAAAACCCTTTCTAGGTAGATACATTATTAAGCTTTTGAATAGAACAACAATGTTGTATGTATACAAGATCAATATTGGTTAAAACAAAATAAATGGCAAGATACAATGAATGAGTGGAAGCATGAAACATCCACAACAAAGACAGTTATGTCGCTAATAGACGAAAATGGGTAACGAAACAATTTTTCTCTCCCTACTCTTACGTTAATGGATTCATCACTGCATGCGATTTAGAGATTCGCCTCCCCATTATAGTTCACCGAATCAACCCTATTTTTTCACCAATTAGATCCTATAGAATCAACATCTATTATGACCGCTTTTAAAGATTTATACAATATCAACAAACCTCAGGTTAAATCATCAAATTAGGAGTGTTGTTGAGATGGGTTTTGTCATATACATCAAATAATTAAATTGAAGATTAGAGATGAGCCAAGAAGGTGTTGCTGGTGGTGGCTAGTGGAGGCAACATTGGAAAGGACAGCTCAACAGAGAAAACACAAAAAGGGGGTCCAACTCCAAATCCCATTATTTGCTATGAAGTTGTTGATTCCTGAGACCCACTAAAAACAATAAAGGGTGAAAAGGGTAGAGAATCAAAACCCAAAAAGAGTGACAGAGATGAAAAGAACAAAAAGAAAAGATGGTGATAAAGAGAAGCTGTAAATTTCTATTCCATTCCAATAAAAAGCCAATTTCACTTCTCACTTGTTAGTTAGACTTGTATTGTACAAATCCCAAAAGGGTTAGCTTCTAACTTTAACATCAACATTAACACTCTCTCTTCTTCTCCATAGCAGAAGCAGTTGAGTATTTGAATTGAATTGCAAAACACACTAATTATAGGCATCTGATTCCACATATGTTTCATGACCCAATTTGTGAAATTCAATACTAATATTTTGGGGGCTGAGAGCAAATACATACACGGATACGTATAATATACATAATCAATTACACTTACACAGACAGATTGTAGTCTTCTTCTTCTTCTTCTTCCTCCCTTCCTAATTCCCCCAAATGCTACTGCTAAATTATGTATGTGTAACCCTAATTCGTTCATATAAATACTTCAAATTATATTTGATTTCAGTGGAGCCTTAGGGAAGGAACCTGTTCACACCGTCTTCTCTTTCCTTCAATCTCGCCTCACTGCTCTCGCCGCCGCCGGAGCTTCCGGGCAAGCTCCCGCACTTCTGACACCGCGCCACCACCAGGATCTGCCGGCACGACGGGCACGAGGAGTGCGATCCGAGCCACGTGTCGATGCAGGAGACGTGGAAGTTGTGGCCGCACTGCGGGAGCACGCGGATCTCCTCTCCGGCGGCGAACTCCGCCAGGCAGATCGCGCACTCGGAGAATTTGGCCGGCGCCTCCGGGGAGAAGGTCTGCTTCGGGAGGGCGCGGAGCACCTTCTTCTTCAGCCCCTTGTTCGCGGCCGGCGGGGGGAGGGCGGCGCGGTTGGAGGCGGTGCCCCCTCCGGTGAGGCGGCGGAGCCAGGCGCAGCGGGCGACGGCGACGAGGCCGAGGACGCAGATGAGGGCGCAGAGGAGGGCGGAGAGGATGACGACGAAGTCGGAGTTGACGGGGCCGGCGGTGTCGGGGTCGTCCGCCGGAGAAGACGATGGGGAGTTCGAGGAGCTGTCGGCGAGTAGCCGGAAAAAATGACGAGTCATGTGAAGAGGGAGAGAGAGAGAGGAGCTGTTTAGGTGTGCGTTTATTCAACTGCGAGTGTAACGTTTATGATTATCTGTGGGTAATGTAAAGATATGGCTCGGTACTTATAGGGAGAAATATGTAACATATCGAATTTACATTATTACCCTTTACTTTCAAAGATATCTTCATCGCTGCCCCATATAACGGCAGTGGGAGGAGGTCAAATTACATGCTTGCACATGTCTGCTCCGCTATTGTCGGTTCAATTCAGTTTGTAGACAGTGTTATGTTATGTAACTTATTACAAAAATAATTATTATTACAAAAGGTATGTTTATTCAATTTTTCTACCGCCCAGCAACTCATTTATTTGAACATCAATATTATCTTAATTATTTATTTTATTTTAAAACTCTGAAATGGTTGACTTCATTTTACCGGATAAGTCTTCACTTCATTCAAGACATTGACAATTTTATATGATAAAGATAAATCTTAAAAAGGATAATGATAACTACATCTTTATGGTAGATAGCTTTATTTAATGTATCGTTTCTTAGAGTAAAACTCTCATATTTGTAATCTTTTTCTTACAAAAAAGTTGTAACACTCAGTTTACTTTTTCCCCTAATATAAAATTTAAATTTTCTTCATTTTAATATAGAAGATCATGTCTTCTAATTCAAGATCTAAAACCATCTAATTTTTAAAATAAAATGTTGTGTACAGTTTACAAAAAAACGCCCAATAGTTTCCAATTTTAGAAGATTTTTCTTGTTTAAAGGTCATACATAAGCATTTATAATATGAATAGTTACAGGCATGTAACCAGAGAGTGTAGATAGGTGCAACACTTGTTTTACAAAAAAAATATATTTACCCCCGTTTTGTTTGACATATGACTAACTCAAGAAGAAAAATATCAAAGAGTATGTATTATTCAGTCGTTAGATGATAATAGATTAAATATTGGTCCTTTTTTGCCCTCAAAAAGACATCCTAACGCCAAGACTTAGTTTTCATATAAACGATTTTGAGTTCGATAACGTTTGGGACAATAAATGCATTTAATCCGTACATGTGTCTGCGTATTTGTTTCTGCTATGTTGCACCATTTGATGCATCATTTGAGATTTATTGTGGATATAAAAGTTGTTGGCAAATGATGGAATGAAAAGGGAGAAAGTGGCTTGGGAAGTCATTGGTAGTGGATCCTTGAAAACAAAGCAACAAGAACAGTTACACGCTTGTTGTCATATGTAACTCATTTGTCCCCTAACGTTAGGTTCTCCATACGTGGTACGACGAAGCTTCCTTCACCCACTCTTATGTATACGTACTAGAAACTAGAGCCATGAAATCATCACTCAAAACCCATGTCTTTCTCATGTCACAAAACAAGCGCACACAAAAAGCTCCGTATAACAAGGTTTCAATCCTTAATTCAATTTTTTGACAAAATTAATGAATTACCAAAGGAATTATCTTGTTTTGGCTTCCAAAAGATGGATTGGGTATATCGGGAAGCATCAACTTCATGGCCCTCTAATTATAGAGCAATTTATGGTCACTTAATTGACTTCACTCACCCAAAATTAAGGGCCTACCATTACATAATTTCCCTTGTATAAGACATTACTGATCCCACTTGCCTTTCTCAATTCTAACCATTTTCAAACCCACACGCAATTTTGCACCGACCCGTAACTATAATGCCGCCTCATCCCATTTCAACTATACCGATAAATCCCCTCAATCAATCACTTTTACATTATAATTAAATCAGAAATAAAATTAAAATTTTATCGGCTTAGAACTTCAACGGTCATAGGACGAGAGCCTCTTGTATTGGATAAGCCAATCTGTAGCTAGACTCTGCCACGTGGCCAAGTGCCCCACGTGGACAGTTGAGAATCCTGAATCAACATGAAAGGGGAGAGCTACAAAAATATCTCTCATTCTGGGACTTTTGACCGAGAAAACATTTATATAAATCTCCGAATATATACCATAATAATATCAAACTCTATTGGAGCAACAGACAAAGTAAAGAGGCTTCGAGGGGAAAGTGGTCAGGGAATTTTTTCAAGAGACCTGGTTATATTCAAAGCCTAACCTCAGTTGCTCACCAAACTAAACCAACCAATCATGATTTGATTTCAAAGAGGAGAATAAATAAAGTGGCGCTTTAAGGGAACGGCTCTAATAATGACACTGATCTGGTGTGGATCCACCAAGAACAGATGCAATATCCCAACATATACAGTAGAGGTCAGTACCTGAAGAGGAACCGGTTGTGGGGTCTTGAAACCATTATGGGAGATAATAGCTGATTAGGAGATGTTGTTGGACCCTGCTCTGTCAGTGGCTAAATCAAAAAGGAGAAAATGAAACTTCAACTGGCGCAAGAAAGATTAGATGCCGTGAATTGAGTTGTATGTAGTATAACAACTGTTTTGCATCATAATTGAAAAACAAAGATATGTGTTTTGCTGCTTTTGCAGTTACAAGTCTTGTTGCTTAAGAACAACGAGTGAGGGGGAGAGAGATTTGACTTCACTCAGAGGTCAAATCTCACACTCCATTTACCATTCATGTCAGCGTTGAAAGACCAGTTGTTTTCACGGATCTGCATGTATGGGACCTGAAATAACTTGATTTTAGAATGCAGAAATTGAAACCACTCAAATGGAATTTGAATCTTAAGGCCACTGATGTGTAAGTTTCTCAGTTCAGACAAACAAAAGATGTTGGATGATAAGTTGATCACTAAGGAACAATTCAAGGAAATTTAGTAACATTGGCATGTGCATACACATGAAAACCTACAACTGAAAGGGAATATACCTTGTCAGACAATTCCAAGCCAATTTTGAGCCTGAGGTCTTGGTCTTTCTGAAAATTCAATATGCTCCAACTAACCTCCGCACCACCTCTTGGCTTCCACTGCCATAGAAATAGAGAACATGTAAGGGGCATTAAGTAAAACATCATAAGAAACACCAAGGAATTATGCTTTGCTAGTAATAAGTTATAAATATATTTACTTCACAAGTTTACTGAACCATTTATTGCTTCCAGCCACCTTAATTGCCAAGATTATATAAGGCAACCAAAGTTGAGCCAAGTGGTAAGGAGCTCCCTTCTACGTAAGTGAGATCCTGAGTTCGAATCTTGGTGCAGACATATTAGGTTAGAGGTCCAGAGTTCGAAGCTTGGTAAGACAACTTAGGTTAGGGATCATACTAGGAATTGCTGATAAGAAAAGCATTAAGACCAAGGTAGCAGGACCATCAATTCTCCGAAACCAATCACATCTATAACCAGTATTGAAGATAGAAAAGAATTACCTCGGTAAATTCTTTGTTGGCGTCAGTTTGGCCCTTAATATTGAAGCTCCATGAGCCATCAGTTGTTACAGGAAATGCCTTTTTTCCACGTACACAATATTCAAGCTTCTTACTTTTTCCAATTTGTAATCCAACTCCAAGACTTGCATGTAACTATAATAGTACATAGTTAAAAACAATATTAGTCTATGAAATGCTTTAAGAGATGTTGTGTCGGTGCAGACTATAGGGTGAAAGTTGGAATACATACATCGGGGTAGAAGTGTCTTATCAGCGCACTAGCAAAAGTTGGAGCTCCAGTTTTGGTATCGAGCTCCCCATGAACCTAACATGTAGAAAAGAGAGGAAAAAGCTTAAAACCTAAATTGATTACCACTCAGCCTCTAACACCACCGTGACCACTCCCTATTTAAAATGAAATCGTTACCAAGCCTAAACCCAATATAGATACTACAAATACCTTTTTCTTGTCAAAATTTATCCCCAAAATGTAAACTACCAAAAAAAGAGGACAGAATGAAGGTAATTTGGGTACAATAACATGCAAAATGTACTGTTCACAAAACAAATGTCATGATAGAATCACAAAACTACTGAGTTTGCACATTCTTATTTTCTGCCTTAGAACGAATCGCCCATCCACAGCCTATATAAGTATCACACACATTTCAACAAGAAAACTCTTAAGTACCAACAAATTCAATATTAGTTATAAACCTTACACAGAAATTTGATTATGAAGAAAGAGCCAATAATTATATAGCTTGCTAAATAGCCAATCATCAATTGTAGTATAAATCTCCCACCAGGAATATACATTTTGATTCCTACATGAACAGCAGCCTATTCTATGCATCCATTCTCAGGATATCTTTCTGATAAACTAAATTTTGCAGCTCTGGCACTAGAAACACAACAGAACATAGATTCAAATGAAACACAATGCCTCAACATGCCCACGAAACTAGAAACTACATAGAAAACTTGTACTGGAGTTACACAAACATTACAGAAATGACTGGAAATGAGAGATTAATGAATTTGAAAATAGCTCTCCTCTAATGTTACGATATCAGGTTATAAGCCAAATTCAGTTAAAATTCCTGCCATAACTAGATAGAAGTATATAATAATATCAACATTTCTGTTCGCGTTGCACTACTTTCTCGGGAACCAAACACGGTGAGAAAGAGACAAGTGAATGGATGAATATGGAGGAAAGAGTGGACCTGTAGGCGGGTGTTGGGGTCGATGAGAATCTTCTGCTTGGCATGGAGTCTTAGAGATTTGGAATCCTCAACTAACTTGCGTGATTTCGTATCATTCGCCGCCGACCATGAGGATTTTGAATCACTGCGCAATCTCAGAGACGTCTCCATTTCTGTTGGTGCTTGAAGAAATGAGCTTAGGAGAGTAGCGAGAAGGAGAAGGAAGTGAAACCCTAACGAAAATCGGGAAGTATGTGAAGGCCTGTCTCTGTAGATAGTTGGTGTGGAGGTAGATGGTCAATTCTCCTCTGCTCCGATCCTCTTCCTGCTTCTCTTCTCCGTTTTATCCGTAATATTTGTCTCGTGTTGCACATGGATTCCTTACCTGGATCTTACGATTGGCTTCGGATCCTCTGGGCCCGATACCCATCAGCCCAGAGTTATTAGGCCCCATATCGAAGCCCATTTACAACATGAGCTTTCCGGTGTTGACCCCATCCCCCGCCTGAATAAAATGTAGATTTTTTTTTTTTGAAAATATAGTGTGTCAAATAAGTGGATATGAAACAAATTAGTATATAATTTTCTTTGTCACACCCCTTCATCAACTTTTAGGGTTTCAGAAACTTTAGTTTTGATGGTGGCTCTTCCCCAAGGCCATCGTCGTTTTTTTCGATCTATGTTCGATACTGTTTTTTCGTCGATAAAGCGTACATCCTCTTCATCCTCGCCTACTCGTCCGCTGCTCACGAGAGTCATCACAACCCAATTCCCATCTTCTCCGATTTCTCCAATCTCACCCCCCAACTCCCATCACCACGACCACACTGTCACCAACATCGCCTGTTCCTTTCCCAATTGTTTTTGGGGGGTTCTCGGTTGCTACTGCCTCTTCCCCGATTGAGCTCGGCGGTAATTTTCTACAACCTCCGTCGCCGTCTCTAAAGTCGTGTTTGTCGCCGCCTCTGAAGCCGTCACCACCGTCTCTAAATCCAGCGCTGGCACGTCCTTCTCCCTGGCCTCCACCACTGCACCCTCCTCGACCCCTCTCTCGATTCTGGATCTGGCTAATCGAGTGAGTCTTTTTTATTTTATCTGATTTCAGTTTTGTAAGGTCAAAAACTAGTACACAGAGGTTCAGGGACTTGTACTCTAGGGACTGGCTCTAGGAGGGGTCCTTGGGAAGAGCTCTACCTTCCTTGGAAGAGGGTGATAGCAGGTTCGGTCGCACTCTATAGAGTATGCAGCGTTTTGGGGAAAACCTTGAGCAGCAGTAGTCAGCTTCACCATAGTTTCAGTTCTAGCTTGCTTATATGACGCCTAATCTAAATACCGTCTGTAACGTATCTATTGAAAAAAGGTTCAGTGAGTCATTGCTTTTTCTGTCTGACCTTAGTGGCCCGGGAGCATGTTCCCTGGCGCACATCGATGTTTTAATATGAATATTTATAAAATTGCAACTTTCGCTCAAAAAAAATAGTATATAATTTTTTTATTGCGGTTCACCCGATTCGCTTATCTCTCAAGTATCTAGGATTTATCTACGCTTCTAATGCGTCATCCACCTCCATCTCTCCTAGCATATATTTCTTTTGCATCCTCCACCTTGATTGTAACCCCTCGTCCTTTGTTGAGTCTCGAGATGCCCCTGTGTTTATCACAGGAGGTGACCAACACGAGGAGGAAGGTGTGCGTTAAAAGCACCAACCGAGCCTCATTATCCTCATCCAAACCTGCTCTTTCTGCTGATCTTCTCTCCCTCACCAAACCTCTATCCGATCTGCCTGATCGGCAAGTGGTCTAGCTCTTGTTGTACCGGAAACTAGCAATACAACATGAGGGTTGGTCGAGGGGTGTAGGGAGGGTCGTGGTCAAGGATCTCAATCAAAGAGTCACAAGTTTCTTCTTTTCAACGAGGATCGCGTAGCAAGAGAAAAGTTTAATGTTTCAAACAAGCCCTTTGGGTGTTGGAGGACATGTCACTCCGAGGAGCACCGACGATGCGCTTCGACTATAAGCAGCTGTGGGCCAACGCCCTTGACATTCCGTTGGACATCCGCACGAAGATGATGGGGCTCACCATCGGTCATGAACATCTAACTACCCTAAATTATTGATCATTATCAAAGACATGTAAATGATATGTGACCTATTCATAAAACATGTAAGAAAATTTGATCAATTTATAAAGATATGTAGATGAATTGTGACCAATTCATAAGACATGTAAATATGTGATCAATTCATAATGATATGTAAACAACTTGTGATTAAAACAAAACAAAAAATCGTAATTTAACCCTTTTTAAATCTTTGTGTAGTTCACTGTTGAGGTCAATATATAAGGTATTTTTTTACATTTAATTTTTTATTATTATAATAATAAACCATAGCACTCCTTTGACCATCCACAGTAGCGTCAAATCGTGGTCATTTCGCGTCGTCGAATCGTACGATTTTTAGTTTTTCGACATCGAATCTTCGTTGTAGAGTCGGGTCGGGGTTGAATATTAGATAGCGCGTCTTCGACGTCGAGGATTCTACAGACCTTGACCACGGTCCATTCGACGGATTCGGGCCCAGTTGAATTCGACCCAACGAATCGTGGGTTGACGCGTAGCGAGCTTTTCGACTTTAAATTTCGGAACCAACTTTTCTTCTTCATGCATTCACGATTCCTTCGCAGCATTTTCACTGACGTTTCTCCCATCCAGTAGATTGTCACCGGCGTTTCTCCGATACCGCCATATTCTCATTGACGTTTCCCATACCCAACAGATTCTCACCGGCTTTTCTCCGACACTACCACATTTTTACTAGAGTTTCTGCCACCCAGTAGATTCTTACCGTCGTTTCTCCGACACTGCCACCAAGGATGATACATATGTACCGGAAGTGGGGTAGGCATGAGGAGGTTACATTGGTGTGTGTATGGCTCAAACTATCGGAGCACAGAGTCGCCTATACTGGCGAAGTCTTTTGGGGTAGCATCCGGGCGAAGATTGCCCACGTGACCCGTCAAACTCCAGAGATAGAGCTGTCCGTCGAAAACTACAAATACCATTGGACCGACATAAACCGGAAGGTGAAACAGTTCCACTTGTGTTGTTCGAAGTTGAAGCTCATTAACCAACCTGATCATTCCGATGCCCAGGTTATGGACGATGCAGAGAAGGAGTACGCCGAGAAATACGAACACTACTTCGTATGGAAGCAATGGTGGATCCTCATGCGGGACAAGCCCTGCTGGATACAATCGTAGTGAGTAACGGGTTGTGAGGTGTAATTAGAAGTGGAACGTGTAACAATTAGTAATGATATACACCTAATGTGAGGACATGATTTCAAATTATGTCTTTATGAGTTTGTTCTCGTTAATTGACAAAACTCCATATGCATCAGAAATTAAGAGGTACCATAGTTGTTGAAGAAGAAACTGATGAGAGGAGGAAGGATTTCACTCAAACGAACAGATTCACATTTGTCTTCAAATAAAACATGCTAAAGTTGCCTTAATGGTCAGATGTTTCTTTTTATCTACGAAAAAGATCAAAATTTACGATAATGAAGTTTTTTTTAAGAATCTCCAATAATTTTATTTAGAATATATCGTATTTGTCTATTCCTATTAGAACGTTGAAAACATTAGGTCTATTATTCAATAGTTTTTTTTTTGCAACGGTAATAAGATCAAATTGCATTACTGCCAATTGGTGTTACAACAATACTGAAGTCCTGGGCTCCAGAATATAGTCCGAGTCCCCCTCAAAGTACCTGGCGCTCTTGCACCCGTAGAAAAAGTCTACTTAATCTTCACAGACACAAAACTAATTGAGATCTTATCAGGCCGTCCCACAACCAAAGAGAAAGTCAAACACACATAAAAATCCAAAACATAACACAAGTCCAAATAACATAAAAAGAACTGAAAAGGAAATGAGCCTCCCATGCTTCTAGATTCTTCCCGTGACGAACAAGCACCATCCATCCCGGGTCTAGGGGAATAGGGTCATGACCCCTCCCCCTACCCGGGGTCCTCTCATTTGCTCTGACATGGATGTTTGGAAGCCCTCACCTATTGATCCTCACCATCTTTATCATCCACCAGTTGCCTAGTTGAAAACCCTGACATGTCTAATACCCTCTTCAACTTCGTAGATCGGGTATAACATTAACCTGTCCTACCTTTGCCCTTGTTCGCCTTCATCCTTATCGGCCCCATACCATCATCTGACCCCTCGGCTCCTTATGTTTCCCCCCTCCAGCCATCACAATGATCGTTGGTCTTGCTGTAAAAGCTTGCAAGCCTCATCCTCGAAGATGTTAGCCAAGTCACTGGTCTTTGTGATCCTTGCGAATCCTTTAAACGCTCTTGGAAACGCCTGCTGAAAACCTGGAACCGTCCCATCGGGATGTTCCTTAGCCAAGTCACAAGTCTTTGAAAGAGCCTCCCCCACTCATGTCAGTGCAAGAAAACCCGGGGTGGAAGCATTGAGATTAACTTACCACCCCTTGGTTCCTGAGCCGGGCCGAGAGTAAGAGACGTTAGCAGCTCATCCACAGGAGGCACCCGCGGTGCCCTATGTGCTCCCCAATTCGTACATATGAGGTGGTCCACATTCAGTCCCATTTGTACCCTCAAAGATTCATGGAACCGAATTTCACCTCTCCTTACTCTCGAGATATTCGCTTGATATGCTCCAACCCAACCCAATGGTTCAGTCGGCCGCACCTCGAACATATTATTCAAGATTTAATTGTCACAATTTTTTACAAATCCAACTCAATTTTGGACCGGGAATAGAATCTATTCTGATTGTGGATGGTCTTACGACCCTTTGATCCTCCTCGTTCTCGAAACACCAAGAAACGCTCTCTGGAGTTTATTTGGTTCCATCAGTCAAACCCCCAGAGTCCAACCATCACCTGATAAATTTGCACTCTCCCATTTGCTATTTGAATCCCTATTCCCTCTTCCTCTATTGCTCGTGTCCAGTACGAGAATATCAATTCGTTCTTCATTTTATTCATAATTCTGTGTCGTTCTGCGATCTTTTTTCTTGGATATTTGTGATCATAGTCTCTGCTTTTAGACTACAGGTTATTCTGTTTGGGGATTTTATCATAAAGTTGTGATCTTTACTTGTGTTTGAGATATGGGTCCGAGCCCATTTCGTTGTTTTGTGTTTTACCTGTTGCCCGAGAGGGTCTCACAGTTATTGGGCATAAAGGTTGAAGATTTTGATAAAAGGCATTTTGATTTAACTCCTGTTTGGAAGTTGAAAAGGCTTACCTAATTAATAGTGAACATTGGACTTCAATCTATGATGAATTACTAGGTGATCCTCAGTTTTTGATGTGTTCTTTCTTCATTCATTGAAATGGATAGGAATTAGGATTGCTGGGCTGTTTGTGCAATCTGACATGATTTAGGAGAAATTGCTCACTAATGACAAATCTTACCTAACATATGTATATCTCACAACCTTATTATGTTTAAACTTTTGCAGGCTCTTCTCTGAAGCCAGTGAATCAGTTTATGAACTTGCCAAATTGCCCAAGCTGCATCGTCAAACTTGCGACTTTCTACCTCTAGAAGGCGATTTCTAATCCAAGCTAGGTACTGTTAGGTTTTATCCTTTGAAATATACAACATTAGTTGCTTATATACTTATGTCAGTTTCGTAATTCAAGTTTCGGGGATTACTTTATTACATATAACCTTAGAACTAAAGATGTGTCACAAGTTAACGTATATGGTGAAAATGCCGTTTGATTGTGAGAAAGGCACAAAGAATAGAGAAAAAAAACGGTGCTGTTTGAGAGGGGAAAGTTTGTTTGATAATGTATACATAATACATTTCAAAGTACAACATAAGCTGTTGAGCCTCGACCCAAGTGCTAAGCCAAGTAGAAAGTAGGTGGGATGGAACAATGACCGGGCTTGGATTCGGTCTTGCCATTATAAAAGAGGGGAGAAGAAACCGTCATGATATACTCCCTCTGTCACAAAATAAGCTTCATATTTCCTTTTTGGTCGGTTAATTAGTCGTGAATTACCAATAATATCCCGTATTTATAACTTGCAGATAGTAATTACGTCTTTTGCACATAATTATCGATACCTTTAAAACATTATTTAGTCACCCAAATTTTCAAAAAACTGTAGAAATCTCTGTTCTTTTCTTGTCAAAAATGATGAAAACGCCCTTGACTGCTTTGGCATTAGACATATTATATTGATTTTCCATATTTTCAGAAACGAAAAATGGTGGATGATATGATTGCAGACATAAATTCTGCCTTGGATGCTGTTGTTGATCGGATTCATCGGAATTTAGACTGTGATCCAAATGAAGTATATATGAACTTGGACGAAGAGGAATATGGAACATTTATCGGACCAGATGAACATCAAACTATCATATGATATTGTTCAACATTAAATTACATTATGGGAAGCAAGAACTGAGATGCAGTACCTGAACTTTTGAAACTTGTTTTACCTTAGATTACTTGTTTCTGTTGTTGTTAAGTGTAATATTGTGTGTGGTATGATATAAAGTCGCTTAACCAGAGCCGTTCATCAAAAAAAGATGTGAAATTCGATTGCTTCATCTCCACCATCCACCATGATTTTTTTCTTATGACCCAGAAAGTTTGGTATTGGATAATGGACACTCCCAAGGTGGGTCCTCTCTCCTCTGTGTGCCTGCCACGTGGACCATACAATTGGCCTATATCACAAGCTGCATACACACACTCACACAAGTACACAACAGTGCTTGTGGCAATAAAGTGTTTGTAATTTGAGTAACTGAGAAGGGCAACATTGGAAAACCCAGTTGGGGGTGAGCAACCTGTGGCTCTCATGATCAAAGTTGCTGGGAACCAAACATGATCTTATCTCCAATCTTGACAACTCCATCTTCACCACACATTTTTCAAATTTGCTTGCAACCATAGTTTTTTATTTCCAAATTTTCAAATAGCAAATACACTATAACTGGACATCAAGTGTTTGAAGCTTAGTTACCAGTTGAAGCAGCCATGGCCAGCCACTCAGCTCTAGCTTCCACTAGGATCCCAGGAACCACCAGGCTCCATGGTGGTGCTCCCAAGTGCTCTTACTACTCTGCCCCTCAGAGCTTCTCCTTCTCCAAGGTCTGTGCCTCATTGTGCTGCTTCAATCTTCAATCTTCAACCTTCAATTTATGGTGCATTTCAATTCTCTCTCACTATTTGTTTCAATCTGGTTTGTGCAGAGGCTGGATTTGCAGGAGTTCTCAGGACTCAAGTCCACTTGTGTGATCCACGCCACCAGGGGCAGAGAGGGGTCCTTCTTTGATGCTGTTGCTGCCCAGCTTGCTCCCAAGGTCCTTTCATGTTCATGTTCATGTTTGATTTAGTTACTTTATTTGGAAGCTAGATATTGATTTGTGTGATCATGAAATTGACTTGTGGTATGCATGTAAAACACCAGTAAAAAAAATGCATGTGATAATCTTTTTTTATATGTATTAACGAAACAGCGATTACAAGAGAAAGCAACCCAAAACCTCAGCACGGGCAGGGATTAAGAAAAAAGCAAAAAGCAAAAAAGCGACAAACTGCCTGTGATAATCTGATTTGGATAAGTAGAGTCTTGAAGGGTATGTTTTAGATTTATGTTCTATTCTAGGTAGGTTTAGTTGAGATGATCTATAAGATGTTATGGATACCTTAAGGTTACATTTAGATTATGTAGTTTCGGTTTTTGTTTGAAATGAAGTGGCATGGGTAGATATCGAACTGAAGCGTTACTGTTTTTTTGGATGGAGTGTTTATGAAGTTGAAATTGTTCAGAAAATGTCCTTAGAGCTAATGTGGTAATTAGTAGTTATTGGGTTGGGTTTGATAAATTTGTATGATCAGGCTGTCGAAGCAGCTCCTGCTAGGCCACAGACAGTGGCCAAGTTGAAGGTTGCAATCAATGGATTCGGGCGCATTGGCAGAAACTTCCTTCGGTGCTGGCATGGCAGGAAGGACTCACCCCTTGATGTTGTTGTTGTCAATGACAGTGGAGGTGTCAAAAATGTAAGTAAACCGATACTTGTAAATTGTAATTTCAAGGCTTAATTGCTTATTATAACTATCCACAGTTTAAAACGCTATTTACAGCTATCTTAACATTTTTTTTTTTGAAAAGTGCAAATAGCTCTTTTTACCAGAAACTGATGAAAATGTCATTGACTTTAATCTATAAAAAGCATGGAAACTTTTTAATAGTTTTATCTTTTAAGGAGTCTTTTTAGATCTACTCAACTGTTCTCCACATCAAATAAAAATGTTTTTGGCAGTTGTGAAGTTTTTTTTTGAGATTAGGGTGAAGGGTATTTTTGTCGATTTTCGGCAAAAAGGAACTGTTTGTTGTTGAAAGCTTATGTAACTGGATGTAAAAGTTTAAAGTTGGAGATGGTATTGCTATCTGCAATTACTCCAAATTTAATGCCTCTAGACGGTAATTGTAAGCTAATGATGCATCTTGGGTACTACAGGCTTCACACTTGCTCAAATACGACTCTATGTTGGGAACCTTCAAAGCGGAAGTGAAAATAGTTGACAATGAAACCATCAGCGTTGATGGGAAGAACATTAAGGTTGTCTCTAGCAGAGACCCCCTCAAGCTTCCATGGGCTGAACTCGGCATTGACATTGTTATCGAGGCAAGTCCTTTGCCTTAATCTCTCAAACATAGGAACCAAGAATCTTTCATTAGAGCCAATTGTGTTGATAATGTACAGGGAACTGGTGTTTTCGTGGATGGTCCTGGAGCGGGGAAGCACATCCAAGCCGGTGCCAAGAAAGTCATCATCACTGCCCCAGCAAAGGGTGCTGATATCCCTACCTACGTTGTTGGAGTAAATGAAGGAGATTATGGCCATGACGTTGCTAACATTGTCAGGTCGGTTCTTGTAAGAAAATAAGTGTTTTTGGCTGACAAATAGATCTCCAAATTGATTGTGGTATTCGTATCCTCAGCAATGCTTCGTGTACCACAAATTGTCTGGCTCCTTTTGCGAAGATCTTAGATGAGGAATTTGGTAATTACTTCACACTACTAGTGACTGTGACTCTTTTTACTAACAAATTCACAAGTTTAGTTACTAAATTGCCGATAACGAATCATTCGTTCGATTGCAGGCATTGTCAAGGGTACCATGACAACAACTCACTCCTACACCGGAGACCAGGTGATCATACTCGTCATTCTTGCGCTTGACATGTATAATTGTTAGGATTAATTGCATATAGTTATTGTGTATTGTACGTCCTTTGCACATAAATATCCCCAACTTTGAACTTTTATATGCAGCTACCTAAACTTTCAGGATAGAAATCAGAGATAGCACCTTTTCGTCTGAAAATGACGTAAATGACCTTGACCGATGAAAAGATGATTATGTTTTTAGATCATAGTGAAGCGTATTTTTTGAAAGTTTAGGTAGTTGTGAAGACGTGTGATACGCAATAGCTATCTGCAACTAGCCCTAATTGTTAATCAAACTTGTAGTTTATAATAATGTGATTATGCAGAGACTATTGGACGCTTCTCACAGGGACTTGAGGAGAGCAAGAGCAGCTGCACTGAACATTGTGCCAACAAGCACGGGAGCAGCCAAGGCCGTGTCCCTAGTCCTTCCCCAGCTGAAAGGCAAGCTCAACGGGATCGCCCTCCGTGTCCCTACACCCAATGTTTCAGTGGTAGACCTTGTGGTCAACGTTGCCAAGAAGGGCATTTCTGCTGAAGATGTCAACGCAGCCTTCAGGAAGGCAGCTGACGGCCCCCTGAAGGGCGTGTTGGCCGTGTGTGATGAACCCCTGGTGTCATGTGACTTCAGATGCTCTGACGTCTCTACCACCATCGACTCTTCACTGACCATGGTCATGGGAGATGATATGGTCAAGGTGGTCGCTTGGTACGACAATGAATGGGGATACAGGTCAGTATTAGAGAACCAACTCAACTAAAAAGTCGAGCATACCAACAGAACAGGATCTAGGAAGTAGCTCATGTATTGTTGGTGATTCCTTAATGTATGTTAAACTGATGTGTGGTTGTGTTTTGGTTATTTGCAGCCAAAGGGTGGTGGATTTGGCTCACTTGGTGGCCAACAAGTGGCCAGGAGCGGTGGCTGCGGGAAGCGGAGATCCCTTGGATGAGTTCTGTGAGAAGAACCCAGCTGATGATGAGTGCAAGGTGTTTGAAAGTTAGGTTCTTCTTTCATGTTGTTGGGGTGAAGGTATAGGGTTCTTAGCATCATCCCCAGATGCTTTACTGAGGGAGAGAGCAGAGCAGAGCTTTTCAATAAATTTATAAAACCTGTGTTTTTAAGTTTGTGTAATAATTTGTCACAAGTAACAATTCATTGTATCTCATCTACTTGCTGTTTGAGAAGGACTCAACTCATTGCATTTTTATGGGATCTGATTCTTCACTTTCTCTTTTAAATTGGGTTTGAAGTGGTTTTGTTTTCTCTGAGGGATAAAGGAAAGCTTTTGAAACTAGAAAATAAAATAAAAATTGTTTATCAAATTGACATGGTTAAAACTAAATACACTACTAATCCGACTTGAATGGTAATATTGACAAAATGTTTGATGTTTTGTTGACAACAAACTTAAATGAACTATCCTTATATGGGAATTTGGCTTCTCAACGAACTTTCTACCAAAATGCACGTTTAAATATGGGGCAACTTGATTATTATTAAATCTTAATCCAAGCAAACGTTCGTTTCGATGTAGTAACGTTGACCGTAACGTTTAGCATTTTCCGCCTAAAAGTTTAACGGCCGTTAAGTGAATAATAGGAAAAAATTGATAGGTCAGGTTCTGATTTGAGAATAAACGAAAGGTCTACGTTATGACATGTTCTCTCATGTCATCTTAGCAGCCTTCTACCTTGCGCCTGGTCTGGAAGTGAACTACTCCAAATCTCAATTGGCTATGATTAATGGGACTCAAGTCGAAGCTCAAGGCTTCGCAAATCTTCTAGGTTGCACATGCGACCAATTGCCTTTCAAATACATGGGCTTCTCTTTGGATGCGAACCCCAGACTAGCATTTACATGACAACCGATTATCTCCAGGTTTCAATCAGCTACTAAGCTCTAGCAAGCAAAGCACCTGTCTTTAGGAGACCGACAAAGACCTCTCTCTTGTTTAATGTTGCCTTGTCGTCCCCTATGTTATTGCTCTTAGGATGCCACATTGGTGACATTGAGTAGCATCTAGAAGGATCGACGTTCAAGGAGAACGTATACCTGCCACGAAGTCCTGATGAAGTGTGTAATGATTTTACTTGTTTTAAAAAGTCAAATACGCTTGTGTCGACTCCAATAAGTATCAGATGCTACGTTTCCCCCCGAACACCCTCCTACATTAATCCAAAAAAAAAAATTATGACCGAAAAAATAGTAAGTATTACATATACAATGAATTGTAATTTGTTAGAAGTAATGTAACGAAATAAGGTAATTTGGGTAACGGAGACGGAACAACAAGTGACCAAACTCAGGGCGACACGCAACAGCAGCAAAGCACAAAGTGAGCGTGAACCACTTGACACAGCCCAACCAACCAACCTAACCCACTCTCACCTTTTACCCTTTCCTCTCCCGAGCCCTTAACCCACCTCTCCACTCCTCTGCGTCTCAACTCTCAACTCTCAACCCACCTCTCTGATCAATCAATCATGGCCTCTCAAAGAGACGACGCCGTATTCCCCGACGAAGACCTCGAGGAAGACGACGACAGCCAGGAAGACGACGACGACGTTATTCCCGAGGACGACGAGGATCTCAACTCCGCCTCCTCCCTCCCCCTCCCCCTCGCCGATCCCGCCTCCGTCGTCACCGTCGCCGTTCCCGGTAACTCCCTCTTCAACGGGGCTCCCCCCGTCTCCCTCTCCGCCGCCGTCCCTGACTCCGATCCCAAATTACAGCCGTTGACCGGCGCCGAGGAGAGGAAGCCGCAGCCGCTCGACGAGGCGCGGAGGCTGTTTCAGCGCCTCTGGACCGACGAGGACGAGATCGAGCTCCTCCAGGGGTTCCTCGATTACACCGCGCAGCGCGGCTCCTCCCACCACCACGACACTGCCCTCTTCTACGATCAGATTAAGTCCAAGCTGCAGCTTGATTGCAACAAGAACCAGCTCGTCGAGAAGCTCCGCCGCCTCAAGAAGAAGTACCGGAACGTCGTCGCTAAAATCGACGCCGGGAAGGACTTCTCCTTCAAAAGCCCTCACGATCAGGCCACTTTCGAGATCTCGCGGAAGATCTGGAGCAACACCGGCCGGGTTGGGGTTGAGGATAACGCATTGGATGATGATGAAGAGTCCAACCCTAACCCCAATCTCAATTTGATTTACGGTGAGGCCAAGAATGAAGAGATTGTTGGTAACAGTGCTGAGAAGAAGACGACGCCTAAGTCCAGGAAGCGATCACGATCACGAACTGGACTGGGAAATGAAGAAAGGCCGGTCTTGAATGATGGGTTGGCAACAACAATCAATGGAAACAACAACAATACTCATACAACAGGCTTGATCGAGGACACGGTGAAGAGTTGCTTGTCGCCCTTGTTTAAAGAGCTGTTGAGCAATGCTGTGGGACTTGGCTCCCCATGCCCAAGCAGAGGTTTTGGAGCTATGGCATTCAACCCCATGCCGTTGACTTTTGGTGGCCTGACATCTATGAATTTTGGAGTTGGAGAAGGTATGGACGAGAAATGGAGGAAGCAACAGATTTTGGAGTTAGAGGTTTATTCAAAGAGATTGGACTTGATTCAGGACCAGATCAAGACAACTTTGGAGGAGTTGCGGTCAACAGGAGGGTGATGGATTCAACACGGGCTAGTAGTGAGTGCCTGGACTTCTCTTTTCTGAGTTCATAAATATTTGTTGATCATTGATCAATGGCTGATAGTCTAGCAAGTAATTGCATTTGCCTTCTCTTTCTATTGTTAGTTTGATAGAACTGTTGTTCAATAATGATTTATAATCAAATTAGTTGCTTTTACAGCTTGTTCCTACATTGTTGATGTGTGCTGATGATTTAATGTAATATACATACAGGTTTTTGAAAAGAAACAGATTGTTCTAGCATTAATTGACTGATATCTGAACCGATTATGTTGAACTAAATTAACAATTTGAATTTTGAACTCAATGAATTAATAACGTTACAGTTATTGATTCATTGAGTCAAATGATTCTGGTTCTGTGGTGTTGGATACAGTGGTGTTGTGAACATTGTGTGGTGCATTGGTCGGTGATATTGTGTATCTTGAATGAAAGAACCATGCTCAAGAAATTAAGGTCAGGAAAAATTTGGGCATTCATAAAGTAAATTAACTTGCTTGATACAATATATTTGTAGGGCTGTATAGTATGTGAAGTAAATATGTTCTTTAACATGTAAAGCTAGCGTGTCTGTCATTTGTTAGAATTTATTAGTTGTTTCATTTGGTGGTTGTGAACAACATATCACGCTATGATTATGAATTGTCATTTGGGTGGATAGTTGGCAAATTTCTGGTTGTGTTTAGGATGTAATAAGGTGTTTGATTTTATGATCCGGAGTGGACTATTGGTGCAGAGGTACATTTCTCTTCATTTAGGTTATTACAAGAAGATAGATGTATCTGCAACAGATGATTAGTGTTCATACAGCTTGGATCATTTGGAAGCCTCCCAAATACCTTTCTGTTTCACTATGATGATCTCAACAATGCTTCTGACTGCAACTGATTTTGGTAAGTTGCGCAATTAAACTTATATGCAACATTTCACCAGCATTGAATATTTTGGCTGAGATTTATCGAATACTGTCGAGTTGGCGTGAGTGTATCTTTTAGAATTTTATATGCAAATTCAGACATCGTGATATGAACTATCTTATTGTCTTGAAGCACCTTGTTGGAGTGCCCTACATTGAAAGAATGATTTAGTGACCACTTTATATACCAACTCTCTCTGTCTAGTAGTTTAAGCTTTTAGAGGAAGTTAAACATGATACTAAATTATGGTTTGGTTTCTGGTCATGTGATACATTTGTGTTTCCTATCATTCATATATTCTTGGTTGAGCTATTTGTTCTGCAAGTTAAAGATTGTGTAAAAAAGAGCGTGTCAGTGTCTTATTTGAAAAAATATGGATTTAGTGATCTCTTTATTTACTAATTGGGTTGTTTGCCTTATTGCTTAGGTTGTTACTAAGAAAATAATTGAACTTAATTATGAAAGTTGATCTGTTAGATGTGAAGTTTGACATGATAGACATTAGCTGATTTGTACATTCTGTTTAGTATTAGAATCAGATTGATTTGGGTTTATGGAGAATGTTGGTAGGGGTGGACAAAACTAATTGCCGGTTACAGAGGAACCCGGAAAAAATGGGACGGCATCAGCTAAAATAACTGATAAACCAACAGTATGATGGTTGGCGGTTGTTTCTCCTCCAAGAACGGCCACTTAACCGGCAAAAGTTTGATCCGTTTAAGATCTCTTTTTTTAGTTTGAGGTTGAGACTTGTTTCGTATTCTGGTCTATCTGTTTCAATCGAAAACAGTTCGGTCTTCAGATTTTTTTGGCTTTTCCCGTGTTTCTTGTCTTTCATCCTCTACAAGATGAGCTTTTATAATATGTTTTGCAGATTAAAAAAATGGCAAAAGTTGGCACTGTTTTCCTATGGCAACGTTGAAAGAATGTGATATGTTTTCATTTGTTGATCAAGGAAGATCGACGACTTCCATTACTCGATTTTGTGGCACGTTATCGTCCCTCTATCGTCCCAGATCGATGATATAGAGTCTCGCACGTGGATCTCTATTGTCCACGCTTCTCTTTCCAATAACCGATAATTGTCTCACGATACCCTAATTGTGTCTGAATAAGTGCTCTTAATATTCGAACAATATAAACAAAGTAAATTAAGGTTTATTTTTAAATGTCACTGTTGTTGCTATCAGATTACGCTATTTCACTGATAATTGTCGTTTTCTCGTTGACCTTAGCAACCCATAATTTCTTCGGGCCACACTTATGCTGATAGTAGTTATAGTTTTTTATCTTTAATTTTCAACTAAAAATAAAGAATAAATAATAACTTATTTAATATTTTAATATTTAATTTCAGATTTTAAATCATATTGATATACGAGGATTTAACATATAACGGAATAGACAAAATTTACTAATAAATAGTACAAAATTACCATACATATAAGTGACTTAGCACAAAGGGTTATTGTGATGTTTAAACTTAAATGTAATAAAAGTATTTGCGTCCTATTATCATAGATGAAGGTTGTAGAACTCAAAAGTAATGTATTGTTATAGAGCGGAAAAAATTTAGAAGTGTACAATCTCGGTTTTAATGAATTTTTAACTGAAATACACAATATCCACATTCACATTCAAAGAGGCACTGTAGCACCTAAGGGAGAAGCCAATGTCGAACAAAATACGTTTTTCTCTATCGATCAATACATGCACGAATAATTAAACAAAAAAATTGAATCTAAAAAACAATACATAAAGAGTACATGAAATCAAATGTCGGAGGGATTAATATATAGTATATTTTAATTTGGTGTACCACACTCTAACAACCACAATAAGGCTTGGTATCAGAGGAGAAAAAATCATCATCACCATCTTCCTCGTCCAGATTTTGGATTTATCAGGTGTAAGTAGTGCGAGTGAATTTGTGGGCAGAATGGTAATCCCCGAGAGAAAAGCTACATCAGAGAAAAAAGAAAAAAAAACAGAAACGGAAAAGGAAAAACGAAGTCACCAAGGTAGCATAACCATACCCGAATAAGCCACATGGTTGAAAATATATAGCACAACTATGTCTCATTCAATAAAATTTGTTGAAATCATCTTCAAATAACGACTTAAGACTAAATTGTTAACTTTTGTGGGAGCGGGCACCAACTCGAGGATCACACCATCTCATTTGAGGGTTACACGTGTCCTACACAAACATTAGATGGTAAGTATATGAACTGCATTAAAAGCTATTATACTAAAACAGTTGATGAAATTTATTTTCACAAACTCTAACTTCAATAATTAGCACAACTATGTCTCATTCAGTAAAATTTGTTGAAATCATCTTCAAAGAACGACTTAAGACTAAATTGTTAACTTTTGTGGGAGCGGGCACCAACTCGAGGATCACACCATCTCATTTGAGGGTTACACGTGTCCTACACAAACATTAGATGGTAAGTATATAAACTGCATTGAAAGCTATTATACTAAAACAATTGATGAAATTTATTTTCACAAACTCTAACTTCAATAATTAGCACTAACGAAAAGGATCCTACTTGCTAAGTTATGAGAAATTAGAGATCATACAAATAAAGTGATGAATTGATCTACACCAAGGATTTCTGGAATATTAAGTTTATATTATCTTTTGTTTCATAAAAGTAAGCTGCACATACTGTATTATCCATAAAAAGAACGGATAATGAAGACACAACCTTGGTGAAACATAGACAAATCCAGGGGTCAACAAAAACAACATGAATTTTTTGGTAGGTTTAACAATTTAATTCCTCACTTATCCACGAACATGATGAAAATAAATATGTGCATCTGGACAGAGAAAACCAAAGGTTTGAATGGAAGCTGAATTCTTGAAAAAATAGTGAGGTGGGAAAAATTGTCTTGACTTATTGGCAAGACTAAAAAAGTTTTCGGGAAAAGAACGTGATAATCAATCCGGAGAACTTCTCCTTTAGTTTGAAACTTGGAAAATCATTTAGTTTTATGCCTCAATAGTGTACTTACCATAGAACTTGAGGACTCGAAGTCATCAAAGCCGAAACAGAATTGTTGATCATGGAGAAATAAGTCTCACATGTAGAAAATAATCATCAAAAGCTATAGATCACAACAAAAATGATTTGGAATAGAAAGGAAACAAACCTTGAAACTTATAACATGGATGCCATTACACCACCACGTCGAGATAGACTTCAATAGCACGTGATGAAATTCGAGGCCGACTGTAACCCCGAGCATCTATTGGATCTAACTTATTTATCTTAACACCTGTGTGTAGAAGCAATAAGTCAGTCAAATGAAAATATCCACATATATTAGTGTCTCAGCCTCCAACCTATAAGTTTCATGAAATCTTGACCGAAAAGAAGAAAATGTTAAGTGTGGGATCGAACCTAGTATATACTCCAATGTCAACACTTTTTAGCACTATAGTTTGAGGTACATTGAAGCTGTGAAGACGATTCAGCCACCACAATTTTCCCTTCTCGTGGCATCCGTGCAGGAGCTCGATATCAGGGAGCTAATTGGCAAGCTGTCAAAACCAGAACTGAGCAGAACATGTTAAGCAATTGGGGGACACGAACACCGGGTGACAACCAAATCAAACAAACCCAACCTAAACAGGCAACCCTGGAGCGGAATAGAAAAGAGTATGCGAGGCAACACGAAAAAGTCACAGAAACCCAAACGCAACCCCTAGAAATTGGAGATACGAAAGCGATGTAGGAAGCATCTTACTATAAGTTAAAACATGTGCAGTAGAAATTATTGGCTACAACTTATTTACAACTGAGAGAAACACTAAGAATATCCTTCAAATCAATGCCTAACATAAAATGTACATTGTTACATATAGACTGAAATCTTCAGAAAAAGAATGGCATGTCTCACCTATAACTGCACTACGAATATAGCATACAGAACATATTGAGCGTTGTAGAAATCCCCGAAAACATCAAATTAAAACATATTAGAATTAAGGTCGACACAATAAAATCAATTATATGAAGTTCTAATGTACCTCTGTTAAAAATTGCAGAGTGAGATTAGAATCCCATGTAAGATTACAAACCCCCTTCACATTAGCAGGGATAATAAAGCCAAATCCAATTTTCAAAGTTTTTTCCTTGCATTTTGTACCCAACCAGACTAATTCCAAGAATTCAGAACTGCACAAAGAAAAATCCAATCAGGAAAATTATACTAACCTAACCCCAATAAATCATAATTGTTCACCAACACGACACCATTAAATTGTTTAAAGATAGATCTTGATGACCAAACTGTGGATCCTAACTTTTGTACGCTTCTAGAGCAAAATGGGTAAGAAACGAATACTTGTCATATCATGATGTATTTCTACCAGAATCGTCAAGCATTAGAAAAATTAAAGCAAGTACCACTCAACATCTTTATTTTATATCCCGATCAAATTATATTTCTAGATCGAGTTGCCATTACATCAGCTAATTTGAGGACATTGCACTAATATCAATCTCCACGAGGACATATATGTTATGACATTAGCTAATGATTCATTATGCTGACAGAAACTGGTTTCATATAGCAGCATAAATCATCTAAATTTCTAAAATTCTATCCTAATTAATGGATCTAAAATTTCAATGATTTCTTTATAATTAACCCAACAAAAACTCACAAATTCAAAATCCTTAAGCTACTGGTTTTGACATAACACATCCAAAATTGGGTATCCATGATCATTACAATCACTACCCATTGAAAAGCTCAATCTAGAGAAATAGTAGCTACAGATTCAGTACATCAAATCAAAAATTAGGTTTGCGAAACACCAATCCAAAATCATCTGCTACATATTGAAATTGAAAAGATATGGAGACAAAATTACGATTCCGATGCGATCGACGTGGTTTCTAATCGGCAAGCCGTGGTTTCTATTCTGACAACCAAAACCCAAAATCAAACAAATACGAATGACGACAGTAAGGAAAGGAACTCACCAGTTGACCGGAGCACAAAGCGTTCTGTTCGCACGGATGGATCGAAGGAGTAGGGTAGAGGGCGAGGGACAGGGGAATCCATATATTGAGTCGCCGCGCCTCTTCATTGCCCGACGCCATTAAACCGAAGTAACGGATCTTGGGCTTGAATGCAGATGGAAACAGCCGGAGCCCTAGTTAATGCAGAGAAGACGAAGAGAGATAGTGAAGACGAAGCCTGTGGAAGCACGGTAGGGGAATAGCGAGATTAGAGTCTGTCACGCTGGCATAAAGCCTGGTATTATATTTTATAAGATTAACAATTCTTTTTCATCTCTTCATTATTCACAACACCACTTCAAAATGACCTTATTTTACATTAAAAATATATATATAAAAAAAAATCAATGTGAATGTAAACAGAAATGGCAAAAAAGAGTGCTTAAGGTTTACCCTCGAGTACTGGTATTACGAATTATGATGCTTCAAGTGGAATAACAAAAATACCGCTAAAATTGAATGTGGAGTTAAGCACGTCCCTTCATAATAATAACTACTAAACTTCACAAATAAAATATTTTGTATCCCTATTTTTTTATATTTTTATTTAGGCTATATATTATTATTTAGTCTATTTTTTTTTTCTGATTCAGGGGTGAAGCTGGACTTTTGCTTTAAAATAAAAATACTAAAGTATTTTTCTGTTGATGGTGTACAAATCCAACCTGCACCAAAATAAAAGTTGATAACATCAAATATTTGAGTCCTAAACTTTGAAAATAATTTTTTATTATTTCCTAAAAGTAATAATCTCGAAATAAGACCCATGGTTCATGGACCTTTTGGACACGGGAGTAGTTAAACACTTATACCACAATCACAGCGTCTTCACATGGGCCCACTCAAAAGTCAAATAAAACCTAACCCCATTCTACGCATATCTATGTCCCATCCTTACAGATCCAACGGACCTGAATGGAGGAACAGAGAGACTACGAACGAAACGGGTACACACAATCACGATCCCGAAAAAAACGACCGCTCGTAACATCCAAAACGAAAAGAGAGTGCCAAATCAGCAGGAGAGAGAAGACGGGGACAAAACGGAACGGGAGCGACGTGTCGCTTTTAGGCGTTCACTATCACCGAAAGAGGGTCTAGTGTGGTGGCTTTACTAATTTCATTACCCACCCAAACGCAATGTTGAGAACGATATCGCATCTCATCTCCTCTCTTCTCCTTCGATCGCCATCGTCTTCAACCTCCGCCACTTCCCGCATTGTATGATTCGGATCCTCCTCGTTTCACAATCACCTCAGATTCACCGTTTCCGTCCCCGTTTTCTGAATTTCGGGAACAAGCCGTTTCGAATTTGTGCAATGTAAGTTTTTTTTCCTTTTGCTTTGTATTGCATTGATTATGGAGCGTTTGTTTGTTGGGACTATGGTGGAGAGGTTTCGATTTCGTGCCGTGTTTCGTGATCGGTATCATCTGGTTTTTCGATTCTGATGTTAGTCGT
Organism: Erodium maritimum; assembly: GCA_963921825.1. Lineage (NCBI taxonomy): Eukaryota > Viridiplantae > Streptophyta > Magnoliopsida > Geraniales > Geraniaceae > Erodium > Erodium maritimum. The sequence continues at coordinate 65,219,905 of OY997592.1, read as the reverse complement.
TCGATTTCTCTTTGGCCGAATGGAGCTTCTTTTTAGTTTGTATTCCCTTTATTTTGAGCTCAACATAGCTATCATTTGTTAATTTCCATTTGTAGTGACATTTCTCCGATCTGTATTATTTGTAGAACTTGGACGTGAAGCTTCGTTCTGGTGCGATTTGGATGAGCATTTTGGATCTAGGGTTCTTTCTCTTTGACATTTGGTAATGTGTATTTGGCCTGAGTTTTGTTTTCTGGTCGCTGTTGGGTGGCCTTTTTAATTGATCTGTGTTTGTGAGAAATTCAATTAATTTTGCATTTGTACATTTGTTATCATGCAATTTATGAGAATTTGATTAAGGCCCACATGGGTCTGATTATTGAGAAATCTGTGAAGAGAGGAATGCTGAAATCTAAATCCTTTTATTGTTTTTTCTTCTCCTTTTCGTTTTGTCTGTCTGGGTTTTCAATGTTAAGTTTCTCAATTTCCCAAGTTCTGGGTGGGTTCAAGTATGATGTATGATTAAATCTGTATGTCATTGAAACTTGCTGTGGTACACTAGAGGTCCAGAGGTAGACCTCTTCTTGGAAATTGTGGTTGTTTCGGATGGCTATCTTTATGTGCTTGCATCTCTTTTACGATATAATGGGGCCTAATGTTTCTATTGTGTTGTCACTTTTGATGAATGACAGATTCAAGTTATTGGGTGGGGATTGATCGAACAACCATCTAAGATGATAATGGCGTGATTGTTTCACTTGCATAAGACAAGAAGACCAGAATGATTTCTGGAGAACTGAGTGAAGATAGGTCTCCACATCAGGATTTTGAGGCGTTGAGTGTGTCGAAGCGTCTAGTTAGAAGTGTGAGTCAAAAGTGGAGGAAAAAGAACCATAAATGTGAACTGAAGGAAGATAGTAATGCAAGAGGGATTTCTATGAGATGTCTTGCACTGTATGGTAGGAGTGGGGGCTGTAAAGTGGGTGCTGACACGGTTGAAGATTTTGGGGATTCAGGTAGTAGAAGGAAGTCAAGTGCCAGTGAAGAAGGCAAGGGATACAACATGATGTGTGGTGGTGAGGAAACCGGAGTGGATTGCTTTTCATATGGGGTGAAGGAAAAGTTTTGGAGGAAAAATAATAGGAGGGATCTAGAACTTGAATGTGGAATGCACACCCTTCTTCCAGATGACATACTAGAAATGTGCTTGGTCAGGCTTCCATTGACCAGTCTCATGAATGCCCGTCTGGTGTGCAAGAAATGGAGGTTCTTGACTACTACACCTCGGTTCCTACAGATGAGGAGGGAAGGCTCGCATCAAAGTCCATGGTTGTTTCTGTTTGGTGCTGTGAAAGATGGTTATTGCTCTGGTGAAATACATGCTTTGGACGTATCTCTTAATCACTGGCATAAAATTGATGCTCGAATTCTAAAAGGAAGGTTCATGTTTTCCGTTACAAGCATCCAAGAAGATGTATTCGTAGTCGGGGGTTGCTCGAGCTTGACCAATGTTGGTAGATTGGATAGGAGTTCATTCAAGACGCACAAAGGTGTTTTGGCGTTTAGCCCCTTGACTAAATCTTGGCGTAAAGTTGCATCCATGAAACATGCAAGATCGACGCCTGTTTTGGGATGTTTTGAGATCAGTTCAGATTTTTCAATAATTCAAAGTCAGCAAAATCGTCAAGAGAGGCGCTTTCATAGGTCACGAATCGGTGGTGTATCAGATGTATATGAGGATCCACACAGGCTATCACTGAGGTGTCAGCACAGAAATGCTTTTGATGAAAATGACGCCACATTGTTACCCAATAGGAAGTCATGCAAGTTTATCAGACAAAAAGGTGATAAAAGTTGTAGAAGGTTTGTGCTAGTTGTTGTGGGAGGTATCGGATCCTGGGACGAGCCTTTGGATTCTGGGGAAATCTATGATCCAGTGTCAAACAAATGGACTGAAATCCAGAGGTTGCCTATAGATTCCGGGATAGTATGTTCTGGGGTTGTTTGCAATCAGATGTTTTATGTATATTCTGAGAATGACAAACTGGCAGCTTATGACATAGAAAGGGGCTTCTGGGTGAGAGTGCAGACAAGTCCATTTCCTCCCCGGGTTCATGAGTACTACCCAAAACTTGTGTCATGTAATGGCAGGCTTTTCATGCTCTCAGTTTCTTGGTGTGAAGGGGATGGTAAAATAGGCAGGAGAAACAAAGCAGTCAGGAAAGTCTGGGAGCTAGATCTCATGTACCCTACCTGGACGGAGGTATCAGTGCACCCTGATGCTCCCATGGACTGGAATGCTGCATTTGTATCAGATAGAGACCTGATATTTGGGGTTGAAATGTTCAAAATATTTGGCCAGGTGCTGGACTTCTTTACAGTGTGCAATGTGTCTGATATGGAAACAAACTGGAGCCATATCTCGAGAAATCATGTAGCTCCTGGGTTGGATGCTTCTTCATGCATGACCAAACAAATGGCTGTGTTGCATCTATGAAAGTCTTGCCGATGAGCTCTACTGTAAGCAAGTCCAGAACCTTCTCATCATGTCCTCAACTAGCTTATGTCTTCTTGTGTTTGTTTTATGGTTTGCTTCCATGTTTCTGGTTTCAAGTCCATTCATTCTGCATACTCTTGTTCAAGAGTGCAGTTTGTGGTTCAAAAACTCATTTCTGTATTTAGCTCATTTCAAACCAGATATTAATTTTTTTAGACCTATTCATCAGATTTGATGTCCTTTAACAATTTGGCTGTGTTAAGCTGAAGCTGGGTACAGGGAATTGTTGTAAATCTATCAAATACATACACCATGTAATCAACAACAATAATGTACCTCTGTCAACAACAATAAGCTTACAGGAAAAATTGCACATAACTACCTTTAGGAATTGATCACAAACAGTCCCATTGTAAATTTTCCATGGACAAATGACTACCCTTTTGGAAATTTCCTGTGTCACCATTGTACAAAATAAACGGAAACCATTATAGACACATACTAAATCTTATATTGACAACAAATTGCCTCTATCACAACAGTACATTATATACAGAACAGGAATCAACAAAGGAAAAATATCTACGCAGCAATACCAAGCGTCATATAATGAAGCTTCAAAAACCATGACCTGCATTGAAACCTCAACACAAACTCAAGAGGCCTATCCGTTGTCAGGAAAAAACCGCGGAGAAGTTGGATATCTTATCAATATGCTTCAAGGCGCGCTCAGCAATCTGTCTAGTTCGAAAATCACCATGCTGAAATGCATCGACAAGCGCTGCAGTCACATCCTGGTTCCCAGAAACTTGACTTGCAATATCATCTGTTCTCAACAGTCTCTCAACTGCCCAAACCGCTCTCCTCTTCAGATTCTCAGTCCTCTTCTCAAGCAGCACATCAAGTATAGCCTTCACTCCATCTGCCTCAAACAACACATCAACCCCTTCTTCAGTATCAACTCCATCATCAAGCAAGGTAGAGAGTGTAGCCAAAGCTGCCTCCACCACGCTCTCATTTCTATGGTCCAGAAGAGCTACAAGTTTCTCCACAGCATGCCCTTCAACAATACAGAAAGATTCCTTCAAGGAACAGTTCCCTCTGTGGAGCCTGCACAATCCAGTTATGACAGGCGGTTTACTGAAACATGTGAAGATCGAGGCAAAGAAGCCAGGGGATGGCAATTCAGGTAGTTTCGTCAAGTTCTTGGTTTCTTGAGCAAGATTCTCCAGTGCTGCAGCGGAGTACATCTGCACGTTGTCCAGTCCGTTGGATTGAAGCAGGTCGATAAAGTGTTTGGGAAGATCGTGCTCGCGGCACAGTGCCACAGCATCAGGCTCATCAGACAAAACAAAAGTAACCCTTGCAAGAACCCGAACTAGTCCTTCCAGATAAGGTGTCACAAAGCGGATCCCCCTAGTACTCCCATCCCGGATTCTGATCACTTTAGAGATGATAAGCCCGAAGGCCTGATTATCCAGCATTTGTCGTGTGAGGCCTAAATCACGCTCGGGAAGCCCAGCTAAGAGCCCAACAGCTGCAGCTTGTTCTTCGGTGATGGGAATGTTCTCTGTTATGATCTTAATAAGACTGCCCAGTTGGCCCACTGCGCCACGCAATGCATCAGCCAGCTCTTGACCCATGTGTGGGGAGAGATTATGGAGAAGCTTAATCGAAGCTGCACGTAAGTCTTTCTGTGGAGCCTCGATGAACTGAACCAAACTGATTGTGGCACCCGAGCTATTGATAGCAGCAACAACGTTGGAGACAGCACTGGGAGAGCTTGTGAGTCCTGTGAGGACCTGAAGTAGCTTACACTCAATTGCTGGACCGGTGTTGCTGATGAGTTGGAGTAGGTTATGGAGAATGTCCTCTGAGAGCAAAGTTTGGCCATCAGGTCCAAGTGGGATGGATTCAAAGTCATAGCTTGAGCTCACAAGATTGGCAAGAATTGTTGCAGAGACTTCTTTTAATCTCATTGGGAGCTGGTTGGATCCAACGGTGAAGAGGTCTTTAATGAGAGGGGGAAGAATTCCAGACTCTATCAACACCTTGGCACTTGCTTCGAAAGATGATATCTGGTTTAAAGCTTTTAACGCAGCTTCTCTTGATTGAATCATTTTGCTCGTCATTATACTAATCAAAGATGAACCTGCAGTTCTTGCTACATGGACTTTCACATCATTGTTTAAGGTTAGCTCACCGAGGTATGCAGCCATGGACACTTTAGTTTCTGATGGGCCTGAAAGAATTACATCGTAGGCATCAATTTTTCCCAAATACTTTGTTTGATTTTGGTTCCTTTTTTCTTGAGAATTTATAATTATAGTGATAATCTACACTACAGACATCATTGATATTAGGGAAAGGCTAAGAATATTGGAAAGATTGCAAGTACCTTCAAGGATTTGTGTCAGAAGAGGCTTCAGTCTACCATTTTCAGCCATCTGTTTCACATTGTTCCCAAGCTTCTCCAAATTCTCCAGTGTTCTATCAGCTTTCTCAACAGTCAAAATATTTTCTGAGTTGCTGCTTGTCATTCCAACTAAGATCAGGATTGCTCCGTTGATTGACCCAATTTTTTCACACAAAGCTTCGGATTTTGACAGTTCATATAGCAAAGAGACAGCTTCTTCCCTTTCTTTAGATTGTTCATGATTCAAGAACTTAACTATTGTGCGTACAGTATCCCCTTCAGACATTATTTCCTGAAATGAAAGAAAACCCCATCAGTAAGATGACCCAACTGTCAAAGAATTAGGGTTAATCGCAGAGTTATTGTGTACTATACGTCTTTTGCACGTAAATATCCCCAATTTGAAAATGTTATTTACAGCTACTTGAACTTTAAAAAAGTTGTGAATAGTTTTTTTTCGTCCAAAATTTGATCCCAATCTCAAGAAACTTCATAGCTACCAAAAACGTTTTGGTTGGATTTTTAAAAAAAGGCTGATTAGATGTAAAGACTCCTTAGGAAACGAAAAAATGATGTTTTTGAGATTAGAGTCAAGGACATTTTCGTCATTTTTCTTTACGAAAAAAGAGATATTTATAACTTTTTGAAAGTTTAGGTAGCTGTAAATAACGTCATCTAAGGAGTCTTTTTACATCTACTCGACAGTTTTCTACAACTTTAAAATGTTTTTTACAGCTACCTAAACTTTCAAAAAGTCTGCATAGAAGATTAAAAACAATGATGATCCTGAGATTAGGGTCAAGGGCAATTTTCGTCATTTTTTTACTCCAAAAGAGCTATTTGCAATTTTTTTTGAAAGTTTAGGACGTGTTTTAAAGTGGAAGATATTTATGTGCAAAAGACGTATAGTACGCGCAATAACTATCTGCAAATAACCCAAAGAATTATGTACAGAATGAGTATGGATTGACCCTGTTGTCATCATCTCCCTCCGCCAAAACTCTAAGAGTTTCCAAAGCATTACATCGAACCCTACGGCTGCTGCTCTTCAAAAGATTAATGATCATAGGTACCAACTCTGCATTGCGCACAAGACACTTATTTGATCCATTTTTATGACAGATATGCTGCACATACTTCAGACTCTGCAGAGTATCTTGTTCTGCACCGCCCAGATGGAATGAGCTACGAGCCATATCAAGCTGAGCAGCTTCATTCCTTGCAGCCCACTCTTCAATAGTGTTGCGCAAGGATATACTAGGGTTCAGATCCGAGCTTCTTAGTTCTTTCAGAGTCAAAGGGCAGACCAGCTTCCTTCCACTCTCTCTGGATTCTTTGAACCACTTCTCTATAGCTTCCCTCTCAAAAGTTTGGCCATTTTCTAAGGTAACTGGGTCGTGCATCACTTGCTTTGTTAAGGGACATACAAAGGCATCGTAAAAAGGCTCGATGTGCATTCTATCGAAGTTATAGCTCTCCTCTGAGTAGCTGACACTACCTTGGTCATAACTTCCACTCCAGCTTCCAGCCATCTTATTTGAATATATAACTACAAGTGAAAATTTCAAGTAATGATGATTCGGTATTTCGAAGTTGAATTCATTTAGGAAGAGAAAGATGATATCATTCCACAAACACAGTAAATACATAAAGCACTCCAAATATTTAATTGCTGAAATGTGAACCAAACCCAGTAATTTATTCCCCCCAATCAACTCTTCCTCCTAGCTAATCATCCATCACAATGACATCAATGTTACCAAGTTATATAGATAAGAATTCAAGTAGAAAAGCTATAAATTTGATCAATTTAGGTTCCTTAGGCAAATATAAAGCAAAAACCAGTTGAGTCAAATTGAAATAGCCAGATTTGAATAAGCCAAAAATCATCCCAACCCTTAATCTTAAATCTGATTATCACACTTGAGAGCACAGAGCATTGGCCCCAAAACTAAGAAAGGTGCAGAAAATGGATGGAGAAAGGCCCAGAAAAGCAAAAACCACAAGTTACCTTTTTTTCTAGATAATATCTAAAAACGCTTCCTTGGGAAAGTCTTATCTAGTCCGATGATCCCACAAAAGCTATTCTTCTTCTTCTTCTTCCATGCAATGAGCTGTACCAAAGAGATATAAAGATGAAACTCGAAACTGGGTCTCTTGTTTTAATGAAGAGTGACAGAGAGAGCTGGAGGTTGAAGAAAGAAACAAGAGAAAAATCCGAGACATAAAAATGAAAGAACAAAAAATCAGAGAAAAAGTTGACTCCAGAAGAATAGGGGGTTGACTCCAATCTCACCCGCAGGTGACCCCAGGTGGCTGGCTGTCAAACATTAAAATATCACAACCTAGTACCAACCAGTTTTGGGAGGGAAGCAAAGCACACCACCCAAAAACGGTGCGTTTTGAAGAGCTTGGATACAAATTTACAGATACAAGTTGCAGTATATGATCAGGATCAAACACTAATTGGAAAATTTATGACTCTTCTGACTTCAGAGTCATAAGTATGTCAGGACCAGTTGATCACAATTTTTGCTACAGGTTGTCAATTTTCTTCTGCAAATATGATGTTGAAGACAAATTGAAGAAGCAACAATTAGAGACAAAAACAATGTCAAAAACACATATCAATCTTAATGAGGAGACCTTTTGATTATAAGTAAATTAGTTAAATAGTTCTGATTCATGAGTTTAGATTCAAACATCTATTTTCATCACACACACACTTGCAAGAATTCTAGATTTGAACTGGATTGTATCATCCAGTTCATGGCCATTATACACATACTGCGTTGCTATGTCATCTATAATTCATTACTATATCAATCATACAGTCCAACTTCCAACAAGCTTTGTCTTACACCCATCATCCGATCATGTCATATCCTTCTCCCGGAAAGTAAGGGCTATAGCTCGCCGGAACTTCCATTTCACCGCTAAGACAATCAACTCCTGCACATCCCAAAAACCACTAGATATAAGAGAACAATGTAGTTGGTATTATTAAGGGATAATTGCAACAACAGAAAAAGTACATTGAGCTATTCACTTTTTGCAAATCACAGTGCTCTTCTTTGATAAGAGGAAAAAAAGTGTCATGAATGTGTCTTTTTATTACAATTTGCTTCAAAATGAAAATTGAACCCTTCAAATTTTAAAAATAATGAGTAAAATAACAAACAAAAATCCAAATTCTGGAATTTTGATTGTCTACTTAATAAAACTCAAGGGTAAAATCGTCACTTGAAACAGATTGATACAAACTGCGATAAAAAAGAGAAATTCATGACATTTTTTGTCATTATAAAAGGAGAGTTACAATTTGCTAAAAGTGAATACCTCAATGTACTTTTTCGCAATTATTTGCTGTCATTTGATCCATGAAATGAAAATACGTACTTAGATTTGGCATCATACTCAGGTGTTCAAAGCTGCCAGGGGATAGCAAACCCGAATCAGACAGAAACATGGGCTCCCCTTTACCATGAAACATGTCTGCATTAATCTCATGACTCTGTGAGTACATAGTATCGGTCCGCGACACAGATATGTCCTCAGCTTTGGCCTTCTCTGTTGGGGACTCTGAGTCAATCTCCACTTCTGATTCTGCATCATTTGGTGCAGAACCTGATTGCTTTCTCTTGGAGCGAGCTCTCCTGTTCTGAAACCAGTTATATACATTGGTCTCAGAAATTGGGCCATGTTGTGTCAGCTCACTGGTGATCTCTTTGATCTTCTGCTTACTTGGTGTTCCATTGCCTTCATCAAAGATACGCTCAAGGATCCGGAGCTGAACAGGTGTCGGGGTCCACCGCTGCCTGCCAGCGATCTTGTGACCAGAAGATATCAATAGGGCATCACAGTACAGATTCCCAAACCTCACTCCTAATTAAGAAAGAGTGATTGTTGTAAGCCACTAAATAGTTATAGATCATTAATCAAGTAATAAACTGGACTTTAGTGTGCCATTTAAAGTTCTGATTGCTGCCTCAGGTTTACCATTAGCAATCTTGAAAACAAAATCCTTTGATTAAGAATGTATTTGTACCAACAATCAGCATGTTAAGTAATCGAACCATACAATTCCAATTTAATTTTGAAATAGAACATCAGAAAAACCATGCAATTCCATTTTTTAAAGGTTAAGTGCAGACATGATCCATCTTTTGCACGTAACAATCTACAACTTTAAACTTTTACATCCAGCTACCTAAACTTTCAAAAAGTTATTCATAGCTTTTTTTTCAAAACGTCTTTGATCCTAATATCATAAAACACTTCATAACCACCAAAATTATTTTAATTAAACGTAAAAAAAAAAGCTCATTCAGAAATAAAGCTGTTAAAAAGAAGAAACAAATTGTATTATTCAGATAAGGGTCAACGTCAGTTTTGACGAAAAATAGCTATAGCTGGATGTGAAAGTTTAAAGTTAAGATTAATCATGCATAAAAGAATTATAGTAGGCAATACCTGTATGCAATTAACCTTTACTTTTCCTATTAAATCAAAGCTAAACCAAAGTTGCAAGGCCTTATGTAACAAGTTCTGATTTTACCCTTCAAATTTCAAGCAACCCTTAACCTAGTAATGTTCATAAATGGCCATAATAGCCAATACACCATAAAGACCCAATTGAGACAGACATTAACCAAGTACAAAATCAAGTAGCTAAATAAGAAATGAACAAAAAGAACAACAGACCCATTGGGATTATGAAAGAGAAATAGAAGTATTGTACCAGTAAGATCCTGTTGAGTAGAAATGGCAGTGTGCATCTCCACAAGCTTCTCACAAATGGAGGCATAAACAGAGATCTGTCTCCTCAAAAGCTCCATTTGCTCCTCAGTCATCACCTTCACATACAACCCACCAAACCCATTTGGATCCTCCATCTCTTGCTCTTGCCTCCTCTTCAGCTATTCAATCTATGTCTCTTTCACATAAAAGATGAGTTGTTATAAGGGAGAAGCCATGTACTACTGTGTGTGACTGTTGAGCAATTGAAGAAAAAGCAGAGAAAAGCAAAAAGGAAAAGAAAAGTGAAGGTGTAGAATTGAAGCAAAGCGAGTCCTTTCTGTTTGGTTTGATTTGATGGTGATTTGGGTTTCATAAAAGAGGGTGTTGGGCGCACTTTAGCGGTGGGCGAGGGCTTACGTTAGCGAGGATATTCTCTCGCGGGTCATACGGGGAGTGGATTTTGAAACATCTCTTTCTGGTTTGGTGTTTTCTGTCGATGCGCCGAGGATGAGTGCGTGAACTTCGCGCGCAATTGCAAAAAAGTCCGCGCGTGCTCCATAAGTTTCTTTCATGCCAATCCAAAACTTTAAAAAAAAATATATACGATGAGTAATTATTTTATTTATAATATATATATATATATGTAGGTATGTAGCGATAGTTTTTTCGTAAAACAAATTGCTATTTTCTTTGAGGTAGAACGGTAGATATTATAAATTAAAGTAATTTGGTGTCCGAATAACCGAAAAACACTATACAACCAAAAATACTAACATAAACTGAAAGATAATTGCAGAATAGTAAATGTTGCTCATGGGCATCAGGGCGGTCGGAGGGGTGGGACTGCGGTAGCATCTAGAGACAATGATACAGTATACTTCAACCATAAGAAGCTGATCGAGCAGATAAGAGGATAAGTGTACAGTGGTGGACCGATTACTCCCCCGGTAAGTCAGCGTGCGTCGTCCTCCCTTAAGTGATAGTGTTAGGGCTCCTGAACGCGGGATTGCTGACTCCGAAGTGATAGAGAAGTAACTCATCAACTAAACAAATTGCTATCAAAACCTGCATTATCATTTATCAGCCCATCAATTATATAACTGTACCAGTGGAGGACATTTATTGTGCTATCAAAAAACAATGAGAGGATCAAAATGCATTTTGGCATAAGTATCTTTTTGAGATATGATATTTAAAGTACTTTTTTTTCAAAAAATATTTTTTAAACATTTGAAGTTACCATAAAATACATTGATATTCGATTGTTACATTTAAACTATGACTTAGATATCGGTGTCTTTGGATGCTACTGCAGTTTCACCCCTCCGACCGCCTCTATGTCAATGAGCAACATTTACTATTCAGCATTTGTCTTTCAGCTTTATGTTAGTTTCTTGGTTTGTATGATGTTAGCCGTTTTCGAGACCACCAAAATGCTTTAATTAATAATATTATCATTTCGTTCAAAAAAATTAAAAATATATATCACGATCAGCCCAGGAATTAAAGTACCAAATTAAATCCAAACTGAGGCAGTCAACAAATGTAGGCGGTTTTACCAAATTACGTTTAGAAATTATAGACAGAGCAAACTTTAGTGTTGCAATAATTTATCTTCAATGGATAATGTCGTCAAACCTCCTTCAAATTAGCAACGAGTTAAGGAACTTTGTCTCGTACTCTACATGACTCCACGTAATCGTGGTATTTAATTGTAATAAAAGTAATTCTTATCCTTAAAAATCATATTTTTAATATGTATGAAAATTTTCCTGTGTTGAATGATAAGTTTGACGACTAAATGGTAGGTACAAAATCAGGACGAAGAATACGAATTGCTTCAATAGAAAATGAGCCCATTATTGGCACGCACTATGGAGATGAAGCAAGCCCAGAATACAGATAACTATATTTTGGACCCAAGAGAAGGAAATATTGGGCCTAGCCCATCTGGCCCACACAGTTGTATCATCCTCAATTTTTAGTAGCAATCAAAAAGCAACACTATGAAATTGTTGCATCATACAACCAAGATCAATAACACATGACAAAATATATTCCCTTTCCATCAAAACCATACTACGGTAATTCTATGTACATCTTTCAACCAACCAACTCAAATAAAGCCCAAAACAAAGATAACTCAGATTGACAACTATGTTGACTGCTAAGGATAGGACCTTGAACTAATAGTTGAACTTGATGATTCTATGTACATCTTTCAAACAACCATTTAAACTAAAGCACAAATCTAAAATATATCAGATTGACAACTATGTTAACTACTAAGGATGAGACCTTGACCAAATCGTGGAACTTGATTCAGATTACAAGTAGAGATGAATCTCCCTTCTATAACTATTCATTTTCTGATAAGGATATGCAAGATTACACAAGTAGGGATATATTTTCTTCTTACTGGAAGAAAACAATAAAGGAAAAAGGAAAAATACAATTGTCATATAAACCCCTTAACATGAGATGTTCAAGCGTAGTAATTTCTAATAGCCTACATGACTATGTTATCCTTCCTTTTTTTCGGATTCCTACTCATCATCCTCGTCCTACAAATAGCAACCACGAACAAATGAGCCTCTACTAAATCAAACATTCAAATACTAAATCATCATAAACCAACATACCTCTCCACTGGCTTCATCATCATCTTCATCATTCACCTCTGAGACTGACTTCTCAGACTCCTCTTCATCCTCAGCTTTGGCACCCTCAGACTGATATAGTGATATGTATAAACACATTACAGACAATCCAAACCTGGTGCATAACTGATCAACTTCGCAGCAAATATGAGAGAATTACCTGTTTCTTGTTGTAAGCTTTTATGGTCTTCTCATACTCAACCTTCCGTGCCTCTGCTTTTTGCACAAAGGGTGCTTTCTCCTAAAATTGGTAACAGTTGATACAAATTAGCCAATTCATAACCTGTGATGAAGCACGAGAAAACAAGATTAACATTGTTTTGAAATCACTTACAGCAGCAGACAGTGATTTCCATTTTTCACCCCCAGCCTTGCCAACCTAGTTGGTTCACAAAAGGACAGAAATGGTGTTTTCAGTCAAAGTTAGAACTGATGAAAAGAAGTCAACATAAATCAGAAACATCACAGATACTCACTACAGACACTGCTTTGTTGTTAGGATGTTTCTCTTTGTACTGCTTCCTAAAATCTTCCCTGTTTTGAACAAAAATTCAAAGTAAAATACATCAAGATACACAAGAAAATCAACTGAGATTCTGCAGACTGTTCACGACAAGATAAACACATTTATGATACACCATAAAAATTTGAACAAAAATATATCTAAGATGCACCAAAAAATCAATAAATAAACATGGAGAAACAGTCAATATTCATCTAATTCTGCAGAACATCCATATCCATTGTAAGATAACCATGTTTCCTATCATTATGAACAAAAATTGGATATAAAACTAATTTTCAAAATAAAACAACTGAATAAAATGATAACACTGTGAAAACAATCAAAACTGAGGAGAATTAAGACTTGATGCAGAAAATCAGAAGGTAACATACATGAACACGAAGAAGGCACTGGCAGGCCTCTTAGGCTTATTCGGATCCTTGACGGCCTTCTTACTAGCCTTGCTACCGCCCTTTGCAGGGGCGGCGGATCCCTTCTTGTTCACCGCAAGCCTGTCGCCGATCAACAAAAAACACACATCAGGACACAGAACAGGCCAGCTGAAGCCAAATGCTCAGAGTCGATCGCCAATAGATCTCAGATTCGTGAAGTGACGACTAAACGAAAATAGAAATAAGCATATGAGAAAACTGAAAATTGAGAACTCACTTGGTGTTCTTAGTCTCCGACTTTGATTTAGCTCCTTTCATGGCGAATCCTGCAAGACGACAGCACCGTATCAGCAAAAAACGACCGGAAACGGAAAATACGGTGGATAAACTGCAGGAATTGAGCGAATCTACCTTTGGAAGAGCTAGGGTTAGGGTTTGGGAGAGATTGGTAGAGAGGGATTGCAGAGCGCAGTACAGAAAAAGGAATGGAGAGAGCAAAGGCGTGTGTGTGTGAAGAGTGAAGAGCGAGAGATATTATGTATTGAGGAAATTGAAATTCAATTGCACACGAAATGTAGTGCTTGGGTTTAGGCGGGATTTGGATTTTCATTCCACAGTCCACGTCGATGTTCCGTGTACTCACACATTATTCTTCTGTGTTCTGTGTTTCCTTGAACTGTGGGCCTGACCGTTTCACATGTTCTTACGGGCCGCAGTTGAAGCAAAACTTCAGCCCATATAAGAAGATCAATTAGGCTTTTACGTGGGCCTTAGACCTGGCATCTATATGAGCCCAGTACAATGGTTCATATCAAAGTTGTTAATAGCGTAGGTACGATAGTTCATTAGTTCATATCAAAGTTGTTAAATACCCAGGCCCGGTCCGCCCACTTGGCAAGTTAGGCAAGGGCCTAAGGCCTCCCACATAAGAAGGCCACATATCAACAAAAAAATGGGCTTGATATCTTGGAGCCCAAACAAAAACAAAAACAAAATCAGATTTTTAGGTGTAGAAATCTCTTTCTCCTTTACCGATTATGTCATTCATTCTTCTCAAATTTATTCAAAATCTCTCAGCAACGTTTGGTTATCCAAAATGGGTTTTTTTTATCTTCCCAACTCAATCGTTTAGTCTTCCCATCTTATTCAGGCAATTATGGTGGCTTCTCTTCTATAAATTTAGGTGTAAGTTTGAGTTTGTTCATCAATCTATTTAATCCTTGGCTCTCTACTTCTTTTTTCTTCACCATTAATATCTTGTGTTCTTATATTTAAAATACCTCTGTTACCAACTTTTTTAAACAACGACCGAGAAATTGTATTTATCATGTCAACCAAACATTATAAAGGTAATTACAAAGATCATAAATTTCAGAATATATTGGGACTTTCGTAGGTAATTCAGGGCTCTTAGACTCGTGAAAGAAGTCTAATTTTCATCTTAGACAAAGAGATATAAATCCTACATCTGACTTTTGATAGAATAAAAAACAAAACAGAAAAACTAGAATGCAATGCAATAAATTAGATCGAAATAAAAAGCATGAGGGGTAGGCATGTCAGATAAATCCGATCCCGAATTATGAGGGGTAGGCCACCAATCCTCTACCCTTACCATGTGGCAACTCATGATTTCTTGAGGGATTGTTTAACAACCCTCGTTTGGTCGAAGTCATCCTCTTCTTCATCCACAAGCTGATGGATTGTGGTTGGGACCCTTGATAGGTCAAGAACCCTCTTTAGTTGATACGTACGAGTGTAGAACTGTCACGTCTTGCCCTGCTCCTTTTCTTTCGGAACCTTGTAGTGTTTGGAACCTAATCCCCCTTACTTCTCCTAAGGGTTTTTCTGCTTCCTCATTTGAGGGGAGGTCTCAATGTCCATCCACGAGCCTTTTATAGAATGTGTCAATAACTGTGTAGGGGCTCCATACGAGTCTAGAGAGAGATGCTCCGACCTCTCTCTAGACTTTTCCAAACCCTAGCCAGAGTTTCAACCTTTCCCCTCCGTCCTTGACCGCCGGTGGCGGCCTCCCAGGGTTGTCGCCGGTGGTCATCTTCTCTTGCTCTCTTCTTCCCTTTCTCTCTTCTCCGTGACCCTTTCCTTCTTCCACCCTCAGGCTACTCGGTGTTCTACCTCCCTTCTTACCTTGGTTTCTCAGATCTACTCCTCGGCGACTTGTAGGAGTCTTTTTCTCGCTGTTTTGGTCATCTGGATGGTGTTGGCCACCGGTGGGTCTTGGTTTCTCCGAGATCTGAGAAAGGGGAGTTCAGATCTGCGACCAGGTACTCTATTTCCCTTCTGTTTGCACCCCCCCCCTCTTTCCTGACGCCACCGCCTCTCTTTTGAGGCCCTGGTCGTTGTCTCTCCCTCGTCTGGCCGACCAGTTGGTGTTGGCCACCGTCGGGATCTCCTTCTCGGAGATCGGAGAGATGAGATCTGGGTTTTCTTTGGTTGTTTTCTTCTTGGACTTCTCATCCCCTATCCCTTGGGTTACTTCCCAAACCCTTCCCTCATCAACTTCCTTTCCCGACCATGGTGGTGTGGTTCGGGGCTCACGGCCGGTGTTTCCCGGCGTGGGTTGTTAAGCCTTAGGCTCTGTTGAGGTTGTGGGGGTTGGGTTTGGTGGGGTTTCATTTTGGGTGTGGTAGATGCTCTAGATCCAATGGAACTTCCAAAGTTTTTGGTCGATGGTGGGCTTTTCCCGTCGTCGGGGCTCCTTCCTTTGTGTTTGGGTCCTTGCGAGCTTTGGGGGAAGCTGAGGTTTTGGGTGTGGTTCACTTTGTGGTGCTGAGAGGGTTTGGCTCCGTCGCTGTTGGGGTTGGCTTCTCGACGTTTGGATTCTACTTCTCGTCTTGGTGCTTTGACCGGTTGTTCGTTTGTTTTCCGGCCGTGTTTGGTCGTCGGTGCTTCAGTTCAGAGAAGAGGTTCTGGCGGTTGGGGTCTGTTTCTTCGGTGGCTCGGGGCTCGAGGTCTTTCTTCTCCTTCTTTTTTGATTAGTTTTTACATCTGTTTTGGGCTTGGTTGGCCCCGTTTGCCCCTTGTTGGGCTTGTTGTAGCACTTTCTGTTTTGGGCTTGGCCCTTGTTTATTTGAGCTTCATTTAAGTTATCTGGGTGTAGGTTTCTGTTAGACCCTTGTTTGTATTGTGTTGGTTGGCTTCTAAGCCTTGTTCGTTGTTGTAACTTTAGGGGTAATACCCTCGGCCATGTATTTCACTTTTGAAATCTTGGTCTTTCATAAAAAAAAATTGTTGATAAAAAAAAAACTGTGTAGGGGCTCCCATTGATATAGATGAGGTATTCATTTTGCGACTCTCGGTAGTCTTCTTGGTCCTCATTAGGTAGGTCACATGTATTTGCCATCTCGTACACTACAAGGAAAAGGAACCTCTACGACGACTTAATGACGTCGTAGAGGGTCCTTATGGCATCGCAGAAGTATCGCATCCAACTTCTGCGAGGCCATAGGACCGTGTCGCACCGATTTCCACAAAACAACACTTCTACGACGCCATTTAACAGTGTCGTAATAGATAATTACTTATACAACGCTACACTAAGTAGAGGATGGTCCACGTCTACGACTCCAAGAAAGAAGTCGTTGAGGGTGGTCCACTTCTACGACGCCATACATGGCGTCGTAGAAAGTATTTACTCACAACTCCTCCGTGACAGCTACGTGGCGTCGCATAGGTTGTGTAATGAACTCCTCTACGACGTCATGCATGACGAACGACATTCGTTTGTCCTCTCACCTCTCCAACCTTATCCCATGACGACGATAACTTCTCCGACTGAGCCTCTCTACCACGCTCTCACTTTGATCAGATGGTCATATCTAAGCCCATCCTCTGATAGAACATTGTTGTCCGAGCCGTTCAGCCATGCTCTTGCCTTTCGTGTTTATCCAGCCAGATTCACGCACCAGCCCCAAGCGGGTCGGATATGCACTTGACAGTGTCGCCCTCCTCACCCTAGAGATCGGAGGCTGACTTCGCATAGTTGCTGTTTGTCTTTGTTGTTTTTATTATTTAGCCTGGTTATATTGTTTGTATCTTTGTGTTCCCCTACTGGAACCTCAGATCTCTAATAGGTGTGGTTGTTGCCTCTGTTAGCGTGTTTAATCAGGACTTTCTTTCGATGTATCTCTCAGGAGAGTCGATAAGAAAGACCGATTTGGTTGTCATTGTTTATCTATACGATGCGTGGCTTTTTTCGAGAGATATTCATCTCCCTAGTCGTTTTCGGGTCCCCGAGAACGACCAATGGATGTAACACTTATGTTGTTACGTGCGTTTGTTTTCGGTCTGTAAGATTTATTAATTTATTAATGAATTTCCGGAAAAGATCAGGTCACAAAGGTTTTTAAGAAACATTCGTCTCTTGAATATTCCAAGCCTAGAACTCGGTCGATGAGTCGGGAACGTGCTATCCGAGCTGCCCCTTCAACTGCGGACATGTGGGATCAGGCAGTTTTACGTCACATAAGGGCGCTCTCTTGGGTGTCAAGGAGAGCAGCAATAACTTTGTTTTTCTCTTTGATCGTTTTTTGGGGATTAATCTTCGTTGGGTTTAAAGGCTTGTGCCTTTAAGTTTTATTGTCGGGCAAGTACCCTCGCCTCGATCAATGAGAATTACGTGGTCCATTGGGGGGTCAACCAGCAAACACCGTCCCGCTGTACGTAAGGTGATAGTGGTTCTACCAAGTTCTGGTACAATATTCTCCTTCCATCTCGGATGCCATCAATCTGGTGTTTTGGAACCCTACTCTATCACTTCAGGAAGGACGATGCATGCTGGCATTCCGAGGGGGAGTACACAGTCCGCTTCGGTGTTAACTCGAAAACGGACCGACTCTATCCTAACTCCCTATTTGAAATCACTGTATCGATTTCTTCGAATGTTACTGTAATATTCCCTCTAAACATTTCAGTGAAATGATTCGATAATTTGAGTATTTTTATAGTCTGATTGGGTCACATGATGGTAGGAACGTTATACCGTTACTCTTTATCTTGTGTTTGGTTTGTTCACTTAAAAGAAGTAACTGAACCAACCAGACAGTTCAAACTTGAAACCCATACGTTACCAACACTTAGTCCGGTACGCGTGTGAATATCACGCGACTATCTATCCAGTTACACGTGTGGACCCCGCCCCAATAATATATAAGCAAGAAAAAAATAAAAAAAAATAAACGCCTTTGCTTGTAGAGAGAGAGAGGGAGCAAAAATGGGCAAGGTAGCAGAGCCAGAGACGATAACGAAGAAGAAGAAGAAAAAGGGACGTCCCTCTCTATTGGAAATTCAAAAGAGAACTCTCAAGCAACAGCAGAAATCGCTGCAACAACCTCTCCCCCAATTCAATCCTAATTCCCCTCATCCTCATCCCCGCTCCGCTCGCCGGAACCCTACCCTCCACGCCTCGCCGGAATTTCCCGCCACCGGGGAAGACGATGACGAGCGCAGGGAGAAGAAGCTCAAGCTCGTCAACGGCCTCAATTCGGGGAATTCCTCGACCCCCAATTCGGTCCCCGATCGGAACGCTGATGTTGAGGCTCTCCTGAAACGCAGGATCGGTGCCGATGCCTGCGGATCTGTCGAAACGGTGATGATCGGGTCCTCCATTTCTGATTCGGGCTTTATTTTAGGACCGAAAACAAAAAGTAACTGTGGTTGTTTTTTTTTTTTTTTTTGGGAAAACCTTGAAATATATCAATCTTTTTTGGATTTCGCGCGTTATTTGAAATTCCTGGCCGAATAGAAAGGGAGTGAGTGGGTGAGTTTGACTCGGTCAATTTATTTTTGTGATTGGGTTTCAGTTTTTTTTTTGTATTCTATAACCACAAATCTTTTTTTAATTAATATTATTGGTAGTCTGTGTTAATTCTGGAGTCTGGACATATTATGTCAAACCCACAAAAATAATTGAAACACGCACAGAGATTTCTGCTAAGTTCGCAACTGTCTCTTCCAGTTGATTGTTTTTAGTTTCACTTGTAATTTTCCAAATAATAGCTTTGATTTGGTGCACCATTTTTGTATTTTTATTGTTTTGTTTCATATTTTACATGTGATGTATTTTTGTTGCAGGAAGAAAAGGTTTTGAAAGCGACCCACACCAGAGATGGTATGTATAATTATAAACCAGTCTAGATTTCTAGCTCAATAAGAATTGATTCATTTACACTAATAATTAATGTTGAGTATGTTTTTTGTGGACAGGGCCATTGGTGGAGTCCAGCCCCACTACACCTCTGCCAGACAAAAAGTTGTTGGTGTTCATTCTTGACAGACTTCAAAAGTTGGTGTTAAATTTTCACTACTTCCTTAGATTTTGTTCATCTTACTCTTTCAAATGGGTTGTGAAAGCTGATTGGTTTGCCCACATTTTTTTATTGCAGGAAAGACACTTATGGAGTGTTCTCCGAGCCCGTGGATCCCGAAGAGGTGCATTTTTTTTTTGCTACAGATCGCTTTTATTCGTTATATTTGAATACACATCTTCAATTCGATGTTCATATTGTTTCTGTGCTGGATACAGCTTCCTGATTACCATGACATTGTCGAGCATCCCATGGACTTTGGAACTTTGAGGAGCAAATTGGAAAATGGAACTTATACCAGCTTGGAACAGTTTGAGGTTTTTCTTTTCTTTTCTGGATATGTGTGTCCTTCACTTGTCTCATCTGGGTTTAGTTCAAACTGGGTATTAAAATTTTCTTGCATGTCTTGTGATTCTTTTGATAAAATCTTTTGCTGCCTGGAAATGTAATATATAGTTTAGGTTGTCTCTCAAAATCCTGATCTGCTGCAGCCTGCAGTTCACGGTTTCAACTGGCAGTATTGAATTTATATGTTACTAAAGTTTGTCTTAAGTCCTTTCTATCTCTTCCTTCAGCATATTTTCCACAAATTTGATTACTGGTAAGATATAAAGGTGACAGATAAAAAAAGGTTGAACAGGATAAAAAGATTTGATTCTGTAAACAATCATGTTTGTCACTGATGAATAAGAATATTTTGGTGTAACTGTGGTTCTATATTGTTTTTTTAGTGCTTTAATTGATAGGACTGGCCTAGTCATCAAAGGCTTTTTCTGTATATATATTTTGGTGAAAGTTCTTGCTTGAGTCTGTGTTTGAAATTAGAAACAACTCCTTTAATTTGTACCATGTTCCTATGATTAGACTGGGGGAATGCAAAAGCATGGAGTACATTAATCCAAGCTTTAATAACAAAATACATGTAATCACAACCGGAAGTGTCTGTTCACCCGTCTGGGGATCAGGATGCTATTCTTGGTTTGTACAAAAATTATTCTTTTGTGTGTCCTATCTTTGGTCTAGGAATGGGCGTTTTAAGGTGTTCTTATTTTCAGTTTTATTGAGCTTTTACTTCCCGAACCTGTTTTTTCATGTTTCTAGTTTGTGATATTTTAACTGAAGACATTGTAGTCTTCTTTTCTCAAGTTTCTCTTCGAAAAAAGAACCAAAAAGGAAAGGAGTGCCAATGTAGCTTTGTTCTGCGAGATGATATTACTTGAACAATGCTTAAGATTCTATTTTTTGAATCCTTCAAGGCAAAAAATCATAATTTTGACTTCCTGAACTCCAATTATTGCCAAGTATCTTTCCTTAATCTCTTTGAAATCAAGATAAGATGAGTAGAATTTGTGTGCATAATTTTCCCAATGTATTTTGTTGGGCTGTTAGTTGTCAACCCCTTGCAAATAAGAGTGCTTTGCAAGCGCGTATGTTGAGGTGAGTTTGTGAGCGTAAAAGGTGTTTAAGACTCACTTCTGAAAAGATGGATCATTTTGTGTTGTAAGCAAGATGAGAGAAAGTGGAAGCTGAACTTGTAGTGTGTTAACACTGATTTCTGAAAAAAAAACCCAGAGCAATTATATGTTGTAAGCAACATGAGAGAAAGTGGTTGATTAGTACTTCTGTATCACTATATTTAATTTCCAATTATTGCCAAGTACCTGGGTTTATGGATTTATTATTCTCTTTACTGTTTATTCTTAAACCCCAACTAAACTAACTGAAGGAAGTTTTTTTTTTCCCACCAGTGTTTCAATAGATACATTTTGCTTGAACTTTTTGTGGTTTACAGAGAAGTGACTGTTTGTTTCTCTGTTTTCTGCAGAAGGATGTTCTCTTGATATGTTCAAATGCAATGCAGTATAATGCACCAGATACTGTTTTCTTTCGTCAGGTTTGTTCTAACTTTTAAACTAGTACATTTATTCTCGTTTTAAGATTCAGAATATCTTACTTGGTAATATTCGTTTACCAGGCGAGGTCCATACAAGAGCTGGCAAAAAAGGATTTTGACAATTTGAGGCAAGATAGTGACGATAGTGAACCACAACCCAAAGTTGCAAGAAGAGGGAGGCCGCCGGGCAAAAACTTGAAAAAATTACTAGGAAGGTCTTCTGCTGAGCGTCTTGTTCCTGAGTTCTCCTCTGATGCCACTCCTGCCGCTGGAGGAGATAATGGAAGCTGGCCCAGCCCTTACAATTTAAGAAAGGTACCTACACCCCCGGACAAGTTTCAGGTTGCTGAACCATCAGTGAGGATCTCTCATGCATCTCATAACAGTGAAGCTTATAACAACTTGTTATCTGAATGGGAGAATGAATTTCCAGGTTTGGATTTAGATTCATATTTTCAGTGATCATATATTTCTATCTAATTCCCCTTAGCCGTTATAGTGACAATGTTCCCCCAAACGTCCCTTCTATTAGACTCCAATTTCAACCAATAGTTAAAGTAATGATATTCCTTTTTTAGATTTCAGTTGCTTTATGTTCTGGTACTCTTCTCAATGTTGATATATATAATATATTTCAGGTCACTGAAGTTAATTGTGAGCTATTTTTTTATATTGGTATGCAGCTTCTGTATTGAAGGCTGTATTGAAGTATGGGAAGAAACCATTTGCAGTAGATGAGAATAGGCGGGAGTCATACAAGCTTTCATTGGCTTCTGAGCAGGAGCCACCTGTCTTTAATGCCCTTCAAGGCGAATTAAAGCAATTAATGGCGGTATGTATAATTGTAATATGATATTGTATGTTTTCTTCTTTCAAATAGGAAACTTGAATTGCTTGGTTAAGTACAGTATAGTAACATATTTGTAGAAGTTTTTGACAACCCCTTGAAGTTTTTTCTAGTCTCAATTCATCCCAATTCCTTCAAAGTTTGGGTGTGAATGACAAAAATGCCCTTATTTTTTCATGAAGGTATTTTCGTCATTTCACACTCAAAATGTGACAAAATTGGGGTAAAAGGAGGCTGAAAAAACATAAGGCGTTCTCAAAAACATTTTAAACTTATGGGTAATTAGTTGAGAATGGTGCATACTTAAGGGGTAGCTGAGTTGGATCATCCTTACCAAAAAAATTTGATCGTCAGTGGTTTTTATCGTAAAATATGATTGTTCAGAACTGGAAAATTGAACCCGGTCATCTTATTTCATATCTGTAGTGTGGTACCTTAGGATGTTTGGTACATGTCTTCTCCAATGTATATAAGTATCTTTTGCGGGTCCTCTTTAAAGGGTTGATGTATTGGTTTGAATATGGATCAGGTTGGTGTAGAGATGGAGCATGGTTATTCGAGAAGCCTTGCTAGATTTGCGGCAGATCTGGGGCCTCATGTCTGGACCATTGCTTCAAAGAAAATTGAGCATGCTTTGCCTAAGGGAGTCAAGTTTGGTCCTGGGTGGGTGGGAGAAAATGATGAAACGGTAAGGCAACAGCAAAAATCATCTGCTCCAGATGATCATATAAACAGACTTGTTCCTCCCAATACTTGAGGTTCAAGCACCATTTCAGACAGGTCGATCCTTAACGCAGAAGGTACTGCAGACCCGATTAAAAACACTTAACAGTAGTCAAAGACCCGCGACAAGTCTGATACATAGGAATGAAAATCTTGTAATTGAAGGTCGATTGTTGTTGAAATAAGAAGAATGAAGAATCTCAAGTTTTGGTTACAGGTAGAAGTTGAAGGTGATTCAATATTTGAAGGGTAGATAGAGAATTGATAAATGTTTGAGGGAGTAGAGAAACATAGAAGATTAGAGGGTGTTGATATGTAACATTTCTAATATATTTTGATGAATGAAAGGAAGTGTAGAGTAGTGTTTCTTTGAGGGTAGTGTGAGATTGTATTTTGTATCCATCTTTGCTCTTTAGTATTTACTTTGTCTTGAGTCAACTCTTATCTTTGTTTTTGTTCAAGTACTACTCTATAGAAATAGAGTGCCAATTTCAACAACAAAGCTAATTAAATTTGGTCCTCCGTCAGCTTGTATTTTTACCTGTGACGGATCTGTTGAGATCGTAAATCTCCTTTGTTCTAATCATCCAAGTTCATTGGAGGTCCGACCCAGGTTTCGGCAACGAGATCGTGACGTACCCGATCACTCAAGGCCTCCTCCTCTTGTTCTAGACACTGAAATCTGCGATCGGGTTGATGAAGATTGGAATCAACGATTGGTAGTGTCTGTAGATGCCGGTGAAAACTCGAAGGCGGCGTTGTATCGTCGTGGATCAACAATAGGAGAGATCATTTTGGCCTAAACAACCAGGCGATGTCTGCTACGTAGCCTCGCCATGTCTAGTGAGTACTAGACGGGAGAGTGGGTCGATGTTGAGTAGACACGTCCCGTCTCAATGGGATCAGGTACAAACCGATCCGAAATCTCCTCATTTTCATGACGAATTTCTTTGATCCTCACCTCCTCCAAGAGTGTCTACCGAGGGACCACCGTGTTCGTTAGACAAAACAAGTTTATCTGAGTCGAGCCAAGGAGAAAGAATCCACCCCTTTAGAAATCACCAAGAATAGCCGGACATTTAACCAAAAGGTTTTTTTAGGGAAAACGCCAAGAAACAACTATAGTCTGACTTTATAGTACAAAATACAACTATAGAGTATTTTGTCGACCAAATCACATTGTCTCGAAACTTAAACTCCAAAAACCATAAAAATCTGTCTAAAAATAGACGACCCGTTAACCGCGTGATGGGAAAACACCAAGAAACAACTATGGTTTGACTTTATATTACAAAATACAACTATAGAGTTATGACTGAAACTGAGGGCATTTTGGTCTTTACACCTACAATGTTAACGGGCCGTCTATTTTTTAACAGGTACTTATGGTTTTTGAAGTTTAAGTTTCGGGACGATGTGATTTGGTCGACAAAATTCTCTATAGTTGTATTTTGAGCTATAAAGTCAGACCATATTTGTTTCTTGGTGTTTTCCCTTTTTTTTAGGCTAAACTACAAATACCTACTCCAAACTTGTGGCGTTTAATAGATGTCTATCCTAAAGTTTTTTTTAACTGATATCTACTCAGATGTTTAGTTATATAACAAATAGCCCAAGCCGTCAGCTAAAATGACGAAAATACCCTCAACTACACTTCAATAATTATTTTTAAAAATGATTTAAAAAATGACTTTTGTTATATATATAATTACTTATTAAATCACTTTAATTTTATTTAAAAAATCACTTTCGTTTTATTTATTTTTAATTATTTAAAAAATCACTGAGAGCATTTTCGTCATTTTAGCTGATAACTTGAGCTATTTGTTATATAACTAAACATCTGAGCAAGGTTCGGTTAAAAAAACTTTATGATATGTATCAGTTAAACGCTGCAAGTTTGAGATAAGTATTTATAATTTATCCTTCTTTTTAAAGTACATTTAATCAAAAGATTAGCGTCTCGGGTCAGGGCTTATGTCTCTTCCTCTTTCTATTGTTACTAATCTTATTACCACTTATAGTTAATTAATAAAATTATTGATTATACTAACAAAAATAAGGCCCTCAATTCTGATTCCTTAATTCAAATCTTATAACACACCACTCTACTGTGCCGGATTGAAAGGAATCTAATCGAATTTCGCATTCTTCCTCTTTCTACACTTTCATGAAAGCAGAAATAAATTTCAAGGAAATGTTTAGGGAAGCATAGATTGTGTTGACATTTGACATTTTCTTAGTCTTGCCGTCTATAATCTGATTGATAGTCTGTACAGATACATTGCTTTGAATCAATTGTAACTACTAAAATAATTAATTGTTTTCTTTATTCAAATTTTACAAAAAGGAAGGAAACAAATTGAATTTTTATTTCTTTCTGTAGAAAAAAAATAGAGTAATTAATTATCAATTTTGTTTTCCTAATTCCAATCTTGTAGAGGAAACAAATTGTTTATATTTTTGTTTTTTCGTAATAAATAAATAAATTATCAATGATGTTTCCTTAGTTCACTTTTTAAAAAAGTGAAAAGAAACTTTCAATTTCTCTTTAATAAAAACATAATTTATCATCAATTTTATTTTCTTCATCCAAATTTTATAACGTTTGTGAAAGAAACCAATTCTTTATAGAACAATGAACTAATTTATTATCAAAACCGTTTTCTTAATCCAATTTTATAATGTTGCTGAGAGAAACAAATTGAATTCAAATTTATTTGTATATAAAAATGAAAATAAATTATTATATTTTAAAAAATCTAAATTATTATTAAAACCGTTTTCTCATTTCAAATTTTATAACGTTACTCAAAGAAACAAATTGAATTTTAATTCCTGTATGGAAAAATGAAATTAATTTATCATCAACTCTTATTTCTTAATTTAAATTTTATAACACTATCGGAAGAAACAAATTTAATTTTAATTTCTCTTCATAGAAAAAATAAATTTATTTATTATCAATTCCGTTTTCTTAATTCAAATTTTATGGCACTACCAAAATAAATAAGATTAATTGTAATTTTATCTTTATAGAAAAATGAAATTAATTTATTATTGATCCGTATTATTAAATCACATTATATAACACTATCAAAAGAAATATATATTTTTTGAAACGAAAGAAATATATTTTAATTTATCTTTATAGAAAATATTTATTCAGTTTTCTTAATTCAAACTTTATGACACTACTAAAAAAAATGAATTTCAGAAGTCACAGCTCTGCTAGGGTTTAGGTTCTCTGCTAGGGTTTTGTGTTTCCGGCTTCCTTTTCATGCGCGAACATGTCTTCGGCATCGTCTGAGGGGAGAACGGTATCGGCAGGACTTGCCGGTGATGCACCAGGTGAGTCTGGGGTGGGTAATACTGGACCGGGGAGCCCGCGATCGGAGAGGGGTACCAGAGTGGATGGTAGGGGACGGGCGAGGAAGTCCTGCAGGGGCAGAGGGGGAGTCGATCACCCCGGTGATCTCCTCCCCGACTGCTTGGTCTCCGTGCAGGGACGAGGAGCGATGCATGGAGTTCTCGGCGCAGCCGGGGGATGCACGACGGGAGGTACGGGTCTCACGCCGGGTGCAGGCGGTGGGACCTCGGCCGAGGAAAAGGGTGGTTCGGCGCGCAGTAGTGGCGCCGGTGGAGCAGGAGGGGCCGGGGTCGGAGGATGAGCCTGTGGAGTCGCTCCGTGATGGGATGGCGTTGATTCCGATCATCATCTCATCGGCTTCGGGATCGGAGGCCACTGAATCGCCGGAGGCGGTGGCGTGGCGGCTACAGACAGGGAAGGCGCCGGCGGAGTTGTGCCCTAGGGTTCTGGACGAGGCTCGGGATAGGGACATGGGCCCGGGCCAGATGGCTGATGCGAGGCGTGGGTACCAGCCTGGTCTAGGTGGGCTAGATAGGCATGCAGTGAAGGCAGACTGGCACCCTCGACCAGGCTCAGGCCCAAGGAGCCCAGGTGGGAACACGAGGTCGGGCTGGACACGGGCCGGTCAGGGGGATGTGGCCCAATGGGCGGCTCGCTATGGGTTGGGCTCGGGTCCGGTGTTGCGACCTTAGTCGGGCCAGGGGGTGCGGGTGGATCTGCCCGGGTCGGGCCAAGGGGTGCGGGTGGATCTTGGACAAACCCGACGGGAATCGGGTCCGGAGCACTACTCGACCCATGGGGTACGAGTTATAACCCGTTCGGATCACGGGGAAATGATGGGTATCGATCGGGAGATCAGCTGGGGGATATGGGTTCCCAAATGGGGTCGATGAAAATCAGGGAGGTGGTGGTGCCGGTGCAGGAGGTCTTGGGGCGGGGTAATTTGTATCGCTTTGCGTCGGCAACCAAGGTACTGACGACTAAGAAGATCTATTGGAAGTCAGTGGTAGACAGGTTGGAAGATGCCTGGGGGATGAAAGTGGAGGTCAAACCTCTTGAGGGGGGTCTTATAGCTTTCTTTTTTAGGACAACAAAGGAAAGGGAGAGGGTCCTTCTGGGAGAGCCATGGTCGTTCTGGGACTCACTGGTATTATTTACTGATATACGGGCCCACATCCAGGTCCAGGACCTGGAATTCCATCATTTCTCAGTCTGGACGCGCGTATCAAATTTGCCAATAGGGCATGGCCGAGGGATGTGGGATTTCGTGTGGAGAATTCCCTGGGTGTTTGTCAAGGAGTGGATGGTGATAAGGATGGACTATGCTGGGGAGATTTTATGAAGGTCAGGATCAGAGCAGACATTAGAGTTCCTCTGCAGAGCCAACTTTGGTTTCGTCTATCAGTCTCTCATGTACGTACTCGACTGGTGATTTCATATGAACATATGTCTGAGCACTGTTTTGGATGCTGTTGTGCGGGACATTTGTTCCCAGTATTCCCTGTGGTGGGAGGAAAAAGGGGCCCATCGCTGAAGGCACCGGTGGATCCCAAATCTGGGATGGAGAGGGCGAAACATGGGAAGGCGACGCCAGGAACAAACTGGACGTATATGAGAGGCTGGGGTAATGGGGGTCCCAAGGCGGTTGGGCCGAGCACTCCTCAAAGGACCCAGGGAACACAGGAGCAGGGGAGACAATCTTTCCACAGGGAGGAGGAGGCTCCGGTCGGGTGGCTCCCACGGGAGATGTCGCCATCCCTTTTTGGAAAGAAACGTGGCGAGAGGGAGGTGGAACCTGAGGAAGAGACAGGTTCCTCAGCTTCGGACGGGGCATCCAATGTAGTGGCGGGGGGCAGTAAGCACCCCCGCCTCCAAGAATGAGAGCCTGGAGACCTAGGAAGGGTTTGGTCGACTGTAGTCCCTTCCTGCCAGTTTGGTGGCAATAGTTCTGCCAACAGTCGATGAGATGCTCCCCTACCACTTCGGGGTCGGCAATCCCACGTTCAGGAGCCCTACATTTATCATTTAAGGAAGGACGACGCATGCTGACTGTTAGTCTTAGTGCCCGTAGTTCAATCCTAAATGTCCAAATGTATATATCATCGTTAGCAATAAAATTAAAGCGGCTTTATATTACTTATGTGTTGGAGTAATATATCGATGTGTGCTCTGATCTATGCCCACCATGCGAATAGAACCATAGATCGAGATAGATCACACTCGATGGGTCCCTAGTCAACAAAGCTTCACTAGAAGCGACTAGTATGAAAGATGGCTCTTTATGGCTTACGTTCTGTTAGTCATTGGAATGAGATTCCGGAGTCTGATCATAGATATCATGTGGGACATGATATTGGACGACCCGCCCTGAATATGTGCCATAGATTAAGTCATGAACATATTCAGTGTTGTAGCTTGTCATGTATCCTTAGACCAAGGAGTCTTTGTGATCGCTATGTAGTCAACAACCTTGTTTGACCTGAGCCTAACGTTGTCCGTAACAGGGCTTCCATAACGGCCAGGATTGGCTTGGGGACGGGCTACATGAGTGACACGAAAGACGGCTAAGGGATTTATCCCTCATACTAAGGTATGGGAAAGATATCGGTTCTCGGCCGCTTGATCGAGAGTGACTGGAAGAATAGCATGGCCATGCACATGATACTGGGTATCATATCTTCAGTCATCTCACATATCAAGGAACGGTGATTGAGAATAATAAGGATGACGGCTCTATGCCTTATCTCAATCGGGATATCGGAGATAAAAGGATAATGACAGGGACGACGGAAAGGTTAGAATCGACAGGGTCGATTCGTTATGTAGTGTCAGGCAATACTAAAGTCTCGTTAGTTGCCACTTAAATAGGATCAAGTAAAATGGGATTTTACGTTGATCTATTGACATGCATAAACCTAAGGGTCACACCGGAGGATGAAACTCATTGACACATTTATGGAGAATGGCCAAAAGGGAGTTGTCTCGGGACATGACCAAAACTGGGTTTTGGGTCATGTGCCCGTAAGTGAATAGGACTTTACGGATCGAGACAAGGCTTGGAGTCTTGGGATTGATCGCGTCGGATAATGTTGGACATTTCCGGTATGGAAGGCATGGAGGCGATGAGCGAATCACGGGACCTCGTTGGAAATGGTCACGGGCCATGTTCCAAGAGGCCCATGAAAGGCCCATGCAACCAAGGCCCATGGAACTAATTAATCAAGTCTTGATTAATTAGTACTAAGTAAGCAAGACAAGGATTAAGGTGTTGGTGATTCACCACCTAACACAATCTTGTCTTGCCATACTTTGTCCTATTTACACCTTACTTGACACCATACTTGTCCCATGCCTTTAGTTGGACAAGTATGGGTTTTGTTATGTTTAAGTCATCTTTTTTCAACATAACAAAGACAAGACAAGAATAGGAAACACATTTTCTCTCCCTCTTCCATGGCCATTTCGGGTTTGGCTAGTTTCCTCCTCCATTTTTGTGTTCTTGAGTCCTCAAAGAGAAGAACTACGTGGCTTTGATTCCCATGTGGATACGTAGGCGTCTTGGAGACTCAAGCCAATCATTCGTTAACCGGTGTTCTTGTTTTGGTAAGAACTAGTGCTGAATTTTTCTCTTGTTAATCCATTCTTTGTTAGTTGTTTCATGGTTCTAATGGTCTCTTGGTTTTCATTGATTTTCCGCTGCGAGTTGGTTCATCTCCAACCCTACCTCGAGACCCAACAGTGGTATCAGAGCCGTGCTACCTTCGGGATTCACAAGACGGTGTTCAAAGTTTCGGTTTTGCTTGAAAGTTTCGTTTTTGGCATGTTGTTTTGCTAAATTGTTTGATAACATGTTTTAAATTATTGTTTATGGATTTAATGCATGTAAAATGAATTTTTGAAAATTATTTCAAATCTGGAAATTTTGAAAAAAAATTTGATTTTTCGGGTCTCGGGAGCGGGACTCTCGGGGAGCCGAAACCGGGATCGAACGGGGCTCCGTTGGACGGAGCTAGGCCAAGCATGACCATTGGATGATTGATATGCCAAGGCTAAACCGTTTTGTTAGTTATGACGAGTTTGGAACCGTCATGACGAACTCGAAGATCAAATGTTCAAAAGTTTCATTTTTGAACGGTTTCGATAAACCGAGCATCAAAAATTTTCGAAACTTGGCTATTAATTAAAACCGGAAAATCACATGATGTTTGATAACATTCTTGTTTGATAACACGATGTGTGATGTGATGTTGGCATGGTGCACATAATAGCCCCGAGCTCAATTTAATTATTTATCGCTTTTCACGGCCTGCGAGCCGTTAGAGGTAACGTGTAATTATTCTTTCAAGGTGTGGTCGTCGAACCACTTGTTTGTAATATTTATTTATTCCCGACCTGCGAGTCGTGTATTAAATTGTAATATTTTACTCAAGATGAAGAAAGGGCGAAAAGGTCATTTGGTGGCTTTTCGGGTGTTGGCATCGGCTTGGAGTCGGTGGAGCTCAAGAAGCTAGTGGGAGTTAGTTTAGGGGGCTATTATGTGCACATTTATCGCTTTATGCTTGGTTTAGTTTATGCATGATTAATTCTATGTGCTTTAGAATTGCATGCCTAACTTTATTTACCGAGCATATCACCTCACATGCAAAGATAAAATTGGAATTTTAATCCTTGTGTGTGAACCCTTAGAACCGTCATTGCATTGGATGTAGTTGACGGGTTCAAAGGAAGAATTACATTGGATGTAATTTGAGGCATCATTGCATTTGGAATGTAGTTGATGTGCTCATCGCATCTAGGATGTGCCAAAGTTTTGAACACAACTGGACAAGTAAAAGCGGGTCATGTCCGATACCTCCCAATCATCAACACCTTACTACCTCCCCGTCCTATGGGTGTCGTGCGCATTAGCGGAGCATCCATGGGAAAGCGGGGTAGTAGGTTTGGACGACATATGTGGGTGTCGTGCGCATTAGCGGAGCACCTACATAGTGACGAGCCATAGTTGAAAATTGGTGGACCCGACTACGATTCTTAGCCTGAGGTTGAGCTAGGGTAACAGATAGGGTAAGTCGTGTACATAAGTACATACCCTAGCCAGGAGTCACATTGGATGTGATTGGATGGAGTCCTACCTACATAGCTCGATTAAGTGGTGAGCATTAGTTCAGCTTAATCGAGTGAATCAAGGATCTTGGTTTCAGATTCTAAAGGTTTAGAATCGATTGTTGGTGTTTAAGCTTGATCTTCATAAAATTTATTCAGTTTACTGATTGAATTTTATCTGTTGTAGATCAAATGGCAAATTCAGCGAACATTAATAGTTTGTCATTAAAAACCATTCTTGACAGGGTCAAGCTAAATGGGACAAACTATTTGGACTGGTACAGAATTTTGAGAATAGTCCTCAAGTCTGAACGCAAAGAATATGTCCTTGACAAGGCTGTCTCTAAGACCATATCAGAGTTACATGAAGTGTCATTAACTGCTGAGAAGAATATCTCAGGGATCTGGGATCCAAGGATATTCTGATGGTCAACAAGGGAATTGGAAGTGGCAAGGGCTGGGCCCATGCGCACTTGGCAGGAAAGATGAGACACCTGAGAATGTTTGCTTCTACTGCCAACAGCCTGGTCATTGGAACCGGGATTACAGGAAGTTCACGGCTGATCTGAAGAAGGGCAGTGGGACTGCGCCTTCATCAAATAGCCTGGATGATCTGAAGAAGGGCAGTAGGACTGCGCCTTCATCAGGAAACCTGGATGATCTAAGGAAGGGCGGTGGGATCGTGCCTTCATTCGGTATTAACTCTATAGAGCTACATCTCTCTACTTCCAAAGATTCATGGGTATTAGATACCATGACTGAATCTCACACATGCACTAATATATGGTGGCTGAAAGTAGGAGATATTTGGAAAGCACGAAATGGACCTCAGAGTTGTGGCAACTGCTGTAGGATCCATGAGTCTTGCTTTGCCAAGAGGCCTTGTCTTAGTATTGTATAATGTATATTGCATACCTACTTTTAGTAGGAATATTATATCTGTATCCGTGTTTGACAAGGAAGGATATAATGTTAATATTGGAAATAGAGTTTTCAATGTTCTATGCAATGATATGTTTTATACCAGTACTGACATGGTTGGAGGATTGTACATATTAGATATGGGTAACAATGCCTCAAGTTCTATATATTCCGTTAATAGCAAGAGGTCTAAATCCAACGATTTAAACCTAACTCTGTTATGGTACTGTCATTTGGGTCGCATAAACAAGAAGCGCCTATCAGCACTTCAGAAGTGCGGGCTTTCAGGTTCATTCGAATTCCATTCGATCGATAGGTGCAAGGTTTGTTTGATGGGCAAAATGACTAAAGTGCCCTTTATCGATCGCGATGAAAGGGCGGGTGAATTATTGGGGCTGATACACTCGAATGTGTGTAGACCAATAAGTTCACTTGCCAGGAGGGGTTTTAGCTACTTTATCACATTTACTGATGATTACAGTAAATATGGTTATGTCTATTCGGTGAGACATAAGTCTGAAGCTTTTGATAAATTCAAAGAGTTTAAGACTATAGTAGAAAACCAGCTTGACAAAGGTATTAAGGCACTTCGATTGGATCGAGGTGGAAAATACTTGACCACAGAGTTATTAGATCATCTAAAAGAGAATGGGATCCTTTTGGAATGGACTCCTCCTAGGTCACTGTAGTTGAAAGGTGTAGCCAAACGGAGAAATCGGACATTGTTAGACAATGGTCTGTTCCATGATTAGTTGGACTGATCTCCCAATCTCTTTTAGGGGTTTTGCTCTAGAGACGACCGCATTCATAGTGAATCGGGCTTCGACGAATGGTGTGCAAGGGACACCATTTTAAAAATGGTACGGGATGATGCCCGCTTTGTCCTTCCTAAAGATTTGTGGTTGCGAGGCTTATGTGAAACATTTGGTTTCGACTAAGCTCGAACCAAGATCTGAGATATGCACTTTCGTGTGGTATCCCAAAGCAACAAGGGGATACTATTTCTACAATCCCAGTGAGAACATGGTGTTCGTCGCTTGGGGTGGGGTCTTTATGGAAAAGAAGTTTTGTTTCCAAAGACGTCATTGGGAGGACTGTGCATCTCGAAGAAATTCAGGATGGTACAGATCTGTCTAAACCAATTGGCAACCCAGTAGAAAGGAGCCAGAGATTGTCGTAGAGTAAGAACCAATTCCTGTTACAATTCCGGAAGGTCCAAGGCGATTTGAAAGGATCAATCTTCCACCTCCAAGATATGGTATCCGGAGGTGACAATGAAGTCATGGTGGATCACGATGATCCAGCCACCTTTCAGGAAGTCGTGGATGGGCCCAACTCCGAGTTATGGCTGGGAGCCATGAGGGAGGAAATGCAATCCATGTCGGACAACCGAGTCTGGGAACCGGTTGATCCCATCAATGGTGTGAGGACCATAGGATGCAAATGGATCTTCAAGGTGAAGATGGACATGGACGGCAACCCTCTGACCTACAAAGCTCAACTGGTGGCGAAAGGTTATAGGCAGATCCAATGGATTGACTATGAGGAAACCTTCTCCTTAGTGGCTATGGTCAAAATCGATCCAAATTCTTCTTGACATAACTGCGTATCATAATTACGAGATATGGCAAGTGGATGTCAAAACCGCTTTCCTAAATGGAAATTTGACTGAGTACGTTTGTATGTCTCGGCCCAAAGGTTTTGACGATCCGAAGAATAAAGGAAAGATTTATAAGTTGTTGAAATCCATTTATGGATTGAAACGAACTTCTCGGAGTTGGATCCTTCGTTTTGATGAAGCTGTAATTGGATTTGGCTTAATCAAGAACGAGGATGAATCTTGCGTTTATAAGAAGGCTAGTGGGAGCAATATTACCTTTCTGGTTCTCATTGAAAACGACATCCCAACCTTGCACGAGACTAAAGCTTGGTTGAGGAAGTGTTCTTCAATAAAGGACTTAGGCGATGCTTCTCATATCTTAAGGATTAAGATATGTAGAGATCGCACCAAGAGGGTCTTGGATTTAAGTCAGGGAACCTATGTGAACAAGGCATTGAGTAGGTTCTTAATGCTCGATTCAAAGAAAGGACTCTTACCCACTAGTCATGGCATTCATCTCAGCAAGACTCAGTGTCCTAAGACACCTGATGAGCTGAAAAGGATGATGAGAATCCTATGCGCCTGGGGGCAGGATCGATCATATATGCCATGACATGTATGAGACCAGACGTCTCGTAAGCCTTATGTTGTACCAGTAGACATCATTCTAACCCGGGGGAAAGATGATGCTGAACTAGTCGTCGAAGGATGAGTAGACGCTAGTTTTCCAAGACAAATCCAGATGACTTTAGAAGTCAATCAGGATATGTGTTTACGCTGAATGGCAGAGCTTTAGCTGGGAAAGCGTAAAGCAAGATACCATTGCCGAATCTACGACAGAGGCCAAGTACATGGATGCTGCAGAGGCAGCTAAGGAGGCTATGTGGATTTGGAAATTCATGGCAGGGCTGGGTGTAATTAAAAACCCATCCAGTCCGGTGAATCCATTTTGCGACAACACAAGGGCCATTGCGCAAGCTAAAAGCCTAGATCGCATAACAAATCCAAACATGTACTGCGGCGTATCCACCTCATCAGATAAATACTGAACTGAGGTGAAGTGAAGATAACCGATATTGCAACAGATGATAACATAGCCAACTCGTTGACTAAGGCAGTGTCACTGCCTGAACATGTTAGACATGTAAAGTCGATGGGGACATATAGGAGTTTAGATTGGAACTAGGGCAAGTGGGAGATTGTTAGTCTTAGTGCCCGTAGTTCAATCCTAAATGTCCAAATGTATATATCATCGTTAGCAATAAAATTAAAGCGGCTTTATATTACTTATGTGTTGGAGTAATATATCGATGTGTGCTCTGATCTATGCCCACCATGCGAATAGAACCATAGATCGAGATAGATCACACTCGATGGGTCCCTAGTCAACAAAGCTTCACTAGAAGCGACTAGTATGAAAGATGGCTCTTTATGGCTTACGTTCTGTTAGTCATTGGAATGAGATTCCGGAGTCTGATCATAGATATCATGTGGGACATGATATTGGACGACCCGCCCTGAATATGTGCCATAGATTAAGTCATGAACATATTCAGTGTTGTAGCTTGTCATGTATCCTTAGACCAAGGAGTCTTTGTGATCGCTATGTAGTCAACAACCTTGTTTGACCTGAGCCTAACGTTGTCCGTAACAGGGCTTCCATAACGGCCAGGATTGGCTTGGGGACGGGCTACATGAGTGACACGAAAGACGGCTAAGGGATTTATCCCTCATACTAAGGTATGGGAAAGATATCGGTTCTCGGCCGCTTGATCGAGAGTGACTGGAAGAATAGCATGGCCATGCACATGATACTGGGTATCATATCTTCAGTCATCTCACATATCAAGGAACGGTGATTGAGAATAATAAGGATGACGGCTCTATGCCTTATCTCAATCGGGATATCGGAGATAAAAGGATAATGACAGGGACGACGGAAAGGTTAGAATCGACAGGGTCGATTCGTTATGTAGTGTCAGGCAATACTAAAGTCTCGTTAGTTGCCACTTAAATAGGATCAAGTAAAATGGGATTTTACGTTGATCTATTGACATGCATAAACCTAAGGGTCACACCGGAGGATGAAACTCATTGACACATTTATGGAGAATGGCCAAAAGGGAGTTGTCTCGGGACATGACCAAAACTGGGTTTTGGGTCATGTGCCCGTAAGTGAATAGGACTTTACGGATCGAGACAAGGCTTGGAGTCTTGGGATTGATCGCGTCGGATAATGTTGGACATTTCCGGTATGGAAGGCATGGAGGCGATGAGCGAATCACGGGACCTCGTTGGAAATGGTCACGGGCCATGTTCCAAGAGGCCCATGAAAGGCCCATGCAACCAAGGCCCATGGAACTAATTAATCAAGTCTTGATTAATTAGTACTAAGTAAGCAAGACAAGGATTAAGGTGTTGGTGATTCACCACCTAACACAATCTTGTCTTGCCATACTTTGTCCTATTTACACCTTACTTGACACCATACTTGTCCCATGCCTTTAGTTGGACAAGTATGGGTTTTGTTATGTTTAAGTCATCTTTTTTCAACATAACAAAGACAAGACAAGAATAGGAAACACATTTTCTCTCCCTCTTCCATGGCCATTTCGGGTTTGGCTAGTTTCCTCCTCCATTTTTGTGTTCTTGAGTCCTCAAAGAGAAGAACTACGTGGCTTTGATTCCCATGTGGATACGTAGGCGTCTTGGAGACTCAAGCCAATCATTCGTTAACCGGTGTTCTTGTTTTGGTAAGAACTAGTGCTGAATTTTTCTCTTGTTAATCCATTCTTTGTTAGTTGTTTCATGGTTCTAATGGTCTCTTGGTTTTCATTGATTTTCCGCTGCGAGTTGGTTCATCTCCAACCCTACCTCGAGACCCAACACTGACTTACCGGGGGAGTTATCGGTCCACCACTGTTCAGTTTTCACCTGGTTTGCTCGATCAGTGTTTTATGGTTGGAGCATACTGTATCGGTATCCATAGATGCTACCGCAGTCAACCCCCCGACCGCCTCTATGCATATGAGCACAGTTTATTTCTCAGCATTTATGTCTCAGTTTATTTACCTTTAGTTTACTGGTTTGTAAGGGGTTTGTCGTCAGACAGACACCTATTTACTTTGTTATCTTAATAATATTGTCATTTCCTCTATAAAAAAAATGAGTTTCAATTTTCTTTATAAGAGAAAGATTAAATTAATTTATAATCAAGTCCGTTTCCCCTGTTTAAGAAAAACGTACGTTTCATAATTTAAAAATTATATAAAGGAGCAAGATGAATTTTATTTTCTCTTCATAGAAACAAGCAATTCAGTTACTATTGAATCCATTTTCTTAATTCAAACTTTCTGGCGTTGGAAAAAACAAGTTGAATTTTAATTTCTCCGTATTGAAAAATAAAATTAATTGATCATCAATTCTATATTCTTAATTCAAATTTCATAACAATATCAAAAGAAACATATTCAAAGTCAACTCAGAGCTATTAGGGTTTCTTTTCAAAACTTTCCTTCCTCCAAACCATTTCCGTCTCTTCCGGATTGCCATTACCTTCACCTGAATTTCCCGATCAACGCGCTTGCTAACCGTTGTTGATGCGTCCCATTTGTTTGTCCGTCGCTCCTCCACGACCCGACCAACCAGATGGAGTCCATGAATCATGCCACGAGAGGAATCAATTGTCTTCACCAATGATTGTCGACTGCTGCCACACGAAATGGCGTATTCTCACCCTAGAGACCAACACACCAAGCCATAATCTCGGCTCTACCACTGCAGCAAAGGGTGTTATAGAGGAAGAATATGGTCTCGTCTTCCACTAGATCTCCCACGAAGCTTCCTTGGACATAAGAACTCGGGGTCTTATTAAGGCACGACAACTAGCTCGATCCCATCCCACTCATATCACAGGCCCTCCGGTACCGACCCCTGCCTTAGGCGTAACTGAGAAACCATGCGCCCTGACAGACCTCGGGAGGGGTAACCCGTCCCGCGATCACAACCCGCCTCAGACTACTGATCCCGATCAAGTGAACCTTCCCAATGGGGGCTGATCCATCAACATGAACGAGTTTTTTTTAACCGA
Organism: Erodium maritimum; assembly: GCA_963921825.1. Classification (NCBI taxonomy): domain Eukaryota; kingdom Viridiplantae; phylum Streptophyta; class Magnoliopsida; order Geraniales; family Geraniaceae; genus Erodium; species Erodium maritimum. Next base: position 65,181,842 of record OY997592.1, on the reverse strand, counting down.
TCAATGTAGGAACGGACGAACGCGGGGGAAGGACATGATAATGTGGATCCAAGTAGTGGTGGACACCCGTCCTTGCATGGATCATACGCATGATGAGGGTAACCATCCTCAATACACCTAGAGGTATGGGGATTGTCGACCTGAGTCTATCCCGCTGATAAAACTACGACATAGAGAGAGGAACCCCACTGGTATTCCTCCCTTCTAATACTCTGAAAAGACTCCTTTTCTTTTCTTGTGTTGGGCTTACACTCCATCCCCCTACCCAACGGCTGAAGGAGCCCAGTTGGTATTTCTCCTCTCTATGGACGAATAGATCTGATACCCCCCACCCAAGGCAGTCTAGAATCCACGGAGACAACTGAGGAAGATGGACCCGATGGGGTATGAGCGAGACAAGGTGAGCTATTTCGCGGGTCACCGTGAGTCATTTAGGGCACCTCGAGGCGTCTATGAGGAGCCACACTCCGCCTTCTGTGAATCAGATACTATCTGATTCCCAGTCTCCCCCTTTCCTTGGCATAATCCGCCAAGTTGAGACGGGGAAAGTCCAATGGATTCACAGCGCTCAGCACAGTTTGAATAAAGAACCACCCCTAGCATCTTCTTGAGTCTAACCAGATAGTTAGATATAAGACTAGTGTTTCGGTCGTCACCGAAATTATATCTCATCCTGTTCGTTCATTTCCACTCTTGTACGGTCTTTACGACCTTTTTGATTTCATATGAATAAAAAGTTTCGTTCGTGTGCTAAAAAATATATATTTAATTCTAATTTTTATTTATATAAAATATTTTCATTTAGTATCTATTCCCTGATAGTAATTCAAATTTTATACCGAAACAAACAAATTATATTTCAATTTCTTTTAGACGAAAATGAACATAGGCTATCATCCGTTATACGTTTTTTTATCCAAAATTTATAACATTGTTCTCGGGAAGTGATGGAGACAGTGGGCGTAATCTGTTGGGAGGTTTGATGCACTCAGAATCAATGAGTGTGGTAAGGGCAGGTGAGCTCGGGCGAGGCGGTCTTTCTTGTTGCGTCGATCATATTATCAAGATGGAAGGCGACGTAAGGTGGGGGGACTCAGGTCGGACGGTGAAGAAGGGACAGATATGAATAAGTGGAGGAGACCGGTGATGGGGAGATGAAAGGTTAATACTGACGGGGCAGTGTTCGGGTCGACTAGGGGGTGCAATAATATGCATCGATGGTCTTAGATTGCTTGCGGATTACAGTGTGTCGCGTTCCCATGTTTACAAATCGAGGCGATGAAAGTGAGGTCAAACCTACAATGAATGGTTATGAACGGTTGGAAGGAGCACGAGATTAAGAAAAATTGGTTGGGAGTGGTCTTAGTTATGTCTAACTCGAATATGTTATTGACTTCATTGGAAATAATTATTGATGATCGTAAAGACCTCTTGAGTGACCTTCTAGGGACGATATTGGTCATGTTCATCGTAAAGCGAATATGGTAACTTATGAGTTAACTAAGAATGTCATATGCCTTAATGCTCTATGAGATTGTAATTGTTTGCAGGACCTATTACCTGAGTTACTAGCTTTTGATATAACTTAATGAAATCCAGAGTATAGTTAAAAAAACTGGATTTTATTTTTATATAAAAATATAAATATTAAGTATCATAGTTTCTTTGTTAAGATTAATAAATTAGTCTAATAGACTTTAGGGTTTTTGTCCTCCCTCCTTTGTCTCGCAACCACTATGGCCAAACCTTTCTTTTCCCTCACTGTCCACACGGTTGTGTCTATAAGAGGACCTTTCGTTCCTCATTCTCCCACTACAACTATCGAAACCATGTATGCAATGATTTCCCCTTCTCGGGTTGCTCGAGTTTTGGTGGATCCAGATGCAGGACAATGCCAAGGGACCCTGAGCCTTCTCCGATCATTATATGTGGGATCAGTTTATACCCTGAGGACAACACAAGACCTCCAACAACCTCACAATCAGAAACCGGCTTGGCCACAACTCTGAGTGCCCTGTGGCTCTAGGGTTCCGTCGTCTACACCTCCAGTTGGCTCCAAAAATGAGACCTCCAAGACTACCTACACCAATCGTCCTTAGGAGTGGGGCAGTGATTCAACTGCACTTGGGGGCGATATCCCTCGAGGACGAACCGAACGATGAAGACGAAGGGATGGAAGAGGAAAACAACAATAATTAACAGGGGAGGCCTACCACACAGCCTCACTAGGACCCATGATCAGACCTCGTGATGGGGTGGTCAAGACCTGGTGGCCTACCCCCCATGACCTCGGACCGTCGTTGCTTGACCGTCTCGTGAGAAGCAAGGAAGCATCTCATTTTTCCTGTTTTAATTTGGTGCATTTTGATTCAGTTTTAGTTTCTGTTTTGAGTTGTGTTTGTTGAATTTTATTCTGTTGTTTTGTTTTCGGTTATTCCAATTTTCATGATCGGGTAGATCGTAGGGATAGTAATTGTTGTCTAAAATGCAAACTAGGTTATTTCTACGGGTCCAAGAACGTCGGGTTTCCTACGGGAGACTCGGACTTATTATGTTCTCAGGACTTTTTAGTCCTACTGATAATGCTGCACATGGTAATGCAATGTATCGTCCGCCCTTTCACAAAAAATATCATAATTTCGTTATTTAAATTTATAACACCATCGGAAAATACAAATTGAATTCTAATTTTTGGTCATCAAAATTGAAATTAGTTAGCCATCAATTCTGATACTAGTGTAAGTAAACAAATTGGATTTTGTTCTCTCTTCAGTCTTCACAGAAAAAAAATTCCAAAAATCTCCGAATTTTCCCATTTGTGTATATTCCTCTAATAATCTCTGTATTTCTTTCCGCCAATATCATTTGGGATCACCCATATTTACCGATCTATCCCTACAATTGTAAAAAAATAACAAGAAAAGGCCAATGAAACAGTTGGCCATCCTCGCTGTACCATCTTCACTGCCAGGCCATTCTTCGCCCCAACGACGTCGTCCTGCCGAACCATCTCTCGCTCAGCACCTTCAACCTCTCGTCCTTCACCTCGCAGAACTTCTCCGGCCACCCTTCCGGCTCCACCGGCTCGAACCCCAGCCCCGGCGTACGGTCCTTCGACCCCGGGTTCGCCGTGTCCGTCCAATCCGCCACGTACGCCGACACCCTCCGCCGGAACTTGTTCCTGAACTCCACCCACGCCTGGTACTTGTAGTGGTTCACCACCGCCGTCCCCATCCCCACCATCCTCGTCCCGTACCTCTCGCTCACCCGGAAATGGTGGATCACGTTCAGCAGCGACCGGTCCACCGCCTCCAGCCGCACAATCGACTTGTGCCGCTGCTCCATCCTCCGCCGGCAGTCGTACCCCTGAGTCACTCCCTCTTCCGGGTGGGCCTCCCGACCCGAAGGCCCGAATTCGTTGCACCGGATTGACACCTGACCGACCCGTTCGTGTTCCCCTGGTCGGGTCAGAACATTCGGGAGGAGGGATTGGAGCATTGTCGGAGACGGCTGCGACGAATTGGTCCACGACGGCGCGTAGACGAACTCGTCGACGTCGATGTACATCATCCATTCACAGGAGCTCCTGGCGTAGATCGCGCTGTGGGAGAAACCGGCCTCTTGTGTCTTGGGCCAAATCCAGTGAACGATCTCTACGTTGTAGCCGTCGCGGTTGAGATCGGCGACGATTCGCCGGAGATTATCCTCGCTATCGTTGTCGTAGAGGATGAATCGCTCGACGCCGATGCTGGAGTGGTACATGACCCACTCTTTCAAAAACTTGGCCGCATTGAAGACCATAGTCGATGCGCACAGTAGCGATTTCGGGTGATTGCTGTCTACCGTGCGCGGGGGAGTGTAGTACGCAACCGAAGGCACCACGAGGTTTTGCCCCTTCTCTTGCTTGATCTCGAGGGAGATTTTGATTCGCTCAGTGAGCCTTGACGCCGTCAGATTCGGGTGGGGACACCTGAATACTTCCTGAACGGAGCTCGTCACGGCGGTCCTCACGGCGTCAGCGTCTTCGGAGAACACGCAATTGAACTCGCTCGGCGGCCTGTTGATGCCGGACCTGTGGTTGACCCCCTTAACGAACAGAACGACGTCGTCGCCAGTCGACAGCGAGTCGTACGCAAGAAACTTCCACCTCAAAAGCCCCACCGCCGATCCCTCGTCGAAGCCCTCCTTCTCCGGGCTCCGCGTCAGCATCGGACTCAAGAACGGCTGCCGCCGGCGGTTTCTCTCCGGTAGAACGCACTTGAAAGTCGTTCGATTCGTCGACGGAACCACACCTGAGAACCTCGCCGGCGACGTGAGGTTGTGCTGGAAGAGGCAGGAGAATCGATCGTCAGGTTTGATCTCCGGGGAGGCAATGACGAGAACCTCCCATCCCGGGATAAGGATGGCCACCGGACGATCATCGTCGGAGTCCCTGACGGAGGAGACGTGGCGCGAGTTGAACGGGTTGAGGAGGAGGTCGTCTTGTTCTCGGACGACGGAGTTGCGCGCGAGAGTAGAGGCGGCGTAGTACTTGAATCCGTCGTCGGCGACGACAGAAACGGCGTGGTGGTGGTGGTCGGCGGCGTCGCGGGAGAGGTAGATTGAAGAGAAGGAGAAGAGCAAAATAGAGAAGAAGGTCACGAGGACTGTGGCTCCTCTGCGACGCATCGTTTCTGAAAATACGGAGAGCTTCGCCGATTTTTTCTTCCTTTTAATTTGAAGAGCCTTTATATCTATAAAAAAAATATAGAGTTATTGCTAATTAGAATTGGAATAGAAAAGAAATCGGGAATGTCCCGGCGAAAGGTCAATTTGATACAAAATTGAATTTCTCAGAATTAAAAAAGGAAAAGAAAAAAAAAACAGTTAGGATTGCTGTTTGGCGGGTTTTCCTTGGGTTTGTTAGGGTGACAGGAGGGTGCGGTAGGATTCTGGTTCGGTGGCTGACACGTCATTGACAAGTTCAACCCAAAACGATTAAAATGCATCACGGCATTTTAAAAGTCTGCGACGGCTCATGTGAGAATAGCGTTACGAGCTCGTTAACTTCACTAGTGACTAACTGTTATTTAGATTAATCAATAAAATAAAATATGATAATTGCAAAGCATTATTTATAGTGATAATATTGGAAGTCTAATTTTAAGCCGACATCACATACCGTATGACCTATGTGATAAGTTATTATCTTTATAGATAAAAGGGTAAGCATGAAACTTAACTCCTTGATATTTTCAAATATATATGTAACCTTAGTTTAGGTTATATATAAGTTATTATTTTCGTTAGATAAAAGGGTAAGCATGAAACTACACGCTTTAATAATGACCTTACGAATAAAACAACCCCAATCAGACGCAGCCGTTCTCTCTCTTTCTAGGGTTTGTACGGTTTTGTGATTTCAGCCGCACACCATGGCACTGTCGAAGACGATGGTGAGCGGCGAAGGCGGCGAGGCAGACGGGACCCATTGGGGGCCGTGTCTGGTGGAGTCCGGTGAACGGGGAGTGTCCCCGGTGACGGGGGATGCCCTCGGTCATGGGTGGGTGGAGCCGGAGGAGGAGACGGAGCAGGAGTCCGATCCTCCGGCAGAGGAGACGCCGGTGGAGGATGCTACTCCGGTGATATCGACCGGACTTTGGTCGGGGAGGGCTTCGGGACAACAGGGGATGCGATTCTCGGCCTTACCAGCGGAGGATAAGGGTTGGGTGGTGGGGGGTCGAGTTCGATCCGGGCCGCCCACCCTCCGTCGTACGACGGCGAAGGGTCCCAGGCCGAGACGATCGGGCTCTAGAGTAGGTCGCTGCAGGGTGGTTCGGGAAGGTGATGCTGCAGGTGAGGAGATGGAGCACGGCGTGGATGGCGCTCCGGTGGTGATTTCATCGGACTCGGTGACTGGGACGGATGGGAGGACGGGGTCACCGGTATCGGAGTCGGAGCTGGCGGCGAGGGAGGTGCCGGAGGAGGTGACTTGGCGGCGAAGAAAGGGGAAAGAGCCTATGGCGGCTAGGGTTTCGCCAACTCGGGCCAGGGAGGTTGCGGGCTTGGGCCGGGGTTTCATGTCTGATGCCTGTAGGGCGGGTCAGCTGCGGGCTGGGCTGGGCCCTCATCCGGGCTGGACCCGTGGAGGCGAGGGTGGTGTGGCGAATTGGGTTGTCCGATATGGAGCGGGTCGAGGAGCACACGGTGGGCCGGATCTTACGATCGGGGCGGATCCGAGGGCCGGGGCGGTTCAGGTGCCTGGGTGTGATCTGTGGCTAGCGGGTCAGCGGGATCAGTCGAACCCGATTTTCAGGGGGGGTCCATCGGTGGGTAATGGATCTGATAGGGGGGAACAATTGGTGTTGGACAGTCAGATGGGGGCTATGCGAATCAGGGAAGTCGTGGTACCAGTTCAGGAGGTTACTGGCAGGGGGAGCTTATATAAGTACGCGCTGGCAGCCAAGGTCCTAACTACTAGGAAAGTCTTCTGGAAGTCGGTGGTGGAAAGGATGGAGGACGCCTGGGGTATGAAGGTCGAGGCGAAACCATTGGAAGGTGGTCTAGTGGCCTTTTTCTTCAGAACGGCTAAGGAAAGGGAAAGAGTTCTTCTGGGGGAACCCTGGTCATTTAGGGACTCTCTGGTCCTCTTTACGGATCTGAGAGCGCATATGTAGGTTAGTGATCTGCAATTCCACCATTTCTCGGTCTGGGCACGAGTGTCCAATCTACCAGTTGGGGTATGGACGAGGGATGTGGGGTTTAGAGTTGGCAATGCATTGGGCGTCTGCCAAGGCGTAGATGTAGACAAGGATGGGCTATGTTGGGGGGATTTTATGAAGGTCCGAATCAGAGCGGATATCAGGATTCCCCTGTAGAGCCAGCTTTGGTTCCGGCTCTCCGTCTCTCAGGTACGAACACGGTTGATTATTTCATATGAGCACTTACCTGAACATTGCTTCAGTTGCTGCTGCGCGGGTCATCTCTTCCCGGTCTGTCCGGTTGTTGGGAGCTCTACGGGAGTATCCCTAAGGGCACCAGGGGACCCGAGGTCGGCCATAGAGAAGGCGAAGCACGGGAAGGCTATCCCAGGAACAAACTGGACCTACTTAGGGGGGTCGGACAGAGGTGGACGATCTAAAGAGACCCCACGAACACCAGTGAGGAAGGAGGGACCGGGGTGGTGGGGTCATAGTAAAGCTGGGGCTGAGGAGGACCGGGACGACTGGGTGCCGAAGGATCTGGCACCGTCATTATCTGGGAATAAGAGGCCAGTGCGGGAGGAGGAGCCGGAAGAGGAAGAAGACTCGGTGGCGTCAAACGAGGTATCACCTACAGCGGCGGGGGGCTCCAAGCACCCTCGCCTCCAGGAATGAGTCTGGCAGGGGCCAGGGAGGGTTTGGTCGGCTGTACCTTCTCCCTGGTGTATAGGTGGCATTGGTATCACCAACAACTGATGTATTACTACCCTACCACTTCGGGGTCAGCATTCCCGCGTTCAGGAGCCCTACCATTATCAAGCAAGGGAGGACGACGCACGCTGACATACCGGGGGAGTAATTGGTCCACCGTTGTTTGTTTATCCTCTGATCTGCTCGGTCAGTCTCTTCTGGTTGGAGTATACTGTATCGGTATCCCCGGATGCTACCGCAGTCCCATACCCCCGACCGCAATTATGCTACAGAGCACGTTTAAGTTTTCTGCACTTGTCTTTCCAATTATTCTAGTTTGGATTATGTACGGTGATCTCTTTCTGTGGGGTCACCAAGTTATTTTACATTAATGAATACTTCCATCTCCTCTAAAAAAAATGAAACTACACGCTTTTGATATAAATGTAATTTCAATTTAGTTTGAAGAAATATTAGAATTCAAATCACATTATATTATTAAAATAAGCATCGTCTAGGGACCTCTCCCAAGGCCAGTCCCTGATGCTCCCCTTCCTAGAGAAATTATCAATTCTCTGTTCAACAGACATTGATGTTGCAAAGACAAACTCAAATAAAAAAAATAAAAAAAACACCTTTTTGATTAGCCAGATCCATAATCGTGAAAGGGGTCGAGGCGGTTGCGGCGGTGGAAACCAAGGAGAATGACTCACCGGCTGCGGCTGCAGATCCAGCGGCGACGACTTCATGGGCGACTCTAGAGGTGGCGGCGACATCAGAAGCGGTGACGACAACAGTGACTTCAAGGGTGGCGACGGCAGCATCAAGGACGGCGGCTGGAGAGACGGAAACCCTCGGGGCGGTGAAATCAGGTGTGCGTCAGGGGCGGCGGCGGCGGCGGCGACTACAGAGGTGTCGTCGGCTTCAGGCGGATTGAAGGGTGGTTGACGCCGATGTGAGCCAGACGACAACCATCAGGATTGCAGAGGGGGACCGAACATGATCGGTAGACGCGTTGATGGTGGTGAGGGAGAGACTACGGCGCGGTGACTAGCGGGGACTCGAGAGGAACCCTAACAGAGAAAACTCGTGCAAGACTCAAAGGGGATGTACCGAGGCGATGGTGGATAGAAAAGAGAAGAAGCACCATGACATAGATTATGGAAATTGGGTAGGGATGGAAATGGGGCGGGGATGGGGCGGGGACCCCAGTCCCCGTCCCGCGTTCCCGCTACTCTCCCCATCCCCGCCCCATCCCCGCGTTGACCCCGTCCTGCGGGGACCCCGCGGGGATGGGGCGGGGAACGGGGATTTTATTCCCTGTCTCAATCTCGCCCTGCGGGGGATTTTATTCCCTACTCCGTTCCTACCCCATCCTCATTACCCGAAAAATGCACATTTTAAATGACTACTCTCAATGCATGATTTGAAATAACAAGCGTAGTCAACCAATAATTTAAAACAACATACATATAAAATAAACATCATGACGATGACATCCATGTCTCTTAATAGTTTACCCATAATAAAAAAGTGTTTTAACAAAATATCTTATAACATAACTTAAAGTTCTCAACTTGACTTCATAATGATATAAATACAATCAGCAGGTTGAACTTGAAGCAACTTCATTCATCATGAGACTATGTGCAATCTGTAAACGAATAACATATTCAAATGTGTGAAATAAGCAACAATCACTATTTGACATATTCCAACTAAATTTTCTATATTTTAGATATAAAATATAAATAAGAAAATATCAAACGTAAAAACAAGAATTGTGTGTCCATCAAACTTTTTTACATGCATAGAAGTCAAATCTTTAACAAAAAAAACAAAAAAAACAAAAAAAATGTTTTATGTGTATATTATTAAAAATTTATTTTAAAACTAATAGTGCGGGGCGCGGGGTGGGGTTACCCACGGGATGGGGACTGCTTACCCCGTCCCCGCCCCGTCCCCGTCAAATCCCCATTTAATTCCCCGTATCCCGTCCCGTTTAAAAAATCCCCGTCCCAAATCCGTCCCGCGCGGGGCGGGGACGGGGATCCCCGTGGGGAATGGGACGTTTTGCCATCCCTAAAATTGGGCCATAGCCATGGTGGTGCGTACGACGACACAAGCTCAAAACCCTAGCAGATTTAAAGGAGATCTTCAAAATCAATATTTAATTTACATTTCTCCCTCAATAAATGTATTTATTTTATTAAAATAAAACGTTATTAGAGTGACACAATGGTGGGGCATTAGTTGGACTGCCCTTGTTAATGATCGAATGTTGCTTGAAAGTTGGAGATCGTATGTCATGCGGGAGGCGAAATCTTTTTGGAGTTTGATTGGTGCCTTGATGGCTTGGGAGGTATGGCTTGCTCGTAACCGTTGTATTTTCCAAAATGCTCGGTCGGAGGTGGAGCAGATTGTGGGTAGGGTAAAATCATACTTATTTGGGGTGACCAAAGCTTATAAAGGTAGATCTCTTTAGTTAAATTTCGTGGAATGATGCCGGTTCCGTTTCTTTGATGTTCAAGGAAGAGTCAGGTTGGAGGTTGAGGACTACACTGAAGTTGAGGCGGTCATGCTGGTTGTATTTTCTAGTCTTTTACTTTTGTTGTTTTAGGACTTGGACTAGTTGTCTTTGTGGGTTGGGTGTTGTTATCTCGTTGTAACTTCTAACCTTGTCACTCTGACATGTTCTTTCTTCCATGACCCATCTTGGATAATAGAGAGCTCCATAAGTTATCGTCGGAAAAACGTCAACGAAATGCATTGCATAAACATCTCAATCATTCATGTACATAAGTGGATTAGTTTTAGAGGCATGCATGAACGAATATCTGATTCAGTCATATTACTTTTGACTCGTTCGTAAGTACACAAATTTAGATTCATCATCTATTTACGTATTGATATTTTGTCATAGATTTCATCCAGTGAGTTATAGATACCATATGCTTAGGACATATATATTGCAAAATTTGAAAGCCCGCTTTTATTTTAAAATCAATAAGATGCAAACGTATTTCTGATCTAATTTAAATTCTTGGATAATATTTATAATCTAACCAAATATAAGATTTCGACTGACCCCTTTAAGTTCTTTTGTTATTATATTTTTGTAATTGTTTTAATTTAACATCCAAATGCTTTTATGATATATATTTTTTGAATCGTAAGCGTAACCATATATTAGTCGGATAAGGTCCAACCTAAAGTGGGCATAACACAATTCAAACACCAAAGTACTGAATAAAAAGTTTTAAGAATATGATACCAGAAAAAAAATATAAACTACGAACTGAATATAAATGCTCAAATACCGAATTCTTTTTCTGAGATGTTCGGAAGGGGATAACATGGTAGCTTCCGAAAAAACCGATACATCGAATCCAAACGAGAAGGTAGGATAGATCTGGCCCGTTTTTGGAGTTGCACCTAGGCGGACTGTATACTCTCACAAGGTACGAACGTGCGTCGTCCTCCTTGAAATGATAGAGTAGGGCTCAAATAAGGCGAGAGTGCTGGCCCCCGAGGTGGTACGAGAGTACAATGCCAGAAATTGGTGGAACCACTGCCACCATACGTTCAGTGAGGCGGTATTGTCGGATGACCTCCTACTGGACCACAAACTCCTCCTTGAGCGAGGCGAGGGTACTTACTGCCCCTCGCCTTTACTCGTTGTGCCCCCTCGAAGCGTGTAGAATCCTCAGACTCCAAGTCTTGGATCTCCACCATATGGGATCCTAAGTCCTTCACATCTGCTTGCATACCAACGCCCTTGCCTCTCAAAGTCAATCCGTAGCCCGACCGATCTACTTGAGAACCACCACAATCCGGCCTTTTATAGGCACGAGATTCTGCTCGAGGTGATAGAACCCTAGGGCCCATCGGATCCCTTCGCCACTGCTATCGCCCCTCCCCATCCGGAGAGGGTGCCACCGGCCGTGTTCCTTCATGAAACGAGCTCGCTGTGAGTTCAAAAGAGAAATTTCAGTCATTTGTCTAATCACCGGATGTCGTGCCACTATCCTTTTTGATCGAGTCCTACCGTCGTCCCAATCGGGTAGTGTTCAGGCCCCACCACCCTGTATCTCTAGTCCCAGATCAGCCTGCGGAAAGAAAGTGAGGCCCGCTCTATCTTCGATGAGCTCCTCAGTCTCACCTCCGCAACTCACAGCTAATAGAACAAACTCCAGACTGGGTCTCCATAAGGCCCCTAAGCGTCGTTCCATAGATGTCGACCCTCGTGGTTCTCGACAGTTATGCGAGACCCACACAACACCACCATGAGTGTACCAGAGAGATCTCGTGACCACCATACGTAAGAGCCTTTATACTTGCATGAGAATCATGAGCCCTACCGCCTCCATCTCCAAATAATCTTCGTCCACATTCTGACCCAAATCCTTCCCTCCCTAGGAGATCGTCGTCGAGAGAACAAGAAACCACAACCACCACCATCGCAAAGACGAAAACACCGTACCCCAATACGCCAAACAGAAGAAACTCCTCATTTCTTCCTCCTTAGTCGTTGTGGCGGCCTCCCTTGGTACGACGAGGTAGTTGTTGCAACCTCCATCACCGATGGACCAGGCCCCCTTCCCTCGTGTACCTAATCTGAACCACATTTGCATAAAATCCATGCACAAGCAAAAGATCAATCATCACTCACATGGATCATTCACAGTGGTTGATCACCAAACTAATACTCAAGACGATTGAACCCAAACCCAATTGCCTTTCATGAAATATAATGAATATTTTCGTGGTTGTATAAATAACAAAATAGTGCACACACAAATATGGGTTCTCTTTTTTAACCAAACCAGACAACAAAAACCCATAAAATATATAGTCGCCAATTTGTATATAATCTCAAAATCAAAATCGAATATAAAATCATTGTAACTTAGTTAAGACTTGCGGGCGAGTTGAATCACAAGTAGATTGTGACTTTATGATTCACAATCTGTTGTAGATGAGACTCATTTAAATTGTTAATGGAATAAATGAATAAATAAATTTGTTTTACGAATGGATTTATACACTCCTTGTTGTTTCTATGTTCTATATATTTATGCATTATTATGTCTTGATCCATTCCGCGCGTGTTTTCTATCTGCGTCTCTCACTATCTTCTTTTCTTTAAAGTTTGATGTTGATAATGTTCGGTCTGTCTCTCTCCTCCTCGTCAGAACTCCATGAAGCTTCCTTCTCTTCCACCCTCATCCTCTTTTCCGTTATCCCGACTCCTTCCACTTTGATCAATCACCGTCTTATAGCCCTCACGCCCTCGATTAACCCCTCCGCCTCTCCGACCTCCCTTTCACTAGAAACTAGTACCCCTCCACCGCCGTCGCTGCTCCCGAACCCAACACACCCATAATCTCATCCTCAACCCATTCTTTCTCCCCTTCATTCAATCTAATGCCTCCTAAGAAACGAGAAAAGGTTTCTCTCTTGGGTGAAAGACCAGAACTTCTCCACCGAGCGTCCATCTTTACTTGCTATATGATTCCAAATCTGATTCCTAATGCAACCACTACAGAGACCATCCAAGTGAAGTTAACTGAGGTTTCCATCAAAGACCAACAAAATGAAGACTTTTAAAGACGACGATGCGGTCATTGACTTCTTGACTAACACGTTTATAACTGTGGACGACGCCTGGTACCGGTATACCCTCGCCGACCGTCTCTTAGCCGACAAACGAGTAAGACCCCAAACTCTCTGCACCTTGATAGATAATAATTTGGGTGTGAGGGGACTTACGGTCCAACCTCTGACGGATAACATTACTACCTTCTACATCCCTTCTCAAGCCGCATTGGATGGTATTAGAGCTAGGGAGCCTTGAACCTTCTATGAAACTGTGTTGCTCCTTACTCCCTTACCTCCACGCACCCAACCAGAAATGTTGCTCTTCCGAGATATTCACATATCGATACGTGCCTAAGACATTTTGGTAGAGGCTAGCACATCCCAAATGAGAGCGTTCATAGTCTCTAATTTAGGGAGGGAAGTAGAATTCCGAAGACCGAGCAACCTGAATCAACCAGATCATCCAAGGGGCTAGGATAATTTCCTATTCTTTCGGGTGAAGATGAATGCTACCCGTCCGCTCCATCGCCACCTCAAGCTCCGGGTTGATGAACTTGTGAATCCTTTCATAATTTGGCTTGAACATGAAAAACTATCTGAATTTTGTTATCGATGTGGTCATCTCGGACACATTAACCATACTTGCATGATTGTCTTCCTGGGTGTGGAACAGTTAGCTAGAAGATATGGGGAGTCCCTACATCCCCACTGGCTATCCAAACGGAAGGGTCCTTCTGACCGTATTGGAAAGCTGCGCCACCTCCGGCTCCACTCACGATGGTGGGAACTCATGTGGATCCAAATCCCTCTTCTTCTTTTGCAGGTTCTCAACGACATTTAGACCCCATTCAAAGTCCCAAAACATCCACAAGGAAGATCATATTCCCACCCGAGGATCGATTGAAATTCAACCTACAGTCCTGCCTAAAATTCAGAGTAGCAAGTGTGCCCCCACCAGAGGTGATGGAAAGAGAAATGGGACGCGGGAAGGGATCGGTAGTATCCTCCCCAACCTTGCACACCATTCAACTTACAGTTTTGCCTAAACCGAGGGAATTGAAGCCCCCTTACTTGAGGGGTTAAGATAATTCCAAAGGTGGGGGATCACAACCACAAGAAAAGCTACCCCATATCCAAAAAATCCAGTATACTCCTTAGCACGAGATCTTAGGGGTACTGACCAGAAGAAGGTGTTTTCCTCAACCTCGGGTAAGCCTAAGAAGGAGACTCAAAAGAAACATCCAATTAAGAGAGGCCCACATGGGGTGAAGAATATGGAAGAACTTGTTCGGGAGAAAGCAAATAGAGTAGTTTAAGTTATGCATAGCTCAAATAAGAGAGCTTTTGATTTGATGGACATCGATCCGACCGAAAAGCATGTACATAATCTCTCCCCTCTATGGTTTTTGACGAAGGTTGGTAAGCAACCTCGTTGGGAATTATGATTGGTGTCTGTAGGGTTGGGAGGTTCGAGATTTCTACCTCCCAACTTTCCCATGTCCCTATCTAGAGGGTCATTTTCCTTAGTGCAAATCTTTTTATCCCCATGCGAGCCAAGACAACCACTCCTTTGAGTATTTAGAACTTTGGTTTCCCGTTATTGTGAGAATCTCCAGTTGCCGAAGCTCTTCTATCTCTTGTTTTAAAAGTGCTTGTGTTTTCAGCTTAATGTGTCAGATCATCTGTCTCTTTCAACAGGAGACACCGACTTATATCTTGGCTTGTTTAGTTTTTCTCTTGTTGGTGTTGTTTGATTGTAATGTTCGGAAATGATTTGAATGAAGCATAACATTTCCAAAAAAACATAGGAAAAACTTGATGTAGTCTCGTTGTACTTTAGTCAATTCTCAAATCATAACACACACCTATCAACTTTCTTACATAATAACAAGTTTGACAAATTAATTCTCAAAATCTATCAAAATTTGTTAAGTATGACTGACTCCGTGAAATACCAGTCACATGCTTGTCACATGCCTCTTAAACGTTCCTGAAATGGCATGAAAAAATTTGATGTCATAACGTACACCTTTTGTTTATTCTCAATTCATAACCTGACTTATGAATTTTTCCTGTTACTCACTAAACAATCGTTAAACTTGAGGACGGAAATGACAAACCTTATGATAAACGTTATGATATGAGAACCGACCTTTTCTTGAGTTATGATTTTGTAATAAACGAATAATCACGACTGTAACATCGAGTTATCCAAAAATATACATTTATGTATTGTTGGCTGCTGTGAGGAATCTAGTAGATAAACAATGCCAAGAAATATGGTGGTTGTTTGAGAATGTTTGATTCTTGCCAAACAAACATGATAAATGAAGTCAAGTGATGGTGGAACCCACTTATACATGATCATATAACAAAATGTTGAATGATTGACCAATAATTCATGTTGAATATTCATCAAACTCCCTAATAATAATTCTCTAGGTAGCATATTATTATTTCCAGATAAAGCTTCATGTTAACTTGGGATGTGGGCTTTATACTGTGGGACTTGAATTACACACAAAGCTCATTCCTCGAACCTTATGCTAAAGTGTATTTGTTTATATTCTTTAATTGCCTCCAAAGTTAAGAACTCATACCTTACCTTCACTTAATTATATATCCAATAGTCAATTGGTTTTCTGACACGTGTAAAGTTTTGACCAATACTCAATTAACTCTGACTTATTACCACAACCATATATATAAGGGCAAGCGAAACTCTTTTGTTACATTAAATAATACCATAGTATATAATTTGATTTGAATATATTTATTCATGTATTTATTTTGAGAGAAAAGGTCCGAGGAGGATTTAACGGAGAACAAGTTGGGCTAAATGCATAAACACACGGCAATGTAATGTGCTTTTTTTCATGTGACAAGAGCTAGCTTGTTGCTCTATCAATTGACCTTTATATGTGTACAACTATGAACTTCAAATAACCAAATGCCAAAACAAATATATAAATTATTGTGAAGGACAACGACCCGATCATCAAAGGTGGAACAACAAATAAAACACACGTTGAATATGTTATGATTATAAAAATTAGATTGATAAGTTTTGGCTTTTGTGCCACAGAGTATATACCGACATGTTTTTTAATAGACCTCTGATTTTTATGGGAGCTTAAATAAAAAATGGGTTATTCCATGTCTTAACGTCCAACATTCAGAAATTGTTAAATCCAAATCCTATACTATTGAAATAGCCATGTAGTAATGGTCAATTAATTGAAATTGCTAAATGTTTCTAATTTTAAACGAACGTTAACTTGGTCAAGTGAAAAGTTGAGTTTACCTTCAAATATGTTCTTCCTTCGGACGTTAACTTGTCCTAACTTTATCTTTTCATGACCTCATCTCTTCATCTCAGCTCTTCGAACTTCATCTCTTTGTGTCCGAGTTTCGAATTTCATCTCTTCGTGACCTCAGCTCGCCCAAGCTCCATTATAAAATGAGTCACGTGAGACGCACGTGATTCACTGTTCACAGAAACAGTCAATTTAAACAGTTTTTTGGGTTTTTTAATAATTCAGTGTTGAAATTCGTTACTATTTGACAATTTTCCAAAACTTGGGTGCGAATTTGATAATTAAGTGTAGTACGGGTTTAGGACATGGAGTAACCTCAATAAAAAATAATGATACAAAATCAAATAACAAAAATACTATTAGTGAAAATTTAAAAATCATGAATAAATAGATGTGATTGTTTAATGGTTTATATTTTAAGAGATTCTACTTTCACATGTAAATATCTTTCCTAAAAAACATCATAATTATCTAATTTAATCGAAAACCCGCCCAAGATTAATGGATGTTGTGTCCCAGCCCATCTTAGCCCATTAATAGACACATCTTATAGTTGAGCGGATTCATGTTGTTTAAAGGCTGTAACATTGAAGTTGGCCCACAGCCTACTGGTTAAGGCCCATGCCCGTCGAATAGGTCCGTACTCTTCGTTCGTTCCTTATCCCTGCAGCAATTCTTTAGTATTTAATGTTTTAACGTTTCATTTTTCATCATTGTAGTCATTTCTATTTATATTTAATGTTTTAAAGTTTTTTTAGCGAAATGTGCAGAATTTCATTAATTAATTTGTGTAATGACAATAAAGTGCATCAGAGACTCTCTGATCACGAAGAACATGGCAAGAACATTTAAGAATGTTCGCTATTCTTTTCACAGTAGAACCGTCCTTGACGGTTTTGAATTGGTGCCCCATGGGCAAGGACAGAATATGGGTAGGGGGAACGGGGTACCAGAGATCCGAACCGACCTCAACGGTAATAGTGATGGTGGGAGGCAAAGCATCGTCTGGGGACCCCTCCCAAGGCCAGTCCCCAATGCTCTGACGATGCCTCATCCCTCCCGGCGGGGCTTCTTCCTCGCTTGTGAAAAGTTATCCCGTTCCACGCTAGGCGCACCCATCTTCATACCTCCAGCAGCCCCACCCGCTTGATGCCCGGACGTTGAAACTTCAACATGGTGCGCTTCAGCCTGGGCACTCCCTCAACCCCCGAACCCTTTAGTCTGGAATGACCAAGGCCTACCACTAATGGGCTATAATGCCCATCCGTTTTGGGATATAGATGCCCATCAATCATGGGATGTATAAACCCAAAAGCAAACCCTATATGGGGTTTCCTTAGAACACACGTCACCAGGGAGACCGCCGCACGATGCTTAGACGACGGTGGCGACGGTGTTTGCAGTGGTCGTTGTGGTGGCGGGAGGAGACCTGGCCCTGGATCTCACTTGCGCGACCCGTCTTGGACCGTAGGATTTGGAGGAGCCTGAAACAAGGAGATTGGTGGGAAAACCCTAGAAACCGCGCCGTCCGGGGGAGGAGGGGCCATAGCAAGGTCTTGGCAAAACAGTTGGGTCGGTAGAGCAGGGTTTGAAGGGGGGAGGCCGAGGAGGACATTGCGTGGGAAGAACATAACTGGGTGACGTCGCAAGGGCCGCCCTCGTCTCGGCTTCGCGGCCGGTTGATTGGTGGGTGGCGGCGGCAGCGGCGGCAGCGGCGGCGCATAAGTAGGGATTAGGGTTCCCTCTGGTGGGTGAGGATCCACCCCATCACGTCGGAGCAGATACGCTGGGATCGCAGGAATGGAGGGGATGTAAGGAATCCTCACTCTAGGTTGACGCTTCCGTCGAACCCTGAAAGGCCGAACCGCTTCACTCGATGGGCGTGGTAGAGGGACGTCAGGTAGGGGAGACCGTGGCGGTGCAACACCTTCCATTGGCGGCAGAGATAGTGGGATGACCGGACCGGACAACGTCGGTAGGGATTCCTCGGGGAGGATACACACCTTCAATCCCAGAGAATCCGAACCCGAGTCCGCAGAGAATGCTGACAGAGGAGGTGTGGCCGAGACATACGACATCGACGGGAATGTATGAGGGTGTATGGCGAACGGACTGGAAGTCGACGAAGCCATGAGAGGGACAGGAAGGGGAAGAGACACCGAGGGTTGGGGAGGAGCCAGCCACTCTCATCCGTATGTGAACTCTGCATCGATGGGACAGGCAAACACGGGGACGGAAAAGTCGACAATCCCAGGCATGACAACGGCGACGGAGACAGGAAGAAGCTCCATAGAAACAAGGGCAAGCTAAGACTACGGTAGACTCTAAAAAATGAGAGAGAATTTGCTGCTTAAATCTTACATTCACATGACATCTATTTTTAATGTTTTTAATTAGTTTTTTATATTTTTATATTTAATATGAATAAAATAACTAATTTTAATTGGGATGGTTTTTTAAATATTAAAAATACAAATTATAGTTCCAAACAACTATAGTGATTTGTCATTAAAGAGAGGTGCCGTGGTAGAAAATAGTGGTTTGAAGGTGAGAAAAAGTCAAAATATATTCAAACCACACCTCCGATCCATTATGTAGGGGTTTATTATTGGAAGTGATTTTAGCACTAACAACAATAGATTAAGATTATTCACTGACGTCATCCTCTTAAAACACCAAAATATTCAGAACACCATCTCACTAAAATAATGATGTCTCTTAGATTTGCTTTAATAAAAAAACTCAAGACCAGGACTTGAATTACATATCTTTGCCTTATAATAAATATATAATATGAGAGTCAAGAGAATATTACTGTACTTGCTATTCTAATGCACCCCTAGAACAACTCTTGTGGATCCAGATCCATATCTATATATTATTCTAAACCTGCATGCATATTTAAGTGCTTCCATGAACAACAACAAGATCACCTAACATGTAAATTTGAGAGGAAGGAGGGGCATTTTGTAATTTTAAAATTCAGGTGAGTCATTAGGGTTGTAACAAGGAGGGCAGTTTCATCATTTCAGCGAAAAATTCACGGAGAATGTAACGGTGAAAAAATTGTGGTAGTTACACGAGTCCTATAAAAACTTTATACATTTGTGTAATCATTTGAAAAACGCATATAGTTTTATGCGGCCTTTTGAAATTATCCCTTGCAATTATACTCTTTCATGCGCGAGTAATCATCATCAATTCATCATTGCTATCCAAATCTGCATAACCAAAATCAGAGACAGAATGAACAATTTCTTCCTCCATGTAAAAAAAGTTCAATATATATCATCATCAATTTCTTCTTTGGGTCTTCAAGATGATACCTAATCAAATGTGTCCATCTCAACTATTACAACACTCAATGCCACTCCATAGTAGCTTCCTTCCTATGTGCAATGCAGGACTGAAGACAGTACATCTATGATTATGAAGGAGCACTGTTACCAAACGAGTTTCCAAGATGATGAGACGCTTGGAGAGAGAGCTTAATCGTCTGCCCCTCAGATGATCGGCATACATCCACACATTCCTCCAAATCAGCATCGCACGTCAACAGAATCCACTCATAGTCATCGTCCAAGTACTTAACATCGAATCTACTCATGTCACCTATGCTAAACCGCTTACCAATCTCTTGTAACAGATCTTTGAATCCCCAGTTGCTCTGCATGCGAAACCTGATATTCTCATCTCCATATGCAACTTTAACCCTCTGAGCATTTCCTTCACTCTCCCCAATGCCATGGTTACTAAAAGCATTGTGGTTCTGTGATCTTGTCATGAGATTGAGTTCTTTTGTGGAGCCACACAACTCTACATCGCTCCTCACTTTCTTTAGCATGGGATCGGGTGGCTGTGTCCCACTGGAACCCAACTGGCTTGAACTCGAACTCTGACTGCAAGAAGAGGAGCGTGAATTTGAAGCTGCTGCTACTCCTGATTCCTTGGGATGCTCATTCAACTTTGGTCTTGAAAGTGGGCTGTTTCCTGATAAATTTGGAGAGGCCAGCTCTGGGAACCTTGAATAGAAGGATCCGATTTGCATAGCACCCGAGCTACCTTGAACTGAATCGATTACTAGTTGTAGCTTCTGCAACGAGTGACCAACCTTCTTGATTTTTCGAGAAGGCCAACGCTTTATACCATGTTGCCTACAGATCCTTTTCAGAGTTGTGGGGCAAACTGAAATTCATGGATAAAAAAGGGTTAATATTCATGATGGTAGTAACTATAACACAATTTATTCTAGCAAAAAGTACCCTAAGGTATTCCCTTGTGGCAAATCATAGCCCTCTTCATTGATACTGGCAAAAAAATTCATGAATTTGTATTGTATTAAATTGTTTCAAAACAACATTTTTACCCCGAAATTTTAAAAACAATAAGTAAAAAACGAAAAAATACAGAAATTTTATTTCCTTGAAATTTTGTTTTCTACTTACTATTTTTAATATTTAAAACTGAAATTGTCATTTTGGAACAAATTGATACAAAGTGCAACAAATATACAAGTTCACAGCATTTCTTTGCCATCACCAAAGAAGAGGGCTACGATTTGCAAAAAGTGAATAGCACATGTTTTTTTTGTTGTTGCAATTATCCCTACATTGCAGCAGTAGAACTTACCACCAATACTCTTTGCAGCATCTTTTAGGCTGCCAGCAAAGTACTGCCGAAGAACTTGCAAGGTAATATTTTTTTCTGCCTTGGTACGTCTTCTCTCTTCTATTTTGGAAATGCTTGAAAAATCACCAAAAGTGGACTGATCTTCAGCAAAATCAGGACTCTCTTCAAAGCTTGAGTCTTGATTATGTTGCCTACACACTGAGGATTTATCACTCGCCATCAGTTCTTCCTTCGGTAACGGTGATGCATCATTACCATGCTGTTGGGCCTCTGTGAGACTAGCTGCCCAAGATGAATCTTCAGGAGAAAGCCTGTTTAAATCAGTTTCCTCCTCCAACTCCTTTTCTGTTACAACTCGCAAGCTCTGGCAAACCTGTTGTATTATAGTTGACAATG
This sequence comes from Erodium maritimum, assembly GCA_963921825.1. Classification (NCBI taxonomy): domain Eukaryota; kingdom Viridiplantae; phylum Streptophyta; class Magnoliopsida; order Geraniales; family Geraniaceae; genus Erodium; species Erodium maritimum. The sequence continues at coordinate 65,160,529 of OY997592.1, read as the reverse complement.
AACCCAGCAACTTCCTTTGTTCTTCGGGGTCTACACAGTCAACGGGCAAGAAGAACTCAAGGACAAAGTCAACTTTACCGGTGTAGATGCTTCGCAAGCGTATTGCAACAGCAGCACGGAGCCTGAACATCCTGGCATGATGAGAGAGGGGGTACTCGGTCTTGCCAAAAGAAGTGATGTCATGATAAAAGCAAGGTTGGTTGGTCAAGAAGGCTCCACCAGCAATGCCTTGGCCTTTTAACAAGTGATGCTCTGAACAAGCCTCGTGAAAGCCTTGAAAGTCTGGATCAGCTACATAGCATGCACAATCCACAGTGGAAACACAACGACTGTAGTTTTCATCGGAGTGTCTGCATCCCCCTTTGCCTTGTTGAATGCATGGAACCCAAGTTTGGGCCAATGGCAATCTATGTGTGTTGCAAGCAGCTTTCAAGACTTCTTGAATCTCCGGGAAAATGGCTTGGTAAGACATGTTGCATTCCTGATAAATAAAGAGATAAGCTACAGATCACCCACGTTACTATGTGCGATTAATAAAGGAAAATCTCACTTAGTTACCGCTATGTATGCACCATTCTAAATCAACTACCCTTAAGTTTAAAAAGTTTTTGATAACCCACTTAAGTTTTTTTAGTCTCATTTTACTCCAATTCCGTCAACTTTTTGGGTATGGAATGATGAAAATACCCTCATGAAAAAATAAGGGTATTTTCGTCATTTCACACCCAAAACTTGACAGAATTGGGGTAAATTGAGACTACAAAAACTTAGGGGGTTGTCAACAACTTTTCAACTTAGGAGTGGTTGAGTGAGATTATACCAATTAATTATTGTTGTAGTAAGCAAGTATCCAGTTACCTTCACATTCACAGTAGTGTCTGAAGGTTCTGAGCTCCTAAGATAAACAGCCTGCAAATAAAAAAATTACTCCCCTATCATATATAAAGAATCACTATGTTATTCGTTGTATTTATGGATCCAAAGTGAAACCTAAAATTAAATTAAATCATAATTTTGAGTAACTGAGTTAATCAGAAAACCTCAGGAATAAGAAATTACGGCTAACAAAACTTCACATGTGAGAGAATTCAGGCTAGACAAAACTGAAACTTCAGATTAGTCAGCTTGATCCTCATAGCTAATTTTTTGATTCTTAATGAAGTTAAGTGAAATGTTTTGGTGTAAGAATGCCCAAACCCATATGACAGAGGGAACCAAAACCAAATTATCAACTTGTAAACTAAGATGAAGAAAAAAACCTCAAGTGCTCTGCAAACACTTTGAAGCTCAGTCCGGTACTTGATTCTCTGAGTGGTCATTACAACCTCAAGAACACCCAAGCAAGTTCTACTACCTTGTTCAAAAACAGGAAGAGCCAGTGTTCCCCTGACATCATATCTTTGAGCATCACCTACTCTTGGGTACTCATCACTTCTGAAGAACCGAACATCAGGAGTCCACTCAGGAACCTCACCAAGGAAAACCCTCCCAGGAAGGCCCATTACCTCCTTGGAGTCCTTATCAGCAGGGAACTGATAAGTCACTGAGATATCACGGTACCCTGCAAGCCTAGGACAACTAGGATCAAGAGAGAAAGGTTGGTTGTTGGTTGTAAGAACACATCTGCCTCCTCTATTGACTGGAACCCATAACTGTATAAGGGCATTGTTGTCTCTGGTGAAGTCTTTAATGTACCCAAGTGCCCAGATTAATCTCTCCACCACAGAGATTCCAGAACCTGGATTGGCCTGAGGTCCTATCCACCACCTTCTGCTTACTTCAGAACCTCCAAGTACTGAACTTTTTGATTGATCAAAACAGCCAGCAACGCTAGTAACATTTTGGCCAAGAGACAGTGATCTTTGCCTCTCTTCTTGGCCGTTCTCTTGAGATTGGTTCATGGTTACATCAAAATTATTATTCTCTGAATTAGGCCATACAGAGGGAGGGTCAAAGAAGCCATTTGAATCATTGGGGTTCTGCTGTAAGAACTCAGATCCATCTGTTGTTTCCAACCAGCACCCTTCTAGCAATAGTTCATCCATGCAATCAAAATCCATAGTGAAGTCAGTGGAAGCACCCAACATGGTAGCCGGCGACAAAACACAGTCTTCCATTGTCATGATAGAGCTCCACCAAGTAGATCCTATTCCATCGCAGTTGAAGTTTCACAACCAAAAAATGCTTTGAAAATGAAATCTTTTTCTTCTCCAGTCTTCAAATGCTTTCCTGTCCAATACACTGAAACATTGTACAGTCATAAGTTCCACAAACCAATGATATTTCAGTATCTTCAGCCAAATCAGATGAAAAGAAGGTTCAAATTGTGGTAATGAGATGCTAAATGAAATTGACCCACATATGCAATACTAAGTCAACTATCAATCATAACAACAAGACTAATAGCTAAAAACAACAAGACACATCTAAGTTGCAATAAATGGATGAACAGAACAAATCCAAATGGGGGCAAAGTACAAGGAACAAAAACAATAAAAACCCACTTTCCACATATTCTACCAACTTGGGTCAACCATAATAATCATCATCTCCCTTTTATCACCTCACATCCAAGATTTTCATTCAACCCAGATTAGAGAAAAGATTATATTTTTATCATTACCCAACTAATCTGAATTAAGACTTAAATCAAACACACAAAAAGCAACAAAACCCACAACAGAAAACAGGAGAAAAAGAGCTCACAAGGAAGGGATTCTATGGAGATACCCAAAAATGGCTGTTATTTTTGTGCAGATGGTTTAAAATGCTGATTCCTGAAAAGCCCCAAAAGAGCTAAACTCCGGTTTGTGGCTGTCTGAGGAGCAGGAACATCAAACCCAAACCCAAACCCACATGAATTAAGAGAAGCAAATCCGATCTCGAGATGAAAAGCCTTGAAAGAAGAAACGAAGTCCCTTATTCTTCAGTTTGTGAAATCGAATCAAAACCACAGGAGAGAAAGACACTAGCTTTCTATGCTCGCTCATGTGCCTCTGAGAAGAAAGGAGCTCTTCTCTCTCTCTGTCCTCACTCTCCCTTGTTGTTGCTGTTAATTGATTGATTCTTGTGGTTGAAGATTCTCCTCGGCTCCGTGGTCGTAGACCCCACAGGATGATACCAACAAGCCTCCCAAGCCAAGCTCTTCGGAATTATCGCAGTAAAGTCAACAAACTGCCAAATTATACCATTGAACATGAATCTATTCACTCACTCATTCATGGCTATGATGCTTCATAGCTCCCTCTCTGCCTATTTCTACACCTTGGCTTTTTTCAACTTCTTTACTCCAAACTGACCAAGTGTGAGACAGGAATCGTATAATTTGGTAAAAACAATAAATAAATGGTTAAACATAAAAGATGATAACCACTTGCCATTGTTCTGCAGCCGCCGGATTCACTTAACCGCTTAGCCGGTTAATGTATTCGACACCGCTCTTCAGTCTTTTTTATTGGGTAGTATAATTGAATATTTTCTTTTATTAGCTATTAATTTGGGTGGTGGATCGAAAAATGAAACTGATAGTATTACTTGATGTTATATTTGATCTTACAATATACGAGTATTTATATATTGAGATTATACTACGAAGTCAAAGAATGAGAGAGTTTGTAGACTATATTATGAGCTACACTATTAAGCTACTGTCAAGGTTGATGGTGGTGGTGAGCTAAGTCAAGAAAGACGGAGAGTTGTCGATGGTGTAGTGTAAAGTCAACAATAGTGGCTTCATGTTTTCTAACATTAGCGAATCCAAATTTAAATTAAAACATAATATATTAAAGTGTATGTAATATAAGTTGTCTGGTCCAAGACTCATAAAGAACGAAAGTTTTTGACACATTAGTAAAGTCTTGTTCGTTGATCTTTTTGTAAATACAAATTTGAGATTATTGATTAAGTGAAAAGTAATTTGTACAACCTGAATAATCTCTCCTAATGGCGAGAGGGGCTGTGCTGACTGGTTCACAAGGTGGAGGATCACTCGGGCATCACTCCTGATGATACCTTAGTCCAACCCTGGTCATAGGCCTTGATCATAGAGGGGGTTCACAAGGCCTCGATTATCTCATTCCGAACCTCTATGATCGGACTTGTGTCTGAGCGAAAAAATGATGCCCCAACCCGATTATTGGGTATCTCGAAATGTTGCCTCATCCCCATTGATGGAGGTATATCGGTCGATGGGGATACCAATCGGTGGAAATTGGAGTGGTAGACAAATGCAAAGAGGTTTGTGATCAGGTATGCTCATCCTTCCATGAGAGGATGTTCCCTTTTGCGGGCGCTTCTACCCCGAGAACCGAGGAGGTAACCGAACCCCAGCATCAAGCATTTTGGACCTTCAAAATCTCCCAAAGCCATATAAATAGACTCGTGATGTGGTCGGCCAAGACTCCCATTGTGGGCAGGCCCCGCCATGCCCCGAAAGTCAAGGCCCTCAAGAGTAATAGGAAGTTGACTATTTCTAGTTCATCCAATATTTTTGGCAAAAGAGAATCGAACAAGGAGGTGGATTGTTGTCTCACAACGGAAAAAGGGGAAGATAGGCCCAAATCTCAGGTGGAGACATTCCGCTACCTGAAGGCAGTCTATTACCGCACCATAAAAAGATTTGGAGCAGGAATCCCCTAGAAGTTTTCCCATTCCAACGGGTGTATTAGAGGCGTAGTTTAGGCCTTTTCCTCCCTCTTATGTCTATAACTGGTTTTAGTAGAGTAAGTTCTTGCTTGATCCGAAGCCTAATATCATCCATCCAATACCCGTATAGTCGACAATTGGGATTCAAATCTTGTCCTACTCCCATGGATTAAAGATATCCCAAGTACTCAAACCACATAGAACTAAAATATAAGGATTTACTTTTTCTCTCGACAAACCCTAAGCTCTAGTTCTACGCTCCTCGCCGTCTCCGCCGGCTTCATGGATCCTCTACGGATACCATTTGAAGTCGCCAGTGGCTTTCTAGTTCTCCCCCACCTCTTGGCCGCTTGGTCCCTTGTTGTTTCGATTTTATCTTTCTTCCCAATTTTGGAGCTTCCCAGTTTTGAATTCGATTTTATCTTTCTTCCCAGTTTTGGAGGGGGGGGGGGGGGAAGAAAAAAAAAAGAGGAGAGTTAATTTTGGGTCAGATCGGACTTGAACCTGGGCCGAGCCAGCACCGGCCCAACTCGTGCACGAGCCCACGCCCGCGTCACCCGTACACTCACGCGACAAAACCCTCGCCAGAGCGTCTCTTCGCCTCCATTTCTTCTCACGACTCCCGAGACCATCTTCTTCCTCAAGCCTTCGTTCTCTCTCGAAGCTCACCGGCCTCTCGCGAACTAGACGTCAGAGCCGTCCCGTTCCTTCACTCTTCTCCTTCTCCCTCTCACCACACGACTTCCTTCGACAAAAACCACCACCTAGAAAACCCCCAACTCCTCTTCTTCGTCATCTTCTTCGATTCAACGAAACCCGCGCCGCCGTCGACCTTTCGAGATCCATCTCGCCGGAATCGCACGAACCAGAGACGGTGAGTCTCTGTCCGACCCATTCCATCTCCCTTGTCCTCCCTTTTCCTCAGATCTGTACCTACGCGAGCTCGACGTGGTCGTTCTCGGCTGGAAAGGTGTCACCGGAGCCTCGAGGTTCCAGATGTGTTATCCCTCGCTGGCGAGGCGGCTACGCCGCCAGATCTGGAGTTGAGGAGCTCGGAAATGGCTCTGCCGCCCTTCCCTCGTCTCTCCCCGTGCTCTGACACTCCCCGCCGTCAAGAACCACCCTCCCCCTCCCCCTCGAACGTCGCCGCCGTCGCCGGAGGACCACCGGAACCCTAGCAGTCTCTGAACTGAGCGGACTTGGGCTCGGGCTTTGGGCATTGGCTCTGGTCTGGGCCTTGGGCCGGACTGGGTTTGGGCCTCGGGCCTGAACCTGGTCCGGGCCTCGGGTCCGTGCTGGATCTATGGTCCGGGTCTAGATCCGGGTCTGGGTCGGCTCGGGTCAGGTCCGGGTCGGTTGACTTGGACGGGTCGGATTCGGGTCCAGATCTCGGACTCGGGTCGGATCCGGGTCAGGCCGGTTTATTTAATTAGTTAAATAATAATTTGACCTAAATTCAGTTATTTACCTGGACTTTCGGACAATTTATCGGATTTATAAAGGACTGTTGGACATCGAACCTTGGACTTAATTATTAAATCTGAGAACCGTTACGGGTTGGACCAGGACTGATACCGTCCCTTTAGTGTTAAACCAGGTCGTTACCCCGAGCGTGGAGAAGACCAGTGTGGCCAGGACGTCAACAGCTAGGAGACGCAGCTGCTGGTTCTTCAAGAGGTATGGATTACCTCAGAACCCACTTTATTTCGATTGTATTAGATCGCATATAGGGAAACCTAATAACCGGTAAACAACTAGTATGCATGTAGGATGAGAACAACTAGTATAGATGCTTGAACTATGAACCTTTACGTTTCTGTCTTGGGAATTGCCGTGCTGTAGTATCGGGCCAGGTCGTGCCTGTAGGTGGATTGTTGATTATTTGGATTCGTGTTGTGCTGTCTGAACCGGTTAATAAACAATGAGCATGAAAATGAATAGAATTGATTGGAAATCGCATGATTATTGGTTTGAGTGATTATTCCCTGTTTTACCTGATATGTCGTATTGGGGATGTTGGGGGATACTGGTTAAGCTGGTGGGGTAACCACGTGGAATGTGGTATCGGTAAGTGATGGTATGTGCTTGTTGGCGGTGGTTGTGGTTGAATCATGATTGTGACTGTGAACGTGATTGTGACTGTTCTATGATAGTTGTATTGAGTGTGCCCGAGAGGGTGTTGTACGTTCCGGTGCGCGGTCGATAAAGTGTGAGAGAAGTACTTCCGTCAGGTTTATCGTACCTTCCGACGCGCATTCGGAAAAGTGTTGTGTTTGTGATACGGTGGTTACATGAAAAAGGTGGTTTCCCTACCTTCCGACCGTGAGTCGGTAAAAGGTTGTGTCCCGCGAAGAGGTGATTTCCCTACCTTCCGACAAGCACTCGGTAAAACGCTGTGTGAGCACCACGAGAGACGAGGCCGCGAAGAGGCGATTTCTCTGCCTTCCGTCGATCGGTAAAACGCTGCGTTGAGCACCGCGATGAGGTCGATCGCTTATCCCGACTTTGTTTTGGGGAAGTTGCGTACGGTTACGCCGGGCCGAAAGGGTTGCTCCCTAGACCGTGCGATGGGTACGAGTTGTGTTTTTGAGATTGCTTGAACTGAATGAGTATTGTTGTGCTGTGCCTATGGGTGTTTTCTTTGTTAAAAGTTGTGTGTGACGTGAATGCCTTGCTTTGATTGTTGGGAATTGTGCCGGTGAGTGGCGTTGACTATGTGCTGTGGAAATTGAGTGTTAGTGGTTCCTTGGTGTGGTCTCCGGGTAGGCGTGATGTGGACGCAAAAATGCATCGTTTTCGATGTTTTTAAGCCCACATCTTAAGCTTTTCGGTCCCGGGAGTATGGTGTTTAATGCATTTCTTCGTACTTTCGTGCAGTAAGCCCTGATTCTAAAGTTTCAAAGTATTCGGAGCAAAACATGGGGATTTGTGAACAAATAAACCGAGCAGCTGCAGGACAGAAGATCTAGCCACTTTGGATCCTCAGAGCCATACGGTACGTATGGGATACCGGGCCGGAACAAGGCCCGTCCCGTTTCGCGTGCCGGGCCGGAATGTCGTATGTATCGAGCTGGTTACCGTGCGTCTGAAGGAGAAAATTATCGGTGCTCTCTGTTTTGATCCGGCGCGTAGCATCCCCCGTATCACATAAAGGGCCGGTACGTTATGTGTACCGTGCCACTTCAAGGGCCGGTACATGACCCGTTCCGTGCCCCTTAGAGGGCCGGAATGGGGCATGTTCCACATCACGCTCCGTACCACTCGTATCCAGCCCTGCGTTTTCTGAAACCCTATTTAAACAATTTGAAGGTATAATTTATGGGGTTACGAATTTTGGGAGCAAAAAGGAGCACTTTGGAGCTAGGGCTTGGAGGTTGGAGCTTGAAGAAAGAAGAGTGCATCTTAGAGCTAGGATTGAAGACTATTGTGATTTTACATTTCATACTTGGGTACTGTGTATCAAAACTCAATTATAATATGTTTATCTACATGTCTTCTTCTTTACTTTGCTTGTTCTTCTTCTCCATCATGAGCGAAGCTTACATTGATCTAGGGCTAGGGGAAGCAATATGAGTAATTGATCCAATGGGTTTGTAGTTACCTTGTGCAATTTGTGTTTAGGATAATGCTTACATAATTTGAATTTAATGCTTCATCAAACTGGCCACTTGATAGTTGATTAGGTTTTAGCACTCAATAATCGAAAGCTGAGAGTGATAAAAGGACTAAGGATTATGTAACTCGGGTTTAAATTTAGTCTCTAATAAAGTTAGGTTAACACGAGTGTAACAACTATAGGCGTATAAACCGAAAGTTAGAGGAGTTCATGAATCGTAATGTTGTATGTCTCACTACACCTAGATTAGAAATAACTAGGTGGTCAGATTATATTAAGGACCTAATTCGATCGAAAGATGTTTAGGACCAACTGAGAGAACTTCCGTTACCTTTAGACTTACCTTATCTGCACATGTAAACACAAACTCATGCGAGTCAATAGTCATATTGTGACCCCGTCAAAAGTCCTAGATCGCCTTTCTTTCCTGAATTTCACAACACTTGAATTTCGTTCTTAGTTTATTTCAATTTGCTTTACAACTTGTCATTTAAGATTTTCAAAACAAAAACCAACTATTCTCAGAAACAGATTAATAACAGACTATAAATCGAGTGACTGTTTTACTGCTCCCTTGGGTACGATAACCGGACTTAAAACCGAAATACTACTTGACGACCGGTGCGCTTGCCGCACCCTTTTTGTGGGTTAATTCTCAGGGCGTCAAGTTAATGGCGCCGTTGCCGGGGAGCAACTAAGGCAACACTTTATATTTCTAATCTGTGTTGAGACTGTTTCACTTATTTTTATTTTCTTTTTAACTTGTTTTTATGCACTTGCGATCTCACCAATCTCCGAGCCTATTTACTGCAGATCTTGAAGAGGTTGAGAGGAACGCTAGGCTATTGAGAAGGGAGAGGAAAGCAGCCACAATGAACCTCCCACCTAGGAATGACCCGAATGACCTCATCAATCAGTTGAGGCAAGATGACACAGATCAGCACACGCCACAACCTCCTGGTAGGAATCAACAAGAAACCTTGGGGCAACAAGGAAACAATCTACCTGTGATTAAAGCAAGACCAAGACAAAGGGTACTGATGGAGTACGGTACCCCCTTCTCTTTTGGGGGTGGATCAAGTATTGCAACCCCAACAATTGCATCCAATCAATTCAAGATTGATAGCTCACTCTTGCATTTACTAAGGAGTGACTCGTTTCATGGGAATGCACACGAGGATCCTCTGGGCCATCTTACAACATTTTCAGAGATCTGCGCTACATTCAAGACGAATGGAGTCACAGAAGAGTCAATACGGCTCATAGTTTTTCCTTTCTCATTGAAAGATAAAGCGAGTAATTGGTTAAGATCCTTCCCACCAGGCCACATCAGAACCTGGGATCAGCTGGCAGAACGGTTTCTGAACCAATACTTCCCTCCAAAGAAAACAGTGCAGCTAAGAGCATCAATTAACTCATTCAAGCAACAAGGTGATGAGTCGCTGGTTGAGGCATGGGAAATGTTCTCAAGTTACCTGAGGCAATGTCCCTATCATGGCATCCCCTTGTGGTTATACATGCAGACTTTCTATGCGGGATTGAATCCAGGAAGTCAAGCTCAGTTGGACTCCGCAGCGAGTGGATCTTTTGTACAAAGAACACCAGAAGAAACTGTCGAACTCCTGAATTTGATGGTGTCCAACAACGCATGACACTCTGAGAGAGGAGTGATACCAGGCACAGTTAATGCAATAGACTCCTCGATTATGCACAAGATGATGGAACAGATGCAAATCATGACACAAAAGGTGGACCATATACAAAGACAGTTCGGTCAATTCGATCAAATGGGGGATCCATCACAAGAGGAAACTGCAAACTACTTGGAGGGCATGTCCAAGGCCAAGATTGATCCGTTGATAAATGACCCATACTCATCCACTTATAATTCAGGGTGGAAGAACCACCCCAATTTCTCATGGAAACCCCAGGGACAGAATTCAAATCCCCCTGGTTATCCACAAAGATCTCAAGGGCAGGGTTATCAACAGAGAAACCAAAATCAGCATTATCAACAGAATACCCAGAATGCCAATTCCCAAGAGTCTTCCTCAAAAATGGAAAAAATGATGCTCTCACTTTTGACTCAATTTGAAGAAAAGAATAAGAAAGACGAAGAGAGGAATAGGAGAGACGAGGAAGAGAAAAAGATGACTCGCTCTCGTTTCCAAGCTCTGGAGACTTAGGTTGGACAATTGTCCCAAGTTATGCATACGAGAGCACTTGGAAGCCTACCCAGTAACACTGAGAAGAATCCTAGGGAAGGAGCTCATGCAATAGCTTTGAGGTCTGGGAAGCAGCTAGAAGGACCTGTGGCAGCAGAGGAGCCAGAGGTAGCAAAGACTCCAGAGCAAGAAGATAATGTTGAGGAATTGGAGCAAAATGCAAGCTCAGAGTCTACTGAGGATCAAAGGCCCGCCAAAGGTAAGAAGGTAAGGGAGTCCTTGGTTGAGACAGAAACGAGGACTCCACCTCTTCATTTTCCCTATGTGTGCAAGAAAAATAAATTAGATAAGCAATATTCTAAGTTTCTGAACATGTTTAGGAAGTTAGAAATCAATATACCTTTTCTTGATGCTATACAGAGTATGCCAATATATGCTAAATTTCTTAAAGATATCACTACTAACAAGAGAAAATTAGGGGAACATGAGACAGTGAATCTTAGTGAAGAATGCTCCGCAGTTTTACTAAATAAGTTACCCCCTAAACTTAAAGACCCAGGTAGTTTCACTTTGCCATGTGAGATGGGGAAACTATCTTTTGCTAGAGCCTTATGTGACTTAGGAGCCAGCATAAATTTAATGCTCTTATCTGTCTTTAAGAAATTGGGATTAAGAGAGGAACTTATACCAACATCAGTAACCCTACAACTAGTAGATAGGTCCATAAAATATCCAAGAGGTATTATTGAGGATGTGTTAGTCAAAGTAGGCAAATTTATTTTTCCTGCTGATTTTATAATCTTGGATATGGCGGAGGACTATGAGATTCCTCTAATCTTGGGTAGGCCATTTCTGGCCACAGCTCGAGCCCTTATAGATGTGGAACAAGGTAAGCTGACTTTGAGATATGGTCAGGAAGAAGTGGTCTACAATGTGTTTAAATCTATGAAACATGCTAGTCCTGATAATACATGCTTTCGAATCGATGCTTATGATCATGTTATTCAAGAGAATTTTAATATGTGTGAATTTGAGACTCCTCTTGAGGCATGTTTAGTAGACAGTATTGATGAACTGTGTGTATCTTCACAGGAAGGTGCAGATGAAGTGATCCAGATGTTGGAGGCTTGTCCACCTTGGAACACTCGTAAAACCCCCAAGTTTATCACATTGGAATCAACTTCGGGGCCAAAGTTGAAGCCCTCAATTGAACAAGCCCCAGAACTTGAATTGAAAACCCTTCCTGAGTCTCTTAAATATGTATTTTTAAATGACAATAACACTTTACCTGTAATAATTTCTGCTGCATTGTCATCTCTACAGGAAGAAAAGCTGATGAGAGTCCTAAAGGGGCATAAAAAGGCATTCGGATGGACCATTGCAGACATTCAAGGGATAAGTCCGGCCACATGCATGCACAAGATACTTATGGAGGATGATTACAAGCAGAGTGTGCAGCCGCAAAGAAGACTAAACCCGCTGATGCAAGAAGTAGTGAAAAAGGAGGTAATCAAGCTCCTGGATGCAGGTATCATCTACCCTATTTCTGATAGTGCATGGGTTAGTCCAGTTCAGTGTGTGCCTAAAAAGGGGGGGATTACAGTAGTAAAAAACGATAGCAATGAATTAATCCCAACTAGGACCATTACAGGATGGAGAGTATGCATTGATTGTAGGAAATTAAATGATGCCACCCGTAAGGACCATTTTCCCCTACCTTTTATCGATCAAATGTTAGAGAGATTAGCAGGACATGACTATTATTGCTTTTTAGATGGTTATAGCGGGTATAATCAAATTGCCATAGACCCTAAAGACCAAGAGAAAACTACTTTTACTTGTCCTTATGGTACATTCGCTTATAGGAGAATGCCTTTTGGTTTATGCAATGCTCTCGCTACATTTCAAAGATGCATGCTTGCTATATTTCATGACATGGTAGGCACATATCTAGAAGTGTTCATGGATGATTTCTCTTTGTTTGGTTCCTCTTATGACAACTGTTTAAGTAATTTAGATGATGTATTAACGAGGTGTGAGGAGTCAAATCTAGTGCTCAATTGGGAAAAATGTCATTTCATGGTTACACAGGGAATAGTCTTAGGACATAAAATCTCCTCAAAAGGGATTGAGGTAGACACAACTAAGGTGGATGTAATTGGGAAATTACCTCCACCCGATTCAGTAAAACGAGTTAGGAGCTTTTTGGGACATGCAGGCTTCTATCGTAGATTCATAAAGGGATTTTCAGAACTATCTAAACCACTAAGTAATTTACTTGTTAAAGATGTTCCTTTTGTATTTGATGATGCTTGTCTAACTGCTTTTAAAACTCTTAAAGAAAAGTTAGTAAATGCACCTGTAATGGTAAGCCCCGATTGGTGCCTTCCTTTCGAACTCATGTGTGATGCTAGTGATCTAGCTATTGGGGCTGTCATAGGCCAGAGAAAAGACAAGGTATTTCATACAATTTACTACGCTAGTAGAGTACTGAATGAAGCTCAGGTAAATTACGCTACAACTGAAAAAGAATTACTTGCTGTAGTATTTGCATGCGAAAAATTTCACTCTTATCTAATCTTGTCTAAGGTGATAGTATATACTGATCATGCTGCCCTGAAATATTTGCTGAGTAAAAAAGATGCTAAACCCAGATTACTACGATGGATTATGTTGTTGCAGGAATTTGATTTAGAAATTAAGGATAAGAAAGGGGTAGAAAATGTAGTTGCTGATCACCTATCTAGGATTGAAAATCCTTACGAAAACATTAAAGTGCCTATAAATGAGGAGTTCCCGGATGAACAGCTCTATAAAATAGATGACCAAAAAGCCCCATGGTTTGCACATTTTGCAAATTATTTGGTTTCAGGGATAGTACCCGGGGATCTAACATCCCACCAGAAAAAGAAATTTATACATGATGCCAAAGATTATATATGGGATGATCCTCTGTTGTTTAAGGTTTGTGCAGATCAAATGATAAGGAGGTGTGTACCCGACTCTACAATCCAAGAGATTCTCTTTCACTGTCATGGGGGAGAAGTAGGAGGGCATTTTGGTCCTGCCAGAACAGCTCGTAAGGTGCTTCAGTCAGGTTTTTATTGGCCTACACTCTTTCATGATGCCTATGTATATGTCAAATGCTGTGATCGATGCCAACGCACAGGTAATCTCTCTAGGAAGCAGGAGATGCCAATGAACATCTCTCTTGAGGTAGAATTATTTGACCTTTGGGGAATTGACTTTATGGGACCCTTTCCACGTTCGAATAGTAATGAATACATTCTTGTGGATGTGGATTATGTATCCAAATGGGCAGAAGCAATGGCTCTGCCCACAAATGACCATAAACCGGTATTAGCCTTTTTAAGAAAACATATTTTTTCCCGGTTTGGTGTACCTAGGGCAATCATTAGTGATGGTGGAAAACATTTTTGCAAGAAATATTTTTGGAAACTTTTAGCTAGCTATGGAGTCCACCATCGACTTGCCACACCTTATCATCCCCAAACTAGTGGTCAAGTAGAAGTGACCAATAGGGAACTAAAGAGTATCTTGGAAAAGACCGTCAATGCATCTAGGAAGGATTGGTCTACCAAGCTTGACGATGCTCTCTGGGCTTACAGAACGGCATTTAAAACCCCTATTGGTTGTTCACCTTATAGACTTGTGTATGGGAAATCTTGTCATTTACCTGTTGAATTAGAACATAAAGCTTTTTGGGCAATTAAATTCCTTAACTTTGATCCCCTAGCTTGTAGTTTAAACAAAGTAGTGCAGATAAATGAATTGGAGGAATTCCGATCTCAAGCCTATCACAATGACGCACTATACAAGGAAAGGACAAAGGCATGGCATGACAAGAACATCAATCCTCGAGAATTCAAAGAAGGAGACCGGGTTTTGCTCTACAATTCTAAACTTAAGCTCATAGCTGGTAAACTCGTTTCAAAGTGGAGTGGGCCTTTTCGGGTATTGAGGGTTCTCTCTAAGGGAGCCGTCGAGATCACCGATGGGAAAGGGGCCCCATTTTTAGTGAATGGGCATAGAATCAAGCACTACTACGGTGGTATGATTGGGAATCAGGAAGTATTTTTCCTGCAAGAGCCTGAAATTGAGGTGTAGAGGCGGCCTAAGCCGCCTTAAAGTCGAGCCAACGACTTTAAACAAAGGCGCTTCTCGGGAGGCAACCCGAGGTGTGTATATGTATTTTTTTGTATTTTTGTTGATCTGATTAAGGATGTCTGTCATTGCAGGTACCAGGATTTGGGGGTATGAAGGAGAAAAAGAGAAGCAATAGCCACTGTTCTGATCCTCTATGTAATACGGGAAGGGCTACTGGAGGGGCCTCCAGGTAGCACGGACCAGGTGCCGTACCGGGCCGGTAGAAGGAACGCCAAGGGCCAAGAAACGGGTCGGGAAACAGGCTGGAACGGGCTGGGAAACGGGCCGGAATCAGAAACGGGCCGCGCTGTTGGCCGGGCCGGAATGTTACCCGTGCCGTCTCTTCCCGGGCCAGACCAAAACCAGCCTCTGCGAGCCTCAATCCTCTCTTCCACTCCTTTTATTTCCCCTTATCTCCTCGTTCCACCACGCCTACACTTCCATCTCCACTCCACAGCCACACCAAAAAAAAACCCTCCACAAACTCTCACCCTCACTTCCCTTCATCCAAACCAGCAGCGCACTGCCCCTCTCCTTCCCTCTCACTCCGGCTCCCATCGTCTCACAAGGAAGAGCACAGGCATCCAGACCCGTCCCGTATTGATATCCGGCGCGTCAGGGAGTCTTCCCGTGCTGCGTTTCGTGCCTTTTCAAGACTACTCTGGTACACGTCCAGCGTCTACGGCGAAGCTTTGGTTCTGCGCTTCGGCACGGTAGCCGACCCTTCCCGCTTCGTACTCCGGCACGACAAGCGACCCGTTCCGCCCTTAATTCCAGCCCGGCAAGCAGCTCGTCCCGTGCTGTATACCGGCCCTCCAGCTGATCCGTTCCGTGTCATATTCCGGCACGCTCTCGGGCACGCCCCATTCCTAATTCCGTTCCGAACCAGGGCAGAACCAAGAAATTCAATATGTCGGGTTTAATCGGCTATACAAGGAAGAGAACTCGAAATGGCAAATCAGGGGAAGGATCAAGCTCCCAAGCACAAAATCAAGAAGCCCCGGAGCAACCTGAGCAACCGGAATATTGGATTGACACGAGCCCACAGCCACGACTTCCTCGTTTGCCAGACTCTGAAATAGGTACTCCTGGCATCCCTTGCCTTCTTTTCAGTGATAACCCTGTTCGGAACACACGACTCGAGCTTTTGCAGGGAAGAGAAATAATGACTCCCAAGTTTGTCGACTTGGGCTTTGTGCAAACAGGACTCCGGTGTAGGGATGAGTTTGTCAACCGACTGGAGGCAGTCGGTTGGTCAACTCTGTCCACTTGGTATCCTCGTTCCTATAGGAACCTAACACTGGAGTTCTTGGCGTCATTTAGCATTCGATGGGTCAGGGCCAATAATGACAAATTCGTGTGTTTCCGGTTGTGTGGAAGAGAGTTCCGACTCTCCCAAAGGGAGTTCGGGATGGCTCTTGGGTTCAACCCCTATGAGGGAGATATACCCGACCCACCCACAGTAGCAGAATGCTGGACACATATCTGTAAGCCTGGGGATGGCTTTAACAACAGTCCGAATGCTACTCGATTGAAATCCCCGGTGTTGAGATATTTCCATAGGGTTCTGCCGTACACCATTTTTGGTAGGGCAGACAATGTTCATACTCTCACACATCGGGAGATCAGGATCGTGTACTGCTTTGAGGTAGGACAAAGAGCTCCATTTGAATTTTTTTATCCTGGAGTATTTGGAGGAACAGAGTAGGAAGAAAAGTGGGAAAATTGGGTGTGCTGCAATAGCTACCCAATTGGCACAATCTCTCGGGATGTGGGATGATCCACAAGAGGAAGCCATGCCTCTCCCCCATCAGGGGGACTACATAGACAGAGTCATATTCAGCAAGAAAGAGCTGTATGAGGGTGTTGGGGGTAACCCGACACTAGAGGAGCGAGTGATGGCTCTGCAGGGGCAGATGACTGAGCTCCAGCACGAGGTATCTGAGTTGAGACAGGGCCAGGGCAGGCATGACACTATTCTCCAGAGCCAGTCCACGGATATTCGGTACGTCCGAGAGCAAGTGGATCTCTGGAAGGAGATGCCGGGCCACATCGATTGGATTAGGCAGCGGATGTAGTCAGATTGGTACCAGTCCCGACCTGGGGGTTCCTCAAGGGACCAGTGAGACCCGCTCCAAAGGCGGGTCACTTTATATCCTTTTTGTATATATGTGTGAGTTTCTCCATTATTATTTTGATATGCCTGCTGTGTGTCTAACCGATTTTCTATGTTGTCAGCAGTGCTCGTGAGTCGGTAAAACGTTGTGTCCCGCGAAGAGGTGATTTCCCTACCTTCCGACAAGCACTCGGTAAAACGCTGTGTGAGCACCACGAGAGACGAGACCGCGAAGAGGCGATTTCTCATCCTTCCGTCGATCGGTAAAACGCTGCGTTGAGCACCGCGATGAGGTCGATCGCCTATCCCGACTTTGTGTTGGGGAAGTTGCGTACGGTTACGCCGGGCCGAAAGGGTTGCTCCCTAGACCGTGCGATGGGTACGAGTTGTGTTTTTGAGATTGCTTGAACTGAATGAGTATTGTTGTGCTGTGCCTATGGGTGTTTTCTTTGTTAAAAGTTGTGTGTGACGTGAATGCCTTGCTTTGATTGTTGGGAATTGTGCCGGTGAGTGGCGTTGACTATGTGCTGTGGAAATTGAGTGTTAGTGGTTCCTTGGTGTGGTCTTCGGGTAGGCGTTAGTGCAGAGTGATGATGGTATAGTCGGATCTTAGGTGTCATGAAGAGAAGTGGTGACGTTTATTTAGCTTTAATGTCGTATCGTGTATCAAACCTTTAATTATATTTTTAAATTGTGGAAAAGCGTTCTGGTAAATCTGTTTGAGGTGGTTTTCGGGGCCTTCCCTATTGAGCGTCAAGCTCACCCCCCTTACTCTATTGTTTTACAGGTTGAGCGGGTTGTGGTCTAGCGGGATTCTCGGAGCTAGGGAGCTAGTGATGATCTTAGGCTAGTCTAGTCTAGAGACGTACCCTCTTCTTGAACTGAACGTTTATTGTTGGTTTTATGAGTTGTTGACTCATTATATCAGATTCATTACTTTCGGATTATTATATCAGAGTTTATTTCTTTTAAATCGCTTTACTTATTTATTAATCTAGTTCACGTCTCGAGTCCGGTCAATACCGGATTTGGGGTGTGACAGCTTTTTTGAGTCGCTTTTAGCCACTGCGACGTTGGCTCCCTCCCGTCACCAACGACGTGTCTCCCGATATTATTCGGTCCCCCATCTGCAACTCTAGTGGTGGTTGTCTGGCTCACCTCGGCATCCATCGTGTTGATGTGGGTTTCTTGCGACGTAGCGTTTAGGCACTACGTTGAGCAGGACTTCCAGTTCCATTTTCCAACACCCACCTTTCCTTCATACCTATATAGCGAGATCAATACCGTTTTTATAGTTATTTTATCTTAGAGTTATGTGTCTTAAAGCCTTCGAATACTCTTTGCTTGTACTGATTCATTATTTAATAAAATTTACACCTTTTACTAAAAAAAGGAAAGGGATTATGGTATATTTATCTTTTGATGAACATTTAAATTGCTAAAATGTTTCTTACGTGGTATAACTATACAAAAGAAATAATCTCGATCATTAACCAAGTGATAAAAATATTAAATTTCAAATATAACTTGTAAATTGATATTTCAGTACAATTTATATCGTAGAGAAATATTAAAAGATAAATTGTTCTGCTAGGGTTTGAGACCCCTCAACCCTAGCCTCCTCCATGATGTCGTCGTCCTCCGTGAAGCCGACGCCATGTTCTAAGGCCCGTTCTAGGGTTCCAACATCCCTCTCCCGGCTGTTGTTCGGTCACCTCTCCCGGCTGATGTCCGGTCCCTCTCCGTTGTCCTGGCGCGTATCCTCACACGTTGGTCCCATCCTTCCTCATCCAAGGGGCGCTCACTGTTCTCTCATCTGGTGGTCGTCGTCTGCTCCCCATGACCTTGTTCTGGGTTTCCTACTGGGCGGCGCTTGGGGGTCATCCCGGACTGGACCATCCTGGTCTAGTCCGATTGGGGCGCCCACGGAGGTGCCAAGAATGAATAGGGGCTCGGCTGGCGAGCCTCGAGAAGATCAGGCGAGTGCCCATGAGTCGACCGGCAGGCCTCGGGGACAAGTGGAAGGAACCCCTGAGGATAACATGTTTGTCCTTCACCATTGACGATCACATGTTTGGTTTGCTGAACGTAACAGAGCGTCGCCCTCGGGCGACCCAGCGGTATTCAGGCCCCACTTTGAACAGTGTTTCGTCAGTCGTCTTTACTTTTATTGTTCTTAGGATTTGGCTGTTAGTTCACTACTGTTTTAGTATGATTTATCTTAGTTATTTCAATATCGTTCTAGTTCATTTGATTAGATTGTCAATTGTAGGTCGCCTCTATGGCAATTCAACAAAACGTCTTAGACGTTTTTCAGTAGATAGCATTATTGTGTTTGTCCCGTCAGGACTTTCAGACATGTACAAACTCTTTAAAGAAATATAATGTGCGTTTACTCAAAAAAAAAATTGTGGAGAAATAATAAAGAACTGTTAACCAAGAAATTAGTAGTTAATCAAGAAAGGTGCAGTTAAATGTTAATGGTAGTGAAACTGTGCAACACTTCTTTTGAGAAGAGCAGCGAGTGGGTGTTCAGCTGTCATTTATTTTCTTACCCGTTAATTTAGCAACTTATTTTTATTATAATATAAACAAAAGTACTTACTCTCAAACCCCAATTGCCCAATACTAAGAAAAATAAATAAATATAAATTAAATAATAAGTCCATTTTTATAAAAGAAATTTTATTGTGAAAAAAACGAATAAAGTGGAGTCGTTGGATGCACAGATCCCATTATCCAAATTTAATCTAATTTTTTTTTAAATGGATTACATTTTCAAAATTATTGAACGTAAATTGCTTTATTTCTCAACAATAAATTAATTGCTTAATTGAGTATTAAAAATGGTAAAGTAGGTGACCTCATTATTTTGGGTTTGGTGTAGTTTGAAAGCAAAAACGGACAGTCCATCATCATTTGTATTCAGAGAATTAAGTGCTAATCATCACAAAAATTGATTAAATTAGATCTAATAAAAAGAATTAACAAATTCTTAATATAAATATTTTAGGAAATGCGAAGTTTCGTGAAATGGGATCCAATCCGAGATGTGCCCCCCATATTCAAGCTGTTTGATAGTGATATGATATGTTTGGAGATTAATTATTTTTAATTTGTATGATTTTTAATATATGGCTGGGCTGGGTGTTGAAATTAATAATAATAAAATTAGCATATAGTATAGGTTCTTACTATAAAAACAAATTAAAGCATGATTCCCGGTAATTATAATAATTAAACAAAATAGATTCGATTACATGGAGATTCGAACCTCAAGTATTCAGATATTTTCTGGAATGTTATTGGAGCTTCAAGATCTAATGAATTGTTTTGATTTTGATGGTCTTTTGTGTATCCAAGAGTCAACCCTTGAAAAGGGATCTGAGACACTGTAGTTTCCAAATGGGCCTCTTGGCTCAAAGCCAATTAAACTCTTTCATTTACACCTAAAATCTTAAGCTAATAAACAATAATCTACAAGTGTTATTTAAACTAGTTCTGTAATCTTCATTTTATAAACTTTTGTAACCTTTTGTAACAACTTCTTCGTATATAAACTGAATATCATGCTCTATTGATGTGAAACTCTAACACTCCTTCAAAATATCAACTTCTTCCGTGCAAATCAAATATCAAACTTTCATGTTATAGTCCAAAATACCATAACCCATAAATTCTGATGTCATGTTAAAGACAATCTCACCTAAAAGTCCGTTCCAAAAAAAAAAATATCACCAAAAAGTCTAAAAAAAAAAGATGAAAGCCACTACAATGTATAAGTAGAGTCTGATATCATGTTAAAAACCCATCTCACCTAAAAGCCTAAATATGATAGATGGAAGCTTGTACAAGATACAAGTCATTTATGTTGAAGCTCATCTCATCCAAAAGCCTAAAAATGATAAATGAAAACCCGACTCCAACACGATTCAAATTTAATAAACCCAAAAGGGAGGAGAGGGAAACAAGATGGTGACATCCATTATTCGAAAACTCAGATAAAACTTACACATAACAGTTTGTTTACAACAACACTTGCACATTACGATTACAAAGACATTCAAGTATGTTTACAACACTTTATGAAGCAACAAAGATCCAACAACATATCACACATTCTTCCCCAATGAAAACTCACCTCTGCGCCCAACACTTCAGTAGTTTGGCCTCACATTAAGACGTGATGCAACCTTCTGGCCCAGTGTCCTATCAGCCTGCACCCCAACAATAATATTGAATCATATCATATCATTTCAAGTTCGCCATCATAATTCATAACTATTTGAGAAGCATTCAAGAGAAACTCAGTCTAACCTGAGATAAATATGAGATCCAGATGCCTCGGATTTCATGGGTTAAACGGGGATCAGATAAAGCTTCAACAAAACGGTGGATGAATCGGTCTTGCCTGAGTGAGCACAAAGAAAACAAATCAATATCATAATGAACACAATCTCATTGTGTTTATCTTTTAATCCCAAGACCAATGAGGAGATCAATGTTACCTGTCTGGTGCCCAGGACCGGTACATCACTCCAGGCTGTTTGAAGTTATTCTCCTTCTCGATGACTAACTGTAGTGACAAACACATTCAACACAATTGACATTTAATTCATATATCCCAATAAACCAGTAATGGAGGCGCTATCTTGATATTGAACTCAACAATATACATTACTCACCCTATCACGCCTTCCAGTGATAATGTTCTGAGGAATGGGATACTTCTCAGCAGGACGAACTGAATCAAACTTTGAGGGATAATAGTTGATCTACAACAAGGAACCAAAAGGCCTTGATTACTAATTATTCTGAATGCATGAAAAAGAATAAGCGTAGCAATTAAACAAGTACCTCCTCATCTCTGTGCACCATATTCATTGTTCCATCATAGTGATTGTTTTTGTGTGCACACTTGGGAGCATTAACAGGGAGCTGCATGTAGTTTGGTCCAAGACGGTACCTATGAGTATCACTGTATGCAAATATTCGACCCTGAAGCACTTTATCATCAGAGTAGTATATCCCCGGAACCACATAAGCAGGATTGAAAGCAAGCATTTCATTCTCTTGAAAGAAGTTATCAATGTTCTTATTCAAGACCATTCGCCCAACTGGCTGCAGTGGAATGACGTCCTCAGGCCAGACCTTGGTTCCATCAAGTGGATCAAAGTCCAATCTCATTTCTTGCTCAGGGTCAATAACTTGGAGGAAAAGTTTCCACTCAGGGAAGTTTCCAGCCGCTATGGAGTCATAGAGATCCTGAGTTGCATGACTGTGATTAGTACCTCCAATCCTGATGGCCTCTTCATCTGACAAGCACTTGACTCCTTGAACGGTTTTCCAGGAGAACTTTACATAGTGCACCTTCCCAGCCTTGTTGATGAGTGTGAGGGTGTTGACACTCGAGCCATCCATGTGCCTATAATCTGTGGGGATACCCAGATCATCGTAGAAGAACATGAATGTGTTCAAACTTTCAGGGAGGTGGGAGCAGTAGTCAAGGAACCTCCAGTTCTCCTGAATGTTGGACTTGGGGTTGGGTTTGAAGGCATGGACAACATCTGGAAACTGCATTGCATCACGCATGAAAAAGATTGGGAAGTTGTTTCCCACCATATCAAAGTTTCCCTGCATTCACAAGATAGGACACAATGAAACAAGTCATTATAAATATTAAGCTTATGATCCCGTACTTTTGCAGAGTAAAGTAACAGCCTTATAGACATGCAGACAAATAATCATCAAAAGCATCCCCCTGAAGACAAATCATGTAGGGAAGTAATATATCGAACATGGCTGTTTTCTTTACTAATTAAATACGCCAGAAGACTTCATAATATGAATTCAGGAGTTTGATCCCCATGAAGTCAACATTAGTATAGGATTTGATTATCTGGAGTAATATATATATATAGACATAATCTTTACCGGTTAAGATTTCTAGAGCCTCATTAGCTGATGTTTCATAGCAAACTCACTATTATCACCAGTTAGACAGACAGATACAAATTGTAGAAGTTAGAAGGCTCACCTCTCTAGTGTAAAACTTAGTTGCAAACCCTCGAGGATCTCTCTTGGTTTCAGGGCTACCACGCTCATGGATGACAGTGGAAAAGCGGACGATAACAGGTGTCTGAACACCTGGGGCTCTAAGGAAGTCGGCACATGTAAGGTGAGTGATGTCGTGAGTGACCTCGAAAAACCCCTTAGCACTGGCTCCCCTGGCATGGACAATCCTTTCGGGGATCCGCTCCCTTGTAAAATTAGCAAGCTTCTCCACCAGATGATAATCCTCAAGGAGAATGGGACCTGTATCACGAATTGAAGCAATATATGTTCATATCTGGAAATCCACATCTCTATCCATGTATGTAAGATCAAATTAAAAACCCACTCCCCAAATCACACAAATAAGCCCCAGAAACAGTAAAAATGACATATATGATCAAATAAATTAAAAATTCTCTTCCAAAAAACAGTAACAACAACATATGCGATAAAATTAATTAAAACCCCTCTTCCCAAATTACCCAAACAAGGTCCAGAAACAGCAAAAAATGACAAATGATCAGATTAGTTAAAAACCATGAAATCTAGCAACAAAAAAAGTTTGCAGAACAGTCAAATTCAGGAAATCATTGGTAAATACCTCTGCTTCCAATGGTCAGTGCTGAGGTGTTGTTGTAAACAGGAAGACCAGAGTTGGTGGTCAAGAAGGGGGAGTCATAGGCACTTGAGGGGCGGTACTGGAATAACACAAAGCAATAACAAAACTTAATCAGCAGAGAGATCAAAGTTCATCAATGGCGGAAATGTTAATAAACTGAAATTCCACTTTTGATCAGTTCAAAAAAATTGAAACAAATGAAAATCGTCACTATCAAGCATCCTAAGGGGTAATCAAGTAGAGAAAAAACACGAAACACGGAAGTAGGTCACTGATCTCTAAGAAAACTCAGGGTCTCGTTTTTCCTGACCTTTCCTTCATTTTCTCGCCAGCCAAACAGGCCGAGAACAACATATCACCCCATATGAAAAATTCAGAAGCTATCGATAGCTCCCGATTTACAACCCCGACACCGATGACCGACAAAAGCAACGGAGATCTCATCGCCGACGCGAAACGGTGAGCTTACTATTACAACTGTATCTCTTTTACCGGTATATTAATGGTCACGGATAATCCATGGATATATCTTGAACCGACCCATTTCTGAATATTGGTATATCTGTGGGTAATATCGTCTTATATGATCCGGATGTTAAGGTTCGGGTCAACAAAGCCCGGACCGTGATCATTCCCCCCAAAAGTAGTAGCATAAGGTAAAATAAAGGAACCACAATTATGTATAAGTTATCCAAATATTGAACCACTAATTTTATGTTTTGGTCACATGTCATTTATATATTTTTATAAACTAGTTATAGATTATATATTGAATCGGTCACAGATTGTTCGTATATCCTTATAATTTAATCACTGATCTTTTGTATACTTTATATAACATGACCAGTAAGGATTCGTGATAAATACACACAAATATATGTTTATGTTTTTACCCCGAAATAAACTACTATTTCAATGGACCCGTTTTTTTCTTCAGTTGTTCATAGTCGGTGAGACCAAACTGAACAAATATTCATTTTTGTATAAGAATCAAGACCCTAAAATATAAATTTTGAGGCAGTCATTTTTTTTTACAAATCAAAGTTTTAAATTGTTATTGTATATTACAAATATATATAAGCTAGTCTTCAAACACAAACCACTTACTATAGTACGGGATTTTAACATAGACATCACTTATTAATGATTGTTAAGGAAACAAAAAGAGTAGAGATCCGAAGATGAAGTACCTTGCAAGGATCCATGTCCGCGGATGATATATACTAGCTTTCAAATATCACCTGAAAAATAAATTTTAAACAAATTAATCAGCTGAAAAATGAGTGGAGTTCATAAAAGAGCAAGTAAAGGGATGGAGAAAAATGGAGATCGATCACTTACAGTAAGGCAGTGTAGATGAAGAAGAAATGCTCAGAGGCTTTACACTTATATAGAGTGAACCATGGGGGGAGCGCCTGTACGCCACGCGCATAAGATCGGTGCATTTAATTCCAGAAAAATATCCAAATAATAGTGGGTCGAAATTTCAAAGATAAAGACAGTGGCTTGCTAGGATTATCATCATCGACCTCTTTGTGTAACTTATTTATGACGGCGTTGCCACCTTTGAAAATTATGGATTTTGATATTTATATTTTTACTTGTAAATTATGTACTTTCTTTTTCCATGCAAATTAATGCACTCGGAGTAATCAATTCTCGTAAGTTACCTCTTTGGAAAATAACCTGCCAACTTGTTTTACATGAGAATCGATTACTTGATTGAGAAGACATATATGAACAACCGTATATATTTGTTACACGGTGAATTATCACATTCTCAAATGAAATTATCGGCATAATTACTCATCATTATATACAAGAGTTCTAAAGAGATGGTGCTCTGGCCTACACTAGTAGTAACAGCTAGGGTTTTTTGTGTGTAGATTTCGTGACGACATTGCCACTCGATGATGTCGTGGAAGAAGGGATGACTCCATCGTGCATCTGATGAGTGTTAAGGTTTCTTCAACGGAGTGTTAACATTG
This sequence comes from Erodium maritimum, assembly GCA_963921825.1. Taxonomy (NCBI): domain Eukaryota; kingdom Viridiplantae; phylum Streptophyta; class Magnoliopsida; order Geraniales; family Geraniaceae; genus Erodium; species Erodium maritimum. The sequence goes on along the minus strand of OY997592.1, from coordinate 65,135,160 downwards.
ATATATTTTTAGATGTACTGAATCTTATTTTTTGTATTAGAATCTATGTATAAGAACCCATGTATGAAACTGATATTTTTCACACTATCAAGATCTAGCAAGGATCTTGTAGAAATTTTTGTCTGTTTATTGGATAATTAATTATCATTTGTGAATAAAGTAAATAACGAAATGATACTGATTTGAAACCAGTTTGTTACATATTGAAACAAATTAAACTTCATAAATATATATATGGAGACTATCAAGTACAAACCTATTTTCGGATCAGAACGTAGAGCCAATCTGGATCATGATTACCCAAATCGAATGACCACCAAAATTCAGGGGTGGTGATTGATTACGAAATCAATTACAAGATATGCATTAATTAAAAAATATGCATCAAATCTGGTCCTTTAATTCTACGATCCAAGTGCCCAGATTGATAGTTCTACGTTCTGGCGAAGATATAAAGTTTGTATTCGATAGTTATCCTATATATAGGGGAACAATCAAGTACAAACCTTATTTCGGGTCAGAACGTAGAACTAATCTGGGCCATTGATTAACTAGATCGGATGGCCACCGAAATTCAGGGGGGTGGTGATTGATTACGAAATCAATTATAAGATATGCATTAATTAAAAAGATATGCATTAAATCTGAGCCATTAATTCTACTATCCAAGGGACCAGATTGATAGTTCTACGTTCTGACAAAAGATACAAGTTTGTACCTGATTGTTATCCCTTATATATATATATATATATATATATATATATATATATATATATATATATATATATAGGATTGGTATCAAATACAAACCACCCCTTATTGTGCAAACTACGAACTCACCTGGTGCTGACACGTGGGCGCGCGCGCTGCTGGTGCGCGCGCGCAGTGCTGACACGTGGCGCGCATAGTGCTAATAGTTTGGGCGCACAGTGCTAATAGTTTGGCACTATGCTAAACTATTAGCACTGTGCGCGCCAAACTATTAGCACCGTGCGCACGCGTGGTCAGCATCGCGCGCGTTCTGCTGACGTCACTTTGACCGCATCATGTGGCTTAGATTGGTTCGTAGTTTGCACAATAAGGATGGTTTTTACTGGATAGCTACCCTATATATATATATAATTACTAATTAATAAATAATATCTTATGAAATTTATGTATAATTACTCATTAGTGAAAACATAACGTAAAATATTATTACATAATTAGTTAATAAGTAGTACATATAAATGTTACATTATTGCATAATTAGTTGATAAGTAGCACATAAAAGTGCGGTGTTGCTGCATATTTAAAACCAAATAAATACATAAGTTAGAGTATCAACTCATATACTAAAAATTTAGTATTCTGATAGGTTGTAACCTAGTTGCATCCACAGTGATGGGCCGAGAGCTAGCAGGGAGACGCAGGCGGGGAGAAATCGCCAGGGAGGAGCTGGCTGAGAGCTGGCGGGGAGGGTTGGCTGGGAGCTCCACGCCTCTTCTCACCGCCGGTTGGGAACAAAAATGTGAACAAAAAGGCTACCATAATCACTTTAACCATCTAACATTGTAGGGTATTGACTGGGAGAGCTGACTATAAGCCAACAAAATATGATTTTTTATTCTTCCCGCCATCCCCTCCCCGCCAGCAACCGACTATAGCGTTGGAGATGCCCTAATCCTTAACAGAAGAAAGAGTCAATGACTCATTTCACTGGCCACCATTGACAGGCTAATTGAAAATTTTCAACTATAGTTAGATTGTGAAGATTACCTGGCAACCCTAGTCGAGGTGCGTTGTCGATTGTTGAGGGTGAGTTCTCGATAAGAAGGGGCCGGATGTGTGATTTTGCTTCATCAAAGTGTCTAGATTATGGTTCCTCATTAATTCCAACACTAGAATCCGAAGGGGGATTCTGAAGGCATAGAAAGAACTAAGACTGCGAAGTGTCGTCGATAGTGTTGTTGGAAGAACTCATTGTGGAGGTTGGGTGTGGCAAGATTTGGAAAATTAAAAAACCACATGAAGGGTTTATATGGGGAAAACAAACTTTATTTTTCTGATTTGAACAAGACAACTCGAAAAATGTTATCGAATCTCTTAGTTGGACAAGACAACTCGAGTCACTATTTTCGAAGTTATGAGTTCAACAAGACAATTCGGAAAATTTTTATCGATTCTCTATTTGGACAAGCTAACTCGGGTCATTATTTGCGAATCTCTAACTCTGATAAGATATGTTGATCAATTACTTTCGAATCCCTGAATTCGATACGATAAGCCAGCCACAATAGTAAAAGAAAACACACCTATTGCAAGTAGGGTACAAGCATATCACATACAAAATTGATATTACAATGACTACTGAATAATGAAAAAATGGAAAAAAATGTCACTTCCTGAGTTCTAAAGAGATGAGCTACGTCCTCTCTCTAGAAACCTCACTAAACCTAGCCTCCGCGTCCCTCTTCTTTCTTCGACGTTTGATCGCCGGTGATGGCCTCTCGAGGCTGTTACCGGTGGTCATATTCCTTCCCTCTTCTTTGCTTCTCTCGCCTCCTTTCTCTCCCAGTCAACTTGCCTTCCTCCTCATGCTTCGTCTGCTCAGATCTACTCGTCGGCGACCTTTGGAGCTGTCTCTCACCGATGCAGGTCATCTGGTTGGTGCTGGCCGCTGATGGGGTCTCGATTCTTCGAGATCTGAGAGTGGCGAGTCAGATCTGAGACAAGGTAAGTTTCAACCCCCCTTCACTTGCGCCCACCTGACTCCTGGCTGCAGTTCTTCTCTCTGGAAGACTTGGTGGTTGTCTCTCTCCCTCTTGACCGACCGGTTGGTGTTGGCCGTCGTCGTGATCTCCTTCTCGGAGATCGGAGAGATGGGTTTCAGGTTGACCATGGATGAGCCCTCTCTAGACCCTCTCTCCTTTTATTTCGGGTTTCTCTCTGATCCCTGCTCTCATCAACTTCCATTTCCCGGCCACGGTGGTGTGGTCCGGGGCTCGCGGCTGGTGTTGACCGTCGTCGGTTGTTTAGCCTTATGTCTCCGTTGAAGCTTTTGGGGGTTGGGCTTGGTGGGGTTTTCTCTGGGATGGTTGGTTGAGTTGGATCTAGGGGATCTCCCTTGTTTTTTGGGTCGTCGATGTGGGGTTTACCGGCGTTGGGGTTCTGCTATTGGCTCTTGGCCGGGTGTGGTTGTGGTTGTGGTTTTTGGTTGCTTTGTGGCTTTGGTTGGGGATCGGTCCCGGTGCTATCGTTCACAACTTCTCGTTTTTTCTGGGCTCCTACCTCAGCTTTGGACGGATCGATGATGGTTCGTTGTTTTCCGGCCGAGTTGGTCGGGTGTTCTTCATCTCCGAGTGTGGGTTCCGGTTGTTGTGAGGTGGTTCTTCGGTGGATCGGAGCTCGAGGTCCTTCTCTTTTTTAGTTTAAGGTCTTAGTTTTTCGTTACTGTTGGCCTGATTTGCCCCTGGTTGGGCTTGGTTTTCAGTTTTGTTTGGGCCCGACCCGTGTGCTATTTGTAGTTTCTCCTTTTGGTTTGGGCCCTAGGTTTACTTCAAGTTTGTTATATGTTGTTGTTTCTGTTGCGCTTTTCAGCCTCGGTTAGCTTGTTCTCTCGAACGGTTCATCCCTTGTCCTAACTTTTCACTTTGAAAACTAGGTCTTTTATATAAAAAAAATCTGCTGATAGAAAAAATAATGAAAATAATGGTCATGATATGAACATAAAAAAAGAAGTAAAACTATCCTTCAAAGTTTTTTCATGTGAGAGCTAATGTTCTCGCACTATGCTCAAATTACTGACATGAATTTGTCGCGATTTTAAGGACATTTTCATTCTAACACCCTATCAATGGAGGGTACTATATATTGTCATTTCACTTATTTTTAAGTTTTGAATTCAATGACATGAGTTTGTGGATATTTTACCTAATTTGGATGGAAAGTTGACTGCGTATGAAAGTGTTATTAAATGTTTAGTTTCGATATGAAAGTACAATAATATTATGCCAGAGTATTATTTTGAAATGAAATGTTTGGTAGGTATTAAAATGAAAATTTTCCAAAAAAAAAAATCAGTGGTGTAGTGAGAGCATCCACATCAGTGGGGGGCAGAACCCTGAACCTTGAGGCAGAACCCTCTACTGACTGGACAGGGTTCAGGCCCCTGCCCCCTAAAAAAAGTGTGATGCATATCAGAGGGGCAAGTATGGGGGGCATGATTTTTAGAAATGCTGACTGTGTAATTAATTAAGCTTTTAACTGAATTGTTAACGTTATTTTTAAATCGACAACTACTAAATAAAATAGAAATAAAATTTCATTAATAAAATGCAAAATTTAAAAAGTACATAACTTAAAAAAATACATAAAAAATTACATTATTAGGTATCCTCATTAACGTTGTCGAGTTGTTTCTGAAGCTTTTTTATTTGATCCATCCTTACACGCATCATTTCCAAATGTTGCTCCTTCTGTTCCGGGGAGAAATCGGACGTGTCCGCAGCCTTCATTTCTTTAAGTTCCTGCATATATTTATCAATTTTCTCGTCAATAACCACGGCAAGCTTCGCCTTCTCACACCTTCCCTGATCCATTTGGAGGATGTACGATGCCCTGTCCGACAAACTCTTCCCCTTCCTCTTCGTGGCCTTATTGCCAATTGGGCGTTCTCGTGGAGGCGGCATGCCAATTGGGGAACTTGGAACCACGATTGGGGATTGTGGACGTCGGGTTGGGGAACTTGTACCTCTGTACGGGGAACTTGATCCTTCTGCTGGTTTCTCGTCACCACTTAAATGTGTGACATTATCATCGTTGGTGGGGAGTGAAGTGGGCGGGGTTGTGCTGCTATAACTGCCGGACTCGTCCAATCGTCGTCGAACTACCCCGACTTCACCGAGTTCCTCTACCCATAACTTGTCGTCATTTTCCAACGGCTCTTTCCAATGGTGGAGCTTGAAAATATTCGGCTCGTTTTTGATAGGCATGGTGTGGATTTGATAGAGTTCCATCACCCGCTCCCTAAACTTTTCTTCGTTCCAGCCGCTATGACCTAGCTCTTTCCTCTCCTTCCTCATCAGTGTGATATACCGCATGACTCTTGCAGCACTTTGTTGAAATGGCTCTTGACGGCTTGCACCGTCCACTGATCGATTGGGAAATTCCCAGCTTTACACAAGCGTCTCCTCACCGTGGTCCAGAACGTGTTCCCATCTTGAGAGGTACCGGTGATGGGGTCGTGCGTTATGCGTCGCCAGACGTTGATCAGGTCCAAATCCACTTCAAGGGGCCATTTGCTTCGCCTTTCTGGTGTCGCCCGGGTGCTCGGTCCCACTGATAATGAAGTAGACGACAGTCGGGTTCCGGTGGCGGCCGACATCGAGAATTGTTGGTGACCAAAATAGTTGACCCCCATGTTGAATTGGTCGAACAGTGGGCGGGTGAATACGCCAGTCACCGGTGGAAGATGTCCAGTTGGATTGGACGATTGTCCCGGTGGGTAGGCCGGTTGTCCCGGTGGGTAGACCGGTTGTCCTATTCCACCTACGTTGACAATTAAATTTTAATTCCAAGTACAAATGGATAATTCGAACTTTGATAATAGAATGATTAATATTTTAATTAATGAAATGGATAAAATTATAATTCATAAAATGTAATTACCTTGGCCCAAAAGAGAGGCCATGTATTGGTTGAACACATCAGGGTTCCAACCACCGGTTGAGGTGAAATCGTTTTGCAATATCTGTACGTAATTCACCCCGGGTTGATTAGTGGTCGTACCTTGTTGATTGGTGTTCGCCCCTTCTTGATCGGTGTTGTCCTCCTCGTCTGTATTGAAAACTTGGTGTTCCGGCGGTTGAATGAAATCGTCGTCAGACATTTTCGATCGGATTTTGCAAAGACAGTATGAATTTGAGAGAGTGAGGGTTGAGAGAATATGAAGTTTGTTGTGTGGATTTGACGAAATGGGGTGAGGGGTATTTATAGTGGTTGAAGAAGTGATTATTTTAATGTATTTTGTATTTAATAAAAAAAAATCAGATATAGCCGTTAAAGACCGTTGCTCAGCAACGATCTTTTTTTCTTCTCGTTTCGGACAGGTGGCACGCTGCCACTGGTGGACAGAGAGGCAGAGGGGCAGCGAGGATGGAATTGTCCTCGCGCCCCTGCCCCCCGAACCCTCCCACTCGGTTTCCTCCCCCGCGCCCGCACCCCACACCGGCCGAACCCCGAACCCTCCTCCGCCTACTCCCGCCCCGACCTCGCGCGCACACCCCACACCGATGTGGGTGCTCTGATATTAATTCCAGGTACAGACACAAAATGGAATCAGATAAAGTGGAGCTAAGTACAAGCAACATGACTGTTGGTAAGCAAGCGGCCCAGTTTAGGCATGTGGTAGGGTCTGAGTGATGAGTCAATATCGTGTTTTGTTGGTATGTGGAACCCAGTAGTAAAAGCTGGCGGGCTGATAATGGGCCGATTGGGCTGTGCCTGTCCACCACACAACCAGATTTCAATCTCATCGGCGTTGTCGTTTACTTATTATTTACGGATAAGGGTTTGATTATTAAACTACATTATCTAAATTGAGTTTAACGAACATGCATCATGCATGTCCCCTGTAATATTATACGTTATCAATTCAACAATCGTCTAATTACGGAGAACGGAGTCTGTTGTCGTTATCTGATGTGCCCATGCCTCCACCTCATATACTGTGCACCTGCACCGCAGGGAAGTCGCTTCTATCCGAAGACTGATCTGGATTTCTAGATAAAAAGATAGAGATTAGACTGAGCAAGGGTCTAAGTTACCAATTATAAGATACTATTAACAGAAATGGTTACGGGCTTGGGTCATGGTAGAGTTTCTAGAATCTGATTTTCTTTGAGTGTGTAAGAAAAGCAATTTATAGATAAACTTCCGAAAATACAGAATGGTAAATGGTTGCACAATAAAAACAAGCATACTCTAAAAGAGATTTGAGAGAATTTCATAAGATTAAAAGAAAATAAAATCCATCATAGAAATCAATACGTTGTCTCCAGGGTGTAGTAGCGACAGTAAACGGAATCACTGATATAATTTTTAGAGACGGGCAAAACGGGCATGCCTTGTCCTTGAATTTGAGAAGTGGTTCTACACAACTGGACTGGATGCCCCCCTATGGAAACCAATAGTTATCGTCCTTCCTCGAATAATCAACAAGGGTCCCAAAAATGTACAAGTGTTGGTTCCCAATAAGGTGGGAGAGTATCGTACTAATACTTGGTGGACTCATCAACACCCTATGACCAGTGAAAAGGTGGTAACTGCAGACCCCTCACCGACCCCCAACTATTCATTGGATGAGGCGAGGGTGAGTACCACCCCTCACCGGTATCCACAATGCCTCATCGGAATCGACATCCTGAACCCCTTGGGTCCTCTTTTTTATCCTATTGGTCAACCTCCATCTTCATTGACATGACCCACCGAAAAGTGTTGGTTCCAACGACGGCTATCAAGACAAGTCATCATCCTAAATCAACCAGAGAGCCGTACACTATAAAATTCTCCGCAAACACCCCTAACGAACCACCGATAAAGAGGACCATCATAGGAGGCGTGACATGGGTGTTGGATATCTACCCCTCGCCGCTAACCCGGGGAGCCCAACTAGCCCCCACTAGTAGTTGAGCCATCTGAGAGTCTGAGACCCAGCCATCTAGCTCCATTGCAATGAGGACCCCGTGCAACAACCATATTACTTGAAAAGATATCCTACCTCTTCACCATCCACTTGATGTACCACTGTTGTTGTAGAAGACTATGTACTCTCCCGATGGTGCAAAACCTATCCTCCACTCGTAGGTTAAAAGAGAGCATCATTGCGCTCGGGATGATAATCACATGGGTTGAAACAAGTGGAAGCCCATTAATATGCTCTAATAACTTTTTTCAATACAGACATGTTGTCTTCATATTTTTTCCTACAAATGCACTTATATCTTTTATTTGTTATTTGAAAACATCGAATTCTGTTAATTATTTTAAATATTAATTTGAATATACAATCTTAAAAGAATTGGAGATTTTTTTTGAGTAAAATGCAACTTGTATTCCTTTAAAAAGAGCTAATACATGTTTGGAGGCCCTGACGAGACAAACACAATAACCCAGAAACTATGGTAACGTTTAGGACGTATCGTATTGCACCGAGGTGCCATTAAGGCTAGTTAAGACATAAAGTACTTTAAACATAACAACTAAAAACCAAACAAACCATAAAAGGTACTGATGGACATTACTAAAGGTAGGGCCAATAGACCGATGGGTCACCCAAGGGTAATGCTCTTCTTATGATATAAAACCGAACATGTGTACGTCAGTAGTGGAGGGTGGCCAAGTTATCCTCAAGGAATCTGTCCCTGAGGCCCGTCGATCGACTCATGGGGCCTGACGAGGCTGTTTCCCAACCCTCGCCTGATCTTCACGAGGCTCTCCAACCGAGCCCCTCTTCATTCCCGACGCCTCCGTGGACGCACCAAGTAATCCAACCCAAGAGGATCCAGATCGAGATGCCCCCCCCCCCCCCAAAGTCGACCCAACCACACCCCCATTAGGTGTCATGTCATGGATCATGATGGGACCTCCTCCACGAGGTGCGGGAACCTTAGGTGCAGTATCATGGATCAATGGGACGAAAGCCGGGGGAACACGCTCTGCCTTCTTCCAAGTCGTGGCGTAACGCTTGTCCTTCCTCTCATTCCGAAAATGCAGTAATGACTTATCAAAAGAGTGGATACCTGACATCTCTCGATCACATGCCGTAGGTTTATGCCCTATACACCCACAGTTCCCACAGAAAACCGGGAGTTCGGTATAAGTGAGAGTACAGGTGATCGGCTCTTGGAATTTCGGAAACCGGAGATGCATGTGACGACATAGAGGGCGGTCGAGAGAGTTCCAATATCGCACTCTAAACGTCCCACCCCAGCATTGTTCAAACTCATCACACATGACGTCCACTGTGACCCCCAGGGCAGCCCCAATCTTCTCTCTCGTAGTCTTGGTACTGACGCATTGCGGAATGCCATGCGCGTGTACCCAAAGTTGCAGCCTATCTAGGGCCGGGAAGTCCTGCACAAACGGGTCGGTTTCCGCCAGCATCAACGGGTGACCATCAAAACATCATGGCTCGTGCATCCGAACCCATACCCGATCCTCCTGCCTGGCAAAATAGAAGCCAAAGAAGCCTGGAGAGATGCCTTTAATCACCAATCCAATTGCCAAGGAGCCCCATGCATCCGTCATAATCCGAAGCAGAGTATCTTTGCGAGGTCGGCGGTCTGTAAGGAGCCGACCAATCATCCCAAACTGCTGGCGGGACAGAGCGACCGGATCAAACACTACATTCGTGACGATAATCTCCAAGGGTTCCTCGAAACCTAGAGAAAAACCCAAGAAGCTGTTCTGAAGATCCCGAAGCGGAGCATCATGATCTGTTGATGCAAGCGTGCCCAGAAGAGCCCAGATAGGAAGAGGAGGGTATAGCCCCTCGGGGACTGACGACAACGATGCCTTCCGATTCTGAAAGAATCGAGACAACGGAATATAAGAGATACGAAGATTCTTAAAATACCCTTTTCAATCTACTTCCAAATAAATCTAAATGAAAGATTTAATTACAGTTAGAAGAACACATTTTTTTTTTGAAATCGGAAGAACACATTTTCTAGTTATCCATAAACCTCTAAAAAATCCTCCACGAACTTCAAACTCTAAATATAAACCCGCACACCACTTATGTTCCTCTTCTGACCAAGTGTAATTTAGAACATCCACAACCATCTCGCCGGCAGCTGGCGAGATGGTGCTGGTAGGGAGGATAAAAAACTATTTTTTTGGCTTATAGCCAGCACTCCCAGCCAGCGAACTACAATGGTAAAACCTTTTTGTTGGCTTATAGCAACCCCATTTACTCACATTTTTGCTCCCCGCCAGCGATAAGTGCCGACCTTAAGCTCCCAGCCAGCACTCCCCGCCAGCGAGCTCCCCGCCTGCTCCCCGTCAGCTCCCAGCCAGTTTCTCGCCGGCATTTTCTCCTCGCCAGCGTCATCTCACCCATGGTTGTGGATGCTCTTAAGGCTTTTATGGGTGCAAACCTCGTCCCATGCAATTGTAACATTTATAAATATCTTATTTTATATTCTTTCTAGTAAGGTTTAACTGACACTGTGACACATCACACATCATTGATAGTGTTTTGTTTTATCAAGTAAGACAAGAGAGGGTGGAGAAAAGTGAAGAGCAGGCAGTAGAATGTGGATGTCACGTGTGGGGACGTACTACATGTCGACACTACAACTACACGTGGTATGACTTATGATTATGGTATAAGTATAACTACACTCAGTTAGGAATTAGGATAGATTTTTGTGGGTTTAGTCAATATTCATGAAAAGGAAGCCTCAGCCGCCTACCTCTAACTCCATCTCCAACTGGATTGATTCATTAATAATGCTGATCCTGTCTCGTCCCCACCACCACAAGGCACAAGGCTTGATTGTGTTGGATTGATGAATAATTCATGATCCATCAATCATTCGAAATTCTGATCAGACCAATATACACTAACATTGTTCCTCAGTTCAAACCATATCACATTCAAGCTCAACAACTTGCTCTTCTCTCTCTCCTCACTCATTTGATCTTGAGATTCTCAGCTCCTCCTTCTCAACCAACCATCACCACAAGGTCTTTACTCGATCATCATCGTCATAGTCTCTAACTTTATGCTTTTGCATTTTCCTATATAAGTTTGTTTCACCAATGTTATTGTTAACTAACACAAACTGTTTGAATTTCATAACAGATACTCCTCTTGCCACTTAGCTCGCACAGGTTGCAGATTCGCAGGTACCATTACATTTACCCCTTTTTTTTACTCACTTCCTTATTCATCTGTTAGTCATAGGTGGAATTAAAGCTCCTAAACATGGACCAACCAACCAATATATATTTGTTTCATCTTATTTAAAAATCAATTCTTTTTTTGTAGCCCAAACATTGATTCAGAATGATACAAGTCAAGTTCATGAGAGGTTTAGGTTTGAATTGTGATTTAAGCAATACTGCAACAACTGTGTGGATACTGAGCTACACAGCTTTGCAGATTTTAAGATAACTTTAGATTATCATAATGCCCAATCCCATCTAAATTAGATTTTATTTATTTCATCAGATTCAAACTCAAGACCTTACAACCTTACATGCAACTCTTGTTGGTTATCATCAACGTTAGTCTTAGTCTCTTAGATATAGCAACTTTGATTGTCGAAATGTGTCAACCAAGTATGAGCACATATAATTCAATAATATTTTCATATTATAACATTGGCTTGACTCTCACCGGTAACCATCAAATCAAATATCCAACATATTCGAGCACATGTAATTACAGTAAGCAAGGAAACTCAGGAAAACATAAATAAGGAAACCCAAAAAGAAGGTGTTGGCGACATAGCCACCATTTATTGGATGAAACAGAATAGTATAATACCTCGGACATCTGTTTAGTACATCATCGTACATACAACACATACACCCAAATACACTTACAAACAATCCAAGTTCAAACTACACTTACACTCCCTCTCTCTGTTTTATACTCGTCACATCCAGCACTTGGCAACCCCTTTAGAAGCTTGGCCTCACCTTAAGACGAGATGCAATTTTCTGACCCAGAGATTGGTCAGCCTACAATAAAATAAAAGAGAATGTGATCAAATACAGTATCACCAGTTAAACAATATAATTCAAGAACGAATATATCTGACTGAGAATCACTGGAGAGAAACCAAAGCTCACCTGAGACCAGTATGAGATCCAGATACTGTGAATCTCGTGTGTCACACGAGGATCAGATAAAGCATCAACCCATCTGCAGATAAATCTTTCTTGCCTGAAAGAAACAGATACAAAAAAGCAAACAACCAAGACAAATGTGAGTTGTGATAATCTACCCATTTCATTTTTAGCACAGAGAATGGAGGAATTGAGCTTTTACCTGTCTGCTGACCAGGACCTGTATCTCTGACCAGGCTCTTTGAAGTTGTTCTCCTTCTCAATCACACACTGCATTACCAGAGAAAAACCAGTCAGAATTCATACTAACAAAGGTATGAGTTGCCCTAGTGGTCAAGTAGGCTCTCTCACCTCCCCTTAGGTCAGAGTTTCGAATCCAATGGGTCATCTACTTGGGAGCATGTGTGGGGTGGAGATTAGATTAGGGGTTAATCTCTGGTTAACTTAGGCTAGGTTAGGATTTTCCATCACCAATAAACATGCTATTTACTTTCACTCGTTCATGAAGGTACTTTTGTTCCCCCGACTAGAAACAGAACTATTCATTATGGGCAGACCAACCATACTGATACAACATTTCAATACTTTTTCACATTCTTAGAGGAACTCATTCAGTTAACTCTTAGACAAAACAGTTCAACATATCAAGTTGAATTCCACATTAGAAAGAGTATATAAGTTAAGAAAGTACAACTCACCCTTTCACGCCTTGCAGAGCAAATGGCTGGAGGAATGGGATATCTCTCAGCATGACGAGCTGTATCATATCTCGAAGGGAAATAATCCACCTAAAAAATAACATCACAAGATCTGATCAATACATACATTAGTTCATGTGCTAATTGTAGATATAGCTATTGTTTACTATACATTTTTTTGCACATAACTATCTTCAACTTTAAAACGTTATTTACAGGTTACAGTTACCTAAATTTTCAAAAAGAAATGCATATAGCACTTTTTTTTTTGCCAAAATGATAAAAATAATCTTGGCCCTAATCTCAAAAAGTAACATTTTTTCTTCATATTTTCAGTCATTTTATCTTTTAAAGTCAAGACCATTAGGGTAATTATGAAGTTTTTTTTTTAGATTACGGTCGAGTCGAGCATTTTCGTCATTTTCAGGTGAAATAGAGCTATCTCCCACTTTTTGAAAGTTTTTAGGTGGATGAATGTAAGAGTTTAAAGTCGGGGATAGTTAAGTGCAAAAGACCTATAATACGCAGTGACTATATGCAATTAACCCTTAGTTTATTGGAGATTATTTTATTTAAAGGATAGTAAGGTGAAGGTAAAAGAAGGAAAGCTACCTCCTCATCCCTGTGAGCAAAGTTCATGAAACCATCATAGTGATTGTTGTGATGAGCGCACTTGGGAGCATTAACTGGGAGCTGTAGGTAATTAGGTCCAAGGCGATGCCTCTGGGTATCAGAGTATGAGAAGATCCGAGTTTGGAGTAATTTATCATCAGAGTAGTAGACACCAGGGACTATAATAGAAGGACAAAATGCAAGCTGTTCATTTTCAGCAAAGAAGTTATCAATGTTCTTATTCAAGACCAACCGCCCAACTGGTTGCAGAGGAAATAAGTCTTCAGGCCAGGTCTTTGTCACATCAAGAGGATCAAAGTCTAATTTGTCTTCGTGATCAGGGTCAATTGTTTGGATGAAAAGTTTCCATTCAGGATAATTTCCAGCTGCAATGGAGTCATATAGATCCTTAGTTGCATGGCTGTGATTAGCTCCTCCAACCTTGACTGCCTCATCATCCAACAAGCACTTAACCCCACAAGTGGTTTTCCAGTGAAATTTCACGTAGTGTGCTTTTCCAGCCTTGTTGATGAGAGTATAGGTGTTAACACCAGAACCATCCATGTGCCTGTAATCTTGTGGAATACCCAGATCATCGAAAACGAAGGTGAACATGTTCAAACTCTCAGGATGGTGAGAGAAAAAGTCAAGGACCCTCCAGTTCTCCTGAATGTGGGACTTGGGATTGGGTTTTAGGGCATGCACCATGTCTGGGAATTTCATTCCATCACGGATGAAAAAGACAGGGATGTTGTTTCCAACTAGATCAAAATTACCCTGTGTTCACAAGAAACAGGTCATGATACTAACACATCAAAGGGCTAAAGATCTTTGCTCATAAGTAGTAAGAGGCTAATAGCTCTAAAGAATATTGCAAAATAAATGGAGGTTTTTTTTTATATTATAGCACTTAAAGAACAACTTTATTTTCAAGAATGCAACCAATCAATTCCACCTGAAATTTCAGCACTTTGATTACTATGGTCAATGTTTTTAGAAAACTTTCTTGAAGGTTTTCAACACATGTTAGTTAAAACAAAGCTATACTTTTTTGCCACAATTAAAGAGTGACTTTTGGGTAACATTGGCATATTTTTTTCCTGGAGTAAACTAATAAAACAATTTGTTAAACAAGATGTCATGATCTTATTCCATACATTTTTATATAATAATAATAATAATAATAATAATAATAATAATAACAATAATAATAATAATAATAATAATAATAATGTTATACTAAGAGAACACAGTATTGTGAAATTCTTGGTCGCGATGAATGGAAAAACAAAATTTTGATAACCTACTAACATTGACAACTATTTCATCAAAAACAGCACTGTTTAATTCTTGAGCCAAGGTGACTAAGTGGTTAAGAATAGTAAAACTGCAGGGCTTGTCACTAGTAAAAAGCCAGTAGAGCAGCGCAATAAGTAGTTTGAACTCTTTTGGAAATGAAGAGTTAAATTAGCCTTTCCTGAACTTTGCATGTCTTACATAATAATTTTTACAATGGAGAACAAAGCCACCTTAAGCTTCTCCTCCTACTAGTTCAATCTTTAAACTCATCTAGTAATAATGACTACTATCATCAAGATGAAAGACATTCCTGTCAAAATATGACAATACAAAAAATGCTTACCTCTCTAGTGTAAAACTTCACTGCAAAACCTCGAGGATCCCTCAAGGTTTCAGGGCTACCACGCTCATGGATAACGGTAGAGAAACGAACAATAACAGGTGTCTGAACTCCAGGAGCTCTAAGGAAGTCAGCACATGTAAGGTGAGATACATCATGAGTGACCTCAAAAAAACCCTTAGCACTGGCTCCCCTGGCATGGACAACACGCTCCGGGATACGCTCCCTATCAAAATTGGCAAGTTTTTCTACCAAATGATAATCCTCAAGGAGTATTGGACCTGCCAGAAAGAAACAGTGTTCAGATCTAAATGCAGATACCCAATTCTACATTACAGTAGAAGAAAATGTTCAATGAAAAAGAGAGGATACATTTACAACATAAGAATCCTCAAATGCATACACATGATCTAAGTCAACTATAATTATAATAGGAGGATCATGAATGAAATCCTTCCTTAACAAAAAGGCTAAGCAGATCTAATAAAACTGTAATCAGTACCTCTAGTTCCAACTGTCAATGAAGAGTTATTGTTCCACACTGGAGCTCCAGAGTTTGTAGTCCAAAAGGGGGTGTTGGAGGCGCTCGAAGGACGGTACTGTACCACATAAAGTAAATAGACAATACAATTAGCAAAAAACATAAATAACCCAGAACCCAAAATAGATTAAATTTAAAAAAAAAATCAAGTCAAAGGGCTTTCAGAAAATTGCCAAAGACATAAAACTGTTGATGAAATCAATAAGAAAAATAAAGATATTCACAACCAATAACTCTTCTTGTCTCATGGGTTAAATGCACTTGTCTCCCTAACCAATCAATCTATCACAATAACACTTGTCTAAAGTATAAACTCTAGAAATTTGGAAGTTCAACTTAAATCAACCTAGAGAGCTTAGTTGCAACGGTTTTGACTTTCCAACCAAAAAAATAGCATAAACCACAATAACAGCCATTTTCATTTCCTTCAAATCACCCGAAACCAAACAGAGCTAGATCGAATAAACCCTAACAGAAACAAGATGCATAAACCAAACTCAACACAATACAAAACGAAGATAAAACAGAAATTGAATCAGGGAAGGTAAAAAAAGGACCAATTAGGAGCTGCGAGAGTTGGATGAAATAGAAGAGAAGACATAATAGACGGAACAGGAACAGAGAGGTGATCGGAGTACCTTGTATGGATCCATGGCGATTGGATGAAGAAGACGAAGAAAGGACTGAGAAGCATATGTGGCAATCGATGCTTTGGGAATTTATAAATAAGCTCGTGGTTCGCACTTGTACTCCACATTCATGCCATATCGTCTCAATTACCGTCCAAAGTATCGTATTATATCGCGATATATAGAAACTCCCGCCATTTTCTTATTTATATATAGCCCGTTGTTTGTGGGAGAGAAAAAAAATTAGGATTAGACAAAACGACGACGTCAGAACGCCAGGCTTCCTTATCCACAGTTTGGTTTTATCCAATAAAATAATGGTAACAGCCTCCCGGATGGGCCAGTGGGAGGACGCCACGTGTTGAGCTGTCCTTCGATCTTGAGATGGGTGTCTTGAGACGTACGCGAAGGGCTGTTTAGAGATTCTGTTTTAATTTATATGATTTTGTTTTGTAAGATATTAAATAAATAAATAAATAAATAAGGAGAGGTTGTGAAGGATCATGTTCATGTGACTGTGTGAACGCAGCTCGAACTAAATATTCCGATGCAACTTACTTGAGCCACAAGAAAGGTTTGTGGCCTGTGCCTTTTCTGCTTCCTTGTGTTTTATCCCCATTCACTCAAATTCATATTTTTGACAAATAAAATACTTGGACTTTTGTTGGTCATTGGGATTTTAAGTTTATTTGGTCCTCCTCTTCACTTGATGGAAATTATTTTGAAATACAATTTTTATGTGTTTGACGATAAATAGTTAGGTTAAATATTGAAACTTACTCTTAAGTATTGGTCACGAACACAACACTACCCACGTTTTCAAAATGAACACTACACTACCCTTAAGTATTGGTCACGCGATTTTGTTAGTAAAAATGGACGGAATTTTCCATTCCGTTAGTCATATGATCTCAAGTGTCATATAATGGATGGTAAAATGACGTTTTTTTCCCTTAAGTATTAGACCTCTATACATTTTATAAGGAACAATAACGAGGGTACAATGGTAATGTTCCTTATAAAATGTGTAAAGGTCATATAATTAAGGGGAACCGTCATTTTACCATCTATTATATGACACTTGAGGTCACATGACTAACGAAATGGAAAATTCCGTCCATTTTTACTAACAAAATCGTGTGACCAATACTTAAGGGTAGTGTAGTGTTCATTTTGAAAACGTGGGTAGTATAGTGTTCGTGACCAATACTTACGAGTAAGTTTCGATATTTAACCCTAAATAGTTTATTTAGAAAATGAAATTTATAACTGGAATGAATAGTATAGTTATAAATGAGAAGAGTGTGATACTTAATCAGTCTGATAGTACATTTTGACTTGGTTTGGAATTGTAGGAGTCGACCAACCTCCAATTGATTCTTGATTTTTCTGGACGTAAATTCAGAATGGTGGCGATCTTCCTGAGTATATTCGGCATCTTTTTTTTTATCGACGAGGTTTATATTCGACATCTATCACCGAATTTTTATAAGGATAGGATTGGATGCCAAGCGTTGGTGGCTTAAGTGGATTTGCATTGATCGAAGGCCTTTTCATTTAGGTTCATAATCTATTTCAGTAGCAATCCTTTGTGATTCTTGGGTGTAGATTCTAATTGTTCTACTTGCTTTTCAAGTAACTGTTTCTACTATTTTGTCTTTAGAATTAAGCTTAGCCTCTCCTCTATTTTTTGTGTCCTTTCAATATTCGGAATAAAATTCAACTAGCTTGTCAAAAAAAAGTATAGTTATTTTAGACTTTCTATCCAAAGACAATATTTGTATGAATGAACAAGATCATTATTGCACTTTGTTTGAAGAGAGTAGAGAGATTCCAAGAAAATGAAATGGCTTACCAAGTTACCAATGTTCATATTTCATCGTGTATATTTGTGGTTCTTATAACTGATTCACTAAAAATGATTAATGAATGAACCAAATAAAGACATATATACCTCTAAAAAAAAGACATATTTATAGAAATATAAAAGAATATATTATCGAGATAGCCTCGGTCAACCACTCCTTAGTATGTACCATTCTCAACTAATTATTTCTAACCCCTAGAGTTTTTTCTCTTGTGGGTGTGAAATGACAAAAATAAAAAAGAAAGGTAGTTTCATCATTTCACACCAAAATTTGATGGTATTGGATAATGTATGGGTAATCAAAAACATTTTATACTTAAAAGATGATTGATTAGGCCATGTGCATACTTTAGAATAGATTATCTCCATATGATAATCTGGAATTATTATTGTAGTGTGCATATTATAATTCAAGCACTTGAGTGGAATATGTGATCTGGCAATGAGGATTCAAATCACAATAATAATATTAGAATATAACTTTCAAGGATAAAAATAACATAATTGTAGCATGAACTTTTTTTTTGAAAGAATAATTGTAGCATGAAGTGAAGGAGTTTGAGTGAAGTCATTTTCATGCTTCCTCCTAATAATGACTAAAAATGAAATATCAAGGGCATGCAAAAATAGAAGCCTAACTAGATCATGAACAAAATAAATACTTCACCTACCTATATAAAAACAAAATAAATTAAGTATTTTTGGAAACATGACAGGGTATGAAAATTATGTCATTTGCATTTCAAGGAGGATGAAATACTTTGTCGTAAAGCTACAACATATCTCACAGATGTTTACATGCATGCGACCATAAATGAGAAACAACGATAAATGAGTTCCAGAAACTACCTACTACTATTGGTCTGTGTGAAGAAGAAAGCACTAAGTTTAGTTTACTTACTACAATTGAAGTTTACAAATGAGCTGAACAATGTTTTAGCCACTAAACTGGCTGCATGGTTCATCAAAGCTTATGAACCTGGTTTCTAAGTCACTTCTTGGCCTGGACTCTTTGTGATGGCACAAGGGAACTATTTGTCTGTGCAGATTTCCCCAACACATTGAGGGCCATCGTCCTTTGGATTTCTTTTCCTGAATATAAGTAATTCATCAGACTCGGATGATTCCATGGCCAGAGATTCATGTGAGGGAACGAGTTTGGACACAAAAATG
Organism: Erodium maritimum; assembly: GCA_963921825.1. NCBI lineage: Eukaryota > Viridiplantae > Streptophyta > Magnoliopsida > Geraniales > Geraniaceae > Erodium > Erodium maritimum. The sequence continues at coordinate 65,116,160 of OY997592.1, read as the reverse complement.
CAGAAAAGTTCAAGCTATACAATTCATATATACACCCAGAGGAGGCTCTACCTATGCATAATAACAACTCAACATCCCACCAGGTGCGGCCCGGTAGTCAAGGCGAATTATAACTCTCCTAGCCACCAAGGATCGGATCCTGGTAGGTCATCTATTTGGGGAGATTGGGTAGTATTTGTTGTATTTGTAGTTGTTATTTGTAATTTCCGATAACATGATCATTCAAGGCTGATTGCAGTAATTGTAATTGTTATTCGAACGACATTTTCAAAAAAATAACTGGATTAAGTTCCTTTACCTTCCTCAATTGATAACTGGATTGATCTGTACTCCAATTCGATCGCATGCCTGTTAAGCTCAGTCGGTGACAAGTATAGAAGCACTGATGAAATGGGCACAAAACAAAAATAAAAGGTTTAGTTTTAGCACTAGCACAATCAACAAAAGTTCATGATTACACAATAAGTACTACAGGAGGATCTGAGGACTTACTCTGGATGTAATCTTTTGGATCAGTTTCATCACAATGCTTCAAGAACTTCTGCAGACGAAGAAACCGTTCCATCCTCTGCTGATCACTACTCCCTTGGATATCACCAGGATGACAAACCTCAGATTTAAAAGTAGTTTGAGAAGCCATTGGGTTAAGGGTCGATGTACTGTGGCCCTGCCTTTGAGGTGTTCCTATCTGCTTAGAGAGTTGCTGAGTTGATTGCACAAAATTAGCAGATCTGTCCACAGTTTCCTGATTTCTTCGCTTGCTCACTTCCAGATCTCCATTTGCAAAATTGCTGCTTAAGGACAAATGGTGAGGAGGGCTAGACGGGCAGTCAGGGACGAGTCTCTTTGCTCCAGAGACCTTAACAGTGCCTGCTTTGGATCCTCTTTCTAAAAGACAAGAGCTTTCTTGCTGATTACATACGGAGTTCCTATTGTCATTCTGCACATCTCTCAAAGCTAATTTTTTTACTGCTATAGGTGATTGCTTATGGTATGTACCCACAGTGGTCCTGCCATTCCCCAACCCATTGTTTTCAATCATTTGTGGAACAAACTCAAAATCCCAAGGACTTGACTGGAGGGGAAAAGTCCAAGAAGTAAGATGAAATGAATAAATTGTCTCGACAAATAAGGCACCTAATAATATATCTAACATAGAACTTTTTGAATATATATGAACAACCATAATAACTTTTAACAGATAAAGAAAAGATAACATAGAGAGAGTAGAAAACATTCGGCACCAAAGAATCAAGCCAATATATTAAACAGTATAAAGGAGGGACAAAATGTGCAACATAATAAAGTCATCCCATAAAAAAGAAGAATGTTATTTCCTTTTTAGTTAATTAGGCATGGATTGTCAATAATATCATACAATCAGTTAGTTATGAGGGTAGAGGGTGAAAAGTTGAAAACTAAGGATTAAATTCTTAATTCTTGCCACTAGTTCAGACGTGAAGCTTTTTTGGGACAAGCAGTTTCAAATAATGGATAAATCTACAAAACTGCACCACTATGCCTCTATCCATGGAGCTCCTGCGGTTGAAGATCCACTAATGACCCCATGCTTTACTTGAGTGCACAAAAATGCTTCTGTGGTACTTTGCTTCATCCAGGGAGTTTGCTAAGCATAAATGCCAATCATACTAAGTCTTTGCCCTTTCCCAGAGACTATTTTACTTTTGTGACTTGTTTTGCAGACAACTGGGAGACAAATAAATCTACATATGAAACACAAATCACTAATAATAACCTATTGTTCATATAGTCTGCATGTAATAATGTCTCTACCAGCTACTCATTTGCTACCTACTCATACTCTTTCAGCAACCACCAAAATGCTAAAAAGGATAATCCGGGCACAAGACTCCCACCATAGTGACGTGAGGTCTACGAAGGAACATTTGTCTATGCTGCCTTAAACCTACTTTTGCAAAGCGGCAAGCAAATGTTTCCATCAAATCTGTTAGAACTAAAATATATTTAGCCAATTTCCTGTACCTGTTTGGCTTCTCGTCAGGTGCCCCTATGAGACCATGTAAATTTTCTTTAAAACAGACCACCCTATTAGTTAGATGTGGCCCTAGCCTTTATAGGTAGCTATTTTCTCTTCCTTTTTATTTGATATGGGATTATAATCTCAACACTCCCCCTCACGAGTAGTCTACATGTGGGCCATAGCAGGATTGAACTTCTGCATATGAAATGGATTTCACAGGGGAGTTGAGGCACAAGGAGGCCTACAAGCACAAGCTCAAATCAACTTGACTCTAATATGAAGAACTTTTTTTGGTTAAGAATGACTTAAATCACAACTAGCCCACTGTCCACTGAAGCCTTCTAACCTTCTTTTGAACTCACAAAACCACACAAATCTAGCAATCAACTGGAGTAGGTTGGTTGGTCAAGCTGGAGATTCTAGCTTAGATAAGATGCATAACCGATTACTCTAAGTTAGCCTCACTGAAATGAAAACCTCCAAGCCCTTAAAAGAAATTGCTACTCTGAGTTCTCTAGCACAGCCTGTCAGGGCGAACAGTTGATGAACAGAAAATGCTGCCTATAGAATTTACTCAATGAAATGGGATTTCAATCCATGTGAGAATTTTTACACTGTCACACTCACAGTGGAATTTGAAGCAAAACCCAAATCCTACACTAATTGAGTTCACAGTTCCTGAAACTGCCCTAACATCTAAATAGTATGAACTGAAATGACGAAGATCTAAACTTGCTATTACCATTTTCTGGCAGTAAACAAAATAATTAATTAAACACAAAAACAATTCTTCAAATCGAAATGGGTCCTGGTGAATTACATGCGTAGAGCTCCAAAATGCAAATTATAAACCCATATTGAAAGAGCAAAGTTTTCATCTGAATATGTGTGGTGTAGGAGAGAAGGTAACACGTGCTTGTAAGTAATAGAGACCAAAATGGACTAAGAATAAAGCAAAGCAGCGAGATTTACAGAGACTTAGATTCACCTTAGCTTAGCACTGAGAGCTATTGCATCCGATGAAGAGAGAGAGGTTTCCAGAGGAAGAAGCTTTTAGCTTTGGCTCCAACTCTGGAGAATAATTAATTTAATTTCGTTTAAAAATGGAGGAAGAGGACGAACCCAAGTGGGGCCTGCTTTATTATACTCACTGCTTTCAAGAATTGGTTCAAATTTTGAATTTTGACCTAGAGTTTTTAGGGAAATTAATTACAATAAGGCACGTGATTAATTAAATCCTTATCATTACTCATTAGATCTTTTTTGAGGATAACCATTGTAATTGTATTAGATCATAATAAGATAGTTTGGTGGGTACTTAAACCATACACCACCTACATAAGCAAAAACCAACATTGGTGGGCATCTAACCATACTCCACCTACATAAATCAAATGAACTAGTAAACTGAAATGAAACGAAAGCAATAAAATCGGCTCTAGTGAAAGGTTGCGGACGAAGGGGATATCTGCGGTAGCGTCTGGTGACACCGATACAGCATGCTTCTTCCAACTGGGACGAGGCGAAGCCAACCACGTTTAGGGGAACACTGGTGGACCTACATCTCCCCCGGTATGTCAACGTGCGTCGTCCTCCCTTGATTGATAGTGGTAGGGCTCCTGAACGCGGGATTGCTGACACCGGACTGGCAGGGGAGATAAAGATCAACTGAAGCTGATGCCGTCTCCATCCATCCGCCGGGAAGGGGCCAAAGTTGACCCACCCCTCCCCGGGCCACCTCAGACTCATTCCTTCAGGCGGGGGTGCTTGCCCCCCCCCCCCCCCCCCCCCCCCCCCGCGCTGCCTGTGATTGGGTTGTGCCATGACCCAGGCCAGGCTCGACCCAGCCATCCCCTGATCCTAACCCAGGAGACCTGTCAGCCCGTGCCTCCCGACCCGATCCGGCTCTCTGATGGAGGCCCAGTGAAGTGACACTCCGGCCCATCAGATCCACCCCGAGCCCAACACCACCTAGGTCCAGCACGTGACAAAACCCATCCCGTCCAGCCAACCTCGGCCCAGCAAGGCCGTCGGCCCGTCCCCAGCTCTGGCCTGTCATCGAAACCCTAGCCCGAGCAGCTCCTCGACGCCGCCAGCCGGACCCGAGAACCTGTCGGGCGCCATCCTCCTCCATTGTCGCTGCAGTAGGGCTAGCCGACCTCCTCTACCAATACGCTGCCGCCGTTCCTGACCTCTGAACTTCCCCGTCACGAGCTCTCCTCGCCGATCCCCGCCAGCCTACCTTCCTCTCCTGGCACGCCGGGATCCAGCAAATACAGTTTCGGATACACGATCCCCATGGTGGACTCCGACGGCGAAAACCCCCTCGGGAGCCACAGTCCCCCACCTGCGACAAGACCCCCTCGGGAGCCGCCGCCGATCGCAAAACCCTAATAGGGATGCGTCTGCTATCCAAGCTATTCCAAGGAATAGCTTCTCTATGGATGGTGGTTGCTTCGAAACTCAGAAGCATCATCATGGCTAGAACCATGGCCTTGATTATGGCCATGGTCCATCCTTCCACTCTGTGCGGCGCCGCAACATTAGGACAGAGAGAAGACATCTAAGTAAATCAGGTTTTAGATCAAAAATCATTACTCATTAGATCAAGATATGTAAGTAAACAATTTTTAATTAAAAAAATGAAACTTTAATTTATTTAAATTATCAATACCGTGTCAGCTTTAATAATGAAAAATGTGTTCTTTTTACTTTCTTCCTAAAAATGATCACCGTGCATGTTAAAATTTAAATGGCAATTTTAGAGTCGAGAATACTATATCCACAGACCCGAGACAACCGGTGCTGGTAAGTCTCGGGAAAGCCGCAATCAGAGCATTTTATTTCTGTCTGTTTTATGTTTTTATCGTTTTAGTTTGGGTTGTTTAGTTTCATTCGGTTGTTTGACTTTTTATTTCCTGTCTTGTACTCTTGAGGTAGTATTTGCGATCCAAAGCAGCATGTTTCTACGGGTCCATGAGCGTCGGGTTGGCTACGGACAACCAGGACATATATCAGGAACTTTGGGCTTTTACGTCCTACTTTGTATGGTTTATATTTTACAGTAATGCACTTCGCAAGTTTACTCGTTTCAAAAAAAAAAAAGATGGCAAATGAATACACCCATTTGAGTTTAATAACACAGTAGAATTAAATTTATGCGTTTTGTTCTGTATACAGGAGTAATACAATTATATTACTGTAACAATATATTCTTTGTAACACTAAATGAAGAAGAAGAAAGGAAAATTAAATTAAACTTATCATACACTGCGATCACTAGGGATCTGTTCTGACTGAGCCATGAGCTGTATAAGAGCATTTGCTTTCCGCTGAGCTCTATTGGTTCCACTCTGAGAAACTTCAGCCAGATGCTCATACACACCAAACTGAAGTGCTGCCAATATGTAAGATGAATTGTTTATACCCAACTCCAGAAGAACCGATATCGCACATTCCTTGTTCTTGGGTGTCCCATCTCTGATGTATTCAACCAGAGTTCCTATGAAAGGGATCTGTCCTATCTCCTGCCTCCCATCTGGGTGTGATGCAAGGAGCAGCACAACTGAGAGAGCCTCATCCACCATGTGCAAGTTCTTGTCCCTGACCAACTGGAGCAAAGGTTGTGCAATGCCAGCCTCAATGGCTCTTCCTTTGTTTGAATGGTTCAGAGACAGATTAAAGAGTGCTGTGAGAGCATCTTTTTTACCTCTGATCGTCCCGTCCTGCAACAAGGTCACCAATGCTGGAATGCCATTTGATAACCCCACTGTTTCTTTGTTCCCATCAATCATTGATAAGCTGAACAGGGCTGCTGCTGAGTTCTCTCTAGCCTCAGTGTTGCCATACTGCAGAACTTCTATAATTGCTGGTATAGCTCCTTCTATGGTTATGAGTTTCTTGTTAGTCTCATCAATTGACAAATTCAACAGAGCTGTTACAGCATGTTCTTGGATTTTGGAATCTGGATAGGATAGGAGGTGTACCAATGGCGGGATGCCTCCGGTTTTGGCAATCTGAATTCTGTTCTCTGGACATTCTTTGGACAATAAACGGATCTTCTTCACAGCTTCTCTTTGGACTTCTAGCTGACTTGACCATAGCTTCCCAACCAAGGAGGAGATTTCCTCTGTGTTTTCATTGGAACATGCTGGGCCAGCTGGAGGGGTTTGTTTTTTGGGAAGCTTGTAATTGTTGCTCTCACACCATTGTGAGATTAGGTTCTTGAGAGCATAATTTGGAGCTAAGGACAGGTGAACCAGAGTGTCCCTACTTGTTGGACATGTCCTATGATCGTTATCAAGCCACTTTTGGATGCTCTCTCTTTCATATGTCTTCAATGAAAAGAGAACAATTAGTTTCAACAACATTAGACAATAATGTGGTAACATAAACAAGGGTTAATTGCATATAGTTACTGTGTACTATATGTCTTTTGCACCTAACTGCTTTCAACTTTAAACTCTTATATCCAACAACCTAAACTCAAAAAAAATATGAATAGCTCTTTCTTGTCAAAAAATGACAAAAATGTCAATGAGCCTAGTCTCAAAAAAGACTTCATAACCATCAAGAACATTTTTATTAGACGTAGAAAACTGGTGAGTAGAATTAAAAAAGACTCCTAAAAGATAAAACTGTGAAAAAGCCGAAAATGGTAATTTTGGGGATAATGGTCGAGAGTATTTTTGACAAAAAGAAAAAGAGGTACCATAATATTTTGAAAGTTTAGGTAGTTGTAAGTAACATTTTAAAATTGGGGATAATTATATGCAAACGATGCATGTTACTAAATAACTATATGTAATTAATCCCATAAACAATGAACTGAAAGTGTTATTACCTGCCCAGTTGCCACAATAACAGGATCTGTCATTATTTCAAGTGTGATCGGGCAGAGAAACTCATGGGGAATTATCAAAGATGGGCACTTCTTGAGTTTTTTCAAGATAACAGGATTATCAAGATCCTTGACTTCCACCATGCCTGCAACCTTTCTGAATTTGTTGAGAAGATTTTTAATGTGCTCAATACTCTCAACATTTGTTGTCCCTCTTTCGTGAATAAGATTCCTTACAGCTTTAGTTTCCATATCCAGATCTTCAAAGGTATGTAGATCCAGCTTTGTTGCTAACCTTTCTATTATGGCACTGTCAGCATTTCGTCCATCTTTTTTGGAGAACACCACCATCATATCCATTGCCAGTTCTATATCCTGTGTATCCGTTCTTCTCTTTGCTCTTTTAAGTTGCATGCACATTAGATCAATCTGAGCCACGACAATCACCAATGACATAGACTAAAAAGATAAGAGAAGACTTACCAACCAAAGATGAACAAAACACAATCCTTAGCAGCACAAAAAATCCCACAAATGGGTCACTCATAACTTCACACATTAAATACATATCTCGCAAATGTTGATCTAGATGGGTACATGCGTAAGAAACATTGTCAAGGTAGTACTATAAATTCAGAGAAGCAAAACAAAGGCAGCACTAAAACTTTGTGTTCGGGCCAACCTTTTTTATCAGTTGCGTGCTAAAGTTTGATGAAGACCTTGTTACTGTAAAAGTAAGGGTATCCAAAATGATTAAGAAAGACATACCTGCTCCCCAACCTCACCAATCAACAATGACATAGACTAAAGATAAGAGAATCGGAAAATAATGTTCACAGCTACATTTTCCCACCAAAGATGAATACAAAAGACCATCTTTAACAGCACAAAATTCCACGAATGGGTCCCTCATAAATTCACACAAGAAATATATATCTTCAAAATGTTGATCCAATAGGCTATATGCATAAGAAACATTGTCAATTTAGTACTAACAAAGGCAACATTAAGACTTTGTGTTTCCGCTAATCTTTTTTTATCAATCATGTGCATTAAGGTTTGGGATCATGAAAACGTACCTGCTCCCCAACCTCATCAGAGACCCCAAGTTCGTCACAAGGAATACTGGCTAGAGCTTGGCCTAATCTATCATAAATGGTATGAAATCTAGACGTGATCAACTCAGTCTCCAATGCCTGAAATTGGTAATGACGATGAATCAAACTACACGAAAAATGTTTTAAAAAATAATCAGAAAATGTTCATGAAGACACACAAACCAGATAAATTTTGCTCCCCTCGTTACAAGTCTTGAGCAATTTGATAGCCATAGCAAACGCCTTCTTCAAACTAGACAAGACCGGCAGAGCCGTGGCGGGAATAGGCACGTTCCGGTCCCGGATCTCCTCCAGAAGAGGAAACAAGAGCTTCATGCGCCTAAGGAGGCTCACACACTCGGTCTTCTGAGTCTTCCGAAAATCCCCAAATCGAGCGACTGACCTAATCATACCCAGCAATTCCTCCACCACGTCCGTCTCTTTCGCCGGCGTCGACGTCGTCAGAGCACCCTCCTCCGCCGCCATCGCCGCACGACCCTCCATCACCATTCACTGCAAATCAAAACATGAAAACTCCCAAAACGAAGAGGGTTGATGAAAATTAAATTAGAATAGGGCGAAATCAGAGAGAGAATCGTACCTCATAGATCGAAAACCGAACCCTAGATTGAATGGATGTTGATGCGATCTGGGTGTGAGCTGGGGAAGCTTTTTGCGCTCTCCGCGGGTGTGCGTTTGATCTGAGGGACGACGTTTCGCGGGAAAATTGGTGCCGGGAATAGAGATCATTTTAAAGTTGGTTACTTTTAACGGCTAACTATCTCCATTACCTAGTAATATAAAAAAAATGTAGGCATAAAATGCCCTCTTTTAAAAAAAAACATCGATCTTAAAACTTTGGTTGAAGAAATACTCACAACTCTTTCTGACCGATGGAGATAGAAATACTCGATACTTTTACACGGTGATTTTTTTATTGTCGTTCGATCAACAATATTTAGAAATTGAAAGAAGAGGGTCATAGAAAGATGACCCAAGACTCGGTATTGGAGGACCAAATCAACAAATTCTACATGTCTTACTCCATGAGTTCATTGCATAACCAGGAGTCTTATATTCCTCGTATCTCTGCTCAACTGTCATCGGTTCAAAGTGATATTAACATGGCTCTGATCACGTCAAAAGAGGTTTACGATAGCACTTTCTCTATAAGTCTAAATAAATCCCTAGGATCAAATAGTTTGAATATGTTCTTCTACTAAACAGTGATAACAATGTATGTCATCGATAACGTTTAAAGAATCTTCTCAAGACATCAGCCTCTAAATAACTATACCGAATGACTCTAGTTCTCATTCCCAAGATAAGAAACTTGACTAGGCTCTCTAACTTTCTCCCATATCTTTCTAAAATATGTTGTTCAAGATAGTGTCGAAGATAATAATGAATTGTCTCAAGCCTCTACTAAATGTATTGATCTCCAAAATATAGAGGGATTTTGTCCCGCGATACTCGTTACCTGATAACATTCTCCTCTCTTTTGATTTTTTTTTTACTTAACGCATCAAAAAACTTAGGGAGAGTGGGCTTGGTGGCTCTAAAGCTTGATATGATCAAGGTGTAGGACGAACCTGAACGGCCTTTTCTGTAGAAATCTTGAAGGCTTATGGGTTTTGGGGGGTTGGGTTGCACTTTCTCATAACTTGCACATCATCGGTATCCTACAACATTGTCTTGGAGGGAACGCGACAGCTACAGTTAGGTCGGAGAGGGGTATTAACTAGGGGAACCTCTTTCACCATATTTATTTATCTTCTGCATGAAAGATGTCACACGGTTAATGGAGAGGTCGAAACGGGAAGGTATCATCCACGGGGTTCAATTGGCCTAGACGACCTCCAATTAACCCATTTATTTTTTCTTACAAAAAACTATTATGTTTTTAGTCGGACAACGAGTGAGGAGATGGGACAATTAAGGGTCGTCTTATGCACGTTTGATATGATGTTAGGCCATATTGTAAACCTTTAAAAATATACCTTTTTTCTTTAGTACCAACATTGCCCCAGAGGTATGGACATAAGGTGTTCGAATTTCGGGTGATCCTCTGGACCACCTTCGCCCTTACTATTATCATATAATATACTTCACGACTCTAAGCCAGACTGTTGAGGTCCCCCACTAAATGTGAGGTTTTAGGCAGGATATTGGTTTGAGATACAACCGATCCCTTTAAGTGCTGACCGGCAGGACCCTGGTGTAGGAGAAGGGAGTCTGGTAGTCGCAAAACCCGGTAGGACCCTTGGTGGCGATGGAGGGAGCACAAGAAAGAAAGGTTGGTATGTCGGAATACCTGGAGGCATCCTCTTCTATTGGTCCGTCGTCTTCCCCTCACAATCCATCCGAAGGAATCCTTCTACTGACAACCCCATCTTGGCTTTAATGGAGAGATCATAACGGGTGACCCCTTTTTCCACCCCTAGGATTACCGTCGTGCAGCCTTGTCTCGTATGGACCAGGCGTACATTTCGAAGGCATAACTTCGGGAGCTTCTTGTACTGCAGTCGGACTAGGATCGGATCTGGCTAGCCCTCATACCCTAGTCGGACTTGAGGTCGGAGTGGCTGGGTGACATCGATCTCCTCCCGAAGCCACAAATACTCCTTCTACACTCGGCGACGTGCTTGGTCCCCCTAGTCGGGAGCTTCTTGTACTGCAGTCGGACTAGGATCAGATCTGGCTAGCCCTCATACCCTAGTCGGACTTGAGGCCGGAGTGGCTGGGTGACATCGATCTCCTCCTGAAGCCACAAATACTCCTTCTACACTCGGTGATGTGCTTGGTCCCTTTTCTTTTCTTTTTGATAAATGATGAATTTATTAATCTTTTTACCCCAAAGTGGGGAAAAGAGAGAGGACCGCTTAAAAGTTATCCCATAAAACCTCCAAAAGAAACTCTATCACAAAGTGATGGGAGAATCTTTCTAAAACATGAACAAACAAAAGAGAGAAGGGACAACGGCCTAATACATACTAATCAATAGAAGGAGGATCGGCTTCTATCTGTAGCAAAGTCCCAATAGTGACAAAATGTCTCCAAGCCTCATTTCTACGCTTAGCTTCAAGCAATTCCTTGTCACTCATACAAAGAGAACGAGTCGTCACTGTAAAGTTCTGCTGTGGTTTCTTCCTTCTTTTCCCTTTGCTTTTCTTCAATGTGTCAGGTGACAACACTAGAAACTCATGATCGAAACGCGAATGAAAAGGAAGGGAAGATGTCGGTGGCACAGCCGACAAAGGTTTAGCATCCTTAAAAATAGAATCGCTCACATTAATTGTAGGCCCGATGGCTTCAGCTCCTAAAACAAAAGGAGGTGAAAACTGAGTTGGGCTTATACGTGGCTGACCCACAACTGCCAGCCCAGTCTCACCCAAATCAACTACTGGACCGGATTGACCAGGCCCAGTCACAGGCCCAGTCACCTCCAGTCTAGTAACGCTGTCGCGCGAACAATCCATTCCCTCGCGCTGTCCGGTAGCATTGTCCTCGCGCGAAACACTCTTCGCAACTAATGGATCAACTAAAACAACAGGCCCAGTGAGAGGCCCAGTCCCCACGTCCATTCCAGGTGCAGCGTCAGCGTCTTCTCCACGGGATACGCAATCAGAATCTGAAACAGAGTCAAACAAACGCAAATCACGCAGATTTGATTTCTGCAAAGTCGAGATCAAAGATCCGTGATTTACGGGATCACGGATCCCTTCTGATTCACTAAGATCTTCCACGCGTTGAGAATCAACCACACGTCGAGAAACGCTGGCCGGAGCAATGCTCTGTTTCTTTGTGTTTTCCTTCCGGCGACGTGCAATGGCTACGAAGAGGGAGTTACCATTGAACTCGAAGCCGTTGAGGCTGGATACAGCTTGTTGTGCATCAACACTGGAGCTAAACCGTACAAACCCAAAGAATTTCCCGGTACGATTTTGACGCGACGAAACAGAGGAAGTGGTGATCCTGCCGAACTCACGAAAAACATTGCTTAACCAGTCAGTCTTGGTGTGAGGAGGCAAATTGCAGATGAATACCTCGTCATCTTGCAGGAAGAAGCCCTCGCCAACGATGTGTTCCCGCTGTAAATCCTATCATTCGCCAACCGACGCCGTCCGAACGCTTGGATCTTGACCATGCGAAACCTTCTCAGTCGCAACTGGATCAGCTTCACCTGCCCCTACAACAGCTGCTGGACAGCCCTCTCTCTCCTTCTCCTTACTTTTGTTGCTCCACCATTTTTAGCCAGAATAGGACCGACACCTGGTACCGGCTTTGAACGTTTGGCATCCACCTTGATCGAGCGTTTGCTCGGAACCTTGGCACCGTTCTCCTTCACGACCTGAACGTATTGTTCGTAAAGGGAGATCAAGGTGGAGCAAAACAGAGGAAACGAGAGCACGAGAATTGCCATTTTTCCTGGCGCCTCCTCTCCCAGAGCATTCCAGATGATGATTCGCAGTTGGGACGTCCGGACTTCCTCATAAATATTGTATGCTCGGATCCCGATCCACATGTACCTGAAAATCAAAGCATTCGACTGCACGCGAGGGCCTTGCAACAAAGAGGGCAAGGGTGTGAGGAGGATGATAGAGCCACGAATGGTCCATGATTATGTATGTCCTAAGGAATCTATTTAGAGTGGGTGAATAAACTGATTACAAAATATAAGTTAAAATAATTTCTAAAATTAAACAACAAGCAATAATATCAAGATTTGGTTAGCCAACACAAAGATATTGGTTCCCAACTCCCCGTATAATTACTACATTCACACTAAACAACTCACTTAGAGTTCAGCCTTTTACTAACTTATAATAAATGTTACAAAGTCTTACAAGAAATAATTTTGCAAGTTACAACACCAAATGAGAAGTAAGAATAAATTTTACGACCAGTACAACACCGTGCAAGAACAAATCTTGCAATCAACTACAACATCTAGTTTCTAGCCTACAAGACCAAATACATCATGAAGATATTAATGTTAACTCACCAAAAGTTACTAATAGAATGTGCTTAGGGTAGTGAGGTGCCACAAAAAATAGTTAGCGTATGAAAGTGAAAAAAAAATGTATTTTAGGGCAGTGAGGTGCCACAAAAAATAGTTAGGGTAGTGAGATGAAAATAACCCATGATATAATAAAAAGAACATATGTTTCTTAAAGATTAAAAGATACGAATCAATTTGTTCGTGAATTTATAAACAATTTCTAGAATAAATACAGTATGACTCTTCTCTCAAAGATGAAGAAAAACTTTGTGCTGTAATATTTGTATAAAAAGAGTAAAAATATTGTGTCTACAATAAAAGAAAAAATGAGGGATTTATAGTAAAAAACTTGGCACTTAATGATCCAAAAAAAGAGTTGTTGGAAAATACTTCTCTATGAAACCAAGTGACATAATTCAATAACTGCAATGCTGATTTATCTCTTTTCAAAATTAATTTCAATGAATATAAAATATTAAATAATGAGTTAATTGTTCAAAACTATCCTAAAGTTTCGTCCACAAATGAAATAGTGCACAACGTTTCGTCCACGCTGTGTGGCTACCCTAAAGTTTCGTCCACGCACATCTGTTAGTAAAATTACTTAAAATTACTTATGAAACCTAAATCAGCAAGTTACTTTAGGGTAGCCACACAGCGTGGAAGAAAAGTTGTGCACTATTTCATTTGTGGACTAAACTTTAGGGTAGCCACACAGCGTGGACGAAACGTTGTGCACTATTTCATTTATGGACGAAACTTTAAGGTAGTTTTAGACAATTATCCCTTAAATCATCAAAGAGAAATCTAATTTTTTGACTAAGAAAGGAAAGATTGAATGTTGAAGTAGTCAAAACATATCTTCAAAATCATACTTACCTACATCCCATTGGTAGGACTTTTTTTTTGAAGAACTATTGGTAGGAGTTGAACTCTTTCAAAGTAACAATTTAAATCTTTCGTAGTCTTCCTTGATCATCATTAAAGGTCTGAATTTTTTTTTTGAAGATATAAAACTCGTGCACAACTTGATTTGACACAAGTAAATAATGAGCATATTTACTGCCAGAAAATTTTAGATTGACATTTATTTGTTCATATGATCATAACTCTTTCCACAAGAATACAAATCACACAAATTCGGTTGAGTTCAAAAATATACATACGAAAAACTTATTTGGTCTTGTATAAAAATATGAATATTTGTTATCATCAAAACACATAATTACAATATTGACACAAAGTCACAACAGCTTCCTGGTTGCGAATCTCCTCCATTACCTCCCGAGAGGGGAAGAAGAAGATGTGGATCTAGTCCGTCATTGTCCGCACCACCAGACCTCTAATGTCCCATGTCGCCACCATGAGACTGTACAAGGCCCTTGGGTTGGAACGCCTCTCAGTGAGAAGTCGATCCAACTGGGACAATCCGATAGTGAGCGTTGTCCATGGCTGAGACCGCCTTATCGGACCATGATGACTCCATAATCGTCATCTTTGTCACCTTCGAGCGACATCGTCCTCATCTTGCCTGGATGGGCGGTAACTCTGCCGACATAGGATCGAAAATGGGGGTGGTTCCGTTGTATGGCCGACTCCAAAGATGTAGCCGGTGGTTGAACGGGAGAGTAGACAGGAGGTTGTCGATAAGAGAGAAGTGGGAGAGATGCCCTCACCTAATTACGAGAAGATATTGTTGGATTAAAATCATAATTGGGCACATATGTTATTTAATGTACATGTTATGATAAAGGTGGATACAAATTAAAGTGACCAAATTAAAGTATTGTATCATAGGTGTTATATATTATCATGATATTTAATGTGTAGATACCAGATTCATAATTTGTTAATTGTTGAGGGGCCGAATAACAAATTATATAAACTTGGAAACCTAATTAGGGTTGTTGTGGTTATGGTCCCCAATAAATAGACGTGTTATCTCTTATTCTGTTTCACCCCCATCTGAGAGAATAACCAAATTAAAGAGCGTCTACTTTATTGGAAGACCAAACTACAACTTGGAGATTCTTCGTTCATCGTTCATCAATGACATCAAGTAAGTAACAATTCCGCTGTTATTTATTTGTTATTCCTTTTAATTCAACAAAGCTTTATATATATATATATATGATTTAGGGTTTATCGTTTATTTGATCCCTAAATACTAACAAGTGGTCTCAGAGCCGTCTTTGTTGGATTAATTGTGAATTTAATTTACCCATTGTGTTTATGTGCGTTGATCCTCGGTTGTTTGATCATGCAATCAATTTTTTTTTCATACGGACAATTATCCTTGATTGACCGATCAAAGTTTTGCATCACATGACACATATGATTGCTTTTTCCAAAGGTAATACAATTTTGTTTGCACCGCTGGAAGTCTGGTTATGATTCACTGTTTTTTAATATATACATATACGGATGGTTGTACGTGTGGCATGAATATGTGGATCAAGTTTTATTTCATTATTAATTAATATTGGATACTTGTGCCATACACTTATGCGATTGTCAAAGTTTACATATATGATAATGATATCAAACATGATGGAATTGCTTGTTTGGTTCGGCTTGGTATTGTGTTTTTTTTATCAATTGCCGTGTATATGCATATATTTATTTAATATATGTTACCGTGTATATTAGATTGCTCCCTGCATAATCATACAAATTCTTGCTAAGAAATGATTATGATTATACGGAAAACGATTAAATTCATATTTTGATGATGTCTGGTATTTTGTAAATTAGTTGAAACATAATGTCGCCAAAGTGATCTCTTTTGTGTAGATTACTTTATTTAAAATATCAAGATGATTTTTTCTGTCTTTGTTATTCATGCGTTTATTAACGGACCCAAAGACGAGTTAATATTTGGCCAAATTTCATATGACAACTGCGGTGATAAATGTGTGACAATTATAAGGTGTTCAATGTGAACAATTTTATGTGAGCAATGCACTGGTCCAAAGATAGGTGTTTGTTTGACATATTTTTATTGTCAATGTTTGATTACTGCACCAAGAGTACTGCTTGCTGTTTATGTTGATATGCCCAAAGGCTAGACATTAATGTAGCGTTTGGTATCTTGAGATGGGAGTCACCATTATTTTGAATTTATTGTTTACTCAGGATTTTGACGTGAGCTTGTTTTACTTGCTTTGTTACATTTCAGCCAATTATTCTGCTGTGTCGATATTTGCTAACATCGATTTTATACCTATGTTTAATGGTACAAATTTTAAGGATTGGAAAGGACATTTAGAAATAGTGCTTGGTTTCATGAATATGGACCTTGCGTTAAGGGGAGAACAATCTACACTTCTCACTGCAAAAGGCTCATATGATGAGAAATGGTATTTTGAGAGGTGGGAACGTTCAAACCGCATGTGTCTCATGATAATGAAACGCACTATTCCAGAAGCCTTTAGAGGAAAGGAATCCGAAAGGATTATTAAGGCCAAAGATTTCCTTACGAAATCGAACATCGTTTTGTCAAAAACGATAAAGTTCAGTTTCAAGCTGCAAAGAAAAGTGAGAATTTTTCTTTGGTCTGTTCTGAGGTTAATTTAGCTTCAGTGCCTAGAAACACTTGGTGGATGGATTCAGCTGCCACTGCCCACATAAGTGTTTCTATGCAAGGTTGTCTGAGTCACCGAAAGCCAAGTGATGTTGAAAGAAACATCTATGTGGGCGATGGAAAATCGGTGGAGGTGGAAGCAATTGGACATTTTAGGTTGTTGTTAACAACCGGTTTCTATTTGGATTTAAAAGACACTTTTGTGGTACCGTCTTTCAGACGGAATTTGGTTTCTGTTCCTTTAATGGACAAGTTGTGATATTATTGTTCATTTGGAAACAGTAAGTTAAGTGTGTTTTTTGATTCAAATGTTATCGAGACCGGTTATTTAAGTGCTTATGACAACCTTTACTTGTTGGAAACGATTGCATCTTACAATGAAGCCTTGCATGTGGGATCGCGTGGCACTAAATGCAAATTAAATAAGGAAATTTCATCATCATTATGGCATAAGCGCTTGGGTCATATCTCGAAAGGTAGAATGGAACGCCTTGTGTCTGATGGAATTCTGGAATCACTCGACTTCACATATTTTGAAGTTTGTGTTGATTGCATCAAGGGTAAACAGACCAAAACAAAGAGATTAGGTGCCAACAGATCATCAGACGTCTTAGAATTGATTCATACAGATATTTGTGGGCCATTCCCTACAGCTTTTTGGAATGGTCAACAATATTTTATAACATTCATAGACGATTACTCACATTTTGGGTACCTATATCTCATTCATGAAAAATCTCAGTCTCTGGACGTGTTCAAATCTTATAAGGCTGAGGTTGAGAATCAACTCAACAAAAGAATTAAGAAAGTCAGATCTGATCGTGGTGGTGAGTACTACGGTAGGTATGATGACTCGGGAGAACAACGTCCAGGTCCATTTGCTAAATTCCTAGAGGAATGTGGTATCGTTCCGCAGTACACCATGCCTAGATCACCTAGCTTGAATGGTGTAGCGGAAAGAAGAAATATGACTCTTAAGGACATGGTAAGGAGTATGATTGCTCATTCTACCTTACCCGAGTCTCTCTGGGGAGAAGCACTAAAGACAGCAGCTTATATTCTAAACAGAGTACCAAGTAAATCAGTTGCAAAAACACCTTATGAGCTTTGGACAGGCCGAAAGCCTAGTTTAAAGCATTTTCATATATGAGGATGTCCAGCTGAGGCAATGCCTTGTAGGCCGCAAGAAAAGAAATTGGACTCCAAAACTATAAGCAGCTACTTTATTGGTTATTCTGAGCACTCTAGAGGCTATAAGTTTTATGATCCCATAAATAAAAATATTTTTGAGGCGGGAACTACAGCATTTTTTGAGGATGTTGAATTTGGGGGGAGAAATAAGGCTAGAAACATTGTCTTTGAGGAGGAAATGACGTCAAACTCAATTCCTATTATCACTTTTGATAATGTTCAGGATCATACACATGTCATTAATCAAGAAGTGAATCCGGAGCCTCAACAAGACAATGTTGAACAACTCCCCATTCAGGCTGAAACAGTTGTTCCAGAAGAACAAATTCAACTACCTCAACAACATGTGCCACTAAGGAGATCCACAAGAGAGAAGAGAAATGCTATTCCATATGATTATGTCATATATCTCCAAGAACACGAGGTTGGAATAAGGGAAGATGATCCAATCAACTTTCCTCAAGCCATGAAAAGTTCGAACTCTCAAAAATGGATTGATGCCATGCAAGAAGAGTATAAGTCTATGCAAGACAATAAAGTTTGGGAACTTGTCCCATTACCTGAAGGTACGAAACCAATTGGTTGTAAATGGATTTTTAAAACCAAGAGGGATGGAAATGGTAATGTGGAAAAGTATAAGGCACGTCTTATAGCTAAAGGCTATACTCAAAAGGAAGGCATTGACTTTACAGAGACTTTCTCTCCGGTTTCATTGAAAGACTCTTTCAGGATAATTATGGCACTTGTCGCTCATTTTGATCTTGAGTTGCATCAGATGGATGTTAAGACTGCGTTTCTCAATGGTGACATTGAAGAAACAATGTATATGGTACAACCAGAAAACTTTGAGTCCGGTGACCCAAAGAAAATGGTTTGTAAATTAAAGAAAACCATCTATGGACTCAAGCAAGCTTCCCGTCAATGGTACCACAAATTTCACAAAGTGATTGTCTCGTTCGGTTTTGAGACAAATATGGTTGATGATTGTGTGTATCATAAGTTCAGTGGGAGTAAGTATATGTTCCTGGTTTTGTATGTCGATGACATATTACTTGCCACTAATGATGTAGGGCTGTTGCACGAAACCAAGAAATTTCTATCTGCTCATTTTGAGATGAAAGATCTTGGGGACGCCTCTTTTGTTTTAGGAATCCAAATACACCGAGATCGATCTCGAGGTGTTCTTGGATTATCACAAAAGAGCTACATCGATAAGGTACTTAAAATGTTTGGCATGGAAGGTTGTAAACTAGGTGACACCCCTGTGGCTAAAGGAGACAAATTCACCCTTGCACAATGTCCTAAAGATAACCTTGAGATTCAGAAAATGCAAGAGATTCCCTATGCATCAGCTGTTGGGAGTCTAATGTATGCTCAAGTATGTACGCGTCCAGATATAGCGTATATTGTTGGGATGTTAGGCAGATATCTAAGCAACCCTGGTATGGACCATTGGATAGCAGCCAAGAGGGTTATGAGATATCTAAAGAGGACAAAGCATTACATGCTCACTTACAAGAAATCAGATCCCTTGGAGGTTATTGGGTATTCAGATTCTGATTTCGCTGGGTGCCAAGATAGCAGAAAGCATGGTTGTAAATGGCGCTAGGCGCTAGTCGGGCGGCGAGCACCCCTAGACGTTAGGTGGGGACTAGTCGGGGCCTAGGCGGATTTGATTATTTGATTATTTTAAATTATTAATAAATATATTATATATAAATATATACATTTTTAGTTAAATATATTATATTTTAATTATAACTTTTAATAAAATATATCAAATATCCTTAACTAATAATTATCAAAATATACATATATCTAGTTTTATCATATATCTATAATATAATATGTATATATATATATATATATATATATATATATATATATATTGATATATATATAGAAGAGACACAAGATACACTTCGGTATTATAGTTGAGCAAAACAACTAAATGAGTGTTCCTTAAAAAATAAAAATAAAACTAAACATGAGAGAGGAACACAACAAAGGAACACAGTAATGGCTGGTTTTAGATTCCCACATCGGAAAAAGAGAGAGGTGTATTCTTTTATGTTAGTTATAAAAAGAAGGCAGAAGGTGTTGTTGTAGCCATAAGCTCATTCTCAATCCAATCGATGAAATGAGTAATTAAGTAATAATTTTTTTTAATTGGGCTACAGTGTGGTTGTTCGGCCGGGCCCGGCCCAGTTGATCGCTTGGTCCAGGCGCCTGCCCCGCCCGTCTAGGCGCCCGCCCCGCCCGCCTAGCCATCCGAAAGTCGGATCAACGACTTTCGACGCCCGACCACACCAAATCGTGGCGTAACCCTAGTTTTGGCGCTTAGGCGCCCGCCTAGGCGGCGCCTGGGCCGCCTTTTACAACCATGGCAGAAAGTCTACATCAGGTTACATTTACTTATTGGCTGGAGGAGCTATATCTTGGAAAAGTGTTAAACAAACACTAGTAGCTTCTTCAACTATGGCAATAGAATTTGTAGCATGCTATGAGGCATCGAACCATGGAATATGGCTGCGAAACTTTGTCACTAGGCCGCGCATTTTGGAAAATGTTGAAAGACCACTAAAGTTATTTTGTGACAATAACTCAGCAGTTTTATATTCCAACAACAACAGGAGCTCGTCAAAGTCTAAACATATAGACATAAAGTTCCTTGTTGTGAAAGAAAGAGTGCAAAATGTACAAATATCCATAAAGCATATTGGGACAAACTCCATGATAGCGGATCCGCTCACAAAGGGTTTACCACCCAAGGTCTTTCATGAGCACACTGCTCATATGGGTGTTATATCACTTTAGGATATTTTGGTTTAGTGGGAGTTTGTATTTTCATTGCTTTATGTTTAAAGTTAAAGTTAAAGTATTTGGATATATTCTGATCATAAATAAAGTATTCAGTTCATGCATTCTATTTTGGTTATTAATCTCACTTAAGTTTAAGGAGGACCAGTTGGAAATAGACATGTCAGATCACATTGCATGTAATTTCCATGCTACACATCCATGATCAAGGTTGTAAAAATCGTTAGGTGCTAGTCGGGCGGGAAGGGGTCCTAGGCGCTAGGCTAGGATTAATCGGTTCATTATTTTATTACTTTTTATTATATATTATCAAATTTTATATTATACTATATAAAAAATATTAATAATATCGAATATTAAATATATTAAAAAATATAACATTCTAATAAACTTAAAGTATCATACAATTCTTACAAGAATATCAATAAGTATGACTCTATCAACTCAATTTTATGGTTTCACTTAGTTTGTAGAATGTTAGAAATTGTTTTTTTAAACTACGAATCCGATCCGATGCCTGACCGACCCACTCAATTTATCGGCCAAGCGGTGATTAATTGGTCGAATCGGGGATTAATCGGTCATATTCCGCCCAAACGGCCTGGACCGCCCTAGGAGGATAAATCGGGCCGGCATAGCCCATTTCAGCGCCTAGGCGGGGCCTAGGCGCCTCCAGGCGGAGATTTTTACAACATTGTCGTTTGGCTATATTTGTATACGTGATCATTGATGGTTTAGTCAAAAGTAATTTGACGACTGCTGCTTTGGTTCTATATGAGTATGGTTGATGGATGAGATTGTTACAGGATACCTATTCTGTGATAACAATTTTGAGCTCATAAGGTTGTACATTTGTCGGGAAAAGCATATGTTGCCCAAGTGGGAGATTGTTGGATTAAAATCCTAATTGGGCACATATGTTATTTATCATAAAGGTGTATACAAATTAAAGTGACCAAATTAAAGTATTGTATCATATGTGTTATATATTATCATGGTATTTAATGTGTAGATACCGGATTCATAATTTGTTAATTATTGAGGGGCCGAATAACAAATTATATAAACTTGGAAACCTAATTAGGGTTGTTGTGGTTATGGTTCCCAATAAATAGACGTGTTATCTCTTATTCTGTTTCACCCCCATCTGAGAGAATAACCAAATTAGAGAGCGTCTACTTTTTTTTTTGATCAGAGAGAAAGAAATGCATTAAAAGGGAAGTGTGGGTCCTGGGTTAGAAACCACAACAACTAAACCAAAGTCCAACAAAAACGGCCTAAAGGCCAAAAGCAAGAAAAGGAACAAACAAACAAGACAAAATAACCACCCTGGTCCACCACCACAACAACTGATACACCAGACTAGTGAACAGTACCTCAGGAGACCGCTCGGGCAGCCTAGATCGGACTAGTGAACAGTACCACAGGAGACCGCACGGGTGAATCCTCTGGCCTCAAGAAGGCTAAGTGATTCGTGCCCCTCCACCCGAAACCGGGCAGATCGGCCCCAAACTGCGACTCCGGAACAAGTACTCACCGGACCCTACCAAGGTAAAGCAAACCCAAAACGACTCCTGAACGAGCACTCACTAGACCTGGTAAGAGAAACCACCGAGGAGGACCGGGGGAAAAGGTGCTGAGTTCCTCAAACATGAAACAATAATCAATAGTCCATCCTTAGGCGCTCCTAGTCAACGCAGCACCCGGAGACTCAACCCACTCGAGGAAGGTGAATGAACGACCAGCCGCTCCCAAACTGGAAAAAGATCCATGCTGAACCCTAGCTAGCAGAATGCTTGGTACGATAGTAGCAGACCCTGAGAAGACACGGCGGTTGCGCTCCAACCAAATCTGCCAAAGACACAACAAACCGATACCAATCCACGCATACCTCAGCCTACGCGAACCCAACAGAGAGGTCCAGGACTCAAGAAACAGAACCGGCGACATCAGAAACACGCCCACAACTCCCCACCAACCCAAGATCAGAGAGCGTCTACTTTATTGGAAAAACAAACTACAACTTGGAGATTCTTCGTTCATCGTTCATCAATGACATCAAGTAAGTAACAATTCCGCTGTTATTTATTTGTTATTCCTTTTAATTCAACAAAGCTTTATATATATATATATGATTTAGGGTTTATCGTTTATTTGATCCTTAAATACTAACATATATGATGAGAAAGAAGCATTGATTTCATTTGAAACCACAAGTACGATTAAACTCGGGAGCCGTGAGAGGCAAATGAGCATTTCCATATAGTTAATTTTAATTATTTATCAAGTTATTAATAATCCTTAGTCGTAAAGAGTGATTCCACCACACTTGAAACAAGATATTCGGTGGGAGTAGAACAACACAAGGGCCAGTGCTGTCCATGACTGAAACACGTGCCGATGGTTGTCAGTTCAAGACTCGTCAGATCTTGAAGACCGTACGTAATCACATCGCATGCTGTCACTCACACTCAACTGTACGTGTCCAAGGTTTCGCTACCGTTAGATACAGATTCATCTAAAACAAACGTGGGACCATGCTGACATGTACTTCAAAATGCTTGCGTGTAAGTCTCAATGCTCTTCATGGTTCAATGCATGCCACGTGGAAAAAGAATATCCTCCGCGTCCCTAGTGCTGCAGAGCGCATTCTGTCCTCTTTTTGAATCTATTTGCGAATAAAGAAATAGTTTGAAATAAAATAATGACAAGGGTCCTCTACGGAACGTACATAGTATAGTGGTTCATTAATTCTGTTAACTAAATATAGTGAGTACAGTAAAGTACATGTCAGATCTTTTTAAATAGAAATTTAAAAGTTTAATTAATAATTTTGATAGGAGGACCGTGATCGGATCACGGGGGTGTCAATTGGCAAATTTGAAAACTCAATTATGCGCTGCCCACGTAATAAACAATTGAGATATATTTAAAAAAAAACAATTTCGAGAAGTAGGACATCAGTTAAATTCACTTAACCTTCACTATAACCAAGCCACTTCACTATTGAATATATATAGTGCGTGTAAATTACAAGAAGTAAATTTGATAATTCCTGCACATTAACCTAATCAAATTTGTATATTGTATATTTAAGGGTGGACAGATCTAACCGTAATAGTTGAAATCAGGTATTATCGATTGAAATTGATATTGAAAACAACGGAATCAAAGCTAAAACCGACAGAACAAGTTGAAAAACCATAGAACTGGACAGGGTCAAGTGGTGTTCGTCTCATAAACCCTAGAGCTGACGGTGAACCGGAAAAAAAATTAATAGACATGATTAAGCCACATGAGACTCATAAAGAATCGTG
The DNA here is from genome assembly GCA_963921825.1 of Erodium maritimum. NCBI lineage: Eukaryota > Viridiplantae > Streptophyta > Magnoliopsida > Geraniales > Geraniaceae > Erodium > Erodium maritimum. Next base: position 65,092,308 of record OY997592.1, on the reverse strand, counting down.
GCCTAATAGATGAGGAAACCATCAATATATAGAACCCACCAACATCAATCCAATTCGCTTCATATATCGTCCTTAATCGTTTAATTTAGGGATCTAGAGAGGATCGGTAGATTTCATTTGAAACCCTTCATCAGTCTTTATTTCTTTGTTCTCATGGGTAGATGTGATGAAAACTCAATGTCATTTATGCACATACTATGGTCGACGTCCTAGCTCTCATATTTACGGTCACACCTAGTTCATTTTCTCCCACCGATTAAGAAAACAATATTGTGTAATATATGTCGATCAAATTTTTTGCATTCATGTTAATGCCGATGCTTAATATTTCAAAACTGGAGATTTCAGTTAACTGAAAACCGTCGTCGATACCAATCAATGACTAAATTTACTTCTAAATATGAAGTAACCATGTCAAATATCGAAGTGGATATACACTACACGATAAAAAAATAGAGGAGAAAATACAATCAATTTGGTAGAAATATTATTTAGTAATATAGATGGAATATAATCATTAATCATAATCATTGTATAGGATATGTCGTATTATCGTAGTGGGATATGACGAGGTCATGGAAAGACTAATACGAGGATTAAAGTAGAGAATGAAGTTAAAACTGTTAATAAAAAACAACTGCTTTTAATACGACCGACCACTTAAGGCATTGACGATACAAAAATATTATTACTACAATTACCAAATAAAAATAAAAATAATAATTTGAAAGCACATGCAAGGTAACCGTTAAGCGTACAGAGGAGGGAACTTGACTACACATCTACAGAGATCGTACGGCTATAATGAACTAGCCGTTAATTTCAAAAATATTGCACAGAAAGCATGTGCGGACAAATATCCGATGTTTCCGTCTTAATCTCGCGATACAGTTCGTCTATTTAGTCTATTATAAGTATATTTTTGAACCAGAACCTCTGAGGGATTGTTGTTACTCTCAGAGATCTGCGATTGCTCCATTGCCGCTCATCGGTGGAGTTTCGTTGCGTTCTCTCTCTCCGTCGCCGTCTCCGATTTGAAATTTGATGAACGAAGAACTGGGTCGAGGGAAGAAGGGGCAGTTTCGATTGGGGATTGCAGGTGTTTGATAAAAGTCCACGAAGAAACTCGAAGGGATTTCTTGTTCAGAGGTGGGGTTTTCTGATTTTTTGATCTGGGTTTCGTTCGTTCGTCCGCGAGTCTTGATGGGTTCTTTTCGAATCTTTTGAATCGTTTGTTCTCGAATTCAAACTCTGGATTTGGGTTCGCAGTTCTGGTGTTTGAATCACTCAAAGTTCAAATTTTGCTTCACATTTCGAATTTCATTGGTTTGATTTTGTACTGAATTTGGGGGTTTTGGGTCCTGAACCTGTTCTTTGCAGATCGGCGATATGGGTGCATCAGATGAGAACGATGCCGGAGTCATTGGACCCGCAAATGTTCAAGGTAACCCATTTCGAATTTGATATGAATTTGCCCCTTCTCATGAGTTGTTGAATGTATTGCCAATCCGAATTAGTTGAACCCTAATGCTGGAAATTGGGGTTTCTCTTTGTGAAGGCTTAGGCCCTGTGGGAAGAAAGTTTGTGGCAGGGATGGGGAACAATAGGAGAGCTTTGAGCAACATTGAGAGGAACATTATCAGAGATCCTCCAAGAGCAGTCAACAAAAGAAGCTTGTCTGAGTATTTTTTTTTCAAACCCTATCATCTGGTCAACTGTTGAAACATAACTTAAAATTCTGCTCTTTAAGTTAGTTTAATTAGCAAAGAAATGATGATATAGGTGTAGTTTCATGGATGCATTTAGGCTTTCTAGAAGTCATTATCCCAAGACCCATGATTTTGCTAGCAGCCATATTTAGGTTTATGAAGGATTTCTTTGTCTCATTCTTCGTTTTCTTTTCTTTTATGTTTATCTATCAATCTAGAAGACACGCAACCTGTGATAAGAACCCGCCCATTCCTGTGCATCGACCAGTTACTCGGTCAGTAGCCGACATTTCATTTTTCTAAAGATGTTTGTAAAGTTTGTCCATCTATTAAGTTTTTTGGTGTGTTGCCTTTTTATGTTTCTTCAGAAAATTTGCTGCTCAGATGGCTAGTAAGCAGCAATGCAAACCCGAGGTACTTATTGATCCCTGCATCAAGATCCTCTTTTACATATGTTTGATATTTAGGTCTGTGGTGAGTAGATATTATTAAGATTGTAATCATGGTTTAACCATGTCATAGGGAGCCAAGAAACCTGTCCAAGTCACACCACTTCCAAGTAACAAGTCAGAAGACTGTGCCATTATAGATGTTGATGCACCAATGTCTGTACAACACACAGAAGCATTGATGGAGGAGATGGACCACATGGTACACGAGGAGGTTGAAATGGAAGATGTACCAGAAGAGCCAGTTGTGGACATAGACAGCTGCGATAGGAAGAACCCACTTGCAGTTGTTGAGTATATTGATGATCTATACAAATTCTACAGGAAAATTGAGGTGATTATAATCTATAATCTCTGCTATAAGTAAGTTTTAGTAATCTATCACTGAAGAGGAATTTGACCTCATCATTGAAATGCTATAAACTTATAATGGCGAACAAGTTAGCCCTTATGTTTATTTTTTCTAGTCATCAATCAAGTAATATTTAGATTGATGATAGTAGTCAGTGGCTTGTTAAACAGTTAAGAACAATAGTTATTAGGTTAGATTGTCAAGATATTATAACTATTGAATTGATAGATATGTGTATTGAATGTATAATTGCAGGGTTCTAGTCGTGTCTCAGAAAACTATATGGCACACCAATTTGACATCAATGAGAGGATGAGAGGCATTCTCATTGACTGGCTCATCGAGGTAAAGAAAAAAATTGTATTTGGCTAGGATGATGCATAGTCAATGAAATTCGAAATTCATTCACTAACAGCTTTTTCTGGCATCAACAGGTGCACTACAAGTTCGAGCTGATGGACGAGACCTTATATCTTACAGTCAATCTCATAGACAGATTCTTAGCAGTTCAAGCAGTGGTAAGGAAGAAGCTCCAGCTGGTTGGGGTTACAGCCATGCTTCTAGCATGCAAGTATGAAGAAGTTTCAGCTCCTGTGGTTGAAGATCTCATTCTGATCTCTGACAAGGCTTACACCAGAAATGAAGTTCTTGAAATGGTACATAGGCTGATACAACAATTATGATATTTTCATTTCTTCTGATGGGTTATAATCTGAATAACACATTTCATTGTCTAATGCTTGCAGGAAAAGTTGATGGTTAATACCCTGCACTTCAATCTGTCTGTTCCCACTCCTTATGTGTTTATGAGGAGGTTTCTAAAAGCTGCCCAGTCTAACAATAAGGTTTGTGTGACAGTTTTCATGGAATGTTTTTTGTTACATATAGTTTTGTAAGGGAAACTGCAAAAATGTACTCTTAGGTATTCACTTTTTGCAAATCGTAGCCCTCCTCTTTGAAAATTAGAAAAAAGTGCCATATCTTTCTTCCTCATAATGACAAATCGTAGCACTTTGTTTCAATTTGACAATTTTTTACCCTTGAAATTTTAAATTTAAGAAGTAAAAAAAACAAAAAAGATATAAAATTTACATCTTTGTGACTTTTCTTTCTGTTTTTACTTTTTAAAAGGTAAAATCGTCATTTTGAAACAAATTGATACAAAATGCATAAAGACATGTTCATGTTCAGGGCACTTTTTTACCATTATCAAAGACGGCTTTGATTTACAAAAAAGTGAATACCCTATGTAATTGCTTGCAATTCTCCCTTCTTTATTGTTATCTAGACAAGTTCTGATGTGTAACCTTCCCTTGACCACAGCTTGAGTTGCTGTCGTTCTTCCTCATCGAGCTCTGCCTGGTAGAGTATGAGATGCTAAAGTTCCCATATTCCTTGTTAGCTGCAGCAGCAATTTACACAGCTCAGTGTGCTATTAGTGGAACAAAGCAGTGGAGCAAGACCAGTGAGCAGCATACTAATTACTCAGAAGAACAGCTTCTGTAAGTTCACATCACATTCCTTCTTAAAATGCTTGAGGCTGATGGTGTTTAAATTTAAATAATGATAAGTATTGCGGTTGTGTGTATGTAGGGAATGCTCGAGGCTGATGGTTGCTTACCATCAGAAGGCGGGAACGGGGAAGCTAACGGGTGTGTTCAGGAAATACAGTACAACTAAATTTGGCAATGCTGCAAATAACAAACCTGCAAATTTTCTATTGGAAGCCAGTTAAAAGGAAGAAGAAGAGACTAACTTTAATCATCCCTAGTGTAGTCATTTGGGCATCAATTTGAGCAACAGAAGTTGCGCCTCTGGGACTGAACATACAATCATCCCGGTCTCTTTCATACTTCCAAATCAAGCTTTGTTTATGGGTAGTATGCTTTATTGAACAAATAATGGAGGGATTTGACCACTTTGAACAGATTGTGTTGTGAATAATGATTGAATCGCACCATTCATTTTACAAGATAAGTGTTCAGATTCACAGAAAAGAAATGGCATTCCATATCAGAATGAAATTATCATCATGTCAGTGAGAATTGGTAAATTTCATGAAATTTGGATTTCAGAGACATTCTTGACTCTAGCACAAATGAATGTGATTCTTCCTCATCAAAGTCCACGAGTGTGGCTAAGTCCCACATCTGGTAAATATGAGGGAGAAGAAGATTGATATAATGGGCATTTTGGATCAATTTAAGGATAATCTCACAAAAGTACACTGATCTTATAGCACCTTTCTCACTTAAATGTAATGGAAATCGGTGTAAAAATAGAAGGGATCATTGTAGAAAATCTCCACTATTATATAATACTGTAATAAACTATGTAATTACATGTTTGCTTTACTGTACATTTTGAATGACAGAACGCTTAAAATTGAAGTGTAATGGAAAATGGTGTAAAAATAGAAGAGATTATTGTAGAAAATCCCCACTATTATATAATACTGTAGTAAAACCATGTAACTACATGTTTGCTTTACTGTACATTTTGAATGACAGAACGCTTAAAATTGAAGTTTCAAGCTTATAAAAAGATGTATGTGTTATACATTCAGGTTCAACGACAAGCTGCTCAGATAAACGATGAATTTAATCAAGGTTCAAGAAATGGATCTATAGACCTGAATATATTTGACAACGAGCTGAAAATATAGTAGACGGACCAGCAAGTAACGGGGGAAGGAAAAAAGAAAGAAAGACAAGTTTAATTTCCTTGTAATACTGCATAATAGGAGAAGAAGGCAGTATTAATGACAGGTCTAAAAAGCGTCTGTCCCATAACAATTTTCTACAATAATATCTTCCATTGTTGCACCAATCTCCATTACATTTAGAGTTTTGAGTTTTCATTTAAGAGTTTAGTTCAAATTATGTGTAATAGTGTATTTTTGAGAAATTTTGATAATTATGTGTAATTTATGAGAAAATTTAAAAGTAAATATAGTTAAAGGAGAAAGGATTATCCCTAGACTTTCCTTATGATGTGAATCCTCCTTGGTAACTCTCGTTTCCCCCAACAGACACCAACCAACATATTTGTAACAATTATTTCGACTCAATCAAACCAGACTTCAGAAATTTGTAATATATACATACACGAATATGTATTCTTGACATCTACTGTCACGTGCGGCTAAAACAGTCACTCAAGATGAACATCAGATGCAAATCAATCAATAACATATTCACATTAAGGTGAATTCTCAGAATGTCAGATAACTTATCCTAGCAAAACACAAACAACTAATTAGTAATTACTGCTCCTAATATGATCTGCTAGTAGAATATGATATGAAAAGAAACTATCTTATAGCACACTGATATTGAAGGAGATTCTCAGTCAGTCTTATCTGCTTTGACGTCTTTTGACTTAATTGGCCCACCATTCTTGTTAGCCTCAGGAGCTGGTTTCAAGACATTAGAAGCTGAAGCTTTGGCCTTAGAACTTGGTTCACTGACCTCAGGAGGCGATTTCTTGACCTTGGAAGCTGTTTCCACAACTGTTTCTTGTGCAGTCTTAACCTCTATTTCTTCAACTCTATGGTAAACCTTTAAAACAACCAGTTTGTGTAAGAGTGGAAATGAGAATAAGAATAACCTTTATTTGTGTGTAAAGTAGCATAATTTCGGTTCTCATTCTCATTACCAAACCATTTCATAGGCATATGTTGATTCCCATTTTTAAAATGCGAATGCAAATAGGACAATGTGAGGGAACGAGAGTAGCCATAGTAAGATTAAGCCATACAAAGTCTTGGAGCATTCATTTGATGGGGAAAATCTTAGTTTGGTAATACAACATAACTGTCATTTATAGAAGTGTGTGAAGGAGTCATACCACACATGTACGAGGTGGAGAAAGCACTTTGAAGGAGTTGGGGCGATTGTTGAAATTAGTTTCTGGAACTCCAGGTGTTCCTTCTGGGGATGTGAAATGGTCTGCATCATGACCCACCTGTCACAAGAAACAACTCGCCACGTCATACAGTGAACTCATAACATCTAGAGACTTGAAACAAAAGGGTGATCCTTACTCTGCCATGTCCACCAAACTCCAAAGCATCGCTATCCAGCGCAACTCGATACTTCCCTGGCAAATCACACCCAATTTTATACCTGCTTATACCAGGGTATAAGTCTCACTTGAGTTTAAAGAAGCCTATACAAATTGCAATCGATTCACATCGTCATTTTAAAACAAATTTACAGTGTAACAAAAAGGCAAGTTTGGGGCACTTTTTAGCCATTATACATGAAGAGGGCTACAACTTGCAAAAAGTGAATACCTTAGGGTAATTTTTGCAATTATCCCTACACTAAATAAACATACCCATCATATGTATTCTTTGGATGGAAATTGAAGACAAAAATCAGATCTCCCCGCTCAAAGACGATAACCTATAATGCAAAAAGTTTTCCAGTCAATTAACACCATCGAGCAGAAATAATTAGAATTTTTCACATTCAAAAGTAGAATCTGTAGACTTCAACACAGTTCTTAACTCCAAAAAAGGGCTGATCAACAAAAGTAGTTGTTGGTCTGATAGCCATTGGTTTTCTGAACTCAATTAACTAGTAGTAGGTGTATAAGAAAATATAACAAAAATACCTGCCAGAAATATTTATTTCATCTAGTAATACAAAATAAATATCCTCTCATTTTTAGATTATTTCACAGGCACGTTTTCTTTTCACTTTATAATACAGTAGAATATGCACATAGATTCAAAGTTCTCAAAAAGAACTCAATACTATAGTAAACAATACTCTAATTGAAGATACAAGGCTACCACTGAAGAGCACATGTACCTTGTCTTTTTCACTGGTGCTGCTCACTATCTGTTTTGTTGATGCAATGAATGAAAACTTTTCATCAAGCAAGTTCATGGCTTTGTCAAATGCATTCATGAACTGAAATTTTTTCGAACACATGAGAGAGACGTTTTGTCAGAAATAATCTACTAGAAGGAAAAAATTGAAAGACTAATGTTATAAACACATAAATATCTACCTCAGGCCCTACAAACATGAACACACACACACACACTCTTGTGAAAATGGAGAGACAGACATGAATAACAATGTATGCACGTAACACAGGTACACTTAGGTACACACATGAAGAGGTGACTTATGCATGTCATAGTCACACCAATGTCACTATTAAGGAGCCAACAATATACACATAAGTATTCATATGGTCTACGGCATATCACACCAATTCATTGCTTGAGAAGGGTCAGTAATTAGAATCAACTGTTCTATCTATAACAATACTAGAAAACACTACAGTCTACAAATAAATAAAAAAGTTTCACAAATGTTCAGAAACAAATCCTTCACCTTGTATCTTAAGTAATCTGTATCAACCAGGTTCCACTGACGTCTGCATTTATCATAACTCCAATCATTGCCTTCTCGTGGGAAGTCAATCCACTCAGGATGGCCAAACTACAAGAGTCATTCAAGAAAGCTAATTTCATAAATCATTATACCTGTTAAATGTGCGAGGGAAGTAATAATAAACCAGTCCATGTTTGCATTGTTATGTTCCGAAATAAAAAAATGCATTCCATGTAGAATGGAAGAGTACAGAATATAGTTCTTTAGGGGAACTTGTTCTCAGTCATTTAGTTTGTTCACATGATTCTTATTGCCTATTACCTACCAAAGTTGGTGAATGAACTTACAGCATTAAATCATAATCATATACAAAAAAACATGTAGGCAAATTGTTTCAGGCTGTCAGCTGTTTGTCTCCTGTGTATTTAGCACATCTTCAACACATATTAGACCAAAACTTATTTATATTTCCATGAGTTGCAATTTTCTTAAAGGTCCTCCAAATTAAAACTTCAACGGACCATTGTCTGTTGACAGGTAAAGGGGAACCCAACTTCTTACCTCATTTCCCATGAAATTCAGGTACCCTTCACCTCCTAGAGCCATGGTTATAAAATGTATCATCTGCAAGAGAGATAGTGATACTATCAAAGAGGGGAAAACACAGAGGCACAAAAAACAGTGTGCAGCATAAAACATTTGAGAGCTGAATCCTACCAATAGTTATGGATAACAGCTAAATTATACACTTCACCATACCAATTCTGCATTACTTTTCGACCATGTATATGAAGAAAATAAGGACCACATACTAGAGGCCAAGACCATCCACCATATTTACCAAAAAAAGCAACCACAACTCACAAAAAGCATCCACAATAATCTAGGTCAGAGCAAACCTTGTGCAGGGCTATCCCTCGATCAATGACAGGAGAAGCTTCTGTTAAACAAGACATGCCAGAATACATTTCTTTATCCATTAGAAGAAAAGCAATAGTCTTGTCACCCACAATGGACTGCACAATATATCAGAGGAGAAACCATAATGAATGGCAGGGATCATTAATCAGATAATGCAACACAATCCAATATTTTATCATTCAAAGACCTCATATATAAATTATGAAATGTTAGTAGCCAAACCACCTTATCTTAATGGAGCAAATTCAGAAGGTAACAAAGGTGATTTCAAATTAGTACAAAAATACAAGTACCTTTTATTTGGTCATGACTCTTTCCATATGAAGTGCTATAAAAGAAATATATACCTTTTATCTGGTTATGAGCCAGAATTCCCCTTCCTCAACCTTTGTTATTGCTAATGGTACAAATTTAAAACATAATAAAAATAGTTTAAATGAATATTTACCAGGAATAAGAACACTTCATACCTGGTCATGACTTTCAGCGTACGCTACACACTTTTCTGTGTATCTTCTATTTGTTAAGCTCCAAGATATTTCCTCCATTGACCAATCTTCATCGTTTTTGTTCTTTAGGTAATCTATCCATTTGTCAGGTATAGCCATAGCAAGGCGGTAATCAAAACCAACCCCACCTTCAGACACAGATCGACAAAGTCCAGGCATACCAGAAACATCTTCTGCAATTATAGTGGCATCTGGTAAGATGCTGTGAATTAAACCACTGGCTAGCATCATATACACAATTGCATCAACATCAGTTGCCTCACTGAAATACTCATTATAATTTCCTGTAAATGAGAAGTTGATGCCATGGTGCTGATAAAGCATTGAAGTAACTCCATCAAAACGAAACCCATCAAATTTAAACTCTTCTATCCACCACCTCAAGTTGGATAGAAGGAAGCGAAGGACTTCCCAATTAGCATAATTGAAGAGTCTGCTGTCCCACAATTTATGGTAGCCTCGATCCCCGGTGTGGAAGTAAGATTCTTGTGAGCTTTGGCCGACATCAAAGCCATTGAGCCCATCAGTAACATTGTTACTTGCATGGCTATGGACAACATCCATCAAGACCCTAAGACCTAAGCTATGGGCTTTATCAATCAGATACTTAAGGTCCTCTGGAGTCCCAGATCTACTGCTTACAGCAAAAAAATTTGTGATATGATACCCAAATGATCCATAGTAGGAATGTTCCAAAACAGCCATCAACTGGACTGTGTTATAGTTGTTTTCTCGAATACGAGGCAGAACATCATCAGCAAATTCTCTGTACGAGTTAACGCGGGGTTCAGTGCTACTCATTCCAACATGAGCCTCATATATACGTGGGGCTTTAGGTTTTGGTGGACGAGGATATTTAAACTGATACCTGCATCATTAATTAAATGATGGACATTAGTTCAGTTAAAATGGGAGAGTATATGTTGATAAGTTCATTATAACATTTTAGTTTCTAAATTACAGCTAAGCTCTAGTAAAATAATTTAAATAAGTAATGAGTCTTATACAAGTATCAGCATTTGCATTCTTAATTTAACTTTTCCCACTACTTACTTTGAATATATCTACTCACAATGAGGATAGGAGGGAAAAATATTAAAATATGAGCGCTACCATTTCATTTGACTTCCAAATTGGTTTATAACAAATCGAGTATATTGACAATGTCTTAGATTTGACATTGGCTCATCAAACGGTTTTACTAGACCATTTAGGATAATATCTGATCTAATAAGGGTTAAATAAAACTATGAGTGAAACCTTTCTGTATGCGGGGGATCCCAATATACACCATCATATGGTGCTCCAAACTTTGTAGGGTCCACAGTGGCGTACTTGATCCAAGCAGGGATTCTATCAACCCAAACTCCAGCACCATGCTTGAAGCGGAATTTGACTCTGGAATTGTGAGGAATGGATGGATTTCCACCAGAATCAGGAATTTTGATACTCCAAACACCAAATTCATTTTTTTCCATCTTGTGGTTGGAACCATCCCAACCATTGAAGTCTCCAACAATTTGTGCTTCCCTGAGGAATAGAAAAGTTTACTTATCGTTGAACAATTAAGTAAAAAAACAGAATACATAGACAACAAACTCACTGAGCAGCAGGGGCCCATTCACGGTACACAATGCCACCCTCTTCCCTGTTAAATCCAAATTTTAAGTAGCCTACACAACGGAGAAAAACAGGAGTTTACACTGAGTAGATACTTACTAATAAACACATGAGACCAGAAAAGTCGAAGAACATGGAAAGGATGCCTGGGAAGGACCAACCAAGAGCCAACTAAGGAACCAAGACCATAGTGACTATATAAATATCATGAGTAGGCAGAAGTGCACAAAAAAATAACACTTTAAAGAAAATCTAAAGTTAGTTGTTCATTTGAAGTATTGGTCAGATATGTTTCAGCTCCTATGTTAATGTTCAATGTTAAAGGATTTAGTATGATTTCCTTGTTGCACAGAAAACGTGAAAACAGAAGATAATAAACCATCAACCTAGTGAAAATTCTTCAAGACTCCCTTCATGTTTCTCAATAAGCATTTTCTGATCCGCATATCTCTTCAGTCTGTATTGGAAGTGATCTTTATATGGTTCCAAGCTAGGATCTATATTGAATATACTTAATGTTTCAACATTATTCCCAACGGTTGCCATTGTTGCATAACGATCTGTAGAAAGAGCCAAGATAGCAGAATTATGTTCCACCTGACCAAAAAAAGATCAAGTCCAGAACTTAAACATTATAATAAGTACATTGTATGCAAGAAAATCTAGGAGCAGAACTGAGGGGAATAGTTATCACTGAAAAAAGTAATGGATGGCACCCATGCAGTCATTAAACACACTTTTGTGGACAAGTCCAGTTGTATGGACCTCGTTCTTTTATTGATTATCAGTTAAGGGTACTCAAATACAGAGAAATAAAATGTAAAATCATGTCAAATGGGATGTACATGAAGAATTAATCATTTGCATCCACCACAGAGATAATGACAGAACTACAATGTTCAGAACCAATCTAGTGGAAACCATACAACCACAAAGTAACTTTAAGAAGAATTAATTCACCCTACGGTTCTAATTACACAATCAAGACATATAAATGGAATATGGACCATAAGCTTGACGAGCAATCAAATAAACTTATAAAATAAATCCAGACAGAGAAAACTTTGCCAAATAGAATCCTAGGCTCCTAGTCAACTAATTCATATTACAATATCACATACCCCAGGATATGTCGAGAGCCTTGGTGGAAACAGAAATTTGCTGTAACTAGGCAACTGCAGAGATCTACAGGATATCTGAAATGGAGGTCGCCTGACACGATTGTGGTTGTAAGTTGAGACCTGCCAATAAGATTCAAGGGAAACAAAAAGAATGTACATCAGGAACAAGTGTCAGTCAGTGAGACACCTATGGTCATGGTAAAGCCTTCTGGTGAAATAACAGATCGCATAATACCCGGGACTTGAAAACAAAATTAAATTTTGAACTGTACCAAGAACATAAAAAGTATCCACTAGGATGGTAAACACGTTTCATAGAGATGGTACTTCATACGAGACATTACACAATTCAAAAGCTCACTTACTCATCAAAACAGATTTCATAGTGTTATAAATTTTGCATCCACTTAGACCAGGACAAGAAAGTTTTTGGACATGTCAAAGTTGGCATGTAAAATTTAGCGAAACAAAAGCCCTTAGTGACAGTGAGCACCGAAGGTTTGATGTTTTTGTGACATTGACGTCACGGCCTCATCCACTAGGCCTGACCCCAACCCTTAGTGACAGGTGAAACCATAACACATTCAAATAAGGGGAAAGGTTGGTTATAAAGTAAATCCAAGTTCCAAACCATGACAAGAGAACTCTTAAAATCATTGTTTGCAATTCTGTAGCCTAGACGAAATAAGTTCTCAACCCAATCAGAACATATGTAGCTTAATGTTTTCTAGAACTGGGGTTTCATTTCCGCTCGGTCCCTAACTGAATTCCAAAATCAATCACTTTGGTCAAAAACTACACACTAATATTTCAACTTCTAATTCCCTCTATGATACAACCAGTTAGGTGAATCACTACACACAGTCACAAACTTGCAGAATGACAAAAGGGTTTCATCAACAGACTCAAATAACAGCAACCTCACACCAAACCAAGTTGTGATTATGACAACATTTCTGAGCCTACAGGCTACATCATCAGCACACAACGTGTTCATAACCAAACTACATAAACCCAGATCAAAAATTGATTTTTTTTAATTGCTTTTTGATACAAAAGCAAGGTCTCACACCAAACCAAGTTGAGATTATGACAACATTTTTGATCCTACAGGCTACATCATCAGCACACAACGAGTTCATGACCAAACTACATAAACCCAGATCAAAAATTGATTTTTTTAATTGCTTTTTGATACAAAAGCAAGGTTTAATAATACATCAAAAGGAAATGCGAACACGAATGTACAAAAATATACCCTTACGCATAATCTGTTGGACGAATGCGATGAGAACCCAATAACAGGAGACAAAATGGCACCAGAAGTGCTAATCATCATTATCTTTCGTCAAGCTCACTCTCTATGTAGCTTCTCACTGCGACACACTTCACAATCGGAAAGCTCATTTCCAATGATTTATACATTAACCAGAAATTAAATGACTGATTAGTCCTTCGGACCCACCGTTCCGAAATTAACGATTTCTGATGATTCTGATCGCTTTTGGAAGCAAATGCGGAAGCAAAGCATATGCTAGTTCTCCACGTGAAGCCTCCTCCGCCGTGAAAATAAAAATCATACATTTATTTTTTATTTTCCTGAAAATCTCAGCTTTACAGTTCTACCAGTTTCACAGGGAACGATATTTTCCTGGAATCGGACGGCTGTGAGAAGATCACGCTCCGTGACTTGATCGCTTCTTTCGTGACAAAAGGAAAAATCCACTGTACTTGTTAGCATCTGTAACCGTTCCCAAAGTCCAGTTGTCAAGCTATAAGTCAATAAGAGTATGTCTAAATTACAAGATTACCCTGCTGTTGATAAGCTATGCAGGTAGACCGATTTGCCCTTGTTCGTGTTCAGTAATTGCAAAAGTACCACCAGTAGAGACCATTAAATGAAAATAATATAAAACGTAGTCGTAAATATTTATTGCGCAGAGAAGAAAGGGGTTAGCTAGGGTTTTGGAAAGAGAGAGAAGAAAGGAGCCATGAGCAGGAGCTTGGGGATACCAGTGAAGCTGTTGCACGAGGCGTCTGGGCACGTCGTCACCGTAGAATTGAAGAGCGGAGAGCTCTACAGAGGAGGCATGATCGAATGTGAAGATAACTGGAACTGTCAGCTCGAGAACATCACTTACACCGCCAAGGTAATAATGCCTCTTGAGAAAATTTATGTATCATTTCAAATTTCGGAAACTGCTGGTAGTATTATTGTGTGTGGATCTGATGATCTTTGATTGTGGATTATTGGGATTCGGATTAGCCCTATGTATGAGATTGGGTGCCTTATTAACCCTGTGTTGAAAGAATTGGATGGGACGTTTGGTTGGTGGGATAGGATGGAGAAGGAAATTGTAATTTTGGATATTACATTAGTGATGTAGGTAGAGCTTTGGAGGTTAAACTTTTTTGTTGAAGTATTTAAATGTTGTGTGTACTAGGTTTGAAGGCCATTGGTTTCTTGTGATTCGCGGAAAGATCCAGTTTTTGTGTGAAGAATTTAACTTAGGTGCTTTTTGTTTGAAAAATCTAAAGGGGGAAATGTACAAGTCTTTTTATGTACGGCATGTCATATTTCAGTGCTCAGCAGATTGTGCACTTCAAATCAGTTGTAGCTGGTACTATTTTGTAATTGTCACCAATTAAATGGTTAACTTACTGTTTTTTTGCTGTGAACCATTATTTTCTCTTGTCTAGTTGTAACTCCTGCTTGTCCTGAACTTTTATACACAAACAAAGCCCTTTTCCCCCATTGTTTTATTTTCCTGTAGAACATCTCACATAGTTTCACTTTTTGACATGGCACATCTTGTCGTCTTTAGATTTTGAAATCTTTAATTTCGTTTTCAAATTCATTTGCATAATGTGTTCAGCTGCTGGTATATTTATAGTGTTAGAGAAGAGAGTGAATACTGTTAGGAGAAGCTGAAATGGGAGAGTAGTTAGCAGGGGAACTAGCAGTGAGAAAAGAGATGATAATGCATGACATATGAAGGAGATAACTTGAAATAGGATGGAGTGGAGGAGGAGAATACGGTTAAAACACCCTAAGGAGTTTTTCTGAAGGATTTATGCAGTTGAGCCCAAATTTGGTTGGGAAATAGTGCAGTTTCTGTTTTAGACGGTGGAATAATTTATGAGCTTTTCTGGTCAATTCCCACGCCCTGTGTTGTGTTAATTCACAATAGCATATAGTTCCTGCAACTGAAGTTTATTATGCATGTAGTGGAGGCCTGTAATATGTAGTGCATTCACAATTAGATAACTCTATCATGCAATCTTGCTGGAGTTGTTGTATGAGATGATACTGGGGCTAAGCATTCTTTGTGGTTAGGATGCTTAATTATTATGTAAAAAGTCACTCTAAGTCAACATGAATCCTTTATGTTTATCTTGTGATTGTTCTTGTTTTCCATTTCATACCAAAACTTTATTTTCATTTTACTTACTCGTGGTGGTTGAGATGCATATAAGTTCCTGATTAATCAACTAGATGTTAAAGAAGTGTTCCTATTTGCTAACTGGAATGAGAGTACCTTAACTCATACTATCTCCATCATAAAATGAGTATCTTACTTACCTAATTTGGATGTCCCAAAATGAGTGTCCACTTTCCTCCTTCAGAAGATAATTATGCATGAAATATCAATCATTATCATTTTCATTCGTTAGTTACTGTCCACTAGAGGGTAAGCACGTGGTAGGATGCAAGGGCATAAGTGAAAGTCTGACCTTAATTTTGCTAATTTTAACCTTTACAATAAGTGAAATAGGACACTCATTGGGGGACTGAGGGAGGACTCTACTTTATTGTTGACTTTCCATTTCTAATTTACTTCGGTTGGCTGTTCCACAGGATGGGAAGGTCTCACAGCTGGAACATGTTTTCATACGCGGCAGTAAAGTCAGGTAACAAAATTATATGCATTAAACCAATTAAGAAGCGTTGTGTTATTTGCTTATGACTAACATTCTTCAGCAACTTCCTCAAATTTCAACAGGTTCATGGTCATACCAGACATGCTGAAGAATGCTCCAATGTTCAAGCGTTTGGATGCTAGAATCAAGGTACCTTCCATTCTAAAGCTATCAGTTTTGTGCATTGCCTTTCAATTTTGCTGACCCATGTTTTGTTCAACTTTTTGAAGGGGAAGAGCTCATCTCTAGGAGTTGGGAGAGGTAGAGCTGTTGCTATGCGGGCTAGAGTAAGTTTCTTATACTATTTTGTATCTTAATTCAGTTGACATGTTTATGCTGCTTCAAATGCACATGCATGTATGATTTAAAGAAAAGTATGCATGCAATTGCAAAACAAACAAAACCTTGTAAACTTGAGAGAAGTGTTCATCTGGTAAACTACTACGTAGAGTAATAGTAGTTACTCTTCTTTTTTACATTTATATGTTTCAATTATCTGGTGTTGAGTCATTTGAAATTCGTTGAGAACTGATACTTGGTTATCATGGGTGCTATTGTGAACAAATCTTGACCTCATTCTTAATTCAGGCTCAGGTGGCAGGCCGAGGAACAACACCTGGTAGGGGTGGACCACCAGCTCGGAGATGATCAATCTGCTGTCAACAGTTTTTTTTTTCATTGCATTCACTCCAAAGAAGCATGGATGCCCTATTGTCAGTTACCAGAGTGACCTGCCTATGCCATTAAACTTGTTGTCTGTTAAGATTTGTGCAAGAGAATGAGTGTTGTTTTGGTTAATGTAGGGGTTGAATCTTTGATATCTGGATCTCGACGTAGCCCCTTTGTATGGAGTATTGAGAAGCAAATTACTAAAATTACTTTGACCTTAAGCATGTTTTCTTTCCAGACGATTTTGGTGATCTATATTTTTGCTAGAAAGCTGCATTTGGTTTAACATCTTTCTCTTGTTCATGGCGTTTATAAGTTCTTATCCATTATAGTAAAACCATGTGAAACTATATTTATCAAAATGGGATCAAACTCAATGTAGTCATATAATAGTATATTACCATACCAAGGTAAAAACCCCAACTATGTGAAATCATATTACCAAGGTAAGAACCCCAAACGTATTAGGGGGAGAACCCAATGAAATCAAGTACGAAATGAGAAATACCCACTAAGAGCATCCACAACCATCTCGCCGGCAGTCGGCGAGATGGTATAAAATATGATTTTTAAATCATCTCACCAGCGAACCGCCAGCGAGATCTGCAGTGAGGTGATGTTGCTGGCGAGGAGCCGCCGACGAGATGGGGGAAAAAGCAATTGAAAAAAAAAATTGCAACTCAAACCCACAACTTTATAATAATTAAACATATACCACACAAACGATAATTAAAACATACTTTAGCACGCAGATGGTCTTTGCACTGCTTAGCCGTCCTCACCGGGTCATCCGGGTCCCGAGTAGAAGCCAGTTCGTCAGCGATTGCCCCCAGTACATCAGGTTGTGCTTCTGGTTGCCGTGAACGGAGTTGTACGAGTTGTGCATCCAAGCTCGAACTAACCTGCAGTCCTCCTCGTCGGTCCACAACACACGCTTTGCTTTGGCCTTTGACCGACGGACGTCGGCGGGCTCGGTAGTAGGTGGAGAGGATTGGACGGTCGGGCTGGGGGACAAAATCGGGTCCAAGAACTCTTGGGACAACGTTTCATCCGTCACCGACCTATAGATGGATGCCCACTCGTTGAGATCGAAAGAAGCCATAGCTAAAACTCGAAACTATGGAAGTGTAGTAGAAGGAGAAAGAAATTGATTGTGTGTGAAAAATGAGTTTGGGGGTGTTATTTATAGGGGGAAAGTGCAAATAGGATTAAATGGTGCTGCCAGCGAGGAGGACACGTGTCGCCAGCGAGTGGGTTGCCAACGGCCGGCGCGCCGCCTGAGACAGACCAGGTCAAACTCGCCAGCGAGATCTGCTGGCGAGAACGCCAACGTCTATCTATCTCGCCGGCGCCCTTCTCGCCTCCTCCTCGCCTGCTCCCCGCCGACGACATCTCCTCGCCAGCTGCTTATCGCCCACGACTGTGGGTGCTCTAAGAGCATCTCCAATATTAGTCTGTACTAGATGATGGAACAAAAGTAAAAAAAGAAAGAGAAAACAAAAAAAATACTCACGAACAGCCGGTAACGCATTTGCTAGCGGTAAGCTTAGCATCGACGGTTGGAAATTTGTGAAGAAAATGACATTAACAACCAGTACGAACAGTTTACATTGGAGGATGCCAGCTGACAAAAAACTTAATATTTTTTTATTCCAACAGTCAGTACCAATAGAGTAGCATTGGAGATGCTCTAAAGTTGATAACAAACAAGTACGACGATATGATAAACATAAAAGATAAAGAAAATAAGAAGACAATAAAAATGACTAGCAAACGTGTAAAAGAAGGAAAGAAAAGCATAGAAGGTGGAATCTTACTATGTATCCGAACAAGAAGAACAAAAAGAAAACATAAACGAGCAGCAGACATCTAAAAAAACTCTTATAATAATCTTTGTACAATTGTAAGACTATCCACAATGACGTCTACTGTGCGTTGAAAAGGGGCGTCGATTCACACTTTTTTTTTGTTGAGGAAAAGCCCAAAACCCACGAATTGGGTCGATTCGACCCCATGAAAATCGATGGGGTTATAGACCGTCGAAAAGAGTCGAAGCCCGATTCTCCACATTTCTTTTATTTTTTCACCCATTAGACTTAATCGGTTCAACGCCATTGTGGATAACCTAAGTTGTAACCACATGAGAATAACAGCATGAAGATTTATATAAAAGGAGCTCTATAACAATGTAAAATCCATTTCTAAAATCATTAAACCGAAAAAGTAAGAGAAGTAAACTTTATATATATTTGTTCGCCACGCAATAACAAATCCGTTGTAGTCTAGTTGGTCAGGATACTCGGCTCTCACCCGAGAGACCCGGGTTCAAGTCCCGGCAACGGAACTTTTTCCCCAATTTCTCTACTTTTTCTGATTTTAAGTTCCTGACCTGACTGTCAATTTCTGTTTCGCAAATAGGTTTCAATCCGATCATCTTATATTTTGAAGACAGCAGTTTATTTGCTCTCCCACTCTAATGGTTTCGATTAAACATTTCACATAACTACAATTCATAACAATCATGGAGTTTCCCGTCACTGTAATCGCCACCAAAATCTGAAATGAATAAGATCAATTTCAAAGCAAAGTTGAAACACTTTCATTCAACTAAGTTGAAGAACAATAGTTCAATCAAAGTTCCTGGAGTTCAATCCGAAAACGTGAACTCAAACACCAAACTCATTAAACAAAACTAATCAAATGCTCTAAAACCCCAAATCCAAACATAAAAACTAGAAACATCCCAGAAACCAGAATCATCATCATCAAATCAAATCCTCCCAACCCTCCGGACTCCGATTTTCCTCTCGCTCCCGAACAGAGACTTGTCAGAATTGACGTTCACCGGCAGAGGAGGCTTCTTGTTCTCCTTGTCCTTGCTCATACTTCTCAAGCTGTACCTCGGAGTCTGAGTCTCCGCCGCATAAGCCGTCGCTATAGACTTCCTCAAGCTCTCCCTCTTCTTCGTCGTGTCCCTTCTCTTCCCCGATTCCACGTTCACTCCCAGTCCATAAACACTCTTCGGCTCATCCACTGCTTCGCCGCCCATCTTCCTCCTCAGCCTCTCGTTCCTCCGAGCGGAGTATTCGTCGTACAGCCTCCCCCTCTCGAACCCAGAACTAGCCTTCGCGGCGGAGCAATTTTCAAACCCAGCCTTGCCAGGTTTCGCGGTCCCGAATTCGGACTGAACCTTCTTCGCCAGAGCGCGCAGCTCGGTGGAAATGGGGCGGAGATCGGATTCTTCGGTGTCCCAGCTGCGGATTGGTTTTGCGCTCTTCGTCAGAGAAACTGTCAAAAAAATCGAAAACGAACGTGAGATTGGGAAATTTTGATTCAGATCTGGAAGACCCTATGATTTATTGATGGATCTAGAAGGACCCAGATGAAAAGTTAGGGTCTTGGCTCGACCTGGTGGGGTTTGCAGGGAAGGGATGTTCGATCTGAGGACTCGGCGGGGCGGACGGATGCTCGGCGGCGACCTGGCGTTGGCGAGCGGTGGCTTGCGGTCGGATCTCATCTTCAACATTGGTGGTGTTCAGAGAAACTGCACAGAGAGAGAATTGCGGATTAAAGATTGTGAATCGGCCACTTTAATCTTCTGCTTGTTGCCTTTTTTTCTGTTCTTCTTCCTCTTTTTAGGGTTGGTTCTGTTCTGGAATTCGGTGTCTTTTTCTCACTCTTTTTTCTGTGTTTAAAGGAGATGGTTTTTGAATTTGAGAAGAGTACTGGGGGGAGCGCCTGTAACGGTCAAATTCTTAATCTGACGGTGTGGATTGTTTCTCGAATGTGTGTGACATTGTGGTCGCTAATCATTATCTTGGAACTCATTTATTGAGAAATTAATATATACGTTTCTTAGACCTCCCCCAAAAAACTATCTCTTCTCTCAACAAAAACCCTAAACGGGGATTATTTTCATCGGCGGTTATTCGGGCTCCGACCTCGAGGGTTGTTAATGGAGGTGTGCCCTATGTGTCTGTTGGTCTCTCGGCCTCTCATTCCCCTACCTTCTGTCTTTATCATTTCCTCGGAGCCTTTCCGAAACTTAGTCATACATTAATCGACTTTCTCTCTCCTTACTTGTTGTCGGCCAGCTCCACTCCGTGGGTCTCCGTCCATCGTTGGGTTTGACCTCCCCTCCCCAGTAGAGCTCAAGTCTCGGTTATGGGAGTCGGATCTAGGAAGACTGACCCTACAACTCCGGCCACGCCATTGCATCGCCTCTTCTCCTCCCCTATGTTGTTGGGTTTCGTCTCCAACAAAACCAGATGGTTCCGGCCTCAGAAATGGGTGGTCGTCCTTCTGAAGGATCTGTTAGCTTGCTTGGCCGTTGGAATATGTCGCCCCTTGTCTCTCTTCAATCGTCGAACACTACCTCCCCCCTCATCGGAGCTTCTTCCTCAGCGTCTATTGCGCCCAGATCTGGTCTGGATGGGGTCTCCTTCGACTCCTTGGGCCAATGCAGTTTGCTGGATTTAGTTTTGTTCGGGCCGGTGTAGTTTACGTAGGCTTCAGGCTCGTTAGCACCGGGCTCACCGAACGGAGTCACCTCGGCTCGTGGATCTTCCCCTTCTCCTCATGGTCGGTTGGTGTGACGTGTCTTTGTCCCGTCGTTTGTGACCACCTCCACGCGGGCCGATATCGTGGCCGCCTCTATGTGGGCCGTTGTCGTGGCCGTCTCCATGTGGAACGTTGTCGTGACCGCCTCCAAGCGGGTCTTTGTCGTGGTCGCCTCCAAGTGGACCGGAGGTGTAGTCATTCTTGTTGGGACCGAGATAACTCATTTTCTATTCTAGGATCTCATGAGTATGTCCGTCGTTGTAAGTATCTCTCTGGCTCCCATCCCCTACAGTCAGACCTTCCAATCTAGGACAATCCAATGCCCCCCACCCCAACTGTTTCCGAAGTACTCTAGAACTACCAGTTTGCTTCCACCACGGTGTTTTGCTCCTCGAGGGTGTTGCCCCATATCTGTCTATACTGTCAGGCACAAGAGACCACTACTAGTCGTTTTTTTCCCCTACAATGTCGACGAGGACCCTGACCCTCGAGGGCAAGGGACCAATAAGGGATGGAAACCCATTGAGCCCAAAAACGGAAGAATCTTCCCGGCCTCCTAGTCTGGACATGGTCCTGTCTAGGAAGGTCATATTAGTTGAGTTGATTATGATCACTGCCTCGCAAGTCAAGACAACCACTCGGACGAGTATTTAGCCTCTTGGTTTAGCGTATTTGTGAATTTGTGAACTAGGGAACATGATATGGGATGTTATGTTTCCAGATGCTCTCCTGCGGTATTGTAGGCTGTCTACCTCCGACCATGGACCTATTCTTATGGTTGGACGGTAAAAAAAAAGGCGTTGGAGGTCTAGACAATTCCGGGTTAAGAAGTCTCGGGGAAGAGAACCGGACTGCTAGCATGTAGTTCGGGAGACGTGGGGAAGTGTTAGCAAAAACTCGGTGAAGGATAGTTTGAAGAAAACGGAGGAGGATTTAAGCAGTTGGGCGGGAAGAAATTCGGATTCGATTCATAAGCAAATTCAGAATTACCAAAAGGTGATGGATAGGCTGAAAGGTAGTTGAGATCAAAGAAGTGGAGAAAAAGTGCACGTACTTCATGTAAAGCTTACAAGGTTGTTGGCTCAAGAGGATGATATGTGGTGTCAAAGGGAGAAGAAACACTGGTACAAGGGTGGAGATCGGAATACGAGGTATTTCCACGCCAAGACCACTTTAAGGAAGAGGCGGAGTAAGTGGTTGTCAACCTTGCAGGATGCTCAGAGAGTCTAGAGGTTGGGATGATGGTCTTAAAGAGTTTATCAAAATTTACCTTTCCAATCTCTTTGTACAAGAACACCCTAAAGTGGACGAAGTTAGCAGGCTGATGCCTCATTCAGTGACACTAGAACAAGAAACAGAGCTAGTTAAACATGTGGGAATGTAGGAGGTGCAAAGGGTGGTGTTTGAAATACATCATCTGAAAGACCTAAGCTCGGACAATTTTAACCTAGGGTTCTTTCAAAGGTATTGGCCGGTTGTAGGGGAAAAGTTTTCAGAACATGTATACTTCTGGGGAAGCTTAATGAAGTAATATTGTTCTGATTCCTTAAACCATGCACCCGAAGGAGATGGGGGATTTTAGACCGATTGCCCTGTGCAATATGGTGTACAAGGCCATTTCGCAGGTGATAGTAAAAATAATGGAGGGAATCTTTCATAATTGCATCTCTGAATCTCAGAACGCTTTTATGAAGAGGAGACTCAAAACAGACAATATAATCATTTCAGGGGAGGTTCTCCATGCAAACGGAAATAGGAGATCGGTTAAAGTAGGTCAAATGGATCTTACAATAGACATTTGGAAGGCCTATGATAGGGTGGACTAGGACTATCTGGAGCGGGTTATATTAAGAATGTGTTTCGGGGAGAGATAGGTGCAACTTGTAATGACATGTGTCCGAACCCCGGAATTATGGGTAACGGTAGAAGGTAGGAGGGTAGGAACGATCATCCCGGGTCAGGGCTTACGTCAAGGTGACCCCCTTTCACCCTACTTATTTATCATTTGCGCATAAGGGTTGTCTAGATTGGTGGAGGCTTATGAGAATCAGGGACTGGTACATGTAACTCGGATTGTTCGGGTTGTATCGTCCATTTTTTTTTTTTGCGGATGATAGCTTCTTCTTTGGACAGGACATTGAGGAAGAAGCAACACTTGGAGAAAGCTGCTCGAAACGTATGAGGAGGGTTCGGGCCAGATGGTTAACATCAAAAAATCAACAGTCTCATTTAGTCCGAGTACAAGACGGAGGTACGAGCTCAAGTCTGTGATATAAGGGGATGAGGATTGTGGAGGATGTGGGGAAGTACCTTGGGATTCCCATGGTGGTTGGAAGTAGCAAGTATCGTGCATTTAAATACATTAAGAATATAATACAAAACCAAATAGGGAGCTGGGACAAATTATTATTAAGTAAAGCTGGAAAGGTTGAGGTCTCTATGGAAAGGTTGAGGTCTCTATGGAAAGGTTTTGGTGGTCACATGGTTCGAGAAGTGGAGGTGGAATCCGTTGGAGAATATGGAGAGACTTTGGTGATCATAAGTTGAAAGGCGAGTAAGTTTCAAGAATTTACACGACTTCAACTTGGCCATGATCGAGAAGCAAGGTTGGAGGCTAATGACCAATTGAGTAGCTTGGTTGCTCGGGTTTTACAAGCAAAATACTACCCACTGTCAGGGCTTCAAAACACAGGATTGCTGACCTCCGAGCTGGTAGGGGAGTACCATGCCGGTTCTTGGTGGTAATGCTGCCACCTTACGTCTAGAGGCCATCCACAGTCGTGGGCGAAGAGGCGCTGGTAGGGAGGAAACGCCGACGAGGAGGAGGCGTTGAGCAAGCTGGGAGCTGGCGGGGAGGTCGCTGGCGGGGAAGGTAGCCGTTGAGTTCCTCGCCAGCACTCCTCGCTGGCAAGGTGAGCTGGTCTTCATTGGTCGCCGCACCGGTCATTGGCTGCTGACGCGCTGGCGACACGCGATGGCAACATTTATTTTTTTCCCTTTCCCCCTGTAAATACCAACCCTATCATTTCATTTTTCACTCACACTTCTACCTCTCTTCTCTCTATTCTCACTACATTCTAATATTTTTTTTCCGTTTTACAATGTTGTTCGATCTCAACGAGTGGTGCCGTGTGTTTAGGTCGTTGCAGGACGACCCGATGACGCAAGAATTTTTTCAACCAAACCTTCCATCCGATCCGACAAACGTTGCATCTTCAACGCTTACCGAGGCCCCAGCGTTGTTCCACCAAAACTTAGAGGGAAGCAAAATTTGTGGAGCGCCGATGAGGACGAGCGTTTAATTCGAGCTTGGATGCACCATTCTTACGACTCACTTCACAAGAATCAGAAACATAATCTGAAGTATTGGGCGGCCATTGCCGAAGAAGTTGCTGGTACGCGTGGACCGGATGATCCGATAAGGTCACATAAGCAGTGCAAATACCACTGGGCCCAAGTCAATTCGAGAGTGACGAACTTTCAGGGGATATTCATCCGGAACATTAGAGACAACAGGAGCGACCGTTCCGATGATGAAATCATGTCATTGATCGAGCAACAGTACGAGCAGAAGGAAGGAAATCCATTCACTTGGAAACGTTGGTGGAACCTAGTCAAAGGCCAACATAAGTGGAATTCAAAATATTTTAATGTCGAGCAGCCCGAGGAAGGCAACGGAGGCACACTGCTTAGTCAGTTCGATGTCGACGAGTCTACCGACTCGGGCAAGCGCACTCGTGAAGACACGACGTTTGAGGAGAGTCAGCAGACCATAGATGCTACTACGGAGTGTCGAACGGCGTACAAGCGGCCTATGGTCAGAAGGCTGCCAAAGCTGCAAAGCTCAGAGGTAAAAACCATGTAGCATCTAAGAAAGAGCTTGTCGATAGTGTTCAACATGCTCATTTAGCGGCGAAAGAAGCAAGCAACACCAGGGAAAGAGAAACCGACGCGCAACTGAAGCTCAAGGCATTCGATCGATGGTTTCTAGAGGGAGCGAAGGACACGTCGGCCATGACTCCCCCCAGCTTGAGGCACACTATGCGACCCTTGCGATGTTATAGGATCTGATGAAGTAGTGCCGCCGCTCTTGCTAATTTATTTAAATTAGTTTTTTTTTTAATTTGTAGTTTGTTTTTCGGTAATGAATTGTCGTTTTTTTATGTTGTAGTTTGTTTAATGTAATGAATTGTTGCTTTAATTTAATTTAAGAAGTTGTTTTTTTTAAATTTAATGTTTTGTAGTTTCTTGGGATGCGTGACATAATTGCCATGAGCATGCTAAAGGGAACAAAATACCCCTACATGCCCAGCGGTTTGGGCTATAAAAGGCAACCCATCCTTTCATTTTTTTTCACGCCTCTTCACCCAACAAGCTCTCTTACTCCCGAGCTTCTTTCCTTATAATTTCTTCTCCTGTTCGAAGGTCCAATGGCCGGCATAGCAGCACACCCCTAGAGCCACGAGGAAGAGATAGTGTTGGTTTTATGTTGGCTACACGATGCCCAGCCGGGGCCAAATAATAGGTACTGGCCGGAAGTGTTCGCCAATTATGTCCAAAATGCTCCGACCGATGTCCCACCGCGCACCTAGAAGCAATGCAAGGACCACTGGCAGCAACTAGCCCTAAAAATCCCCTGTTTTGAACTTTGCTACCGTGCAGCAGTTCAGGCTGCCCCGCCAGGACAAACCAAAAATTACTTTCGATCTACAGCGGCAGACCGGTATGTTAGACAACATGGCCACCAGTTCACGAAGTGTTCGCTTTGGGAGGTCGTTAAAGACCAACCCAAATTCCTCCAGTACGTTCACGAGCTGTAAATCGTGAACATGTAATCTCGTTTATGTTTTTCTCGATCTTGTGTGTGCTAATAAAAATTACCGTCTTAATTTCCGTTAGAATTTATACTAAAGTTAATATATTAAAAAATATATTTTTCTTACCGCTGGCACAAAAGTCGCCACTGCAGCTTGTGCAGGCGGTGAGTTGGTTGGGAAGAAAAAAACTAACTTTTTAATCCTCCCCGCCATCAACCGGCGAAATGGTTGTGGATGCCCTTAGAAGATCTTTGATATGGTTATTTATTCATTCCCAAATCTTTGGATTATTATCAGCCTTTTTAAATCATATGCTTTTTTAATTTTATAGTTATTTATAATAGATATAAATATATTCTTTATCAAGATGGTTATAACTTAAAGGCTATTTGATCAGTTTTTTTTATTTATTTAAGTTGTCTTTATAGTATTAGTTGTTTTTAACGAGTAAACTGAGAAAGTGCATTATTGTCAATCAAAAATTACATAATAAGGCCAAAAGTCCTGGGCTCCAGCATATTGTCGGGGTGCGTCATAACGGACCTATCTCTCTTGAACCCGTAGAAATAGTCTAATTTTCTTCATAGACACAAACTGAGGACATCCTCTTACCAGCATTTCAAATAAAATAAACCAAACAACTAAAACAAAACAACAGAATAATATCCAACAAAAACAATTCAAAACCGAAACTCAAATTGTATCCAAACTAAAACAGGAAAAACGAGTTGCTTCCTTGTTCCTCCTGGGATGGCCAAGCAACGTCGGTCCCAGGTCATGACGGGTAAGCCCCGGATCCCAACTCTGCTGATTGTATCGTTCCAAAACCTTCTCCAAGCGGCTCGTGCGGGTGTTCGGTTGGTAAAACTTTACCAAAACCAAGTCTCGACAAATTGAAGCCAAAAACTGTGGAGATCGATTCTTGAATAGTCTTGAAGGCTCATTGTAGTCTCTTAAACTCAGTGTTACCGCGGTCGACGACGATGAGAAGAGTAACCACCAGCGGCTCGCCTGATTGAATCGTATATCCGGCAACGATGGAGGGACACGACCAGAGCAGTGGCGACTGTGCTCGGACGGGGGAAGGTTGTAGTTGTTGTGCAGACAAAGACGATTGCTAAAAGAGGGGCTCGATATGAGGAAAAGGAGGAAGATTGAGCTCCACCGACAATCTCTATGATCAAAGTTATGGAGGCCGACAACAACGGCTAAGGTTAAAGGATGTGTGGGTTCTCGCAAAACTAGAGAAAGCAATGGAATAAAATACGCTAGTTTAGTTAAATTATATGATATTTCATATTAGATATCAAATGTATTTTTTCACGACAACGTCCCCACCTAGCATACAATGAACACACCTGAATGTTTTAACGGTAGTTTGTCAACAGAACCAAACTGGCACGATGCATAGTTTGGTAAATGTCAACTTCATAGCCTTCAAATTAGAGTATACTAATTCATTGTTGGATCAAATTTAAATTATAGAATATTCTCCCCCACCTTGAATGCAAATGAAAACATTGGCTCCGGTAAACCAAATCGTGACCACTTGCTAACACTTCAAACATAAATTAGAAAGAAATAAAAACCTATCAAGTGTCTTTTATTTCTTTTTATTAAAATCTCACAAACAACACGTCTTTCTAAATTTGTTTAGATATTAAGTGTGTGGGCTGCAGCAAAGCTTGATTCGGTGAGGCCACATACAATAATGGCAATTACAGATAAAATACTATATTTCATCATTTATATTTTTAGATGTCATTTTTTATATAAATTTGTTTATAAAATAATTTTTAATATAAACATCCCAATATATAATGAAACTCAACTTTTTATTGAGCAAATCATAACGACTTATTAATAATAATTAAAACAGAGATACATAAATAATCTTTCAGTGACATCTATAATACAAATACTGGAATAAAAGAAAAGGAAGAAGGTGTCCTAGCTCGTGGGCCTGGGACTCTTGACCTTATAAGAGGAGACCCGGTAATATCAGGGAAACATAGGTTGGGGCTTTGCAGCCGGTAACTTGGGGAGAGGTAGATAGACGATGCTTCTTCTGACTCAACCTGACAATTTGGGCATGGATTTGGAGTTTGAAATGACACGGGTTGTTTGGGAGAACACCAGGAGAAAGAGGGATCAATGTCTCGGGATTCTACCTAGTAGGGCAAGGCGGAGTATACGTCCCCATGCATACTCTAATGCACTAGGAGGCAATCATTGGCCTTGGCGAGGCTGCTTGGCAGATCTCGCCTCATCATTCTTCAGTGTAGGGTGCCTTGTATTCAGGGTTGGATCATCAAGGTTCCTCTTTTTGGGGGTCTGTGACACGGCAATCATCCGTTCATCCTTGAGGATAAATTTAGGTGTCTCATTCTTAGTCTGTCGGACAATCGGGACCTCATATGGGGTGATCTGGATTGACGGGTCTCCCTTATCTTCCTAGATCTTCTCCATGTCTGGTATGATTGGGTTCATCCTTTTATACATAGATCGATCCACACTCGGAGAAGGTGGCATGGATGGGTTAGGGGTAAAAGGTCTAATTACCTGGGTCCGGGTGTGGGCTACTTGTTTAGGTAGGAGATTCCGCATCACTGGCGGAGCCGGGAGAGCCAAGGAGGTGAAACCCGGAGGGACAATAGGTCTTGGTGCCTTATTTGTCCTAGAGGTATGTGTGATTTACATATTCCACTCCCTGTTGGCGATATGTTTGGGCGAAATGGGGTCCGTCCAAGTCCTTCAGATGCTCGCCTTGATGTGGGGTATTTTTGATACCATAAGAGAGAGATCGTGATTTGGGGGTCCCACCAACTGAAGTGGATCCCTCCGTTTGTAATCGCTCACATGGTGTCCGATGCATCCATGGTGAAATCAGTAGATTGGTAAACGAACGTATTGGAGATGGACCTTAATTGACGTCTTATGCTCATACTCAGTAACCCTGATAGTGTGTCGGGGTGGGTGGCCAAATCTTTCCAAAATTCACTCGGAGTACTCCTCCACTACCCATACATGAGGTGTCCGTTCGTACATCCACACAACCCCCAAGTGCCTAACCTATCCTATATCCCGTTGCCCTAGTTAGGCTATCCCATGGTAGGTATGATATCACCGCCCATAATTGTAGTCTATAGAACTGAAATATGGTTGGGTTCACACCTGTTATTAGGTCTTCGAGAATAATTGGTATGTTTTTTTTGTAGACCACGGTTCAGAACGTCGAATACGATCTTTTTCTTCTTGGGATGTGAATTACAATCCTGAGATTCCCCATCCCAAATCCATAATGACCAAACCCTCATGATTCCAAATTTTATTCATAACTCATTCAATGACTTTCTGATCAAACTACTATAGTGTGAATAGTCGACCAGCCAAGTCAAATTTGGTTTGGACCCGGAGTTGAGAAATCCCAAGGTCTTCAGGAAGGAGGATATTCTCATCCTCGTCTTTCTCCATCTAGAGGATATCAAAGCTCTATTGAAGAGCCATAATTTTCTCCATAAGAGACTTTCCGAAGTCCGGGTGGATCATGGGACCATCAGTTGGGTGTTTGGTCAATGGTTCATTTGGTTGGTTCCCTCCATTTGGGATAAGTCTCTGAACCCGCGGTTCTATTCCATTTGGGTGCAACCAAGGGTTGACTCTGGATGGATCCAGCGAGACTCCCTGTAGTAGGTCTTGGGGATCTGATAGCAGGGATGCGTCTGGGGACCACATCTTAGGCTTTGATGGGGAAGGGTACAAGAGAAGTAGTGCTTGCGGCATCGAATGGGCTCGGACTGCGGCTCTCTGGCAAAAAATGGGAGTATATCTGACCGTCTTGCTGGAGGAGTGTGGCAAAGAGCCTCGGTCGGAGGCGTTTGGGTCTTCATCGTCGTCAAAAGGCCGGCCTCCGTCGGTAAGGGGCGTAGCGTGGGAAAGTTTTGCCGACAAATCTGATCGGCTTGAGTGCTAGGCCGATAGATCTGACCGGCGAGGTAGGAGAGAAACAACCTGAGGGCGAAGATAGAAGGGTGGAGAGGCCGGTCGCGATCATCAACAGAGAGGACAACGCCAGTTGTCGTCGGCAGAGGATGGGGGTGTAGCGGGGCGGAGTTTTGCATGCAGATCTGACTGGCTGGAGTGTTGGGCCGGAGGAGCAATGACTTAAATGGAGGGTAGAGGTGGCCGGATGGGGGTGGTGGCGGTACGAGGCAGGATATGCTCTGGTGGAGGGTCGGGGCGAACGGACGGAGGCGACATACACAAGAGAGTGACGAGTAAAACAATTGTTGGGGAGAACTCCACCAACAACACTCGTGACCGGAACCACGGTGGCCGTTGATGTGGACATAAATTGCATCGATTCTAGATGTTTTTAGCCCACATTCTTGAGCATTTTAGTCTCGCGATTGTATAATTTGGACCACTTTTCTCTCTTTACTCGTATTGTGTCTCTCATTATGTTTTGTAGGTGATTTGATCGAAAAAGGGCTAAAATAGAGAAAACCCCGGTTTTAGGAGTTTTGGAAGTTGGCTGATATTGCAAAGGGCATAACTTCTTCCTACAAACTCCGATTGCCTTCAATTTTATGTCAAATCGAAGGGAATTCCGAGATCTACAACTTTAGTCAAGGGCCCAAAGCTGTTCCGGCCCTCTATCAGGCCCGAGCGAGGCTTTCAAACTTCCAGACGGGTTTCTACTTATAAAAGGAAATTTTCCTATTCCAAATCCGAATTTGAGAAGGAAAAGAGGGTCTTGAAGTCCTATAAATAGAAGAGCACGAATTTGGAGAGGAGAAACTTGTTTTTGGGACAATCCTAGAGAGCTAGAAGGTGGAGATTGGTGAACTTTGAAGCTTGAAGGAATAGAAGCAACTTGGGCAAGATTTGTATGAGAAGAGAGTGTTTGAACTCAACCATTGGAATTCTACATTGGTATTGTATTTCCACTACTCTTTCAATATGATGATTACTTATGAATGTTTTTCTTCTTCATCTTCTTCTTCTTTCTCCATGAGTAGCTAGCTAAACCCCATAATCTAGGGTTATGGGGGAGTAGAGATTTACTTTCCAATGTATGAATGAATATTGTGTTGGTTGATTTGATTTAGGGTTTGTATTAGATTTGAACTTAATGCTCTATCTCCCGGGTAGGCTTGGTAGAAGGTGGGAATTGTAATCTGACACTCGTGAGAGGTGAGTTGCAATTAGGTCAGAATTCTTATACAAATTGAGTTTAAATCTAGACTAGTGATAGCTACGTTAACACGATTGCAATAACCATAGGATTCAAACCGAAACTTAGAAATTATCAAAGAACGTAATGATTTGGGTCTCCCTACATCCTGATTCGTGAGAGCTGGGTGGTTAGATTTCATTAGGGTCTGAAACAACGTGAGAAGTTAGGACTAGTTTGAGAGATGATTCGTTGCCCCTAAAATCAGACAACTAGACAGTGTTCATCGTCATTTAAATGCATTGGAATTGGTCTCTTTGAACCCAAAACCTTAGATTATCTTTTTCTTTGATTCTAATCTCTTCTGATTTACCTGAATACTTGTTCACCTTTTAATTACTTGTTTACATTTGCATGATCTTTTAAAACCAAAAACCATCATATTATCGAAACAGCTTAACTACGAACTTCAAATAGGAATTGCTTGTCTTGTGCTCCTTGATAGGGAGAATACCAAATAACAACAGATAAATGCAACACAGCGGAATCAATTCTCCCACACTTGTGCAAACCAAGTAGGAAACCAACAAACAGAGCAAATCACCAAACACAATGCACACAAGATTTAGCGTGGAAAACCTTCTCAAGACGAGAAGTAAAAACCACGGGACCCTCTACGCCTCTTAATCATCCACTATCAACTTTAATAGGTACAGTATCTCTCTAATCAAATTAGAGGCATACTCAATATCTCAACACAACCTAGTGTTGGAACTAGCAACAAAACTCAAGAAAGAAGAAGAGAAATCTCACCAACTTGGTGGCCCAACTTGCAGCTCGTGTATCTGAAGAACGAACCGTCAAAACCCAAATTCCACCGTCCACTTTGAAGACCTATATGTGGAGAACATTCAATCCAAAAATCAGCATCATCTGACCTTGGATGAACCTCCGATCGAGCTCTTGAAAGTGGCTGGTCGGACTGGAATTCTGCAGAAAAATATGCTCTTCTTCTTCTCTCTCTTTTGCTTCTCTCTCTCAACAATGGAGGCACTCACACACTTCCAAATCTGATTTCTAATCCATATAGAAACCATATCATCCATTAGGGCTTAAGTTGCACCAAATAGGCTTTGGGCCTTGTTCCATTTAATTGAAACAAGCCCAATAAATCTCCTCCGTTTCAATAAATGGAGGGCATTGCCATTCCGGCAATCTTGCAACATACCTCAAGCTTCTCTCGCGGTAGTGCCTTAGTGCACATATCGGATCCATTCTCATCCGTGTGAACTTTCTCAAGCTCAAACAACTTCTCCTCAAGAGCATCTCTAAGCCAATGATATCTCACATCAATATGTTTCGACTTTGCATGAAATGTCGAATTCTTGCTCAAGTGGATTGCACTTTGGTTATCACAATAAACCACATACCGCTTCTGCTTTAAACCAAGCTCTTGTATGAATCTTTTCATCCACAACAACTCTTTACATGCTTCAGTTGTTGCAATATACTCAGCTTCTGTAGTAGAAAGTGCGACACACTTTTGAAGCCTTGATTGCCATAAAACTGCTCCACCTGCAAAAATCATCAAGTAACCAGAGGTGGACTTTCTGCTATCAACATCTCCTGCCATGTCAGAATCTGAGTACCCAACTAACATAGGTTCTCCACTTCCGAAAGTAAGTCTAAAACTAGAAGTACCTCAGAGATATCTCATAATCCATTTGACTACATCCCAATGCACTTTACCTGGATTAGACAGAAAACGGATAACAACTCTAACTGCATGAGCAATGTCGGGTCTAGTACATATCATAGCATACATCAAGCTTCCTACTGCCGAGGCATATGGAACTCTCTCCATGTCTTCCATCTCCTTCTTTGTAGAAGGGCTCTCTTTTGTGCTTAGCTTAAAGTGAGTAGCAAGAGGAGAGATAACCACTTTAGCCTTGTCCATGTTGAACCTTTTCAACACCTTCTCAATATATTGCTCTTGTGACATATACACCTTTTTCGCTCCTCGATCGCGAGAAATTTTGATACCAAGAATATTCTTCACAGGACCCAAGTCCTTCATAGCAAAAACCTGACTAAGCTGCTTCTTCAACCTGTCTACTCTAGAAATATTCTTCCCAACAATCAGCATGTCATCAACATATAGCAATAATATGATAAAATCATCATCAGAGAATCGTTTCACAAACACACAGTGGTCACACTTAGTTTTCTGGTAGCCTTGCTCCCCCATAACTGATTCGAGCTTCTTGTACCACTGTCTTGGTGTCTGCTTCAAACCATAAAGGCTTTTTTGTAGCTTGCCCACATAGTCCTCTTTCCCCTTTGCTGCAAAACCCTCTGGCTGCTCCATATAAATCTCCTTGTCTAAGTCACCATGGAGAAATGCAGTCTTCACATCCATCTGCTCAATCTCCAAATCAAGACTAGCTGCTAAACCCAAAACAACACGAATAGATGACATCTTAATAACCGGAGAAAATATTTCATCAAAGTCAATACATTTCCTCTAGCTGAATCCCTTGACCACCAATCTAGCTTTGTATCTTGGGCGTGAGGAATTCTCTTCCTGCTTTACTCTGTACACCCACTTGTTCTTCAAAGTTCTCTTACCTTTCGGTAACTTAACCAACTCAAAAGTATGGTTCTCATGCAATGACTTCATCTCATCTTGCATGGCCTCAACCCACTCCTCTTTGTTTTCATCTTTAATGGCTTCTTCATAACTTTGAGGCTCTCCCCCGTCAGTTAGTAACACATACTCATCAACAGAATACCTTGAAGAAGGATGACGATCTCTAGAAGATCTCCTGAGTGGAACAACTGGTGGATCAACATGTACTGGAAACTGCTCATGGATTTCATCATCCATCTCAACCTCTGTTGGAATGTCAACATTGCCTGTATCTTGATGGTCATCATGAACTTCGTCTTCAACTTGACTTTTTAAACCTGTAGAAGGAACTATATCAAAGTCAATCAAGTCATCACTATATGGAGGAAGATCTACAACTTTCTCCATATCATTAATGTTCTGGTCTTCCATAAAAACCACATCGCGGCTTCTAACTAGCTTCTTCTGTACAGGATCATAAAACCTGTATCCAAACTCATCCAAGCCATAACCGATGAATATACACTGTCTTGTCTTCACATCAAGCTTAGACCTTTCATCCTTTGGTACGTGCACAAATGCCTTGCACCCAAAAACTCTCAGATGATCATAGGAGACATCCTTACATGTCCAAACTCTATTTGGAACATCAAACCCAAGAGGAACACTAGGTGCGAGATTTAACACATGTACCACCGTACTCAACGCTTCACCCCAAAAGGATCTCGGTAGTCTTGCTTGTGAAAGCAAACATCTCACCCTCTCAACAAGTGTCCTGTTCATCCTCTCAGCTAACCCATTCAGCTGAGGTGTCTTCGGATGTGTCTTTTGGTGTCGAATACCTTGATCCCTGCAATAATCATCAAAAGGACCACAATACTCACCTCCATTATCTGTCCTGATGCACTTCAACTTCTTCCCAGTCTGTCTCTCAACTAGGGCATGAAACTGCTTGAAAACTCCAAGCACTTGATCTTTCGTCTTCAAGGTGTAAGCCCACACCTTCCTTGAATGATCATCAATAAAAGTCACAAAATAAAGTGCACCGCCCAATTTCCGTTTCTTCATAGGACCACAAACATCAGAATATACCAAATCAAGTATTTCTGGCTTTCTAGAAGGAGGAGATGATTTAAAAGAAATTCTTGTTTGCTTACCGGCCAAGCAATGTTCACACTTCTTCAATGGTGTGCAACTCATCCCCGGTAGAAGATTCTTCTTGCTCAACATCATCAATCCCTTCTCACTTATGTGACTAAGCCGACTGTGCCACAATTCTATTGTACCTTCACCTTCGACTGCATTAACAATGCCATTGGAAACTCTAGCTCGAGTAACGTACAACGAAGCACACTTGCTCCCTCTAGCCACAACCATAGAACCTTTGGTGAGCTTCCACTTTCCATCACCAAAGTGATGATGAAAACCTTCATCATCGAGCCTTCCTACAGATATCAAGTTCAAGCGAATGTCAGGAATATGCTTAACATTTTTAAGAACCAAGAGTGTACCATTTTCCGTCTCCAATCTGTTTCCCATCTTAACACTCCCATAGTCACCGGCTGTATAAGATGAAAAGAAATCCCTCCTCGATGTAGCATGTATACTGGCACCACTATCTGCTATCCAACTGGTCTCTTGAGAAGCCAAATTGACAGTTTCTTCATCATCACATAGAACAAGGAACTCATCTGTAATAACAGCAGCATTATCATCATCACCACCACTATTGTGCTCTTTTCCCTTTCCTTTGTCATATTTGGTGTCTCTTTTAAATTTCCGGCAATGCTTCTTCATATGCCCCTTTTGACCACAGTGATAGCACTCAACATCAGCAAACTGGTTCTTACTTTTACTTCTGCCTCTGCCTTTCGGATCTCTGCTCTTACTCCTCCCTCTTTGTGTAGTAACCAAGACCTCCGTGTGTGAAGAGGAACCTTGTGACTTTCTTCTCGTCTCTTCATTTAGAACACACCCCTTAGCCATATCCATGGCAATAACACCATCTGGAGCCGAGTTAGACAATGACGTTCTGAACGTCTCCCAAGAGTCCGGCAAAGTACCCAGAAGCCACAAACTTTGAACCTCATCTTCAAACTTGATACCCATTCCTGCAAGTTGATTAATAATACCCTGAAAAGCATTTAGATGATCTGTCATAGGACTCCCATCCTGATACTTCAAACTCATCATCTGCTTAATCAGAAACAACTTGTTATTCCCTGTCTTTCGAGCATACAACTACTCAAGCTTTCTCCATAAAATACGTGCATATGTCTCTCCACTAACATGATTCAAAACATTATCATCAACCCATTGCCTGATGTAACCACACACTTGGCGATGAAATAATTTCCAAGCACCATCAGTTTTACCCTCAGGCATTTCTTCACTGAATACCGGCAGATAATAATCCTTCACATAAAGAAGATCCTCCATCTTGCCCCTCCAAACATGATAATTAGAACCATTCAGATTAACCATTCTACTTGTATTAGCTTCCATCGTTTAACACAGAAAAACCCAATAAGCCAACCGGGCTCTGATACCACTATGATAGGGAGAATACCAAATAACAACAAATAAATGCAACACAACGGAATCAATTCTCCCACACTTGTGCAAACCAAGTAGGAAACCAACAAACAGAGCAAATCACCAAACACAATGCACACAAGATTTAGCGTGGAAAACCTTCTCAAGACAAGAAGTAAAAACCACGGGACCCTCTAGGCCTCTTAATCATCCACTATCAACTTTAATGGGTACAATATCTCTCTAATCAAATTAGAGGCATACACAATATCTCAACACAACCTAGTGTTGGAACTAGCAACAAAACTCAAGAAAGAAGGGAAATCTCACCAACTTGGTGGCCCAACTTGCAGCTTGTGTATCTGAAGAACGAACCGTCAAAACCCAAATTCCACCGTCCACTTTGAAGACCTATATGTGGAGAACATTCACTCCAAAAATCAGCATCATCGTACCTTGGATGAACCTCCGATCGAGCTCTTGAAAGTGGCTGGTCGGACTGGAATTCTGCAGAAAAATCTGCTCTTCTTCTTCTCTCTCTTTTGCTTCTCTCTCTCAACAATGGAGGCACTCACACACTTCCAAATCTGATTTCTAATCCATATAGAAACCATATCATCCATTTGGGCTTAAGTTGCACCAAATAGGCTTTGGGTCTTGTTCCATTTAATTGAAACAAGCCCAATACTCTCTTAGGTACGATAATCCGGAACTTAAATTCCAAAAATATTACTTGACGACCGATATGCTTACCGTGTCCTTTTCTGTGTTAAAACCGCAGGGCGTCAGCCGTCAACAAAAACGACACGAAAACAAAGGGGACCAACTAAGATCGGGTTGTCTTGACTTCTGCAGAGAGAGAGAGAGGCGGGTCATCCCCGTTTAAGTTATGATGTTAGAATGTGACATATACGGACTTTTCTATAAATAGCAATTACCCAAAAATCAATCTTATGGGTCATTGCATGAAATATCTCTAATCTTTCGTAGCCTCTCAACCACAGGGCTAGCATGATCTTCTGTATGGAGGGGTTCCTACTTTATCTCTTGATTGCATTAATTTATAATACGGTCGCTATCAAAATCATTACAACAAAAAAAGTTGGTAATAAAACAAGATGACCCAACCAGCCTTGTTTGCTGCCATAGACAACCAACACTTGACCGCGAGTGAGCAGAGCAGACCTGAGAAGTTCAAAGCAACAGCGATGGAGGGTATGATCCACTGCCCCGCCAACTACGTTCCTCTGACTCCGATCAGCTTCTTGGACCGCTCAGCCGTCGTTTACAGAGAGCGTGTTTCGCTTGTCTACGGCGATGTCAGCTACACCTGGAGCCAGACCCGCCAGAGGTGCCTCAAGCTCGCCTCTGCTCTCTCCGACCTCGGGATTTCACGCGCCGATGTGGTAAAATCCTCGTCCCTCTTCGCCTTTCGCTTTCTGGGTACTTGTCAATTTCGCACCTTTTTTGTCCTTCTGATTTGTTTTGTTGCTCAATCGCTGAGCTGAAAGATACTGAAACGATTATACAATTTGTGCATATTTCTTTGTTTGTGTGGTCGTTTTTTATGGTCTATTGTTGGGTTTCAATGGAATCCAAAAAATAAGGAAATGAAAATTCTTGTTCGTTATAGATTTCAGAATGTAAAATCATAATTGAAACTTCAACTATCATTTTTAGTTGAGTTGATTCTGTGGTAGGGTATGAGAGCTTGATTCCTTGTGAATACGAGTTAAAACCCCGCTTTCACAAAATTCTAATTATTTTAGGGAAAACGTCATTTCCTAACTCAGTTAGAAAGGTCATTTGCACATCCTAACCGTGCTCTACTTTTTTTTTTTGTGATAGATCGTAACACAAATGTAGTATTTTGTTACAAAAGTAACATAAAGATGGTATTTTGTTACAAAAAGTAATATAAAAATGGTATTTTGTTACAAATCCTAGCCCCCTTTTTCATAATTATTTTACACGTGATTGGTACTTTTTGTAAATGTGCACCATCTTTATGTTAAGATCTTGTCACAAAAGGTGGAGTACGATTAGGATGTGCAAATGACATTTCCGACTGGGATAAGAATCGACGTTATCCCATTATTTTATCTTAGCCTGTAATCGACCCTATTATGTCTCATAGTTAAATGGAGTATTGTTTGCCCCATTAAGAATTGTGTCTATTCCTTCTCATTTGCTTGTCATTTTGTTCATGTTAAATGGTCAGAATATGAGTTCAATAGTTAAGCTATGGGATTATATGTAATGTAACTACTAAGTAGAACAGCATAAGAGAGCTTTAACTGTATTAACTGCCTTCGTGTGTTTATGGAACTCACAAGCTTTAGAGCTCTGCTTAGTGTAAACTTCATTGAATTTCTGCTCTTCTTTGTCGTTTTTCTGATGTTGCTTCTCTCCTTGTTCTTTCTCTTGTAATTAACATTTGAAATTAAAACCCAAATGGGGTTTTTTATGTATTGGTGCAGATTGCTGTGTTGGCCCCTAACATTCCTGCAATGTATGAGCTCCATTTTGCAGTTCCAATGGCTGGGGCAGTCCTGTGCACACTAAACATACGTCATGATTCAGCAATGGTGTCGTTGCTGTTAAGACATTCTGAGGCCAAAATCATTTTTGTGGACTACCAATTTCTCAGTGTTGCTCAAGGTGCAATCAAAATATTATCCAAGACTGGGACCAAGCCACCTCTTTTGATCTTGATCTCAGAGCAATCATCTAGCAGAGGCACTGAAAATTCTACCTTGGAGTACGAGAGGCTTTTGTCAACAGGAAAGCTTGACTTTGAGGTTAGAAGACCTACAAATGAATGTGATCCCATTGCACTTAATTACACTTCAGGAACAACAGCAAACCCAAAAGGTGTTATATACAGTCACAGAGGCGCTTATCTAAATTCTCTTGCAACAATTATTTTAAACAACATGGCGGCAATGCCAGTCTATTTATGGACCGTCCCTATGTTTCATTGCAATGGGTGGTGCCTTGTTTGGGGCGTGGCTTCTCTGGGTGGCACAAATATTTGCCTGAGATCAGTCTCTCCAGAGGGAATATTCAACAGTATAGTGCAGCACAAGGTGAGTAACATGAGTGGCGCTCCCACAGTTTTGAACATGATAGTGCACGCCCCAGCTAGTGAAAAGAAGGCGCTTCCAGGAAGAGTAGCAGTGATGACTGGTGGCGCCCCACCGCCTGCTCACGTACTTTTCAAGATGGAAGAAATGGGGTTCAGCGTGTCTCACTCTTATGGTTTGACTGAAACTTATGGTCCAGGGACGGTTTGCACTTGGAAACCTGAATGGGACTCGCTGCCTACATATGAGCAAGCAAAGCTCAAGTCTAGACAAGGACTGCACCACATTGGCATGGAGGAGGTTGATGTGAAAGATCCTGTAACCATGAAGAGCGTAGCGCCTGATGCTAAGGCCATGGGTGAGGTTATGTTTAGAGGCAACACTGTGATGAGTGGGTACCTGAAAGATGTGAAAGCAACCCAAGAAGCTTTCAACGGAGGATGGTTTAGAACGGGTGACTTGGGTGTGAAACATCCTGACGGGTACATTGAACTGAAGGACCGCTCTAAGGACATCATTATCTCTGGGGGAGAGAACATTAGTACAATTGAGGTAGAGTCTGTTATTTTCAGACACCCGGCGGTTCTGGAGGCAGCTATTGTGGGAAGGCCTGATGAGCACTGGGGAGAGACGCCTTGTGCATTCGTGAAACTTAAGGAGGGGTGTGATGCAAGTGCTGAGGAGATAATTAAGTTTTGTAGAGATAATTTACCTCATTATATGGCTCCAAGAACTGTCGTTTTCGAGGATCTGCCAAAAACTTCAACTGGGAAGACTCAGAAGTTTGTTTTAAGGGCCAAGGCTAAGGCAATGGGAAGCCTTACAAAGAAGAACGCCAGCAAATTGTAAATCATTGCAAGGTAATGTTTCTACTTAATGATCTATTGTACAATGTTTGATTGTGTGGATCTATGGACTATGCTATTACTGAATAAATAAATTGTTCTATGTGTTATATACAGCCTTTTCCATGTGCAATATTGGTATATATAGCTCCTAATCTATAAATAGCAATAATGTATATTCTTCCATAAAAAAAACATTTATTCAGATAAAGTAGTAACCAATGCACCAATAAAATCTATTGATCTGTTCTTGTCCATGAATTAGTATAAAATGACTGTCCAAGTTTGCCAAAATTACACAGAGAAGAAGAGATGGAAACCATTACTTGTGAAGCTGAAACTTGAAGGCAATGATATGATCCAATGCTTTGCCAACTTTGCCCCTTTGCCTGGTTTTGTGTACTAAAACTCTTTTATGACAGAATTTGGAAGATAACATTTATGTATAAATTGAGCTATATAGTTGTATGAATTACAACCAAAGCTCTGATCTTTGATACAATGTTTTTAGGGTGATTATGTGAATTTATCAGATGTTATATCACAAGACAGTTTGCCATAGCTTTTAATGTTGCCACTCAGGTAGATAGATTTTTGGAAAAACTCCAGGGACTAACTATCCCCAACTTACACATCTCAGGAACTTGTTGCTGACTTATTTATCGATCATAAACTAACGTTTGACTTATACTAATTACACAAACTAACATTTTCCGTTAGAGATGACGGGGAAAGTTAGGAAAAACTCCAAGAACTAACTGCAATATGACTATTGAACTCAAAAACTAACCGTATACTTGTTAGTTTTTGCAGCTTTTCCTAACGTTTTCCGTCATCTCTAACGGAAAATGTTAGTTTTTAACGGAAAAAGTTACTTTTTAGTAAATACATAAGTCAAACGTTAGTTCCTGATCGATAAATAAGTCAGCAGCAAGTTCCTGAGATGTGTAAGTTGGGGATAGTTAGTTCCTGGTTTTTCCCCTAGATTTTTATTTCAATCGAACTCTGTAATTTACACTAAAGAGTATGTATATGTTCAAATAATTGTGAGACTTCGAACCATTCAACATATAATACAAAAACAATTACTTGCCTTGCGATGCTCTCTCCCTCTATCCCCCTTAGGGTTTCAAGCCGCCACTTGTGATCTCCTTTTTGGATTACCTCCGACGACCAATTAGCCACCTCCTGTGCCGTTGTCTTTCCCTCCTCCACCGCCTTTGTCACGAGTATGTTTCTCTGCATGTGGGAATCTGTTGAGGTCTCAAATCTCTTCCGACGTCCTCTGATCATCCTAACTCATACGACGAGATCGTGACACATCCGATCACTCGAGACCTCCGTGAAGGGCCCCTCCATTGGATCTGGACAGTGAAATACCTGATCGGGTTTATGGAAACTCGAAGGTGTCGTTGTGTCGTCGTGGATCAACCATTGGAGCTCTTGTTGGCCCAAACAACCAGGTGAGGTCTGCTACGTAGCCTCATCAGGTCCAATGAGTAATATACGAGAGAACATGACGCTATTAAGGAGGCACGTCCCGTCTCAATGGGATATGACACAAACCGATCCCTACTCTTCTCCTTTTCCTGGATATCACTTTGACGCCCTAACACGTTCTGTCCTGTTGACAGACAAAACATGTTTGTTCGAGTCGAGACATGAAGAGATATTTGAATCTTCTGAGCATCTCACTGAGTGAACAGGAAACCTTTTCTTACTTGTTTACTTGGATTACCGGGTATCATACTTATAAGGTGAGTGTTTTGGTCAATCATGTTTCGGCGGTGGCCAAAGCAATGTCTCGCTCTTCTTGTATTTTCACTTTGATTGTAATTGTTAACGTTTAACTAGTTTCATCAATAAATAAAACGATCACATTTTAATGCTAAAAAACGAACTTGTAATACAATAGGAACTATTAAACCATTCGGTTTATTACATTTGGAGCCCTATTTATCAATTATCATAACAAATCCTAAACTTGAAGAAAGTTTTGGAATGGATTCTGTCACATACACTAAAATTAACACAAATTAGAGATCAAGTGATCTAAAATATAATAACAGTTGGTCTACAGATCCATAAACAAATCAATATATGTGCAGACTCCAGAGGGTCATCATCAGATCATTGCATGACAATCTTATAAAATTATAAATAAATAAACTGAATTTAGAGGATGAAATTAATTAAGATGATTTGATCCAAGTACATGTGATCATGTGTTTCAAGCCGTTAAGGTGGTCTCCACTGCGACCACTAGATGGTGCGCCAGCAAGCCATCCACTTCCCATGTCTCATCTCGTCCTCATCATACCCAATTATTAACATGGGACAATATTCCGACAATATAAAAGTTTTATATCGTTGTTGACACTTTTTTTTATAGAGAAAATGTTATTTACATATGTACTTTGATTTTTCCTCATCAAAAACATCCTATATTTTTTTTTTTGCAGGAAACGTCCTATAAAAGTTAGGATTATCAGTAACACTGTCACTATTTATATTAAATATAAATACACATGAAAAAATTATGGTTATGTCAAGAGTACATTGTCACCTATTAAATATGTCCGTGGGTTTTAGGAACAAAATGATCCAAACTCGAGTGATTTTGATGATTTTTAAAAGATAATGTAGATTAATTATAAAGTATAAACCTCTAGCTTACAATCTAAATAAAGTCAAAATTATATAGTCATTATCAAAAGGGTAAATTACAAATGCATACCCTTAAGTATGCGCTTTAACCGATGCATATCCTGAATTTTAAACTTAACCGATGCATACCCTAAAGTTTCGTTTATTAACCCAGAACCCCTTCCGTCAGTTGGGTTGTTAGTTTTTGCTGTTAAATGACGAAAATACCCTCAACTTGTACCAATATTACACAACCTTGCCATTATTATTAATTTATTTTATTTAAATTTTTTTCTTCCTTTTGTTCTTAATAATTTGTTTTATTTTTTTTAAATTTCAGATTTAAATTTAACTTATTTAAATTATTATTTAATGCTAATTATTTTTTAAAAAAATCAGATTCTAATTTCAAATATATATATAATTTCACATTTATTTTTTATTCTTCAAAATTCGTTTTTATAAAATTATATTATTTATTATTTCACATATATATTTTAAAATTCGTTTTTATAAAATTATATTATTTATTATAAGATTTCCATTAATTTTGTTTTAGTTTTACAAAATATTAATATTCAATTTTTCAATTTTTTCTTTCTAATTTATGTTTAATTTTCATATCTAAAATTAATGAATTCAAGAACAAATCTTCTACCCACATATTCAGATCAGATTCAAACCAAATTTAAGAGCAAATCTTCTGGGTAAAATAAAAAAGCACAAACCCAACCTCCATTGATTCTGATCTGTCATCTCCTCAAACCCATAAAATTTTCAATCAAGCCATCCCTAAATCCTCATCTATCAAAAAAACAGATATGGCCAAGCATCCCAGAGCAGCTTCAGTAGCATCTGCGCCTTCCTCTTGGCCCTCTCTGTGCACTCGCTCTGCACCACCAGCAGGAGTTGCGTCAGCACTCTGGCCGCCACCGCCGAGCACAACGACAGCAGCGCCGACGCCGCGTACTCCGTCCCCAAACGCCGCGCACCCCTCCGGCTGAGGAGCTCCGTCGTGGCCACCGTCCTCTCGGCGTCGACCTTGTCCTCCATCTCCGCCAGACCAGTCGTTGCAGATAACACGAAGAAGAAGAAGAAGAAGAAGAGGCAGCTGACTTTGAGAGATAAGGATGGAGGGGGCGAGGATTAGAGCAGATTGGGATGAGGGACAGCTTCTTAGGGTTAGGCTTTTATTTGTTTATTAAATTAATTTTGATATAAAAAATATTAAAAATATATGATATATATTATTAAAAGAAATAATATTATCAAAACAATAAAACAATATAATTTTTTAATAAGAAATATCATCAAAACAATAAAACAATTTAAAATTTTAATTATAAGTTTTTTTTATTACAAAATTAATGATATTTTTATGAATTAATTAAAGTTTTAATGAATTATTTAAGAATTAAATGATAATTTGGGCATCTAAGGGTATTTTGGGTATTTTAAAAAAAAAAACAGAATATGGATGGAAAAACAGACGGAAGGGGTTCTGAGTTAATAAACGAAACTTTAGGGTATGAATCGGTTAAGTTTAAACTTCAGGGTATGCATCGGTTAAACGCGCATACTTAAGGGTATGCATTTGTAATTTACCCTTATCGAAATAACATAAATCAACAGAAGCATAATCTAAAGAGCATAGAATGAAATAGGCGCTAAAAGAAAATCTACAAGGTCCTTCGTGAGACGAACATTGTCGAAACTCAGATATGTGACAGTAATTTTGAGAATATCTGATGGAAGACCGCATAAGAGGATTGGCTTGCCCGTCCTTGATTAATTGGTTTGGTTCAATTGGAGTGGCTCTTATTCTGGAACAAAACTTATAGCGTCGTCCCATAGGTAGTAGGTGTGAGGGCTTTGAAAAGGTGAAGTATGTGGTAATCCGGTAGACGTGAGAAGAGACATGCTAATATCTAGCAGCGGTGGCACCACCTTGGACGGATAACTGGGAAGCACCGACCCAACTATCCCCCTGTAGGAAATCAAACGTTAAGGCGAGAGTCATTCTCACCCC
The DNA here is from genome assembly GCA_963921825.1 of Erodium maritimum. NCBI lineage: Eukaryota > Viridiplantae > Streptophyta > Magnoliopsida > Geraniales > Geraniaceae > Erodium > Erodium maritimum. Next base: position 65,047,360 of record OY997592.1, on the reverse strand, counting down.
TCGCATGTTGCTCCGAAACCAGATCAGCGTGCCACCTAGTGGGTCTTTTAGGGTCTTTTGGGAACGGAGTTGGCAGCTCCAATTCCGTCCTCTTCCCGGTACAACGCGGGTGTCTTCCAACCTTTGATGGACTCTAATCCATCCTCCAAATCATCCTCTACCGCTCTTTTCACAACCTGTACTGGACCGGTGGAGATCGGATTGAGCGAGAGTCTCTATTACTACACGACTCCCAAGTGCATATAGATGTAGTGCCCGATCTGTTTGGATGACGTTCTAGACCATATCTTAGAGTACCAAAACTGAGGGAGGTGCCTCAGTTGGGCAGTTTTTGTGTGTGTGTGTGTGTGTGTGTGTGTGTGTGTGTTGGGGGGGGGGGGGGTAATTGGATACCTGAGCCCTTAACGTTATGGACTCTATCTCGAGATGTTGATCTCTCACATACTGGGAGGGATGTGTTGGTTTTGTGTCCTACGCCAATCGTGATCTTGGACGACATTATCATTTCATTAATACAATGGTACTACTATTATCATCTCTGAAATGTTAATAGTGTGAATAACCAACTCTTTCTAAGATCATCAAGTGCATGACTTGTTAGTAAAACTCTTAGAAGTAAAAGAGTATCATTCCATTGATCCTTGGTCTTACTGATGTTGACTGATGATCACGTTTTACTAATCATACATATTGGATATGAAGTCAAATCATAGATGTCATTTAGGGAAATGGTATTGGATGACCCACTGTGAGAATACTGCATAGGAATTATCATGAGTATTTGTTAGTACCGTAATATGGCTTAAGTCCTTTGACTTTATAGTCATCATGTTTTCTACATAGGTGGTTGTGTGCTTTGACACAATTCAATTTTTTCTTTAACTGGGCAACAATAAAGGTTGTGATTAGGCACATAAATGTCCATGTGAGAGATGTGGTTGACAGATAAGAGATTTGTCACTCATATAAATCTGAGAGATATCGTTTGAACCCCTTGATAAGCGAGACTATAGAAATGCATGACCATGTGAATCGATAAATAATTATTGCTTGCAGTCTACTTAAGATCAAGAAACAAGATCGAATAAAATAAGGATGACATCCTTATGCCTTATTCGAACGAGATATCAATGACAAAGGGATTAAGATATTAACGATAAAGGTTAAGTCGGATTGACGATTATCATACACGTTCGTTTAGTCATATTACTTTTCTAGATGACAAATATGCATGTAGACGAAACGAGAATTTTGGACCACTACCAAATGTCGTATGAGCCTACAAGGTCACACACAATAACAAGCCCAAAATCGAATTGGACTTGGGAGTCTATTAAGAGAATAAAATAATATATTATATTTGATATAATATTTATTCATCCATCAACTCATTTTCATTTGCTAAAGATAATGAAAATTATGTTGGACGATTAATATGCAAAAATGAATGTTGAATTTCGAAAATTCAAAGAGGGTATTTTTGCATGTCCACTGCTCCTAAAATGAGACATTTGTCATATTTGAAAGTCAAAGAGTTGGGCTCTCTTGAAATGACATAGTGGGGTCATGTATAAGAATAGTAAGCATGCAAAACCAAAGTGAGACACTCGTCAAACTTGAAAGTCCAAAAGTTGGGTTTTACCAAATAAAATAATGTGGTCATGTTGGGATATGTAAGCATGCAAGAATAAAGAGAATAATCATATTTTTCTCAAGGTTGTGTTGAGAATGGTTCTCAAACTATATAGAGAAAATGAGTAGAGAGAAGAAGTGTTCTTCATCTTGTGCTAGCACACAAGCGATTATAGGAAATCTTGTTCAAGAACTACGTGTCTTTGATTCCTTGGAGGATACGTGGGCGTCTTGGAAGACTAAAGCCAAATCATTTTTCTTGTGTGTATATCGATTGAGGTCAGATTCCATTGAAGACGTCTCGTCATCTTTAAGCAGAAGAAACGTTCTTGGTCCCGGTCTCGAACCAATCTCAAAACCGAGAGATAATCTCTTTAGTTTTTTGTTTGTCAGTTTACTCGGAATTACATGGATCTTGAGGCTATTCTAGAGAAAATTTTATTTTCCGCTGCGTTTTGCTCTCTATAATTCCAACAGGATGGTTGACAACCGCAATTTTAGGGTGTTTTCCCCCTCCTAGTGCATATACCCTTCACATGAGGACGTCGGTGGCACATGCCACAATCCCTTGCTATGTGCCAAATGCTTTCACAATTATATCAATGATTAGGTAAATGTTCACAGCTGAAAGTGACCATTACCTAACGAAGATCTTTTCCCAATGTGAGCAAGAGGCGCCAATACAAGGGTTGGGCCAGGTGGACCCGAATGCGTATCCGAGGGACTCCATTCCATTCTCGGCTTGGTTTGTCAGTGACCACCTTTAGAGATGTATGTATTTTATTTTCTACAAGTTTTCCCACCTCCACGATCCTTTCTCTCAAGGACAGATTATGAACCATGGCCCATAACAAGGTGTGGGTAAACAAGATCCCATTAAGGGTCTCAAAGGTTCCACTATAGTAAGGATTAGTATTGTTTGGTGGAAGTCTCACGGTTATAGTTCCTCCCCCGTCTGAAAAGAAGAAAGTCACCCGATTTACCACATATCAGGCTTCTATCGAAGGGGTCTTCCAAGTGTCTCGCATCGTGCTGCTTAGGGTCGAAGAACATTAATTCCGACTTATAATTAGAGTCCTGGTTAACGCAAAGTCAAACGAGGAGTTTAAGACGTCGAGTGCTTCGTCCATGATGTGAAGCTCCTCTAGCGAAAGTCCACCAATCATATTCTCCATCGCTGTCATGGAGGGATCCCCGGGGTGGGGGTTTCTTTGTCCTCTCGGTTATTGGACCCATTTCTGCTTGGCTAGATCTCAACATGGCATTGGTTGGCCGCCTTGAGATCCCTAGTTTTGGGGTCTCATGAACGATTGTCTGAGGAGGAACCGACCCTCCATCTTCATGGATCTTAAAGGAAAAAGAAAAGGTTGGTTGTGCTTCCTAGAGGCAGCCCCTTGGCTTTTTGAGCTTCATTCCAGCCTTGCATGAGTGTTTGGTGGAGGCCTGACGTAGAAGTAAAGGCTGAGGGAGCATCGGGTGTAGTCGAAAGGGGCAACATTGATGGGGATTTGAGGTGGTAATAGTGGAGCGATTGAGGACGACAACAAAGGGATATATGAATGGAAGGAGACGAGGGGAAAGGGGGATATGGGTGCTTGCGACACTATTATTAAGGAAGAAGGCAAGGAAATCCTAGTCTTTATGTTTAAAAGCAGAGAATAGAATGTTCTTGGGTCTTTGATCATTTTGGTGATAAACGAAAAACAATTGTGTGTTATTGATAGCGTATTATCTTTACCTTTAGTTTTTTAGAACAGAATTAAAAGGAGGTGTTGATAAAGTTTATTTTGTTATTACGCAAGATCAAAGGTTTTATTTGATTTACATTTTTTATTTATTAATTAGATTGCAAAATATAGACGTTTTAAATTATTATTTTTTACATGTGCGACGAGGAATTGCATTATTAGTACAAGCCAAACATTACAAGTAGAATTAAAAGCCCTAGGAACAGAATATTGTCCGAGTTTCCCGTAGGACACCCAACGCTCATGAACCCATAGAAATAGCCTCGTTTCCATCCTAGACAAAAAAAAAATATTCCTACGTCCTACATTGTGCTGGGAAAGTAAATAATCGAAAACAAAATAGTAAAATAATAACTGATCGAAGTACTGCAAAATAGAAAATAAGCAGTAGAAACAACCTAAAACTCCTTGGTGTAGACTCGTTCCCCTAAGAAAAGGTATGTGGACTTGGTCCCGGGTCGTGATGGGTAGGCCACCATCCATCTACCCCCAAACCCCAACTAGCCTCATGGGGCCTAGTAGGGCTGTTTTGTAGCCCGCGCCTGATCAGAATCGTCCTCCACCTCCATTTCATCGAGAAGCCGATACCGTCCACCAGAGATGGCTAGAATCGCCTATGTCGAGACCATGACCACAACATTGAGATCAAGGTCATCGTCCAGTGATACTCCACCCAAACGATCCAAAATGGCCTCTAGGAGTTCTTTTAGAGGAAAGATAGGAAAAAGTGCCCGACCTGGCCTTATAATCGTCGACGACATCGCTTTCGTGGTGCAAAGGGGAGGCCATACCATCAGTTTCTTGTCTCGAATCTAGACCTATCCATGGTTGACGGTATGCCGAGTTGCAGGTCATGATACCGTCTGCAATGACAATTAGAGAGAGCTTTATCGCGATGCGAGGAGCATATGAAGGCCTTCTCGTGGCGGCAATGCGTGGTGGGATGCATCTATGACACGCGAAAGCGTTGGTGCAGTCTGGTCGGGCTCGTTGTCGAAATAGGCACCATGACCTGTGTGGAGGTCTACACACCTGGGGTGGCAATGCAGGGTCCGGGGCATGGTCGTCCTTGCAAGCAGGAAAGGAAGAAGAGGAGTAGCTGATGGAGGTCATAGGGCGATGATGAGAAAATCTAGGCATATCGACCACTAGAAAGAGAAACCCTAGGAGTCTCGTAGACTTGTTTATAGATTTGGATAGTTAGTCATAATTCGATTAAATTATTTTTACTTAAGAGATAGTTATATTAATATAAAAACAGAGTCATTAAACCGGCCATAGCCCTTAGAGGGTCAATGATCCAATAACTCTTAAACAAGATAATCGGTCCTACAGGAAACAATTTCGATAAACAGTAAACAAAACTAAAACATGAATTGAAACCAAAACTAGAACATAAATAAAATCCAAAAGGTTTAAACTGCCAAGAACCGCTCAAAGTAGTGCCTAAACGTTGCTTGATCTCTGCTTTCCAATGACTCTTTTCGTCATAGTGTGAGCAACCGAACTTGAACCTGATAGTCTGATCAGGAGATACGACTCTAACCATGGATTCCTGCCAGAATGGGTCATTGCAGCTATATGATCTTATCATCCTTCGTGGTGTGGCTGCTTCCCAGCCCTCGCCTTATCTTCACATGACTTCCCTGCATTATCCCTCTTGTCACGCCCCAAATTCGGTTTTGACCGGACTCGAGACGTGAACTAAAATAACAATAAATAAAATAAACTTTAACGAAATAAGTCTCCGAATATAATTCCAAAACCAACAACAATTTCAGTAACGCAAGTTAAAGCTCGAAAATCGAATAGTAAAGATTTTAATACAAAGAGGAAAGTACGTCTCTAGACCCAACAAAACCAAGACTCTCGCTAGCTCCCAAGCCGACGAGACGTCCTCTAGATCGAATCCCGCTCAAAACCTGTAGAACAATAAAGGAGAGGGGTGAGTTTTCGCTCAATAGGAAAAAGTAGTTAAGGCGATGAGTCGTCCGCTACACCACCATGAGTAACTGTCCAATTAGGGCATACTAGTAAGCACAATAACTATGAATCAATTAAACACGTAACCCAAGATCACGCTTGACCTTCGCTCGGGTGCAACCCGCAAAACAACCTCGACACTGAACCGAACTCATACTACTTTTCTCAACAATGCCCTTAACCACTATCACCCAATCAAGTCTCAGTGGACAACGACCACTGTTATCTCACAACCGCCCACACGTGCGAACTCGCACGGCCATGCACCAAACTCAGGTAAATCTATATTTCAAATCATAGAAGATCACATAACATGCACAAGCAATCACATCAGTCAACATAGATCAACACACAAAATAATATCATAACAATCACTGCCACTTATGGTATTCCAGAGCAATGCGCCGGCTCATCAACAACCCGACTTATCACGTCGTCCGAACTCACATCGGCCTCTTCCCGAAACATGGCTCCTCGGGGTAACTCATAATATAGCGGACCGAAATCCTCTGTCGGTCGGGTATATCTTCCCCTAACACGGGGCATAAATCACATCACATGTACCATCCCGGGGTACGGTATCAACATTGCTCTGGAATACCCTCCTCGGCTCTAGATCCCATGTACCGTAATCGCACATGCAGCACATGTATCGCACCAGAACCAAATCCTCGGCCTAGATATCCTATACCGGAATCTTCCACGGCATAAATATCATACTGGAAGCCTCGGTCTAGATATCTACATCGGAACCACCATCGATATAGATATCGGACCGGAACACACCGCCTCGGAACATATCGCGACGGAACTGGCACAACATCCGCCACGATATCGGACCGGAACAACATCCTCAAACACAACATACCAGACACATCATCGATCTAGATATCCTATACCGGAATCCTCCGTCGGTATAAGTATTCTACCAGAACACACGGTATATCATTACCAAACAATCTTACCGAAAACACATCACATTGGTATATCAATCACCCGATCATATCACACGACAGTAATTCACGTCATACCAAACATGTCATACCAAACATATCATACCATCCTATCATATCATGCTCCTAGATTCAATAACGGATATACCACATGTCGAGCATTACAAGTCATCAATCAAAACAACACAACCAACACGAAATCCTACGGGCCCAACTAGGGACCCACATGTGATACTACAGCACAACAATTCCCAAACCTACGGGCACGACATGGCCCGTAAGTTATCCCTCAGTTCACTCGTTCCTCACATCCTACATGCAATTATACAATTATATCATTTAATCGTAACTTATATGCATACTAATAACTTTCCGCAATTAAACCGGTATTCGCAACTTTTCCCTACCTCAATCGCTATCCAAACGCTTAGTCAACGCGAGTCGCCTAGTAGCCTCCTCCGTCGTGCTCGGGTCCAACGTCTAACATCACAAAGCAATCCGAGAACTAATGCTAATTCAAGTGTGTTTTAAAGAGAGAAATGCCCAATTAACCCCCAATAGCTCAACTTGTCAAAATGGGCCCGGAAGGCCCATTTTGCCCGGAATCAGGAAAACGTCCCCCGGGACTCCGAAAATTTCCCTTTTTGTCTCTATCAATCCTACTTAAATTTACTTGTTCCATCGCACTTGACGGAATCAAATTTCGAGGTTTGAGCGTTCTAAATTCGCAATTAAAGTTTCTAATTGCTTTTCCCAAAATTTCATGAATCACTTCCATAATTCGTTTCGGTGTGAAATTATCGTCCCGGGGTTCACCCAAGACCGTCCAAGTACTACACAACCACACCCCGGCCATGTGGGACCCACGACCACACATGGGCCGTGGGTGGCCGGACCGGACCGGGCCGGTCACGGTTCCAAGTGTGGCCGACCATGGACGGTCACGGTTCCATGTGGGGCCGACCATGGCCGGTCATTCCCCTCCCCGGTGGCCGGATTCCGGTGACCGTCCGGAGCTCCGGCGAACCTCCAGTCGCCGGAAAAATATCTCATTTCTACCAACAAGTTCCTAACTAGTTCTAGGTTCTCCACAACTCCATTGTTATGCTCTAAAGCTTCAAGATTAACCTCAATCACTCCAAGTTTCAAGACCCAAGGTGGGTTTCATCAAAACCACAAAATCCAAAGAAATTTCATCATAAATCTCCATTTTTCTCCATAACTTATTTAATTAAACATTAAGACTCTTAAATCCCTAAAACTCAAGTCTATTTCATGCCTCTTCTATCAAACCCATAATCCCAACTTCATCAAAAATGGGTTTTCAAAGGGTACTCGCCTTAAGAATGAAGAGGGGATGAGAATGAGTGTGTTTTGGAGAAGATTAGTGTTGGAAATCACCCAAAAGAGCTCCCTTTTCCTCCATTTCTTCTTCTTCAAGCAACGAAGCTTCAATGGAGTTTTCCCTCTTTCTCTCTCTAGCTAGGAGTTTCGGCCAAGGTGAAAATAATGCTGAAATTGTTGCCCCATGTGGTCTTATCCTAAAGGTGGAAATGTCTCTTTCGTCCTTTAGCCCCCCTCTCTCATTTGTCCACAAGTGGGGACCAAATTGCCTTTTCTCACTCTTTTCTTCCCCTCCAATCCATCATGGACATGTGTCCATGTGGAGTCCACTTCTACCCAAAATATCTCAGCTCAATTTAAATTAATTCATTAATACTCTTAATTTGACCTAGTTTGACCCGGGTTTGACTTTTTCGCAAAAGTAGTCATTTGAAAGAAAACGACCCAACTAAGCTAACCGTAACGACGACTAAGCTTTTTGGGTCCCAGAAAAGTCCTGAATGGCTCCCGGAATCATCGGTTGACTTTTCCGGTGGAAAGTCAACTTTCCCCAAATTTTCCCGGGATCGACCGGGGGCGGTTCTTACACCTCTTTTGGCCCAACGGGTCTGAAGCTCTCTCTAATGGGCCTAACAACTTCCTAGATGGGACAGACCCAATGAGGCCTATCTCTGAAGACTGTCCAGGGCCTTGAGGGTAAGGCTTAATCTTGGACCGATCCTCAAACCCGAGATACAGGTTAGGTATCGTGTCCGAGGTTACCAAGGGTTTCTTCCCCTAAGACGACCTGACCTTAGGTATCGTATCCGAGGTCAACGATGGAGGTGATGTTTCCTTCCCCAAATCAGTGGCGTACAATTTGTCCATCTTGTCATACTTGAACTCAAAGATCGAATCATCAAACCGGGGTACCTTTGGCACCTCCTACTCGCACTCCCGGACCATATGTCCGATTCTCGCGTAGTTGAAGCAGAAAGATGGTAGGTGTTCATAGGTATGGGTGACCCTTACCAAGTCCGGGAACTCCCGAAACCGTATGATCATGGTGCCGTAGAGGGCGGTGAATGTCCATCCAGAAATGAACTGTCACCGTATCTCCCCAATACAGATCCCATTGACCACACAGAGCATCCACATACTATCTCAAAGTAGCCCCTATGACTTCCCCGATATCCCTAGTCTGGATGGGGGCGGGATTCCCCAAGTATGCACTCACAATTGGATGCGGTCCAACTGAGGAAGGTCCCGAGCCATGGGGTCGACTATCTCGCCGAGCGGGAGCGGGTGGACATGGAAGCACCACAGCTTGTTGGTCCGAACCCAAGCCCTATCATCCTTATATGTGAAGTAGAACGCGAAGGTACTTGGTTCTAGGTCCTTGACCACCAATCCCGTGGCCAAGCGACCATATACACGCGAGATGATCGATGGAAAAAACTCCTTCCGGGGAGGGTTAAGGGAGGCCAAGCGTCCCACCATATCAAATTGGAGGCGCGCCAACACTTGAGGGTCCGTCGGAGTGTAGGGCACCACGACTTCCACCTCTTCCTCCTTGGTAAGGCAGCATGCAGAGAAGGTTGTCTTGAGATCCCCCATTGACGACGGAGAAACAGGAGAACCATAACCCTAACATGAGTAACCATCATCGGGGCCACCGATTTCGTGGAGACCGGAACCCTAGAGGTCACACCATTCCCTAAGATTGGATCCTCGGGATTTGAGTTGTCCTTATGAGTACTCGTGATAGAGTCGGACATGATGGAATGACTCCCGACAAGAAGACCACCATCGTTTGGTTGGGAGGCTTTGGGGCATGATAAGGGGTGTGAGGTACGTCTTCTCACCTGATGATGGAGATGTATCGGTTGCACGGGACGACGACACGTCAGTCAAAAACGACGAAACAAACATGACAAAAGGTAAAATTAGGACTAGAGCCGAATCTAGAGAAGAACACACAATTCGGTGCGAATATTTTTTTGCAAAAAATAATAATTATTTTTAGCATATTCAATCACCAGTGAAGCAAAGTTTTCTTTTCTTTTGAGGGGTGGTTAAAGAGAGTTAAATCTCATTAACGGTATGGTTTTCTTCGATCGACCTCCCATGAGGGTTACAAGAGTAAGTTAAAATTAATAAATGGGAAAATAGTTAATATTGAGAAATTGATTAGAAGTAAAATTTTAATAGGTACCGGTTCCCTGAGTTGGACCGTTGAAAGTGGAGGAAGGAAAATTCAGATGCCAATTGCCAAATTCCAAACCCACCATCGTCTCTCTCTCTCTCTCTCTCTCTCTCTCTCTCTCTCTCTCTCTCTCTCCCCATCATTGTAGTCTGCAAACAGCGATTTTATCGCTTCTCTGTCCGAACACGGATACAGAAAACAAGAGGAAAGCTCCTCAGAATCGTAAACGGAAGCTTGTCTCTTGACGTGGTCGCTGATGGGTTGTCTCCTCCGTTCTATGCCCTCCTTCGTCCTCGTCCTTGCTTGCTTGCTGCAACCTTTCTCTTCTTTTCATGGCGTCGGAGCTATTCGCCTCACCCCTCCTCGCGCGCTCATCAACCCAGATCTTTACCATTCCAGGTCATTCTTTTTCTTATTGTCCTTCGATTGATTCGCCTCTGTTCGTTGTGGAATTCTACTTTTTTTGTTTATGGGTTCTCATCTTTGTATGGATTGGGTAAAGGGGTAGCTTCGAATTTGCTGTTTCTGTTTCATTTATTTTCGTATCTGGGTATGCCGTGAAAAAGGTTAGATTTTTATTTTTGTGTTAATGATTTCTCCCCTGCTTGGTTGGTCAGAAATGGTGAGAAAATGTAAGAAAATAGAACTTTGGTCCTGGATTTAGTGTTTTTAAATTCACCTTCTGGGAACCTTCACTGTAATTAGGCCGACACTATCATAAGTTACACAAACTTCCAAATTTTTATGTGATTCCAATTCTAAATTTATCAGGAATCAAGTTTAATTTTGGAAATCAGTGGTTTTGTTTCCTCTTATGTGTTTATTGAGTGGAGTGATTTTTTTTGTCTGCCCGTGGATATTGCAGTGATGGTATAATGAAAGAGGTAAAAGCTATGGTGGCAAGACACCCTGATAAACTCACTGTAAGTGATTTCTTTGCTCAGCTAATTGGTCAGCATGCACAAAATTGGGCTTTAATTTAACTTTATTTGAACAGATGGAAACAATTAGAGCTGCAAATCAAGGCTACAAGGCTGAGGTTTCAGTGGTTACCTATTCCGTGAATAAGAAAGCTATCAATGACAAGTCGAAGTTCAGGATCCTTCTGGTATGTGTTTTTAGTTCATGCACTGATGTTCCAAAACAGAAAAGTTTTTACATCCTTAGAAATTTCGATTTAAACTTAGTATGAGCGTGGCACTCTATTTCGGGACATTGTTTTGGTGTATAGACCATCTCAGGTTGGTAATTGCTGGTTTTTTTGACAGATAATTCCTTGTCTTCCAGAGTTTTGGGCAGCATGGAAGGGAGCTCATAACATCTGAACTTGCCTTGCGGATCTTGTCAATTTTAAGTCAAGAACATTTTTTGCCAAACATGGACTTGGTTTCCTTAAACAGAACCCTTGACCGGCTTGTCATAAAGGTAACATCTCTGACTGGACTGGCTTCTTACCAGTAACTCACTAAAACTTTGAAATCATCATCTAAAACTTATAATTAGAAAACAACAACATGAAATGGGTCATATTTCACTTTGCAAATGACTCGACTGGTCGTTAGTTATATTTTTATGGTCCTCAAAATTCCCTTGTAAAGTGTGCTAATCACGGGTGAAAGAGCTTATTTTCTGCCACTTCCTGGGCACCTGAAAGTGCCAACTTTGATGATTCGTGTTGAATATTTCTGTGAGGACTCTGGAATAGTAAAGAATGTTATTATTTCAGATGGTACCGATGGAAAATTTAAACGGGCGCAGGCGCGTTGAAGCTGGAGATAAGTGTGAGAGAAGAAATGGTCAGACATTGTTTTCAGTATTGAATGATTACTTTATCGTAGCTTGTAAATGATTTTAGATACTCAACTGCTCAAGTTCACATACTTTTGGCAGGGAGAGGAGTTGATCTCAACAGGAATTGGAGTGTAGATTGGGGCAAAAAGGAGAAGGTTTATTGTGAACTTATTCTATACTTTTTACCTTTGATACAAGATGCATGAAACTAAACATATCATGAGTCATGTGTCGGTCCCAAGGATTTATACCACACATGGAAGTTCACAAACTGAGATAATTGTTAAATCATGCACTGATCTACAGTATGTTATTACCATAAACTCCCTCCAATCCAACATAAGTGCCCGCTTTTCTATTTTCTTAAAACTAAGTATAAGTTATTTAGTATTTACTTTCCTCCAATATCACTAAGAGAATCAGCTTCTCTTAGCAATATTAATGTAGTTAATACATAGACTTACTTACAAGGAAAGTGAACACTCATTTTTGAACAATTTTTCCTAGAGAAAGCGGAGTTATTTTGGAATGGGGAGAGAGGTAACTGTTTTCAAATTAAAAATATATACATTTAGTATTGTATATTGAAATTGCTGCTCTTGACCTTGCGATTCTTTGAAAGTTGTTACTTTCATACTCCCTATAGTATCTTTGGTGTCTTGTTAAATTTCTTAGATCTTTGTGTAGAACAATATGTATTTCAATTGATGAATTTCCATAGATCTTCATGTAACTTAAAAGAGCAATGTAATAAATATTAAAGAAGTGGCATTCTTCTGAGATTTTTGTTTTCCTTATTATTTTTGCTGTTCTGTCACTGAATAGGATTATGATCCATATGAAGAAAATCCTGGGAGTGCTCCCTTCAGTGAGCCTGAATCTCAAATAATGCGAAAACTTGCTCTTTCATTTGAGCCACACATATGGGTCAATGTGCACTCCGGAATGGAGGTGAGTTGCAATGTGTATAAGCTAATGATTTAAGTTTGCATATAGTTTCTATGTGTCTTTTAATCTTGACGGTGCTTTTGGCTGATCAAAGGAGTGAATAACATCTAAAATGAATCTTCATAGCATTTCTGAATACTTTACAAACATCTTTGATTAAGTACGTCTTTGAGTCGAGTGTCAATACAATATGTCGGGGCAGGGAAATTCTTGCACTTTTTAAATTAATTTTGCCTACTTAGGCACCTCAAACCACGCCGGCTGCGCCGGCTAGCCGTGGCAGCGAGCCGTTGCAGGACCTGCGACGGCACGCCTGCCACGGCAAAGCGACGACCGTTGTGGATGCTCTTAGAGGTTGCCCCTACTAAGTTTTAAAACATGTCCCTAGTTGCTTTAAGTTATATTATTGTCCCATTAATATAGCTATTATTTATTTTGGATCCCTCCCTGTCTGCACTATTATAATACTGATCTGTGTTACTTCAGGCTCTGTTTATGCCATACGACCACAAAAACACAACCCCCAAAGGATTGTCTACACACCGGATGAAATTGTTACTTGAAGAAATGAACCATCTTCATTGCCAACACCGTTGCATGATTGGATCTGGTGGAGGCTCTGTTGGGTTAGTATTACCTATACTGAGAATTGATTATGATCTCTATTTAAACTACACTAAAGTTAATGCTGTAATACATATTACTAATTAGCATATGGTTTTACTCACTAAAACTTCATTATACACGAGTCAAACCTAGACTGACTGCCTATATATTCTCTTATACCATTAATCTCTTATAATACATTTACTTATGTTTATATTTTATTTCTAATCACAAGTTTCCTGTGGTGAAATTGTAGGTATCTAGCGCATGGTACAGCAACTGATTACATGTACGATGTCTTAAGAGTGCCCATGGCTTTCACCTTTGAGGTTTGTGAAATATTTTCCAAGTAATTTCTCATACCCTTGAGTGTCCTTACACATATGTTGGACCGACAGATATATGGAGATGGAGAAGCCTCAACCAAAGACTGTTTCAAGATGTTCAACCCCGTTGATCCCGCTACCTTCAATGTATGGCTGAAATTTTCCATTTTTACCTTCCCCCCATTGCCTATATTACCATTACTACTTTATATTCTAAGCGTTGATGTTCTTAAATTGCTTTCCAGAGAGTTTTGAATGATTGGTCTGCTGCATTTCTAACAATGTTCCTATTGGGGCCGCGCCAACTGGCCGAGATCCGTCCCAAGGCCTTTGTGGCGAATTTGGATAAGGGGGTGTCTATAGATGAGTATCTAGAAGGGTACTTGATAGAGAGGAGCAGTAGGTACGGGAAGAAAATGGAGGTCCTTGAGCTTGGGATGCAAGAGATACGAACATATTTCAGGCTCTTCTTGTTGTCCTCAGTGCTTTTGTTTTTCATGTTTTGTTCCAGAATTTCGAAGAGCAAGTGTAATAGACCGATTGTTGTTTCTGCCGTACAGCTCTGATTTTTTTTTTTGATTCATTGTGGCTGAGAGGCTTGTCTTATTTTTCAAAAGTTGTGATTAGTTATTCAATTTGTATCAGCATTAGCATATTATAACAATACTACAGTTGTAATTGTGCTCTTATTAATTGTAGCATATATTTTGCACCAAGTATTCAGAAAATGGGATTCACTGAAACAAGAGGCTACAGATTTGCTCAATATAAAAAATGTATGGTCGCTTTTTTGCAAGTTAGTGACCTTATCTTCAAACCATTGTGGGATTTGACCTTAAATTTGTATTTTAATGCCCTTTGTGTCAATTTTTCTAAGATGACGGCTTTGTCCTTGAGTATTAATGAATTTTGTAACATAATCAAAATTTTCGTTCTCAATTTTTACCAACCAATTTTAAATCAATGTGAACATAAATACAACCTTTTGTGTGATTTTGTTCATTAATATCCCACAAAAAACTTGACTATGTTTACCAATCGATTTTAAATTTATCAATATACGAATCAAATAAAAATAATTTGATTAGGTCAATTGGGTTCAAAAAATACTCAACCTCTCTTTCTCTCACAAGAAAGATCCGGTTTTGCGATTCATGGAGGCGACGGCAAGGACTAGTTCCACGGATTTCAGGAGCATCCATGCTTCGAGCGGCGAGCCTCTCCCGCCCGTGATCTCCGCCCTCGTCGTCTCGTGGAAGCTCGAGGCCTCCAACCCATGACTCATCGGTGCATGGTGATGAAGGTCTCTAGGGAGGGCTGGGCATGGTGTTCTCTACAAACAAAACGGTGGAGACAGGAGCCATGATAGGAGAAGGAGGTCAGATGGTCGGAGATCGCAGGGGTTCCTTCTTGAGCAGCAATATGGCGTCGTGAGGAGAACTCTGGCGATGGGTCCACGACCACGTATGAGGAAAGAGGCGCTGGTTCCAGAGGGGATGGGTCGGGGAGTCCACACGTCGTCTTCTCGGATCGCTTTGCAGGGGATAGCGTCCTTCTGGACGGAAGAGGAACCAGTGGAGGTGAGGCCGGAAGATGAAACAGAACCAAAGGAAAAGGGAGACATGGATTTGATGATGGGTCAGAGGTAGACTACCGGAATCAATGGTGGCTCCAGAATAGGTATTGGACGGAGAAGAACCGTCCGCGCGTGGAATGACAGTGATGTGGAGGCGGCACTAGGGCAAGGAACCGGCTAGGGTTCCGAGCGAAGTTGACGATGCTGATGGGCCGGGGAGTGATGTGGATCCGGGGAGGGTTCTAGATCCGATTGGGAATCCCGCGAAGCCTGGTGACCCGACCCGTCCAAGCCAGATCCTGACTGTCTGCGGGTCTGGACTGAACACGGTAATTGTGGCCTGGTTTGGATTGTGGGTCTGCCTCGGACCACAATAACTTCTTGGGCCGAACCCAGGAGCGACTTCACGGAAATCATATTCGGAGGATGACACCGGAATGGGAAGGTCCTATAAGATCCGAGGACGACTCATTTACAGCGGCGGAGGCTATAAGCACCCTCCCCTCATCGAATGAGTATGAAGCGGTCCAGTAGGGGGTTGGTCGCTATCACCACCCCACTTGACGTATGGTGGAAAATGTTCCACCAAGATCCGATCAGGTACCTCGCTACCTTTTCGGGGGCCAGCAATTACGTGTTTAGGAGCCCTACTGTTATTACTTCAAGGAGGACGACGCACGCTGGCATCCTAAAGGAGTATCCAGTCCATCGCAATACCAATCCGAAAATGGGTTCGCTCAACCCTAGCTTCCAGGTCAGATTAGTTGTATCGGTGTCTCTCGACGCTACCGCAGTACCCCCTTCTGAACGAATCAGCGAAACAATTCGGTTCAATGAGTCAGATTTACTTTTATCGCACTTTACTTTTTCAGCTTTTCTTTTCCTGTAATCTTTTTGAAACGGGTAATCGGAGATTTCATTAATGCCAAATAGCAATCAAACAGGATGAGGCGTGACCGCCTCGGGTTCCAGATGTTTGTTCGGGCCGACCGTAGCAAGCCCGGCGCTCATGGACCCATAATATTAGCCCACTTGAAATTGTGGGCAAAAACTCAAGACAACTCCCTACCAATATCATCTCAAAACAACGAGACATGGGATGTAAAACCCTAAACAACGCAAAAAATAAATTGTTCCAGAAATAAAGTAAATAACGAGAAAGCATGTAAAGTAATTGAGCTGTTGTTGCAGGCTGCCCGGGACCTCCCATCACTGGTTGTCCCGGGTCTGTAGGTATAGTCCGACATCGACTCCACCCACCCCTGCCGGGTCGGGTCATCCCTACATCGGAGGCTTCCCTGCCTCCGCCTGCTTCACCTGGTCCTTCTCAGTGATCATCAACGGGTCCCGATGGATCTCCCTCGCCATTGACCCAGCTTGGGGCGGAATCAACTCCGGTGACGCTGGTGACACAGTTGCGGCCATAATCGCGCCCGGTTTGTCCTTTAGAGCCAAAGGACGCGATGACATCCGAGGGTATTGCACCGGAGGAACCGAATCTCGGCCGACCAACGACGGAGGGGCATCGGCGGCGCGCTGGACAGAGGTCACCAGGCGGTGGACACCCTCTGCAAGGGGGTGGATCTGATCGGACGGCTTCATTTCCGGTCTGTGGAGACGAGGAATGGAGATATCCGGCGGCGGCTGGGTAGAGATGACCGTGAACGATGGAGGGAGGGCGGCGGGGGCTCTGCAAGCACGACGACTGTGGCAGAAATCTCGTGGAAGGCAGCAGCTATCCCGGGTACGTGGTTGTCAGCGGAGGCGGAGTAGAGGGAAGAGGTTGCGTGAGTGGTGGAGGTGAAGGGAGGGTAGAGGGCGATCGGAAAAATGGGGGCGGCGGCTGCGATGAAGAACCCTAAAAGGGTTAGAAAGAAACCTCTGAGAGGTTGAGATTCCTTTTCCTGTAATCTTAGTTTGGTGTATTTACCTTTTATTCTTTACAATCTACAATATAAATCGTTTATCTGTAAAAAAAAAATAGAATGGAAAAAAATATTGGAAAAATGATTCTATGTATTTTTTGTTTCTCACTTTTGAATTTAAAATTAGAATGACATAATAGTCATTTTAGAATAAATTGACACAAGGGCCAATGAAACACAAGTTCAAGATCATAACACGCATTAATTTGAAGATAACCTACAAATAGTAGATAGTACATGATACTTTTTTGCAATTTTCCCATTTAAAAGCCAAACCTGGTAAAGAAATGTGCCAGAACTTTGCAAGACTACTTAAACAATTGACATGTATAATATACATAGTAAGAAAAATAATATACAATCTGAACTCCCAAAAAAAGAAGAGAAATTTAGGGTTATGCTGATTGCTGAGGATTCTTTTAGTTTTTGAATGACTGCCCCCAAATTTCAGATCATTAATGCCCTTGTAGTTGAATTGTTTTATAAAGTTCAAGAGAATGGCCTGAATGGAGTTTCCCTGCAAAATCACAGGCAGAAAAATAGTAAATAGTGTGTAAACTTGCAATTGACTTTGAAAATTACACAGTATTAAAAAAAGTGGATTTTGACAGGAGGCACTACCTGTAACAGAACACTGTGACTGGATAAAATGACTGTTAATCTTGAATTTTGCTTTGAATATTCTTGTTTGACGAGTCAACTACTCCAGTGACTGCATCATGTATTTTAGGGCAGACCTTAACATAGCTCTAGCTTTCCTATCTGGAGTTAATCCAGACGAAATCATTTCTTCATACACTGAGGGAACCTGAAATCAAAATCGTGTTCTATATACATCATCCATTTTACAGAAACTGAAATTAAGGTAGTCTAGATGTACAGAAGCCACAACTACACTGCCATTCTTATATAGCCCTATGTGCTTTAAGCCTTTAACACATTAGAGAGAGTTAGTTTGAAACACCACAAAAGTCATACTTCTTCAGCACAAATACTACATATCATAGTAATCCAAAAACGCGTGGGACACAAACATAGCAGAAGATAAGAGAGCTTTGAGACTGAACTCAATTGCTAATGTTTTGCTCTTTAGGATAGCTCAAACACATAAGATATAACTTATAAGTTGTATTAAGACTTTTTGTTCCATAGTTGATGCAGTACTCACTAAAAAGAAGCATTTGACATACAAAAAAAAATCCAAGAACCCATATCTACAATACAACTAAAGGAGTCACATTAAAGCTAGGGATAAATTCACTCAGCTACCCTTAAGTTTAAAACGTTTTTGACAACCTTATTAAGTCCTTTTGGTCTCAATATACCCCAATCCTGTCAATTTTGGGCGTAAGAAGATGAAAATATCTCTTATTTACTTCACATCATGAGGGTATGCTTGTCATTTACTCATTTCACACGCCAAAAGTGGACAGAATTGGGGTAAAATGAGACTAAAATGAACTCAAGGGGGTTGTCAAAAACATTTTAAACTTGTGGGTAGTTGATTGAAAAAATGTACATACTTAAGGGTAGCTGAGTGAGATTATCCCTTAAAGCTAAATGCCATGTACATAAACAAAAAGCACACACTTAGCACACACAAGATCAACTGATATAATGAGAAGTTGATGAGCAATATAAAAAATAAATACCTCATTGTACTTATCGACTTGTATCAAAGTTTTCATAAGTGTGGTATATGTAATAACATCCGGTTTTATGTCCTGCAAAAATAGATAATTGATAAAGACGTACGCAGCCATATATAAAGTATTTACTAGCAATATAACAAAGTAATACAACGACGAGTATGAAAACCAACTCACATTTTCTTTCATGTATTGCAGCACGGCAAATGCTTCAGCAGCTCGTCTATCTTCAGCAAATGCATTGATTAATGAGTTGAGAGCTAAAATACTGGGCTTTAGGCCATCTGCACACATGATCTGAAATGCATTTACAGCATTCTCTGACAAACCCTGACAGATTATGGGATTAAAGGTGATGGTCAGGGAAAAATCTCACTGATGATAAGATAATTTGACTAATACTTGAATCAGAAATGTATTATGTTAGAATATAACTATAATTGGGCCTTCAACTATCAGCATGAGCTTTTAGTTGAGTTGGTCCTCTAATATGATATCAGAGCTTGGCACCTCACGGACACGGGTTCAAACCCCACTCTTTACAAAAATTCTAATTTCTTGTCTATTTATCAAATTTGCCCCGAAATGGGCTAGCCCTTATCATTCTTCTCAATGGGCTCATCTCCCTCTTCTAAATAATTCACCTCCAAACCCGTAAACGGGCTTGTACGTGAGGGCGCGTGTTAGAATATAACTATAATTGGGCATTCAACTATCAGCTTGAGCTTTTAGTTGAGTTGGTCCTCTAATATATTAGGTGAGATAACAGAGAGTGATGCTTATATATGCCGATAGATTGACAAGATTCAATATTGCATGCTAATGTTTTATCTATGTAATCATTTGATCATTTCTATTTCAAAAGCCTTTAATAATGAGCAATCCCTCCTAAAGTTGCTAAAGATAACAAGGAAAACACAACTTGATCCGATGCGTGATCAATGCAATTATGCAAATGAGGCAGGAAAACTGAAATGCTAATATTCTGCAACAGCTTACCCTTTGTGCATAGGCATTAATCAGAGCATTATACATAGTTGATGAAGGCTTCAATCCCGCAGACTTCATTGCTTCCAAGCACTCCATTGCATCCTCAAATCTTCCTGATTTACCATAAATATCAACAAGTGTAGTGTAGGTCACAGTATTGGGAATCAATCCCTGATTCTGCATCCCCGCCAACAAGTTTTTTACTCCTTCCCATTTTTCCTGCTCTCCAAAAGAATTAATCAAGATATTGTAAGTTGTTGTGCAGGGAGTATACCCACTTTCCTGCATTTCCCTGAACATCTCCTCTGCTCGTTCATGACGACCTGATTTACAATGACAATCTATCAGTGTATTCCATGTAGTATTGTCAGGCTTAATCCCCTCTGACAGCATTCGCTCAAAAGTAGACATGGCATGTTCAAGGCAATTATACTTTCCAAAAGCGTCAATCATCACATTGTAAAAATCTGTATCAGGCTGCACCCCATTCCTCTCCATGTCCCTCAATACTTGGAAGGACATTTCCCACTTCCCTTTGTCCCTATAGTTAGCTAAGATTCTATTATACACAAATGCACTTGGCTTCACAGTGCTGGCTTCCATTTCCTTCAACACAAGCCTTGCACTTTCCCATCTTCCCACATTGGCATATGCATCAATAAGAAGACTGTAAGTGAGCTCATTAGGAGACACCCCATTGCTCTCCATCTCAGACACAATAGCTTCTGCATCTTTCAAAGAACCCATTTTCACATACCCTCTGAGAAGTGCATTGTAAGCCTGAGTCCTCGGCTTGGATCCACCTTCTTTCATCTCTGTAAAAAGTGCTTCAGCTTCTTCCATCCTACCGGAATTCCCTAATGCTAATAGCACATGGACAAGGGTGAAGGTTTTGAGGGTCATGCCACTGCCCTGGGCCATGGCCAGAAGATTCATAGCACTCGTTGGGTCACCAGCTTTGGCAAAACCCACAATTATATCATTCAGGAGCTGCCAATCAAACTCAACCTTGTCCTCTTCGATCTCAGAGTAAAGCTTCTGCAAAACCGAAGCATCAATCTTGTTGGTGCGTGTCAACGACTTGATTATTAAGCTGTAATTTACGAAATCCGAATGGTACCCATCTTGCCGCATCCTGGAGAGCAGATTTAGGGCCTTTTCGAGGTCGTCGTTGCGAGCACAAGCACCAATTAGGGCATTGTAGGTAAATGGCGTCAGCGGCTGTCTCTGTGAGAACAGAAACGCCTCGTAGAGCTTCTCGGTGCGTCCCAGAGCGTGGATGAGAATCGAGTAGAGCAACTCGTACGAGTAACAGAGGTTGTGCTTCTGGAGCCACGCGACGACGTCGTACCCTTGGCCGATAGAGGAGGAGGAAGAGGAGCAGAGGTGTTTGAGGAAGGAGTGCCAAGCATCACCCGGCACGGACCTGTACGACTCGGCGAGACGCAACTCCTCCGGCGAGGCTGAATCGGCATTCTCGGCGGTCGGGGGCGAGGAGGAGAGGAATTCGAGAAGCGGATTGAAGTCGTAACTCTGGCTTTTGCGGGGAAGACTATCCTCGTCCACCACGTCCTCGTCTCCGTCGCGGCTCAACGTACTGGAGCTGGAGCTTGAAGCGAATTCGCCGGAATTTCTGATTCCGACGAAGGTGGCGGTGGAGGCGATGGTGGAGAAAATGGAGGCCTGGAAGATGGGGTGGTGGCGGAGGATTGGGGCAGCGAAAGGGATTGAAGGGAAGCGAGTAGCAACTGGAGGTGGAGGCAAATGGAGCATGTTAGTGTTGCTGAGGGAGGGAGAGCTTGTAGAGTGAGAGAGAGTCTGTAAGAGGATGTTACTACTTTATCCGCTTGCTAGATATTTTCAGCTAGTGACTGGTGAAGAAGATGAGTGTATAATTATTATCCTACACCGCACTCCACGGGATCTTGTCAATGTACATGGTTGGAGTTGCTTATGTGTTCTTGTTGTATTGGTGGAGTTGCTTATCTACGGAGATCTTGCACATGTCTGATTATTCGGTCCATATCCCCTGGTTCTATGAGGCAGGAACACTTAAGAGCATGTATGTCGAAATTACTTATCGAAATTACTCCCTATCCTCTTGTTTGAGAGCACGTAAGAGCATGTATATCGTGTGGTCTGGAGTTCGGGATCAGGGGTTAGGATCATGTACTAATAAGGAAGAATTGTGATGCAAATCTTTGATTTTAAGAGCACCCACATCGGTGCGGGGCGTGCGCGCGAGGCCGGGGTTGGAGCAGAAGAGGAGGGTTCAGGGTTCGGTCTGGTATGGGCTGCGGTTGGTGCGGGGCGGGGGCGAGGGGGAAGGAGAAAGGTTCAGGGGGCAGGGGCGCGAGGACAATTCCATCCTCGCTGCCTCGCTGCCCCTCTGCCCCTCTGCCTCTCTGTCCACTAGTGGCAGAGTGCCACCTGTCCAAAACGGGAAAAAAAAGACCGTTGCTGAGCAACGGTCTTTAACGACTATATCTGATTTTTTTTTATTAAATACAAAATACAATAAAATAATCAATTCTCCAACCACTATAAATACCCCTCACCTCATTTCACCAAATCCACACAACAAACTTCATACTCTCTCAACCTTCACTCTCTCAAATTCATACCGTCTTTGCAAAATCCGATCGATAATGTCTGACGACGATTTCACTCAACCGCCGGAACACCAAGTTTTCAATACGGACGAGGAGGACAACACCGATCAAGAAGAGGCGAACACCAATCAACAAGGTGCGACCACCAATCAACCCGGGGTGAACTACGTACAGATGTTGCAAACCGGTTTCACCCCATCGGTGGTTGGAACCCTGATATGTTCAACCAATACATGACCTCTCTTTTGGGCCAAGGTAATTATAATTTTATTCATTCCATTAATTAAATTATTAATCATTCCATTATCAAAGTTTGAATTATCCATTTGTACTTGGTATTAAAATTTAATTGTCAACGTAGGTGGAATAGGACAATCGGTCTACCCACCGGGACAACCGGCCTACCCACCAGACCAACCGTCCAATCCAATTGGTCATCTTCCACCGACTGGCGTATTCACCCCCCCACTGTTCGACCAATTCAACATGGGGGTCAACTATTTCGGCCACCAACAATTCTCGATGCCGGCCGCCAGCGGAACCCGACTGTCGTCTACTTCATCATCAGTGGGACCGAGCACCCGGGAGACAGCAGAAAGGCGAAGCAAATGGCCCCCTGAAGTTGATTTGCTCCTGATCAACGCCTGGCGACGCACAACGCACGACCCCATAATCGGAACCTCTCAAGATGGGAACACGTTCTGGACCACGGTGAGGAGGCGTTTGTGCAAAGCTGGGAATTTCCCAATCGATCAGTGGACGGTGCAAGCTGTCAAGATCCATTTCAACAAAAGTGCTGGAAGAGTCAGGCGGTATATCACACTCATGAGGAAGGAGAAGAAAGAGCTAGGTCATAGCGGCTGGAACGAAGAAAAGTTTAGGGAGCGGGTGATGGCACAATATCGAATCCACGTCAAGGATATCAAAAATGAGCCGAAGATTTTCAAGCTCCACCATTGGATAGAGCCGTTGGAAAACGAAGACGAGTTCTGGGTAGCGGAACTCGGCGAAGTCGGGGTAGTTCGACGACGATTGGACGAGGCCGGTAGTTATAGCAGCACAACCCCGCCCACTTCACTCCCCACCGACGATGATAATGTCACACATTTAAGTGGTGACGAGCAACCAGCAGGAGGCTCAAGTTCCTCGTACAGAGGTACAAGTTCCCCACTCGTGGGTTCAAGTTCCCCAATTGGCATGCCGCCTCCACGAGAACGCCCAATTGGCAATAAGGCCGCGAAGAGGAAGGGGAGGAGTTTGTTGGACAGGGCATCATATATCCTCCAAATGGATCAGGGGAGGTGTGAGAAGGCGAAGCTTGTCGTGAAATTGACGAGAAAATTGATAAATATATGCAGGAACTTAAAGAAATGAAGGTTGCGGACACGCCCGATTTCTCCCCGGAACAGAAGGAGCAACATTTGGAAATGATGCGTGTATGGATGGATCAAATAAAAAATCTTCAGAAACAACTCGACAACGTTAATGGGGGAACTTGATAATGTAATTTTTTTTATGTATTTTTTTAAGTTATGTACTTTTTAAATTTTGCATTTTATTAATGAACTTTTATTTCTATTAGTGAAATTTTATTCCTATTTTATTTAGTAGTTGTCGATTTAAAAATAACGTTAACAATTCAGTTAAAAGTTTAATTAATTACACAGTCAGCATTTCTGAAAATCATGCCCCCCACACTTGCCCCTCTGATGTGCAGCATACTTTATTTTAGGTGGGCAGGGGCCTGAACACTGCCTAGTCAGCAGAGGGTTCTACCTCAGGGTTCAGGGTTCTGCCCCCCACTGATGTGGATGCTCTAAAAGAGCAACATATTGTGGGGATAACGTATGAGGTAATTGGTTTTATTAAATTGATATTTAAAACAGTAAATACTAAATTAAATTAAAAAAATTGATAAAATGAATGAATGAATTAATTAATTAGCTAAAATGAAAATTAAACTTGAACTTATAATTATTCAATTTTTTTAAAATAAAAACCAAATAATATATTCACGATTCGAAGTGTAAATCAATTTTAGTACATTGTCAATTCGAAGTGTAAATCAATGTTTTTTTTTGTGATCAAAGACATTAAATAAATTATTTTGAACAATACGAACCTAATGACTATAAATTTTGGACACTATTTACACAAAATCAGATTTAAATAATTGTATCATTTTGACTTTTTTGTATTAAATAGAATTTTAAAAGAAAAAAAAATAAATGGCCATGTTGCACGTTGAGATTGGTCGCCAACGAACTACGAACCACGCACCGTAAAAAAGGTGCGCGGTGCAAACGACGAACCACAGATCGCGTGGTTTTAGTTCGTGGTTCAAGAACCACGCACGCCACGAACGCCATATCGTGTGTGGTGCGAACCACACACCACATTCATGCGATCCGTGGATCGCGGTGCGCGGTTCTTAGAGCATCCACATTGCGCGAGCATGCATCGCGCAATGTGGATGCTCTAAGAGCGTGTATAATATAAAGAAAACTTAATGAGACTCGTACGATTGTATAATGAGTTTGAATCTTTTAATTTAGTTGTGGCTTATAATAGTGAGATTTATGTTGAGACTTATTTTTTGAGTGTATGTTGAATTGATATTTTGTTGAATTTATTAAATTCTTTATAAAATTAATAAATATTAAAATAAATTTGAAAAAAATAATTAATAATAAATTAAATTAAATAATCTTGGGATAGTAACCGTCAGCATTTCAAAAAATATATATAATAACGGTCAACATTTCAAAATAAATTAACTAGATAAATAGAAACTTCTAATTTTATTCATCCCCAAACAATACCACCCAATACACATTTGATAAGACAATCGTTACAGATAAAAAGCTTTCTCACGCGTCGTCTGAATTGTAATGTGCTCCAAACCGACCCCATATGTGCTCAACAAGGTCATCTTTGAGTTGTTGGTGGGTCAAATCATTTGTCACACTGAGTCGAGCGTGCAAGCGTTTTTGGTAGGACAAGGGGCTTAGAGGACTCCAAAAGCCCGTTCAGTATCTTTCCGACAAACTTATTGACCTTTAGCAAACAATTTGTGTCTACATGTATTGGGATGGCAAATCAACTTCACGAGCCGACTCCATGATGGGTAAATGTTGTCAACCAATGTGTGAGGCCGATCTACGGAGAGGTTGGTCATCAAAGATATTGGGTTGGAGATTTTTGGTTTCTACTTCGAGTTGGTAGAGGCTTGGTCTTGGGTCCGGGGTAATGAATCCTGGTGCTTTGAGGGTCGTCCTCTTTTGCTTGGAGACATTGATCACTAGGCCTGAGAGCTTCCTGCTTTGGACCGTATGCAACTTTGAGTCCATGCACATGGTCTCCAGTCTTTGGTTCAAACGAAGACGACGGGAGAAACGATTGGTGCGACACTGGGAGCTTGTGTGGAGTTCCCCTATGATCAATGGGGGATGTGTTGTGTAAGAGCGGTAAGAGTGCGGTTTTGGCACCTCGTGGACTGCCCTCTTTGTTGTATTATGTTGTTGCGCTTCAAGGAGTTCCCAGACCCCGTGAGGGTCGAGCTCACGTATACGAAACTCCTATCTTTTACTTTAATTGTGGGAGGGTCGGTCATGGAGTTCGGGAGTGTGAGCTGGAGCTGCATGGTACCCCGAGGTATGACACCTCCATACTATAGTACCAGAGGGACCGACAGATGAAGCACTATGCAACGGACTGGGAGGCGAAAGCTCCATACCAACGGACTGGGAAGACCAACATGCACACGACTCTTCGGGAGACACCTGAAAACTTTGGGACTCCAATCAAACACTAGGGACTGGACGACCTAAACACTAGAACAACACGCCGAGACTCCAAGACAACGCCAGAACCCGAACAACCTTGGGTGGAAAAGCAGAAGGCAGAGGGCGAGACTAGAGTAGGGATGGAAAAATCCCCGACCCCGATGGGGACCGGACCCCCCCCCCCCCCCCGCCCCATTCGGGGCGGGTTCGGGGCGGGGATTTTCTGGCGGGGCGGGGCACGGGGCAAATAAACGGGGAATTTGACTCGAGGCGGGGCGGGGACAGGGCAAGCAGTCCCTGCCCCGAACTCGCCCCGTTACTGATAATTCTATATTATATATATATATATATATAAGGTTGGTATCAGGTACAAACGCCCCCTTAATGTGCAAACTACGAACCCACGAGAGCCATAGAATCCCCCCAAAGTGATGTCAGTAAAGCGAACCAGATGCTGACACGTGGACAATAAATATATAAAACACTGCACCTTATTGTGCAAACTACGAACTCACCAGGTGCTAACACGTGGCGCGCACAGTGCTGATAGTTTGCGCAGCACGGTGCTAATAGTTTAGCACAAATGCAAACTATCAGCACTGTGCGCGCAAACTATTAGCACCGTGCTGCGCAAACTATTAGCACTGTGCGCGCCACGTGTCAGCACCTGGTTAGTTCATAGTTTTCACAATAAGGGTGGTTTTTACTGGATAGCTACCCTATATATATATATATATATTAATAATTTATTCCTTTTAATTTTTTACCGAACCCTATCCAAATATCATCCATTCATTCTATTCCTACTGAAACGTGAAACCCATCTCTTCTAGCTCTCTCACGCGACAGAAACGCAGTCGCCTCTCAATCTCTCCTCCGTCCGGCTGCCAGTTTCCCTACGACGTCCACCACCATCCGTCCGACGTCCCTCTTCTGAGCTCCGTCCGGCCATCACCAGATTCACAACCCATTTCTTCTCTGGTAAAAGAAATCTCTAAGCTTCACTGAATCACTATCCCTTTCCTGAGTTCAAAAAATATTTCTCTGTATAGTGTAAATGGATCTTTTGGGACTGTGTATGAGGGCATAGCAGAGTAAGTTCTCTTGAGACATTTGTGTCCACAAATTTCAAAAGATTCAGTCATGATGTTTCTAGGGTGTATTGTGGCCCATTATATAATTGGGTGGGCTATAATTTAGTTTTGCTATTCAACCACTAAAGAAATCATGAGTGCCAAATTATTCTTCAAACGGATATTAAGTGGGAATCTGTTCTCAGAAAGACAAGTTCGATAAGTGTATAAACTTGTAGAAACAGCTACAAAACTTAGTAACTACGAAAGGAAAGGCATGCTCCTTTAATAGGATTGCTTTGGGTTATGTTAAGTGGTAGTCCCACATGTATGAGTAAATTCTAAGTAGTATTATCCATGGTATGCACACCAGCATATGCTGCTGCTGATCTTTGGAGCAAATTTGCAGCCGATGCAAATGTGTCTTAAGGCATAAATGATAATTATTTGGTAGGTTGTGGGAAAAGCAAGGGGACTGGTGAATGGTAGTTGAGTTACACTGAAGTAGGGGGGCATAACCTTTAGTTTAATTGTAAGGAAAAGCTACAATGTGTTTAGTTAAGCATGATTAAACCGGATAAGTGTGGAAGGATAAAGCTTTGTGCAAAATTATGTCCAGCTCTAGATTTCCCTCAAGTCCTCCTGATTCTGATTTGAGCATATTTAATAGTATCTATTTTTTGGATTGTGATGTTTTATGTTGGAATTGTGACTTAAAAATTGTTTGCTTTATATGGTCATTAGTTAATTTACGCAAAAGGGAGTAAAAGGAGAAATTTGAAATGACATAGCAGATGGAGCTTTGAGGCTTATTATAATTTACATGAGAAAGTCTTTGGATAGGTAATTGAAGTTTTGAAGTGTTAAATAAAGTTTTGGATAGGTAAAGAATTAAGGAGACCAAGATAAACTTTTGAGCTCAAACCCTATTATTAATTTGCTCTTTCATTTTACTAATTTAGATAAATCTATAAACTAACAGGGATGGTAGTTAGAACTAAGATCCTAATTGTAATTGATAATAGATACAATAAACAAGACGTCTTGATTGTGTATTTGTTTGTTAATCACTTTTGGTACTATTCTTGCTTTATAGTTTGATTTCTCCATTACTGTTTTTGTCAATCTATTTAATGTTGGTTTATTATTTACAGCTTCATTCGATATGGATACTCAGTCAAACACTTGTGATACTCCCGTGGGTAGTAGTCAATCTCATGTGGATGAAGATGCTAATTTGTCAATGCCATTTCCAACCAGCAATGAAGAAGGTGTTACACCTTCCCCAAGCGACAACACACAAGTTGGTAGGAAGAGAAAATTGACATCAGTGGTATGGAATCATTACAAAAAAGTAAAGATAAATGGTGAGGATAAGGTCGTATGTAACTATTGTGGGACTAAGTTGGGAGGTAAAAGCACAAATAAGACAAAACATCTTCATGATCATCTTAAAAGGTGTCCAAGGCGTCCTATAAGAGAAGATGGTCAACAAGTCTTGGAGGGCGAAAAGAGAAAAATAGATGGGAAAATGTTTTTGACCAAACATCAATTTAATCTAGACGTCTCAAGAAAACAGCTTGCTCGTGCGATTGTCGTGCATGGGCTCCCTTTATCATTTGTTGAGTATTGTGAGATTAGGAAGTTTATGCTGGTTTCTCAACCATTGTTCAAAATGCCATGTCAGAACACTATAAAAAGTTATATAGTGAAGATTTACGAACATGCAAGATAATTTATCGCTTATCATGCAAGGTATCGAGAAAGTAAGGAATTCAGTGGCTTATTGGAGTGCAAGTCCAAAGAGAGTTGAGAAATTTGATGAGACAGCACGTCAATTGCAGATTAAATGTACAAAAAAGTTATCGCTTGACTGCAAGACTCGATGGAATTCTACCTATTTAATGTTGAAGGTCGCATTGGAGTATAAAGAAGTATTTATGCGATTGGAAATGCGGGAAGCACTTTTTAAATGTTGTCCAACAACTGCAGAGTGGGATGTAGCTGAAGAGTATGTGACAAACTGCAAGTATTTCATGAGGTGACTGAAAAATTTCTGGTACAAAATATCCTACTGCAAACATCTTCTTTACTCACATGTATACAATTAGAGCTGCATTATTTTCATGAAAATCATCTTCATCTCAAATGATAGTATCCATGGCACTTAGCATGATTCAGAAGTTTTTAAAATATTGGCATAACATACATGGTATTATGAGTGTTGCTAGTGTTTTGGATCCAAGGTATAAGATGAAATAGCTGCAGTTCTACTTCCCTAAAATCTATGGCAGTGGATCTTGTTTAGAGATTGAGAAAGTGAGAACTTTGTGTTATAAGCTCGTTGATGAGTATCAATCTAGAGATTCAAGAGTAAGAGAAAAACAGGATGTGGTGCAAAGTTGTGATAGAATTGTCCAAGAAGATCCGTTGTCTGATTATTATCAGTTTGTGAGTGAAGCAAGTAATGACGTGCCAATATCGGAATTGGATAATTATTTGGAAGAGAAAGTCTTACTACCAGTTGAGAAATTTGACATTCTGAGTTGGTGGAAAACTTATGGATGCAAGTGGCCTACATTATAGAAAATAGTTAGAGATATTCTAGCTATTCCAATTTCAACAGTGGCTTCCGAATCAGCTTTTAGTTCAGGTGGTAATTTGATTACCCCACATCGCAGTAGACTTCATCCAGATACGATAGAGGCACTTATGTGTAGTCAGAGTTGGGTACGGAATGAAATACAAGGTAAATCAAATGTTTTATGCGATTTACTTTTAAATTACGATCAAAACCTAATGCATCTTACATTCTTACTTGTTTATTTTATACCATGATTTGTTTATTTAGAGACAAATTCTGAAGGGATAGATGTATTTTATCAAACACCTGAATATGATCGAGATGTAGATGGAGATGAGGTATATCATTAATATACGTTTGTTGTTACTTGGCTTGAAAATGGAAAATAATGAATTTTTGCTTATGTTACCAACATATGAATACGGTATTTGTTCACAGGTTTTGCAAAGTACCACGGTCAAGGAAACTGCTTCAAGTTCAAAATGTTGATTCTATGTTTTATCATGGTGAATTCAAGTTGGGAGCATGTAATTTTATATTAAGAGACATTTTGTTAAGACATTGTCCGTTATTTGTGAACTTTTTTAAGACATTGTCATATCATGTTTATTTTATATGCATGCATGTTTTAAAAATGAGTGAGAATTATGTTATTATTTAAATTTTCCATTTCTTCTGCGGGGCCATAAATGGGGCGGGTATCCCCGTTCCCCGCGGGGC
The DNA here is from genome assembly GCA_963921825.1 of Erodium maritimum. Classification (NCBI taxonomy): domain Eukaryota; kingdom Viridiplantae; phylum Streptophyta; class Magnoliopsida; order Geraniales; family Geraniaceae; genus Erodium; species Erodium maritimum. The sequence goes on along the minus strand of OY997592.1, from coordinate 65,016,930 downwards.
AAGAGCGGGGCGGGGTCAAACCGGGGTCAACGCGGGGCGGGGCGGGGTAGCGAAGCGGGGCGGGGACGGGGCACGGGTAACCCGCCTCGTTGTCATCCCTAGACTAGAGATGATTGTAGATTTTACAAAGTATTTTTCCTTCAAAAGCCAAACATTAATTACTTTCAAATTATTCAAACACTCAATGTCCTTGCATTTTGAGAAGCTTATTATTTTTAAATTTGCAACCATATGGGTAGTTTTGGAGGTTCCTTAATATTTGTATTGATAAGGATAAGTTCAACCAATACATAGCTAAAAAAAATACTAGAATATCATATTTCTGTGAAGTCTCTATTAACTCTATTTCAAATATTCACCTACCACACCCCGCATTAACTCTACTAGGCATGGGGCACCGCGCGGTGCAAGGCGTGATGTAATTTTTGTGGTATTTGTGTAGTAGACAGGCGTAATGTTGTTATTGTACATGACATTTGAACCGGTAATTAACACGGGAAAATAAATTCGATTGGTAATTAAAAATTTGAGTTTGAATCATCAAAATTTTGGAATAGATTAGATTTGTAATAGAGTAATATTTCGGATTAACAAATTTTGAATTTGAGTAGGTTAAACTGAAATTGGTGTTTACGAAATTTATACGGTAGGAAGGAAAATATGTATATTGGGTGAGATTATTAGTTGGGGGATTCGGTTATTAGGCTTGTAGTATTAGCAGTAATGGGGTTAGAGTGGTAATGGCTCGTGGTAGTGGGCTGGGCTGATATGGGCGCATGAATGGACTTTGGTGTTTAGTATGGGCTTTATACGGGCCCTTGAGTATGGGCTTGAGGTGGATGCGAATTGGCGTCTAAGGGGGTGGAGCGAGGGCCAGAATTTGCGGCGATGATTCAGGTGTCAAATAAAGAAACTGAAATGGTGCTTGTGTGGTATAAGAGTCATACGCGTCAGAAGAGGAAACGACTGAGTGAAGAAAGGAATTATTGTCTTGGTAGAGAGTTTAAGGGTTTGAAGGGCAACGATGAAGAGTGGAGGGGCTAGTTCTGGGTATAGCGGCAGTGTCCGGCGATCAGCTCATTTGGCAGGACGTGTGGGAGTTCGTCGGCGCTGTCATCTATGCCCTAATTCAGACATGTGCTCATACAACACAAGTGGGAGGCGTAGAGAGCGGGTCGTTGCCCCGATCCATGGTGACCTACCGGAACAGGAGGAGGCGGATCCGATCCCGGCGAGCGAACCTGCCGTCCAACCTGTCGTGCAACCTGCCGTGCCAGAGGAGATTCCCTGCGTTGTAACTGTACCAAGTACATGCAACTTCACTGGAGGCCAGAATGTCCCTGTAAGTGAAAACCTAGTTACCGATTATTTTGCATGTTGTAGTTGTATGTTGATGGGTGTATGTGTACCAAAATCAGTGGTAAGGGTAAGATAATGATATGGTGTTTATTTGTTTGCATGGTATTTTGTATGTGAATATAGGTGGATCCAAGTGCAAAATTTAGGAAGGGCCTGATGAATGTTGTTAGAGTACCGTTTATAAAGGATGAGTTTGAAACGTTAAAGAGATCACATGTCTCTGAAAGGCCAAAATTGGAGATCAAGGCACACCTGAACCGTCACCCTGGTAAACAAAATTATTTGATTTTCATTGAGTGATGAATGATTAGCTGTTGTGTTAGACGAAAGTTTAATTAAAGAAGATTAATTGTAGGAGTATGAAGAACTGAAAATGCATTGATTTGTTTGGACAAAAATAATGAAGTTTGATCATTAATATGTATGCAGATTTGTCGAATGCTATGTAACGATTTCTGTTTGAAACGTGTTATTTTAGAAGATAACAATTTGTTAGGTCTGTGCATTATAATGTGTAATTGTTTCTTATCTTGGCATGAATATAGTCAACATGTGCACTTAAATTTTGGTATCTATGATCTCAATTATGTTAGAGTTGACTGGCAGTTAGTTTGTTGATTATTATGGACATACTACTAATTTGGTTGGTACATCAGATCATATATTTTGGGGTTTTTCTTTTGTATGGTTTGACATAATACCACACGTGGGTTCAATTTGCAGAGCTCGTTGCTGAAATAAATGCAAGCGTGGGAGATAAACCGAAGTGCCTAAACCTATTAAGAGGTTATTTATTCTGTTTTTTGTAAGTCTTCCAAAAAAAACCCTCAGTTTATTCAGATATTAGTTGTTCTTGTACACTAACATTTGTTATACTCTTTTATGGTTTTGAAGTTATCCGGTTATATGTGCACTGGGCTGGATAATAAAAAAACGTTTACATTCTGTTTGAGTATTTTGACTGTATGGTTGTATGTATGTTGTAGGGGTGGAACAACGAAGGAGCGTTCAAACCCTGGCTGGACGGGGAATTCATGGCGTTTATTAGAGGTGATGGTCCTGGTGCATGAGCAGGATGGATAGTATTATTTTTTGGGGACTTTTCAGATAGTTTTTGGGGTTGATAATATTATTAGGATGATATGTGTAATTTTTGGTTGTGCTGGCCATGTTTGGTGTGAACAATGAACGTATGTTATTAATGGTTTTTGTGGTATGGTATTTAAACCTTCACCTCTGGTTAGAGTGATTTTTGTGTTCTAGTGAATTGTAATTGTCTATCGTTCAGGTTATTTATGTACCGTTGCTTGGCATGCACACTATGTTTTAATTTTTCGTGATTAGTTTTTAGTAGTGGGTCCAATGATAGCAACCGCTTTCAAAACAATCAAAAATAAGATTGCCTTTGTTCATATCATATAATCCAAACATTTACCCCCGTCATATAAGCCTTTGTTCTCTCTTACAAACTTATCCTGTAAAACAAAGCATAACATCTCGTAATTAAATTTCGTTTGACATTATAATATTTGATTATGCAATCGCAATTTTTTTTCCTTTTTTTGATGTTGTCGAATTTTTTTTGTGGATTGACAACTTATTTTTGTTAAGAGCAAAGAATTCATAAAAACAAAGGTTGTAGATTTTTTTTAAAAATAAACGCGAATACAAGTGGAAAAATTCCATATTGACAATTTAAGACATAACATTATGGTCAGCATGATTAAGTATAGCTAAATTACGGTATGCTTCATGGTAGACAACATTTTTTTTATCAACAATGTGTCTTCGGCTTCAGGGTCTGCATTTACTATGACCAAACCTTCAACAGACGTAACCCGAGAGAGTGCAACATATAGTTGTCCATGGGCGAATACCTTGTATGGAAAAACCCAAGTTAGATGAAAGCATTAGGTAACTTGTGTATAGCAATAAGTGAAAAAAGTATATGAAGGAAGAACCTGTTGGGGTAAATAAATGCCAACATTTTTAGTGATTGCCCCTGACTCTTGTTGATTGTCATTGTGAAACACGGTGCGACGGGCAGTTGTCTTCGATTTAGTACAAACGGCCATTTTGAATCAGTTGGGTACAAAATAATCCGAGGGATTGTCACCGCCTTACCTTTATGGCTGCCAGATAAAACTGTGCCTCGAATAGACCATTCTCCAAGTTCAGTAACAACCAATCGTGTGCCATTGCACAATCCTTCTGATTGATTCAAATTGCGCATAAGCATAACAGGGCAGCCTACCTTCAAACGGATGTGATGGGAGGGGACCCCGTTAAATGTCAAGATATTCAAGAACTCTATAGGATATAAAGAGTCAACATCTTCAACCCGCATACTTCCCTTACATACTGTATCGCAACTAAAGTATGATTTACCTTCCCTAGGTATCATGTCAAGCATCATATCATTAACAACATGAACCATGTCATTTTTGGGGGTCAGGATTGCTCGTTCAGAGAGGTATGTATGATCAGTAAAGCGTTCCACAAAATCAGGATAAACAGATGAGATAAGGCTTGTTACTTCGATCGGAAATGTTGAGGGGACCATTGTCGGTGGTATACGGATAAGTTCATGTTGTGGGCACTCGTATTTTGTACCATTCCCAATATCCAACATTCACTGATCGAAAGCAGTTATTTCGGCGACACCAGCTTCAGTAAGGGCCGGTGTAAGGAGGCGCATATTTTGGGTGAGTTCAAATACTTGGAAGGATGGCCAGAGGTACGAAGAATTTAAAGCAGCATCGATAATATCAGTCCGTGAACCCTTTGTAACGACAGGCAAAATTTGTCTAAAATCACCCCCGCGCACAACCGTCAATCCGCCAAACGGTTTGTCCATGCTATCTGTGTAGCGGTATCGCAAAATATCACGCAGAGTCCTATCCATGGCCTCAAATCACAATCTGCTGGCCATAGGAGCTTCATCCCATATAATCAATGACGTCTTCTGTAAAAGGGAAGCTAAGTTTGTGCCTTGTCGTATATCACATGTTGCTTCTGCCGTCGGCTTCAGAGGTATACGAAATCGTGAATGTGCTGTCCGACCATTTGGTAATAAAAGGGCGGCAATGCCAGAGGTGGCCACAGGTAGAACAATTTTCTTGTCAGCGCGCAGTTTGGTGACCATTGTATTCCATAGGAAAGTTTTACCCGTTCCCCCCCGACCTTGGATGAAAAACAAACCACCTTTGTCATTCTCAACTGAATCCATGATGGCTGTATACGCACGCATCTGGAAACTATTAAGCGATGAGAACGAACGCATATGTATGGCACGCTGTTCATCTGTGTTGTAGTCCAGCTCTTCCAAAACCAGCCTATTGCCCAAGTCACATAGATCGTCTGCCCTTGGAACTGGCATTCCAGGAAAGTCTTGCAATGACTTTCCTTGTTGACGTAGTAGTTGTTCAATCTCAAGGAGGGTCAAAGCTGTTATCTGTTCTTGCGTTATGTTCATGTTGGCTAAACGGTATTTTTTCTTTTGGGTGTATGCAATATCTTCAGAAAGAGATTCAAAATGTGCATCCCATAGTTTAGCAGCATCGATTACTTGGCAGTGCACAAGTAGTGTGACAAATAGGCGGCGTAATTCTGAACCTGAGGCCCATCTAGAAGCTTCTTCAAGACATTGGATCCATTCGCTATCATCTCCTAACAAACCAGAAGCAAGGCATGCAGCCTTAAACGTTGGATGGACAAATCCGTTGACTGTTCGAATATCTTCAAAGCAAGTGCACCCAGTCACGTGGTTTAGTAGCATACGGAGATAAAACCTCTCGCCGGAAGTAGGATGGAAAATAAATACGACCAACTGAAATTCCTTTTTTCCGGCGTACCCATACCCTTTCTCCAGCATCCCACTTATAATAAGATGGAAAAGCCGCATACGTGAGGTGCCTTGTCTCTGGGGTCGTTTTGTTTGTTTCCATCCACTCTGTCAATTTAGTGCGCTCGATACATGGGCATCTTGTAACTGATTCAACTGTAGTATCTTGAGCAAAGACAACTGTGTGCTCCCCTGGTAAGTGGCATTGTAAGCGTTCAACAGCAGGGTACCTGTGGTGGATGTCAAACTTGAAAATCCGCCAACATGCTTCAGCAACTGATATGTAACGACAATCTAGGTACAATTTAATCTCATCTCTAGAACGGGTTGAATCGGATGGGTCAAATGTTGCTATGGCGCGGTCTGATCCCTTGTGCAAATACTTGAACAAATGCTTGATTGCGCGAGAATGATTGCAAATTTCCACGTTGATATGCGCATTATATTTCACGGATATGTTCCTATTATAAGGGATAACAAACCTGAACGGAACAAGTTAGTTTATCAAATATTTGGTGAATGTAAAGTAAATGGATTTTGGAGTTGAGGTATACACTGTAGCAATAGATATTAAAAGTTTTGAATGCATAAGGAACCTGTTGTCAAGGGTATGACCTTTTTTTGTCGCAGTAATAGATGTATCTCGTCGCATATAAACGGGGAACCCGTTTTCATCAGTTGTTGTAGACGGGTTCCATGGTTTAGGGAAATGTTTGGAACATTGACCGTTCACCATACATGGGGATTTGGGATTTGCAATTCTGCACGGACCATGTAGCATTGTGTCGCGAACAATATTGTAACCAGGCAAATCAACATTTGGATCAGGAAGTTCTGCATTGACAAATTTATCGATCTGTGGCCCAGAAGGGTTCTTATGTCCTGGTTGTAGGAACAGAAGAATGTGAGCGTGTGGAAGTCCTCTCTTTTGGAATTCAATTGTGTATAGCCCTGGAAATAGTGAAATGATCATTAGCTTTATGTAAGGGCACATATAAAAAATGAGAGTGAGAAGAAGAGAAGGAGCTCACATGCAAGAACAGGGCCAAAGGGTTTTTTCTTCCTCAAGTCGTCCATAAAGTGTTTCAACTTTATTGAAAACACACGGGAAGTAACATCATGTCTAATAGTATCGCCTTTTCGTCCAATCAGTCCAAGCATGGCATTGATTTCTGGCCAATTTGGGTTACAGGTAAAGGTAAGAAAAATGTCTGGGTAGTCAGCCCAACGACAAATAGCCATGGCATCCTGATAGTTTTCGACCCGATAGTGCGGACCGCCGGTATGACTGGATGGGAGGATAATAGTTTTGCCCAACTGAGTAGCATCTGTGTCGCCCTGACCTGAGGCGTCCATCAGCCCGCAATACGTAGCTGCTCGCAAATCATCTTGATTAAGGCGATAATAGCGGAATCGTATTTCCTCTAGTGCCATGTAAGCATCGACCATGTATTGTTGGAGTAAGCGGCCATCATTGATCAATGATCGACCTTCTCTAGCACGTTGTTGGAATCTGTACGCATAGTATTGTCGGATAGTAACAGTTGTGCGGGCCGTTGTAGAGTTTGGCGGGAGCACAAGGGCAATCTTGTTGTGGAACCCGGCTTCTCCATATGGATGGATAAGAGGATATGAAAAAGCCATAAAATGAAAGTCTAGATCAGTAACACGCTGGAGGCCAGTCGAGTTGTGATGAACAAAAATGTCACGCTCGAATGAGCTATGGTCAAAGTCACCAACAATAAGGCCAGCGACTTCATTTTGTGAAGGTTGATCGTATTGGACTCCATCATTGTGGCGGGTGTTTACCAGGCGCAAAGAAAAAAGCTCAGTTGGGTTGGCTTCATAACGGTCCCTAGCAGTTCGGAAGGATGCAACCAAGGCATTATGGGTATCAAGCATATTGGATATATCTTGGATAAGCGTATCATCTATCTCATTATCATTGGTTCCTCGGCCAAGTGCAGAACGCATGTTCGCAACGTCATGTTGTGTGTCATATATATAAAGTTGAGCAAATCGAGGGGGATTATCACCGGGTGGTAAGAGAGACCCAAGTCTATGGTAGTTTTGGCCACAAACTCGATACACATAGGGCGCACTGCCGTTGTTGATAGAGTTATCCACTTGGGCCCCAGATGAGGTCATCGCGAACATTGCATTTATAGTGCGTATCTCATTGTGAAAGGTTGTACCGTGGGGGTCAACGCCTGGTGTAAGTAGGGAGTGAAGTAGATCAGGAGGTTCTGGGATTAGGGGTAGGCGAACACGGCCTGCAGAGCAACACAACATAAACACGGGCTCTGACCCAGAACCATTTTTTTGGTGTGCGTTCTTCTGACCACATCATGGCATTACATCCTTCACATATGCAGGTTGGGGTGCCAAACGACCATGCAGTGTCAACTGTAGTTGGTACGGGTATAAGAGTAATCGTATAGATTTAACAATAAAGTGTAGGTAGAAGGGCTTACCTCGTTTTGGAGTGTGAGTGCGGCGAGGAGGTCTGCGGTGGTTTGAAGGATGCTCGGGAGGTTGCTGTTGTAATAACCACTTCTGGTCAACGCCAGTCAAACCTGCGAAAAACAGGAAAATTTAAAAAATTTGAGACATACACTTAATTTAACCTAATTTGACCCCGAGGGTCATACCAGACTTAAGTTGACCCCGTTATCGACCAAAATGAGTTCCAGGGGACTCAGGGCAACTTTCTGATCAATTTGGGAAATGTTGACTTTTCGCTGGAACGTAAGCTCTTTATGGCTTACATTCTGTTAGTCATTGGAATGGGATTCCGGAGTCTGATCATAGATATCATGTGAGACATGATATTGGACGACCCGCCCTGAATATGTGCCATAGATTAAGTCATGAACATATTCAGTGTCGTAGCTTGTCATGTATCTTTAGACCAAGGAGTCTTTGTGATCGCTATGTAGTCAACAACTGAGTTTGACCTGAGCCTAACGTTGTCCGTAACAGGGCTTCCATAACGGCCAGGATTGGCTTGGGGACGGGCTACATGAGTGACACGAAAGGCGGCTAAGGGATTTATCCCTCATACTGAGGTATGGGAAAGATATCGGTTCTCGGCCGCTTGATCGAGAGTGACTGAAAAAATAGCATGGCCATGCACATGATACTGGGTATCATATCTTCAGTCATCTCACATATCAAGGAACGGTGATTGAGAATAATAAGGATGACGGCTCTATGCCTTATCTCAATCAGGATATCGGAGATAAAAGGATAATGACAGGGATGACGGAAAGGTTAGAATCGACAGGGTCGATTCGTTATGTAGTGTCAGGCAATACTAAAGTCTCGTTAGTTGCCACTTAAATAGGATCAAGTAAAATGAGATTTTACGTTGATCTATTGACATGCATAAACCTAAGGGTCACACCGGAGGATGAAACTCATTGACACATTTATGGAGAATGGCCAAAAGGGAGTTGTCTCGGGACATGACCAAAACTGGGTTTTGGGTCATGTGCTCGTACGTGAATAGGACTTTACGGATCGAGACAAGGCTTGGAGTCTTGGGATTGATCGCGTCGGATAATGTTGGACATTTCCGGTATGGAAGGCTTGGAGGCGATGAGCGAATCACGGGACCTCGTTAGAAATGGCCACGGGCCATGTTCCAAGAGGCCCATGAAAGGCCCATGCAACCAAGGCCCATGGAACTAATTAATCAAGTCTTGATTAATTAGTACTAAGTAAGCAAGACAAGGATTAAGGTGTTGGTGATTCACCACCTAACCCAATCTTGTCTTGCCATACTTGTCCTATTTACACCTTACTTGACACCATACTTGTCCCATGCCTTTAGTTGGACAAGTATGGGTTTTGTTATGTTTAAGTCATCTTTTTTCAACATAACAAACACAAGACAAGAATAGGAAACACATTTTCTCTCCCTCTTCCATGGCCATTTCGGGTTTGGCTAGTTTCCACCTCCATGTTTGTGTTATTGAGTCCTCAAAGAGAAGAACTACGTGGCTTTGATTCCCATGTGGATACGTAGGCGTCTTGGAGACTCAAGCCAATCATTCGTTAACCGGTGTTCTTGTTTTGGTAAGAACTAGTGCTGAATTTTTCTCTTGTGAATCCATTCTTTGTTAGTTGTTTCATGGTTTTAATCGTCTCTTGGTTTTCATTGATTTTCCGCTGCGAGTTGGTTCATCTCCAACCCTACCTCGAGACCCAACATTGAGTACTCAGGGTGGGAGTTGTTGTTGGAACATGTCCGTTGTGCTCAGGGCCGCTTGAACCACCACCACGGAGGATCGGCCGATTGTGTTCGACTGGCGGATGTGGATTGTTATGACATCATTCTCATATGTATATACATTGAAGATAGATTAGCAGAAAAGATGGCAGGCAGGTGGGTAGGGTAATAATATGATTGAAAATTTTTATACCTTGGAACGTGGTTGTGCCTAGAACCTGTTGAGTACAAAGGGCGCTAGTAGATAGTGGGACATGTCCGGGTTGTAAAGGGCCGCTTGAACCACCACCACGGAGTATCGAACGATTGTGTTCGACGGGTAGTTGTGTAGGTAATATGACATCATTCTCATGGGCATAGGCACGGTGGAGTAAGGGTGGTGCGCATAATTGTAAGGGACTTGGCATAGTTGGTTGGGAACAAAACGGTAATCGAGATGGTTGTATGCGGAGCGGAAACGGGGTGGGCGGATGCATAATAGCCAGCGGAAGTATGTATGTTGGTTCGATGTACCGCCTAACGAAATTGCGTACATGTTCTACCCTCATATGGTAATTTGTTGTTGATGCGGAGGACAATCCAAGTTGCAAAAGCCGAAGCCGGCGCCAAAACCTAGTGTAGGCCGCGGCAACAGTGCGCTCATAAATAAGTTCTTCAAAATAGCGTGGGTTGTGTGCAACCGTAGGATGGCGAGTACGATCTATTACCCGGCGCCTGTTCCAACGTGCTATGGTGGAAAGCAAGCGATTTAATTCAATGTCCCTATCCCGTACTCGTTTCATGTACACGTGGTGAAGCTGGTGAGGGTAGAATGTGTTAACAAAAAAAGAACAGACCAATGAACTCAACTGAGTCAATAATAGAAAGCAATTATGTAATAATTTATTGGAAATTAGTGGCAGAGTGAAGGAGAAATGAAGCAAACAATGTAAGCTACTCGATGGCATGTTTAAGTTTGTAGGTTTCAATGTCAATCGCGCAGAAGGGACAATGGAAGTCGAATTCGCGCGGGCCCGTTGTTTCATCATCAGTCTTAAATTGCCAATGGCCATAACCACTGAACACACATAGGTTGGTTGTGATAAGGGATGTATGTTTTTCTGGATGAAGCATTTAGCGGAAAAGGTCCCAACAGTCTAGGAAGGCTGTCCTCGAATAACCCATGTCCTGGAATAAGCGTTGGAGTGCATGACCAGCTTCCTGAACACGTCCAACCTTGACCAAAGCCATAGCGTGGATGTACCGAGAAATCCACATTTTCTGCGCAGCCATCCCTGTGAGGTATTGAACGCCGGTTTCAGAGTCGGTGTCTAGCCCATTGAAAGTGAGGTACAAACCAAGCAAATAGCCCGCGAGTTGGTTCCCCGCCTCGAATGCATCTTTTAGCAAGGAGGAGCTTTCCTTTGTGACAACGAAGACGGATTCTGGAGTGCAGTCAAACTTTAGAGCCTAAGCACATGTGGTTCATGGAGGAGAGCATAGAATTCCTTGCAACTGGAAAAATATATTATAAGGTAAATGGCAGTATAGTTAAGGGGGGAAAAGCACAATTTAACTATGCAAAAGGTGTAGGCAGTACCTAGATGTTATAGCATGGAACGGAGCATCGCTTTCATGTAGACACTTCGCAAATATCAATTGGCAGTTTAGTAAGGTTGCTGCTAGGAGGTGGGGGATCCATCGCCATAGCTGAAAGAGGGAGATGAAATATGGGTGGTCTTGGGTGTATATACATGGTATAACGAAGAACCTAAGTCATAAGTTCGAGCTCATGTTGTACGGGTTTTGTACTTTGATCGGCAAAAATATAAGCTCAAAAGTCCGAACAAAAAGCAGAAAAAGAAGTCAAAGTAAACAAAAATGTTCTCTTTACAAAGGCATTGTTAGAAAAGACACTTTAAAAGAGCGGAAACCCTAGTATAATAATCATTTTTCTTATGCTATGGGCACACTCATCTAATGTACTTTGTAGTTAAGTTCGTATTAATTATATGTTTAACTTTCCATGATAAAGGCACTACAATTAACATATACATATTAGCAAAACTCATCTCTAAAATCAAATAAGTCAATATATTTGGTCGCAAAACGGATGAATCATAATTAATAAAACTTTAAAAGTATTAAACCTGGTTGGAGGTAGTGGATAGTCCCAAATCCTAGCTCGAGCTTGCTGATAGATTCTTCCTCTTGAAATACTGATCAAGGCTCCTAGAACATGGACAATATATTATTAGATCTACAAACTGATTTTTAAATATTTGACAGCTTCTACCAATTAAAACTCTTTCAATAAGCACGGGTCCCATAGCAACACAATTTTGTCAACAAAGATCTCTCTCTTCAATCCCTCATTTACTTCAGATTCAAATTTGATGCATATTGATCCCTTGTGTTGACTACTGTCACCCCGGTAATCAATAATATGTTTCAGAAATAGTTATTTCATTATTTAAAGCTCATATATCATTTCATATCGAAATTCAAAATGTATTATCAGGCAATCAAATTCAAAATCACTACCTGAACCAATAGAAAAGAAAATGGGAAGGATGTCACTACATTTATTGTGGTAGTTATTTTTATTGAAAGATTTCAACTGAAATCATTTATGGATGAGCGATTTCGACGGATAGCAAGCATGAGTCAAGTAAATTGACATGGGGGGGGGGGGGAATACAATAATCAGTCATTGTACCTCCTCTGGGGTGTTACTACGAAGCAATAGTTGTAGAAGTCATGGTTCATCTGCGGAACTAATGATTTTCCAAACACTGTCAATTACAAAATTACAAGAACCAATCAACAAACGTGTTAATGTTACCATAGGACACATAGAGAACAATCAACATCAAATCTGCAAATGGATAAAGGAAATGGGGTAAAAATTATATCAGTGCATAAAGAAACATAAATAGAGGAAAGGCTCATTTTCCCATCAGTTTTGATGCACCGCTCAGGAAACTAAAACACAAATACCAACTCTTTCTAGATGTAACAGCTCCGGAGATTGATTGGGGTTGCCATCATTCCCATAACTCTGAATATAAATGGAACCTGATGCTGGCTTGTTTATTCCTGAAAGCATTTGCAAGGCTCTCCTATGATACATACTTGGACCAACATATGCATCTACCACCACAACACATGTAGTATGTAGTACCACCTCAACATTAGTGATATGCATCTTCCACACCAACACTCAGTGTTATACTTCTTCTCATATCAATACCACTATCTTAAAAACTATTACTACATAACTAAGTTTATATTTTAAATGACGGTTAATTATTCCAATGTGATTTAACTATAGAATTTAGACAATCACATATACTTTACCAGTCAGTATTGGATACATGGGAAGAGAGCTGAAATCTATAAAAATAAATTGAGCAAGATAAAAAGGTCCTCCAAATTTTTTAGCATCGAATCCGAATGTGAGAAATAGGGGGAATAAATTAATAATTGGGCAATCAAAAAGCAAGTGTGCACACGAATTTGAAATTTAACAAGGAACAGAATTCTTGTACATATGTTAGTATTAGCATGCAATACGGAAACAAATGAAGATATAAAAGTTTTTGTATAAAGTTCATGCAAAAATGAGATACCTTATCCTTATCCTTAAGGAAGTTGCTGCAAACGGTTGTACCTGACAGGGAAATATGAGAAAGGAATAGAAATTACTGATTAGAGGAACCTTTATATAAGCTGTTGGACTAAGCTAATGGAGGTATTAAAGAGACATGCACTTGTATTGTGGTAGTAATAATAATGGATTCAAAATAATGGCAATAAATACGACGTTACAAAACTGAACCTATTATGATGGGAATTCTAAAAATCGTAACAGCTAGAGGGATAGAATTCTTAAAAGTGGGTAGTGGTTAGTTAAAGCTTCAGTTACATTTGGGGCAATTAATGCGGTAGGGGTATGATGATTAGAGGATTATTATCTTAAAAGGTAACTGTAAAACTTAAATTCAAAAAAAACAAATCAAAACCTAAATATGCTGAAGTCTGAAGAAGCTTCAGGCTTTATTTAAATCTACTACTTCCTGTTTCAAAGCTAATGGCCAAAATCATGTGTTCCACAAATCGATATCATGTTTTCAGTAGTTTCGACTTTCCTGGTAAGTGGGTTTCGATTGACTTTTTGTTCCCAGTCCATAGAATTTTGTGTGCATGTTTTTCAACATAGTTATTCATATGAACTCCGTAACCCTATATAAGAACATGCATTTAAAAAAAAGAGGTAAATGATATATGAATAAGCAATATGATCATCAATTAATCAAATTCATTACCAGATAGAACCACAAAATAGGGAAATCGGATATAAAATCACAGAAAACATGTTAAGCAACACAAATTTTGCAAATGAGATGATGGAGGAAGAAAATACCTATTTCATCACATGTCGTAGAATTGACTGCTTTATTTCCTGAGGTTCCTTCAGCAAGAAACCTTTCCAGATCCCTATGAGAAGGATATTGAATTGATCCATGGGGATCAGACACATAAAGAACTTCATATTTTGCACCTATGAGCTAAAAGAACCCTAAAATACATGTTTTCAAACAGCAAGCTGAGATTTATGATTTGTAATTGATAAAAATAGAACAAAAGGCAACAATTTTCTTCTTTACAGCCATGAGTTGTAAGGACAAATACGTATTTGCTGCATAAAAAGCCAGCATAAAAGGCAAAAATGGAGCCGTGCCACAAACTCCATTTGCAACACCGTACAATGAACGAACAAAATCAGGGAATGTTATGATACTGGAAACAAAAAATAATGCATACGACGAATCATGAAAACCACAAATAACCGGATTGTACGACCCACAAAAAATGTGAAGCTGAAACCGTAAAACACCGAAGGCCTAACTTTGGCCAACAAACCTTCCCATGACATGTTAGCTATCGCTAACTTGCCGCTAATTATGACGTAATTAACAGGGGGGCGAATATCTGGCCAACCTATCCTTACAAAGACCATATAGGGGTACAACACCAGGCATTGTATCAAAACTCTTGGATCAAAAACAAAGAGATCACAAAAACATATGCTGAGCAGCGAAAGAACAACAACAAATAAGGAAAAACAATTTATTTCTAATAAGTTGAGGCAGTGGAAAGCAAACATGCTTTAGTTCGGGAATCAAAGTTCAGCGAAATAGGGAAAATGAAATAGGCAATAACAAACATGCTTATGTTTGCTTAAGTCTGGTAAAATAGTGCAGCGAAAAGAGAACAACGAAATAAGTAGTAGTCCATACTAAAATGCACATTAAATGAACCACGAGCATCTAGTCTTCTTCTTCGTCAGAGGAAGAAACAACACGGTTCTTCCTCTAGCGAGGTGTCAGATTCACTTCGGTTTGGTATTCATCCACCTTTCCCTTGCCCTTGCCAAAGCCACCGGGTGATTTAGGAAGTGACCTACGGACAGCAGCAGAAGTTCTTCCTTTGCAGGCCTGAGAACCGCAACAGAAGCAGGCATCAGTACCAAAAAAATTGGAGAACACAAAAGCAATAAAGAGAGAGAGCGAAGAATAAGACCAAACCATTTTGTCAGTTGTGAAAACGTCAACTAATGTGAAAGATTCACTGCCTCTACTCAGGTTGTACTCCGTGAGACCAATCTTGAAAATGTACTCCTGCCCGCACAAATCCATAATCTGATGTGGAAAGGCGTCCGATCCATGGTCTAAGCGATTGAACAGCTTCTTCGCCGAAGAGTCGACCATGCGTTCAACGAATTTGTTGAGAGCAGTACATATTATTGTGTCTGTCTCGTCCTCAACAATAAAGTTGATTTTGTAGCTACAGGGCAGAGGTAAAACGAGAGTTTAGGTTAAGAAACAGGGAGAAAAACATACTAAACCATTGGCGAGTCTGTTGTTGCGAAATATTTGGTGCATTTATAGTAGTCAGCTTCAGGTAGGGCCTTGGATTTGCATTCAGGGCAGCCAAGGTAAAACCACCCACTATGGGTCAGTATCTCAGTAATGCAGCCCGCAAAAGTCATTTTGTAGCCCTGTTAAGAAACCAGAGTTAGAGTGAATCGTATAATGGGCAACAAAGGAGGAGAAAAGGAGCGAGAAATAACCTCTTCTTCAGTTCTCCACTCAGCAGCAAGGATTTCAGCAATCGTCAACCGGTTCTTGGACATGGCTTCAACAGTAGTGCTCGCTGTCCCCGGAGACCGGCCAAGCAAAACAACTGGTTTTGCATTAGCAGCAAGCTCAGCCCGAGCGCGAGTCACATCCGGGCAATCCAGATCGATGAACATCTGGGTTGCACTCGTCGCATTGAAGGCGTAAGAACCTGGGAGGTAAGTAGTACGTGTGTCAAATACCAGTGGATTTAAAAAAATGAAGTTACTGCGATGGAAAAAAAAATGCACCAGCCATGGTGAAACGTACCACCATATTGCGTTATTTTCAGCACCGTGGCAACAACCATCACAGGTTCAGTTGCAGCATCAAGCCTGTGCGATGAGACAAACGTCTCAGCCTGGGTCTTCCAAAGAGTAAGTTTAATCTTCCCTTCGCTGCCAATATGGAAAACGTGTTAGGTAAAGCTTGCTTCAAAAGTGGGAAAAGCATGGAGCAGAATACAAATTAAGTAAATTACGTGGGGGAGAGGAGTTCAAGCTCACGCTTGACTTTGTTGCCCGAGACGGCCTCAACCTCTCCGACGGAAATCAGAAGGCAGACCATATCTGCAGCGAAGTAAAGTTGGTAAAGCGTGCTCGCAACGGAATTAAAAGGGAATAAGCAAGTTCGGGACAATACCTGTCATATATGTAGGATCACCAGCCCGCTGTACCACAGCTGCATGGGGCACAAACTGGAAGGCGTGTATAGGAATGCCAGGCGTTGGGGGCAGCAACCCGCTTAACCGTTGTGATAAGGGAGAAAAAGATTCTCTTTGGTGTGTCTACCGGTCGGTACTGATGAAGTTCATGAACGAATAAACCGTACCGACCGACAAAAGGTGGCGAAATCATTTCATGAGGGTCTTCTTAACTTGGACCCACATATAGGTCCCCTGGACAAAGGGAAAAAACTGTTAGATATAAGCACCTTAACTATGAAAGGGCTGAGCGAAGGCACGTACCTCAGAGTCAGCAACTATCATGTCAATGCTCATCGGCAGATCGGTGTTAGGGTTTACAGATTCCCAGAGTCGGTAGACACGAACTTCTATGGGTACAGACCCGGAGTCCTTTGTCAAGGATTTGAGAGTAACAAATTCCATGGATGTAGCAACCTTGACCTGGGAGCGAAAAGGAAAAGGGTAAGGAATCAAAAAGGCCGGTCCAGCAAAAACAGTCACCAACACAGCACAGAACAGAGCAAACAAATAGTTAAGAATGCATAGGAGCAGATCGGTTGCAAAAAATATTGATTCCTTTTAAAATAACCCCAAACTACAATTAGGCGAAGACATTTGTAGTATCTTAGCATCACTCCCGTTAAAAAAGGGAAAAACAGATGGTAGGTTATGGTGAAGGGAAAAAATAGTAAGAACTAAGTACTCAATTCTACACCACAAAGCATCTAAAAAGTCGTTAGCCTGCTAAACCAGTTCCATTAAAAGATCTATCTT
Organism: Erodium maritimum; assembly: GCA_963921825.1. Taxonomy (NCBI): domain Eukaryota; kingdom Viridiplantae; phylum Streptophyta; class Magnoliopsida; order Geraniales; family Geraniaceae; genus Erodium; species Erodium maritimum. The sequence continues at coordinate 64,999,873 of OY997592.1, read as the reverse complement.
TCGAGCAGCAAAACCCAGTAAGGCAATAACTACAACAATTAGGTTCAAGGTGATATCTAAGAGACCCCACTATTCCTGCTACATTTCAGCCCCACAAATAGAACTCAGATTCAATTCCACACACACTATCCAAAATTAATGGACCCACATTCAAGACAATCCCAAGGGGCACCAAAATAAACACCAAAAAATAGTATCAGTTTCTACTTCTCAAAAGGTAAAGAAAAGGAGAGAGTATAGGTGGTGTATAAATAGGAACCAAATTAAAAGGGTGTGAACTCAAGCATGAAGCTAGTTTCTCATGGAACTTAAATATATGCAATAAACATGGGGGAAAAATACACTAAACCTCAGCACCACAACAATGCATCTCTAAGTAAAAACTATGAACCACTAACATGATAGCAGATTTTTCAAATGATCTATTGTATAACAAAGGATGATATGTGTTGGGATGTACGATATACAAAGTGAAACGAATAAACTGAACCACATAAACAGGGTTCATCTCTATACCAAATTTAGGATGCAGACTGAAAATTTAATAAGACTAAAAGGAAATAAACGAACATCTCTAGCCAGGTCAGTAAAAAAATCCCATTTAAAATTGGACAACCCATAATTGTTTCAGACAGGAAATTCAGTTACAATGAAATCCTAATCAAGAGACCAATCAGTTCGGGCCAACTTTCCAACATACCATTAATGTGCATGAGTTTTTTTCTTCCATGATCGTAAATTGGGTTCATAATTTTTCCTGACAGCTCCACTACGCCTAAATATTTTATCTGCAACTGCGTGCTCAGTGGAGCTCTGAATATCTTACTCAAACATCCTAAACAAATGGAAACGATCCAAGCCTATAAACAGTTCATACAAATATGCATAATTGGAGCTATAGCCTAATAGATTAAGGGAGTGAAAGACACATACTTTGACTACACCCCAAAAAGACTATACCTGCGACTGTTCTAGTTATTTGTGGCCGAAGTCCGCGCGAAAAAAATAGCTGCAACAGAACATACACGATTGTTAGTGCAGGAAAAAGGATGAAACCACAAAAAAAAATATGTATATGGGTGAAATAAAAACAGGGTAAACGGCGGGACTGTTTTCTCTAAACCCGTTCTTCAACCCCAAAACAAACATCAAGCCTATATAGTCAGCCTAAAAAAACCCATCAGATACAGTGATAATATCAAATAACACTTGTTGGCTAAAAAAGGTTAATCTTTAACTCAATACCATCTGAAAGTATAGGATCTACAATAAACACGAATCTCATTTCAGATCTAAAACATGAGAGATGTCTGTCCACCAATCAGATATCATTCAATGAGAACCCCAAAATTATTTCTAGTTCCTAAACATCAACATTCACACCATAGAAACAATGTATTTCAGGGCCAGTGTACCAAAACTAACAAATGAACGTATTCCAAGCTAATTTTTCTAGATCAGTATTGAAAAATAACAATATCTCACATCTTCCTGGTTTGGACAAAAAATAGACTGTTTGAATGCAGCACCAAAGAAATATCTATCAATTAAATAATATAATGTGTTATTGACAAATAACAATAGCTAGTAGACAAAGTAGGAAATTAAATTTCAGATCATGAACATAATGGAACTTGTAATGTTAAACAAATATATGATGACTAAATCAATCCATAAACTCATCACAGAATGCAGGGAATTTAACAGGTTTTTACATCACTTTTCCTTGTCCTTCCTATAAAAATCCCAGTCTATTAAAGTTGCAACCCTACTTCAAAAATTCCCCAATCTACAAACTCATCAAACTCTTTATGTTAAAGAAAACCACTATAAAAGGAACGAAAAAAACAGATTAACAACACACTAATAATCCAATTTGAGAAAAAATTGACTCTCTGTAGCTAATCACAACACAACAAATGGGCAGAATAAAGAGCTAATCGAAACCCTAATCAACAACAATCAAGAACAAAACATGCAAATACTACTCGAAAATCCTCAGGAAAAAACCCAAATTACAAAACATGAAAACCAAAGCAACAACAGAATCTAACCGATGAGACGGACGTCAATTCGCCTACAGAACAAAACTGGGTCGGAGGAATTGAGTTCACAACTGACTGGAAGGAAAGATTTGAGTGGGAAATGAGGGTTATAGGAATGGATATATGCAGTAGCCGAACCCATTTAATGGTGGAAGGCATTTAACCCTAGGTCAAGGGTAACAGAAATCGGGCTTCAATACACCGAGAAACAGCCGGCCTGAGATAAATGCATGGAAGCCGAAGGGAATGGAGTGGGGGCGTGAGCAATGTTGTAAAAATCCCCGCCTGGAGGCGCCTAGGCCCCGCCTAGGCGTTGAAATGGGCTCTGTCGACCCGATTTATCCTCTTAGTGCGCTCCAGGCCGATTGGACGGAATATGACCGATTAATCCCCGATTCGGCCGATTAATCACCGCCTGACCGATTAATTGAGCGTGTCGGTCAGGCGTCGGGTCGGATTTATAATTAAAAAACAATTTCTAACCTTCTACAAAACAAGTGAAACCATAAAATTATACTAGTTGATAGTCATACTTATTGATATTCTTTTAAGAATTGTATGATATTTTTAGTTTAGTAGAATATTTATGTTTTTAATATATTTAATGTCAGATATTATTAATATTTTTATATAATATAATATAAAATTTAATAATATGTAATAAAAAATAATAAAATAATGATCCGATTAATCTCCGATTAATTCCCGACTAGCGCCTAAGACCCCTTCCCGCCCGACTAGCGCCTAACGTTTTTTACAACCTTGGGCGTGAGAGTAATGGATGGAAGGCGAAGGGGACTCAGTGGGGAGGATTTACAAGAGAAGGCTATGGAAGAATAATGTGCGAGGAACAGTACCACGCTGGCATAGTTCCTCCTGTTACATTAGTAAGGATTTTACAGATTCAACTATCATCATTAATTCCAGTCTGATCCTCATTAAATATTCACAACAACCATGCACAAACCCTCTTATATACCCTGTCTCTACACACAATCCGAATACTAAAGCTGTGAAGATTCAACCTTCTCTTCTCTCACTCTTCTAAAGCTCTAAAGCCACAGCCATCTCCTCTGCATCTCTCTCTTCTTTAGCCATTTCCTGATCTAATATTCATCACAACACCACCACCTACCGACAAGTCTAGAGCTCTTTCTCTTTGACCCATCTTCGACCTTGTTCATTGAAATGAAGTGCTAGGGCTCTTTTGCCGGTGAGTGTCTCTCCTTTTCCTACTAGCATGTAAACTTTTCTCTTTTGTCTGTACTTTCAAGCCTCTCTTGTAGTATCTCTGTGGTAAAAGCTACATATTTGGTTGATTGGTTTCTATGGGTTGAAGAAAAATAAGGAACACAAAATCATAGATTTACATTTGAGTACAACTGTTTGCATGTGTTGGTTAAGGAGGAGGTTTTGTGAGATTTGGCCGAGAGAGGAGGGATGGGATATTATTGAATTAAAAAAATAAAAAGATATATACGAAGGACTGAAGGAGGAGAGAGTATTAGTCTGATCGTGTTGAAAAAAAGTAAATTGAAAGGATAGAATAAAATTAAAAAATCAGAATAAAAGAAAGTAATTAGAAGCATGGTTGTAAAAGGCGGCCTAGGCGCCCAAAACGACAATAACGCCACGATTCGGGCGGGCTAAGGCGTACAAGCATGGTTGTAAATGGCGATAGGCGGTTGTCGGGCGGCGAGGACTCCTAGGCGTTAGGCGGGGACTAGTCAGGGCCTAGGCGGGGCCTAAGCGGATTTTATTTTTTAATTATTTATAAATATTTATTAGACATATAAATATACATATTTAGTTACATATTTTATTTTTCTATTTTTAGGTACAACTTTTAATAAAACATATCAAATACACGTTACTAAGATGGTTAAAAATAATAATATAATATATCACTTTGTTTATTATCTTTAATATTAATATCGATTTTAATATTAATTTTTGTTGTATAACTTTTAATAAATATGCCTCTTAAAACTTTCCCTCCCAAGTACATCACATCATTTCTCCCCTTTTTCTAATATTGCTTTTCAGAATTTCAAGAAGCCAACATTGCAAGACTCACGATTCACTGAGACCTATTAATTTTTTTAATGCTTTTTTTACCTTCACTAAACCTATTATTTTATATTTTTTTTAACTTAATTCAAAAGAGAGATAAGACAATCCTTATGTCTTTTCACCTACTTTCAACGTTTCGTCTTCTCCATACTCATCATCCGTTTATTTTTCTCTCACCTTCTCTCTAAACTTCATGAACATATTCATTTCTTCCATCTTTTTCTTCTTTCATAACTACATGAACTTTATTTACAATGAACGTGACTCTTCTTCTTAGTCCTGTTTTCCTGTTCCAGACGCACTAATTGGTGTAAAATCAAAGCTTCAGCCGCTTGGGTCCAGTCGTCGCCGACCCGTCTAGTCGCCGATCCACCGGCATAGTCGGCTTATACAACCATGCGTACAAGCCGACTATGCCGGTGGATCGACGACTAGGCGGGCCGGCGGCGATTAAGCGGGCCGGTGGCGACTGGATCCAAGCGAAAATAGGTGAAAAGACATAAAGGAATGTCTTATCTCTCTTTTGAATTAAGTTAAAAAATATATAAAATATTACGTTTAGTGAAGGTAAAAAAAGCATTAAAAGAATTAATGGGTCTCGTGAATCGTGATTCTTGTAATGTTGGCATCTTGAAATTCTGAAAATCAATATTGGAAAGAGGGGGAAAATGATGTACTTGGGAGAGAAAGTTTTAAGAGGCATATTTATTTATTTTTTGAGAGGAAAGACAATATTATTAATATAAAAGCATTTTGATGCCTACAGAAACCCGAGGCATCGTACATGGAAACCAAGCTAACATAACAATAACGATAAAAGCAGGAAAGTAAATTTTGCTCTTTGACATCGGGGCGGTCGGAGGGGTGGGACTGCTGTAAGACCCGCTTCCGGTCGAACCGGTAACTCCGGAAGTCACTCGGGACTTCTCCGGAACTCAAACGAAGTAGCCATTATCACGGTTGGCTTCAGGGAAGAAACCCCTTTCATTTGAATATAATATTGCATAAAGTCAATTTTGGTCAAAACGAGACTTCATATCGACTAAAGCTTCAATTTTTAAAAGTGCTGGAATTTAGGTGGGGAAATTAAATGAGCTAGAGGGACACTTGTCCTATTTTGGTTGAATGAGAGAAAAAGGGATAGTTATTGTCCCTTTTACCCTCCCAAAAGCTCCTACATGGGTTTCTAGCTCAAGGGCCTTTAAGTCATTGCAACATTTAGGTATTATATGTGTTGGAGAAGCAAAATCATTTCCTATTTGCATTGTTGTAGCCGAAAATTTGAGAGGAAGAAAGGGAGAAGAGCTCCCATGGAAGCTTGAAGGAGAATCTAAGAAGAAGGAACCATTTGGAGTCATCCTCTAGCCTTCCACCCTCAAAAACACTAGCATCCTCTTCATCCTCACATTCTAGAGGTAATGGAACTCTCTACTCATCTTTTCTCTTCATCTATTTTCCTTGGGTTTTGGGTGAAAAATGGCTAGATGATGTTGGGTTAAGTAGAAATGATGGGAGTTGGTGTTGATGAAGAGCTTGGTGAAGTTTTTGTGGAGAAATCAATGGTGGTTTGGAGTTTTTGAAGTGGGTTTGATTTGATGAATCATTGGAAAACTTGTTTGTGTATTGATTCCTACCATGGGTAGAGGAGTAATGATGGATTTGGACTGTTTTGGGGTTGGCTTGGGGAAATTTCTGGGTTTGAAGGTAGATTTTCGGAGTTTTGGAGCTGGAGGTTGAAGAAGGGCGAAACTGCTCTGGTGCGTCACGGATCCGTGACGGATCCCGTGACGGGCGACGTCACGGCTCCGTGAGGGAGTCTGTGACGGCACTCGTCACGGCTCCGTGACGGTGACCGTGAGGGTTGCCATCACGGATCCGTGACCAGATCCGCGACCCACCAGAGTGAGGGTTTCTTGGGGATTTTTCAAAGTGTTTACACCTTGGTTTTGAGATGAACTTTGGAAGGGTTTTGGGGGTCTTTCTTACTGTTTAAGTGGAACCTAATTAGTGCTTCTTTGTGTCCAAGACCTTGGGGATCGAGCTAGAGGAGCAAGGATCACACCGAGGCCCGAGGGAAGAGCGAGGTGGTGATCACCGGACTTCACCAAAGCGTTGACGAGGAGGACCTTGAGGTAGGGAAAGCCTTAACCTCTCGTTTACGATGCCTAGTATGCATGCTAGGTTAATAAAATTGGAAAAGGTCCTAAATATGCATATAGGATGCGAATAACTAGCTTAATCATCTTTCAATTGCTAATAACCGGAGTGTCTAGTGGTGACCGATTAGGAGGCCAATCACTAGTATAATTCGCTTTCAATGCTTGGGATATGTTTGTCTGGTAGAGGAGCCTTGGCAAAGCCCTCGGATTAGTTGCGTGTTAGGAACACATGCTTGATTGTTGGTTGCTTAGTGGATAGGCTAAAGAGTCTAATGAAACTAGTGAAATTGCATGTTTGAATGCTCTTTCGAAGGCTTTATGATTAATTGGTTGATCAGACTCGTACCTGCTCGTTGTTTGTATTCGAATGATTACTTGATTTACTTGATTGGTTGTTGGGGGTATCGAGTATGACTGGTTGTACCGCGCGGCGCAATCAGGTGATCGATGCCCCGGTGGTTCGAAACTGGTAAGTGAACGGTAAGTTGGAATTGTGTGATTGGTGTGAATTGATCTAGTGATTTGTGTACTGTGTGCTATGGGAATTGGTGATGGGTGAACTATGTGTGTTAGTGGTTTAACTGTGGTTGGATTGGTTGGTGTTAAGTTTCGGTAAGCGTGTTGCTAAGATGTTATGGAATTATGGTTGATACGATATGGTACCTACACCGTTGAGGAGTCCGGTGTAGGGTGAGATAGAGTTGATTGTTGTTATGGTATGGTACCTACACCGTTGGGGAGTCCGGTGTGGGATGTTATATTGGTTATTTATTAAATTGCCCACGTGTGCGCCCCTACGGGAGTATGGCCCTGGGTTCCCAATGACATAAAATCCTTTGGAGACGTTTCTGAGAATCCCGATGATAAGCGCCCCGAAGGGTTGTTTCCGGTCGCCTCAATGTTATGCGTCTCCTCTGGATTTGAGGGAGAATCCGAGAGGACACATCATGTGGATCGGAGGGTGGTGACTTCATGTGCCACGGCATTGATTTGTTTACTTATTACCCTTGTTTTGTTAAGTTATTTTCTGTTAACTTTATTGTTGATCTTGTTCGAGTTAAGGTCTACCTTGTCATGCGTTTTCCCTACTGAGCGTGAGCTCACCCCTTTGTTTTGATGTTGTGTCTACAGGCTTGATTGAAGAGTAGAAGCTTGGGCGCTTCTCGGTGTGGGTTCATAGAGACTTCATGTTTATTTCCTTTATTTAAAAACAGACTGGTAAAAACTTATTACCACACCCCCTGAGGGTTACTTATACTGTACTTGAGGTTATGGATTGGAGTACTCATTGGAGATTTTCGAGATTTTATATTGTTTCTTTGCTTTACTGTCTTCTCTTACCCGTCATGCCTCGGGTCCGGGCGATAACCGGATTTGGGGCGTGACAACTGCGGTAGCATCCGAAGACACCGATACAGTATACTACAACCATAAGATACTGACCGAGCAGGTCAGGGGATAGATAACCAGTGGTGGACCGATTACTCCCCCGGTAAGTCAGCGTGCGTCGTCCTCCCTTGACTGATAATGGTAGGGCTCCTGAACGCGGGATTGCTGACTCCGAAGTGGTAGGGAAGTAATTTACCGACTGTTGGTGGTACCCTTGACACCTATACACCAGGGAGAAGGTACAGTCGATCAACCTCTCCCTGGCCATCCCAACACGCATTCCTGGAGGCGAGGGTGCTTGAAGCCCCCCGCCGCTGCTGAAGACGCCCCGTTTGACGCCGCTGATTCTTCATCCTCTGCTGAATCCACATCTCGCCCCGCCCTTTTATTTCCCGATAAGGTCGGCGTTGACTCCCGCGGCAGCCACCCCACAGGCTCATCTGCCCCCTGTGCCTCCTGCCGACCCCAGCGCCCCATATCCTCATGCCTAGGAGGAGTTCGAGGAGACCCCCTAGATCGGTCCCCCATCCCCGACCCACTCAGATAAGTCCAGTTTGTCCCCGTGATGGGTTTCCCATGTTTGGCCTTTTCTAGCGCCGACCTCGGGTCCCCTGGTGCCTTCAACGAGACTCCCTGAAGACCTCCCACAACCGGACAGACCGGGAACAGGTGTCCCGCGCAGCAACAACCAAAACAGTGTTCAGGTAAATGTTCGTACGAAATGTAAAGCCGAGTTCGTACCTGAGACACCGACAATCGGAACAAGAGCTGACTCTGTAATGGAACCCGAATGTCGGCCCTGATCCTGACCTTCATAAAGTCTCCCCAGCAGAGACCCTTCTTGTCCACATCCACTCCTTGACACACACCCAGCGTGTTGACAATCCTGAAGCCCACATCCCTCGTCCACGCCCCCACAGGCAAGTTCGATACCCGCGCCCACACCGAAAAGTGGTGAAAGTGCAGCTCCGATACATGCATGTGGGCCCGTATGTTAGTGAACAACACCAAGGAGTCCCAGAAGGACCACGGTTCGCCCACCAATACTCGCTCCCTTTCCTTCGCCAACCTGAAGAAAAAAGCCACAAGGCCTCCCTCTAGGGGCTTAGCCTCGACTTTCATACCCCAGAGATCCTCCATGCGTGCCACTACCGATTTCCAATAGATCTTCTTGGTAGACAGGACTTTCGCTGCTAAAGCAAAACGATACATATTTCCCCGCCCTGTTACCTCTTGGACCGGCACCACCACCTCCTTGATCCCCATAGCGCCCATTTGGGAATCCAACTGGCCCATGGCACCTCCCTCCGGCCCGGCCGGATATGACGTTGCTCCCGTTGGGATCGGACGGGTGGTACCACCATAGGGGTGCCCCGCTCCGGCTCCCACCCCCACGCTACCTTCCACATTCGTTTGACCCGCCCCAAACCTCGCTGCCCAGCGAGCCACATCCCCGCCTTCTCCCTGGGCCCATACTGACTTGCGTCCCAACGTGGCCGCCCATCGAGCATCGCCCATGAACCCACGCCCCGCCTCCACCGGACGTTCAACCCTACCCGGCTCCTCAGAGACCACGCCCTTCCCTTTCCTTCGACGCCAAGCAGCCGCGGTCGGAGTCTCCTCCAACTCGTCCGCCGGAGTCGTGGCCGACCCCGACGACACCGGAATCGGTGTGGGTTTCTCACCCAACGCCACCAGCACCGGAGCCCTAGCCGCCACGCCCCGTTGCACACCCGTCGTCCTTGGTCGGGGTCCCCTCGCCGGCGTGCGCCGGAGACATGCAGGTCCCGATCGGACTCTGCCTCCCGGGACCCAACCCGGATCCTCCCCCGCCGAGAAACACAACACCGGTTCCCCACCCAACCTCGGCGTCCACTGCTCCTCCGAGAGCACAGGCTCTCCCGAGGAACCCGACCCCCTCTGCAGATCCACGCCCTCCACCGCCATCGCCACCAGCGGCGCTGTCACGGTTCGCGGCTTCAGCTCCTCCATCGACTCGGTGTACGTTCGCTCCTCACCGGCGTCGAACTCGACATCCGCGCCACTCTCCTCCGGCAACACAGGTCCCCAATGAACAAACCCATCGCCGAGATGCTCTCCATCACCCTCCATACCCGAAAACGTCATGAAATTTGATGCAGAAAATCGCAAAACCCCACCCTGTGGAACCCTAGTTCGTAAACCCTAGCAGAGAAAGAATAAGGAATAGGGGGGCTGCGCTCCTCTCTCTCTCAATAACTTCAGAGGCATATTTATTAAAAGTTATACAATAAAAATTAATATTAAAATCAACATTAATATTAAAGATAATACACAAAGTGATATATTATATTATTATTTTTAAGCATCTTAGTAACGTGTATTTGATATGTTTTATTAAAAGTTGTACCTAAAAGTAGAAAAATAAAATATGTAACTAAATATGTATATTTATATGTCTAATAAATAATTAAAAAATAAAATCCGCCTAGGCCCCGACTAGTTCCCGTCTAACGTCTAGGGGTCCTCACCGCCCGACTACCGCCATTTACAGCCATGATTAGAAGTAAAAGGTTAAATAAAATATAAAGATTAACAAAAAAATTAAAATAAAGAATTAATTTTTTTAATGAAAAAGAAAAATTAATGATAACTAAGTAAATTAATGAACAATAAAAAATAACCAAATTGAAAAATCTGAAGTTGCTTCCAATTCTAAACAGATGGCGTAAAATTAAGTGAAGGTACGTTGATCTTTTCATCGGTACAAAGGTGTTTTAGGGTCTTTAACTACAAAACTAATTTTAAGAACTTTTTAAAGTTTTAGGTGATAATCTAAAAGAAAACAAAGAACAAGGCAAGTTTCTGTAAAATAATGATAAAACAAAGTGATTTCTAGAGTTTTCTCCTAGAGTTATTTAGTTCGTTCTGGTGTCTACTTGTTTGGTTTCTAATATGATTTGTCAATTTTATTTTTCTGAAAACAGTTATATTTTGATGGGTGTGAACATCCTTTGGTTAGGGTCAGAAGATGGATAAAATGAATAAAGATATAATCTTTATTTGACGACCATAAGATGTTTTACAACTGAACGGTTTTTTTTATCGGTAAAGCAAATTTAAATTGGAACCGTTTGGAAGAAAGAACAGAGTTTGATACAACACCCGAGCAATCCCCTAATGGATCCTCAACCACACTTCTCTACATGCAGAGAAAACCACTTGAATCTTGCAACAATTGAATCTTACAACAAGGAAGACACATGCTACACCACAACAAGGAACACAACACTACAACAAACGAAACCAACAGGGGAAAAGCCAAGTAACCATTGAACGGTTATGTTATTGTTTCCATGTAAATAACAGTTAAGATTTGGGTTTGTTTAAAAAATAAAATCATAATCACAGCGTTCTCCTTGGGAGCCGGTCTTAAAAAGTTTCGAGCTCTCTCAACTATGGCTTCCATGGATCAACCCTCTTGGGTTTCGCATCGTACCCCTCAGGGGTTGACCTCTCGTCGTCGCCGATCACCTCCTCAGTCGACGTGTGTCACCGGTTGCCTGCTCCAGGTTCCGCAACCTTCCCGTCCGCCTCCATCCGTTTCTCGCGCCGTAGCTCTCCAGTCTCGAGCAACCCCGTCTCAATCGAAATCAGCCATGGCACCCGGCTGCTCTCCTCGGCCGTCCCTGCTCCTGCGATCGGTCAATCCCCTGCGATCAATCAAGTCCTGGGCATCTGACCTGCGTCAACGACGGGGCGAAGTTCGGCGCCATCACCCTAGGTGCCGGGATCGTCCTTGGGGTGCCGGAGTAATGCAACACAAGGGTCACGACGTACTTCATGTCGTCGTTCTGGTCCGGGGTCCACAGACGGAGGCTTCTCAGCCTCTTTCGGAAGAATGAGAAGACCCGGCGAGGGTGGGAGGGTCCGTCTACGGACTATACCCACAGACCCAGGACTACCAGTGCTGGGGAGTCTCGGGAAATCCGCATTCAATGCACTACTTCCAGTCTCTATTAGGTCTTCTTTGTATTTCTTTCTAGGTCGAATAAGTTTTTGGTTAGTTTGGTTTAGGACTTTGAGTTTTATTATTATTGAAATGTCGGTAAGGGGATCTCCTGAGTTCGGATCTGCGATTGAAATCAGACTATTTTTATGGATCCATGAGCGCCTGGTAGCGTACGATCGACTGAGACAAATATCTGGTATTCTAGCAGTTATGCCATAACCTGTAAGGTTGCTATTTTACAGTAATACAATACTTCTCTACTCGTTTAAAAAAAAACAGTTAAGGTTTGGAAAAAAAATATAAGTAACCAATGTTTTATTTTTATGTGAATATTTATTTTATAATATTCTAAATGATGGTAACTATCAAAACGTGGTGAAGTCTGGATTAAGGATATACTAACTTAACGGGAGATATACATAAGCGGTTTTAGAGGGGTATAAGGAATATTGTGGCATATCCTTGTCCAAAAAAAGTTATATAGATTCGTAGTATCTTTAATTATCTTCGATTTGATATCTTACGAGTCTAAATCGGAGTTCGTATAAAAAATTATGGTCGCTATAAGATTTTCCTTGCACGTAGTTTGTACGTGTCTGTAATTTCTATTTATTTTTATACCGCATTTAGAGATGGTTTATGGCATACCCTAACATATCTTATTGCATCCTCCTCTGCCATTAACTCGTTTGAATCAATTAACACGAGGGACTACCTAGACGCATCTTCTGGCATTATGAAAATCTTCCGGAAAAGCCTAGAATCGCCCGCTCATCCGCATACGGAAATTATATTCCCTTATCACTCTGGTTCTGGGATAAAAAACGATGCAGGGTACGTAACCAACAAATTCTGCCACTCTTTCATTTATCTGGCGGACTGACTGAGGGCCTACCCAATTTCGGAAGCGACAGTTCAAATTCCTCATCATGCGTTCGACCGATCTCGATGCAAGATAAAAGTATTCCTCGCAGGTCAAATGGGAGATAGCATCGTACCTCTTTTTTCATACTGGTTTCGCCAGAAATACTCGTTTTTGTTGTTTGGGGAGAAGATATCAATGAAGGTATCGTCTAACCTTTGGCGCACTGCTGCACTAGGGCACCGATAACGAGGATGAATAAATTCCACTCTGCGGGAACGGAAGAGCGTTAGAGCTGCACGTGAAAGTCTCATTGCAATAAACTCCCTTCGCGATCTTCTTGAGTGGCGCAAGGTGTCACGCCCCAAATCCAGTGTTGACCGGACTCGAGACGTGAACTAAAATAATAATAAATAATAATAAAAATAAAATTCAATAATGTAAAACTCTGAGTAAATCATAATTCAAATCCGATACTTATGAGTCAAAAGCTCAAAATATAACAAGTGAGACAATGTCTAATACAAAATGAGAAAGTACGTCTCTAATACAGTAACCACCCGGACCCTCAATGAGCTCCCGAGCCCTGAGATGTCCTACAAGCCTAATCATCAACGGAACCTGAAAAAAACAGTAAAAACAGAGGGGGTGAGCTGTCACGCCCCAATTTCAGTAAAATCGAACTAGGGACGCGAACATTTTAAAACATAAAAACACTTGAAACCTGTTTTCATTAAACACTTTAAAAGTACCATTTGTTCAACAAAATAATAATTACAGTTTAAAACACGTCCCAATAAGTGGACAAAAGTACAAGGTATCCGTCACTAGACTCAAAAGACAAAACCCGGACTCCGCTCCTAGCTCCACAAGCTTCGAGAGCTCACCTAGTCCGTCCCACGAACAGTACCTGTAGGAAAAGCAGCTAGGGGTGAGCGTTCGCTCACCACCACGGATAACAGACTGACTACGGCATAATTAGCAGACAAAGCAGGTAACACCAACAACAACTCAACACCGGGGAACACCATCCCCAACCCAAGTACTCTGACTGAACCTACACCCACTGTTGCCTTCCCTGACCAACTCGACACCCTGACACGTAAAGTAGACCCGACACAACCATTGACGACCTCTTCCAAGGACTCAAAAGAAAGTTACGCAACACCAAACAGCATCACAAGGGATCACACACCAAATAAGATCACAAAGGATCGCACACCAAACAAGATCACAGAGGATCGCAAACCAGCTGCCAAGAATGCTCACGCCGTCCCGGGACTCTAACCCGGTCAGGTCAACCCAAGATTGCTTGCAACTTATCGAGACTCTAACTCGTAAGCCAGCCGGAAAAATTCTTGCACTTACTGAGACTCTAACTCGTAAGCCAGCCAAAGAACGCTTGCAACTTCCCGAGACTCTAACTCGTAAGCCAGCCAAAGTATGCTCACAAACCCAAACCACACACGCGCGGCCAAGACCCTTTATTGGCGGGCGGGCCCCCTACCCCGTCTGAACATGCAGACGCGTGTGCTCGTGGACCCCCGTTTCATGAAGCGGGCCCCAAACCTCAGGTAACCACAAACACAATCACAATCACAAGCAAGCTCAACAATCATAGGCACTCATGGCCACCAAGACACCAACAGTAAAACTCGGACTCAACAGCCCCCCCAGGCACTCACGGCCTTCCAAGACACCAACAGTAAAACTCGGACTCAACTGCCCCGCAGGCACTCACAGCCTCCCAAAACACCAAAGGTAAAGACACGGGTTCAACAACCCCACGGGCACTCATGGCCACCCAAAACTCAACGATGAAACACGCTCGCAACTTACCGAGACTCTAACTCGTAAGCCAGCTAACACACCAAGATAAGGACACGGGTTCAACAACCCCATGGGCACTCATGGCCACCCAAAACTCAATAATAAAACCCGCTCGCAACTTACCGAGACTCTAACTCGTAAGCAGAGCTAAAACACCAAAGATAAAGACACGGGTTCAACAACCCCACGGGCACTCATGGCCACCCAAAACTCAACAATAAAACACGCTCGCAACTTAACGAAACTCTAACTCGTAAGCCAGCTAAAACACCAAAGATAAAGACACGGGTTCAACAACCCCACGGCACTCATGGCCACCCAAAACTCAACAATAAAACACGCTCGCAACTTAACGAGACTCTAACTCGTAGGCCAGCTAAAACACCAACAGTAAAGTACGGGCTCTCATGGCCACCCAAACACGAAATAATAACACGAGCTCTCATGGCCACCCAAGACTCAACAATAATAAATACGGGCTCTCAAGGCCACCCAAGACACCAAAAGATCAAACAACCTCCGGCTTAACCAAAGCCTCCAACAGTCCTAATATCAACAGTTTCTCAATCAACCTCCGGGCATGGTCATATGCATCCAGTACTCCTAATAACGCTAAGTTCACAATCAACCTCCGGGCATGGTCATATGCCTCCAGTAATTCTAATAACGCTAAGTTCTCTGCTCCTACGACACTACTAAGTGTCACATGCTTTTCTCATAAACGCTACAATCCCGTATCATGCTTTTCTATTATTTAAATAAGCCTATTCAACCCACGACACCCCGGTGTCACATGCAATTCTACTGTTAACTTTCCCTAGTCAGGGCCGAGATCCGGCTACTTTTCCCTACCTCGTAAACACTCCAAAAGCGCTCCGCTAAAACCCGAGATGATCCCAGTCACTCGCCGAGCTTCCCTTTGCCTCGGTCCGCAGCACGATCTAAAAGAACACAATTTCAAAGTACCTTTAAACTAGTACGAATAAACCGAAAATTAATAAACTTAACGCCCAAACGTAATCCCGACAATGTCGATCACTCCCAAACTTCCCAATTACTCGACATTCTCGATAAAGGACCCGTAAAGGCCCGATTCGCCTGACATGGCGAATCTGCCCGGGTTTAGTAAATGCCCTTCCGGGGCTCCAAAGGTTCCCGTTTTCGTTTCTACGGTCTTAGAATAGTTCAAGGGTCCCAATGTACTTGACCGAATTTAATTCCGACTTCCGAGTCAATTAAATGAAGTTTAAAGTTTCTAAACCCGATAAATTACAACTTCTCCAATTTAATTCCAAATTTCGATTCGATTAAGGATAAATGGTCCGGGGAACGTTTTAAACCACCCGAACGATAAAACCCGAGCACCCGAGCACATGGGACCCACCCACACTACTTGGCCGAGCCCTAGGGTTTAAGGGGAGGGGCTCGGCCACCATGTGGTGGCTGGTGCCAGCTCCGGCCAGCCACCTCATGGCCGGCCGGCCACCACCCACGGTGGCTAGAGCTCCTCCCGAGTCTCCGGTCACCGGAAAACGTCCAATAACACCTCCAACCACCTCTAAAACGTCTCCAACACCTCCCCAACCTCCACAAAACCCTAAATCATTCACTTTAACAAAACCCTAGCTTTCCAAAATAATCAAAACGAGAATCGGTTTGGGTATTACCGTAGAGGAGGATGAGGGGAACGAGATTGCTCCTTGCTTTAAGACGATCCAAGGGCTTGATTATCCTCCAAACCCTAACCCTTTCTCCTTCTCTCTTCTTCTTCTTCTTCTTCTTCTTCTCTCTCTAAACTCTCTCTTCCTTCTCTTAAAACAACTAACTCAAATTTGTTTTTCCCTTTCTTTTTTTTTGTATATGTGGTCGGCCACTTAATGCCCCACACCACATGTTTTCCCCCCAAAACTAACACCACCACTTGGTTGACAAGTGGCAAGGTGGGTCCCACACCATTTGGAAAATATCTACTTGATATTTTCCAATCAGTTTCGCGAAAAACGGACGTTTCGGGCCCCGAATGGGCACTTTTCCCAAGAAATTACGAAACTTGACGGGCTAGAAGGAAACGGCTCAACTAAGACCGCTGCGACGACGGCTAAGATTTTCGGATCCAAAACGGTCCTCGAATGGACCAAAACGTCGCTCGGTTGACTTTTCCAGCGAAAAGTCAACATTTCCCAAATTGATCAGAAAGTTGCCCTGAGTCCCCCGGAACTCACTTTGGTTAATAACGGGGTCAACTTAAGTCCGGTATGACACTCGGGGTCATTTTAGGTTCACTTAACTGTCAGTCTTAAATTTTTTAAATTTTCCTGTTTTTCGCAGGTTTGACTGGCGTTGACCGGGAGTGGTTATTACAATCTACCCCCCTTAAAGGAATTTCGTCCGCGAAATTTGAATAACGCTCATAAAAGGTACAAAAGAACACGTACCCTGATAGGTCTCGCGGTAGGTAGATGATCCTGGGGCCCGAGAATCGATAACCGCGTACATTCTCCCCGCTGGCGCCTGCTGCCTCTGGCTCGGTGCACTAACTGCTGGATATCCATAGCTCCGCTGCTTTCTCGGAGCTGCCCCGCTCGTCGGCGGCTGCGAAAACCTCGACCGTTGGCTCTGACGAGGGCGCGACTGCTGGGATTGTCGCACTGTCGTTGCCCCCAACGGCTCATAGCACTGGCCGATAGTGTGCCCAACGCGGCCGCACCGGTGACACCTGGTCTCGTCGGCCCTCGGCCCCGTGTTCATCGGACACTCTCCCTGCATGTGGTCTGGCTGCCCGCAGCTAAAGCATCCCAGTTGTCTCCTCGAAGCGACTGGCCCCACTGACGCCACCGACCCCTGCTGTCTCGGTTCATCCTGATGAGCCTGTGGTCGGAAGGATCCCGTGGTCCTCTGTCTTCGCGGGTCTCGTGACTCGGACGGCCCTGCAAAGTTGGTCGGCCGCTGTCGGACCTCACGGGTCCTGGCCGCATCCCGGATCCCCTGTTCCACCGTCGCTGTGGTGTCCACGAGATCTGTGTACTTCCGCAGTCTCAAGGCGAGAATCTGGTTCCGAATCCCCAGCCTCAGTCCTCCCTGGAACCGCAGGCAACGGTTCTGCTCGGTCATCACCATCTCCGGCGCGAATCTGGCCAAAGATGTGAACCTGGCCTCGTACTCTGCTACCGTCATCCCCTCCTGTTCCAAGTCTAGGAACTGCCGATGTCGCTCCAACCGAGCCGACTCGGGAAAGTACTGTTCCATAAAAACTGTCTGGAAGATGCTGTAGTCATAACCGACCATGTCCTTCACACGCCCCCACCAGTGGTAGGCGTTGTCTCTCAGCTGGTGGGCCGCGAAGGACACCCTGCGACGACCCTCCTCGACACCCGATGTATCCAGGTCTCGCGTGACCTGCTCTAGCCACCTCTCGGCTAGGTCGGGGTTCGGCTCCCCGACAAATGTAGGTATCCCGAGCTTCAGGAAGTCTAGTAGTGCTCGGGATGTAAGATCCTCTGTCTGACCGGGCCTCACTGGGACCGCAGCTGCCTCTGGGGCTGGTGAAGCCGACTCTCGGTTGGCAATGACCGCCACTAAACTCTGGACTTTCCTGGTCAGCTCATCCAGGGCAGTCATGACGGGTGGTTCTGCGACCGGCGGGACGCTGGGCGTGCCCGTAAAAGGTCCCGCATCGCTCCTCCTATCCTCACCGACAGGAGTACCCTGCGCCTCGGCGTACTCGGCGGGCTCAACGGTGGGCACGCGTCCTGGTGTCCCCGCTGACCGTCCCCGCCTGCCTCGCGAGGGCGCTCGTCCCCGTGCCACTGCTGCTCTTCCTCGTCTGCCACGAGCCATCAGCAGGTATCCTCTGCACGGATACACGCAAACGTTCAGTTTGCGAACTCAAATAAGGACAACCAGCTCGAATACACTAACGTTCCCACGGTCTACGTCTACCCCAACGTACTTGTTACTAAACGTCACACCGTTCGCGCTAATTATACCTTAATTATAATAACGCGTAAGCGAAATCTCAATTTTAACCACACAAACGTACACCAAGCCCTCATCCGGTCCATTATGCACTTACTTATAACTTTCCGCAACCAACCAGTGTTCGCTACTCGTCCCTTGCGGGAAAAGTAGTAAAGGGGATGAGCGTCATGCTCACCTCCACGGACACCCGTTCGATTATGGCATACTAGTAACGCACCAAAGACTTACCGCTCTAGTCAGGGCAAACCACCATCACAAAACTGAAGCCAAACATCCCACCGCCCATGGTAACAACACCTCAAGTGCTCGCTCGAGTAAGATAAACCTCAACACGGGAAACACTTACTCAATTCAGTAATCACTATTGATCACAACCTCACTCACCCAAATACCCGATCACGTAGGGAAACCTCAAGACGGGGATCACGCTCTCAACTGAGCATACACCAATGCTCATCCTATTAATACTTCAATTAAAAAAATACGTAAGGAGACCTCAAATAGATCGCAAAAACGCGCACCAAGTCACGCAACGACAAGCCTAACCGCACAATGAAACAAAAGATAAAGCCTCGGGTTTCTCTGATCTGCTAAAGCCTCGGCCACCAGGCCGCCCCCCAGGCCGCGGAGGCCTCGGCCACCAGGCCGCCCCCCAGGCCGCGGAGGTCTCGGCCACCAGGCCACAACTCAACCAATACATCATACCGGAATACACCTTTGGTCTAGATGTTTCCCGGACACACAACATCGGGGTGAAGCAGATACATCATACCGGAATACCCATCGGTCTAGATGTCTTCCTGGACACACATCATCGGGGTGAAACAACACATCATACCGGAATGTCCATCGGTCTAGATGTCTTCCTGGACACACATCATCGGGGTAAATCGACATACATCATACCGGAATATCCCTCGGTCTAGATGTCTTCCCGGACACATAGCATCGGGGTAAATCTCAATGCACACATACCGGACCGGCACACACCTCGGTCGGGTATCTTCCCGTCACTCGGGCCACAATACACAACATACAATACCACACTACACCGAACATATCATACCAACGACGCTTATCATCACAACTTACCAAGAATACCGCATCGGTCTATCATTCACCCGATCATTTCACACGTCAACACTCATATCACATTCACCTCATTCATTCAACCAATCATAACACGAGACAAACATTCACATTGCATTCATAATAATTCATATGACATAACATGATTCTTAATTTAACCTAGAGTGTATTATGCATCGACATTTAAGGACGAACAACCATAATCAAACACAACCAACACGCAATCCTAAGGCTCGACATGACCATTCTACAGCACGACAATTCCCATAATTGAAAGCGTTTATTCTAGTGAATCACATCCTATATGCAAACTAAGACCCTTCCGGTTATTATCATCATATATGCATACTATTAGCATTCTTTAATTAAAAGTGGAATTTACTACTCTTCCCTACCTCAAGAGTCCTCCAAACGCTTAACACCAAAGCCGTCTAGTCGATTTCTCCTCCGAGCTCAAGAATAAGGTCTAGGACAGAAATTAATATTATAATTAATAAACATTCGAAGTCGGTTTTAGAGAGAAATACCTAAAGTGCCCCTAATGGAAAAACCTGGGCCAAAAGGGTAAATTGGGCCCAAACAAGGCCCAATTCAAGCATCCCACAGATCCGGAATCCGGCCCGGACCGTGCCCCTCAGAGGCCCAGAACCAGACCCGGACCGCGCCCCTCAGAGGCTTGGAACTAGGCCCGGACCGTGCCCCTTAGAGGGCCGGTCTAAGACCCGGACCGTGCCGCCCAGAGGGCCGGTGTCGAGCCCGGACCGTGCCGCTACGAGGGCTGGTACCAGGAATGGACCGTGCCGCTCAGAGGGCCGGCACCGAGCCCGTTCCGCGCTGCTCAGAGTGCCGGAACCAAGCCCTTTCTGTGCCAAATCTGGGCAGGTTCAAGCTCCTTCTTCCCCAACTTCGTTTCTACGAAAATCTACTTCAAAAACTCCATTTTAACATCATCAAGCTCCAAAATCAGTCATCCAAACTCCCAAACTTCAATACCCTTAATGGGTTTCATCAAAACATCAATAATCAAAAGGTTTCTAACTAAAACTTCCACTACTTCTTCACTACACAATCATCTAACAACACTAACATCAAAACCCAACAAGTTCAAGAAATTTTCTTAGAAACCCATAACCCAAAAGTGATTGGAAGAAGATTGTGAGAGTTCACTTACCTTGGAAATGGAAAGAGGATGAAGATGGAGTGATTTGGAGATGATTTAGGAAGAAATCCACCCCAAAAGCTTGCCTTTTTTCCACTTGCTTCTTCTCCAAATTTTTGAGCTCTCCTCTCTTCCTCCTCTAGTGATTTTCGGCCAGCAACAAATGTGAGCTGAAGTGTTGTCCCATGTGAGTCTTAAACCTAAAGTTACATTTACCAAAAACTGCCTCTTGCTTCTTTCTTCTAAATTGTAAAATTATAGGGTAAATGGGTCTTTAGAGACTCATTTCTTCTCCTCCAGGCCACTATGGACAAGTGTCCTAGTGGGGACCACCTTGTCCTTAGAAAATCCAGCACCTTTAATTTGAGTAGGTTTTAGTCGTTAATTGGCCTAAGTTTGACCCGAGTTTGACTTTTTCGCAACGACAGTCAATTGAAAGCAACTGACCCAACTAAGCCAACCGTAACAACGGCTAAGATTTTTGGGTCCCGAAAAGGTCCCGAATGACTCCCGGAGTCATCGATTGACTTTTCAGGCCGAAAGTCAAACTTCGCCAAAAATCACCGGTTCGACAGGGATCGACCGGGGGCGGTTCTTACAATCTACCCCCCCTTAAAAGAATTTCGTCCTCGAAATTTAAAATGAAGGTACCTCAAGGGTCAAACAGGCTGGGGTACTTCGCGCGAACCTCACCCTCGCGTTCCCAAGTCGACTCAGCTACGTGGTGCCACCACTGCACCCGTACCAGTGGGATAGTCTTGCCACGCAAGACCTGTTCCCGCGTATCCAGAATGCTGACTGGCTGCTCCTCATACGAAACATCCCCAACTACCTCGATGTTCGTCCACTCAATAACGTGGGAGGGGTCCGTAATGTACTTCCGTAGTTGGGAAACGTTCCCAAGCTGTGGTGGCAGTGCCAAACGGTAAGCAACGGCTCCCACTCTGCCCAAAATCTCAAAGGGTCCGATAAACCGCGGGGCCAACTTGCCTCCGCCGCGGTTGAACCGCAATAATCCCTTCTTCGGGCTCACCCTCAGAAACACGTGATCACCAACTGTAAACTCGAGAGGTTGGCATCGTCTATCCGCATAACTCTTATGTCGGCTCTGCGCGGTCTTCAACCGCTCCCGAATCAACGTGACCTTCTCGGTCGTCTCCCGAACAAGCTCCGGGCCAAGAAAACTCATGTCTCTTACCTCTGCCCAACACACGGGCGATCTGCACGGCCTACCATACAATGCCTCAAACGGTGTCATCCCAATCCTGGCCTGGAAGCTTTTTGTTTGTAGGCGAACTCGGCCAATGGTAAGTGGTCCTCCCATGACTCTCGGAATTCCAACACACATGCTCGCAACATATCCTCTAGAATCTGTATCGTGCGCTCTGACTGCCCGTCCGTCTACGGGTGGTACGCGGTACTAAGCAGGACCTCGGTCCCCAAAGCCCTCTACAAGCGCTCCCAGAATCTGGAGGTGAATCGAGGATCTATGTCGGGTACAACCGATACTGGAACCCCGTG
Source organism: Erodium maritimum (assembly GCA_963921825.1). NCBI lineage: Eukaryota > Viridiplantae > Streptophyta > Magnoliopsida > Geraniales > Geraniaceae > Erodium > Erodium maritimum. The sequence goes on along the minus strand of OY997592.1, from coordinate 64,977,777 downwards.
CAGTCGGATAATCTCTCGAATGTACAGGCGACTCAGTGTGTCAACTGTATCAGTCATCCGCATATCTAAGAAGTGTGCCGACTTGGTCAGTCGGTCGACCACCAACCAAACAGCATCGTGCCCTCTCGACGACCTCGGTAAGCCACAGATGAAGTCCATAGTGACGTGCTCCCACTTCCACTACGCGATCGACAGTGGCTATAATCAACCAGCGGGAGACTGATACTCGGCCTTCACTTGCTGACAAGTGAGGCATCTCGAGACAAACTCTACGACTGCTCTCCGCATCCCGCTCCACCAAAACTGTCGTCGGACATCCCGATACATCTTGGTGCCGCCCGGGTGCATCGCAAGACGGGAGTAATGAGACTCTCATTACATTGTCCCTACAATTACGCGGCACAAACAGTCCTCCTCGGTATCATAAGCCCGCCGCTTCCGAAATTGGGTTGGCCCTCAGTCAGTCTGTCAGATAACTGAAAGACTGGCAGAATTCATTGGTTACGTACCCCGCGTCGTTTTTTATCCCAAAACCGGAGTGATAAGGGAATATAAATTCTTCCTGCGGATGAGTGGGCAGTTCGAGGATTTTTCTGAAGATTTTCATAATGCCAGAAGATGCGTCTGGGTAGTCCCTTGTGTTAATTGATTCAAATGAGTTAGTAGCAGGGGTGGATCCAATAAGATATTTTAGGGTATGCCATAAATTATTACTAAATGTGGTATAAAAATAAATGAAAACTACAGTTACATGTAAACCACGTGCAAGGAAAATCTTGAAGCGACTGTAACTTTTTCATACAAACTCCGATTTAGATCTGTAAGATATAAAATCGAAGGTAATTGAAAACACTACGAATCTATGTAACTTTTGTTTGGACAAGGGTATGCCATGACATACCTTATACCCCTCTGAATCCACCATGGTCCTAAAGCTTCAATGATTGAATTGTTGCGCATGCTTCTTTTCTTGCATAACTCAAGCTAATATATGGGCATGAATGGATCAAATAAGTAGTGAAAGCACACACATTAGAAATAGCTCTTCCACTTGCGTTTTGTGTGTTTGGTAGAACTAGTATTGAATTTCTTTGATATATATGCATGGTAAATTGAGTCTAAAACTACATGTATGACCCATTCGATGCGAAATAAGAATAAAGAACATGGTTAATCGAGAAAATGATTCTAGGCCTTCTATGTACCGTTTGAGGCAAATTGCCTACCTTTGCATGTATTATCTCTTAGTCACCTCATTTGAGCATTAGCCTTTCATTTCTAACTCGAACATTATAATCCTATGTGTCTTTCGTTTATGTTATATATCCTCATTGTATTTGAACATGTATCCCTTGGCTTAGGTGTTTAGTTGAGAAGGGAGTTGTTTGGGATATTGAGAGAGCAAAAGAGAAAGATAAGTGTATTAATATGTTATTGGTTTGTATTGAAAAAAAATGATAGCCTTATCCCCAAAAGAAAAAAAATTGAAAAAAGGGAAAATATAGACAAAATTTATATCCATAATAAAAAAATAAGAGTGGAGTAAGACATGTTGGGTTGGATAAAGATGGTGCGATTTTGGATAGTTAGAGTTATAAAAAAAATATAAAAAATGACAATTTAGTTCTAAGCTTATCTATCCAATCAAAGAAGAATGGTAGTAGAGATTGCAAAAGTTGGATGGTCACAAATCGGGGTTTGGGATGAGTGATATACATTTATGGGTAGGGGTTGGCGACTTTCACCGCATATATGAGACCATTTATTTATGTATTTTTTAGTTCTTTTTTCGGATTCATTATGTTTAACACAGATCCACGTTTATCTATTATAAAATCCATAAATGCAAGTTAAATTAAAACACCTCTTCTGAGGTTCTCTCTTACCCTACGAGGGTCGTCGCCGCCACTATCTCCCTCTGCCCCTTCCGTCCACCCGCCTCCATCGCCATCACTCTCTCCATTCTCACAGCCTCCTCCCCTACAACCCATCGCTACTCAGCCGTGCCTCTGACCTCATTCACCACAAACTCGAAGCCTGGCCGCTTGCATCAGCGACTGCACCACCGCCGCTGAAGCCGCCCCGACGTCGCCCTCGATCATTTTTGATCCTCCGATGTCGGATCTCCCTTCCCACCTCCCCCACGGGCCGGAAATGGTCACCCCCGACCAGATCCACCCACATGCAGAGGTCTCTCGTGACCTCGAGGTCTCTGCCCAACAAGATGTCGGTCGCGCCGCCGCCCCTCTATCGCTGCTCAGTACGGGTCCTCCCTCTCCTCGGGTGCCGCCGCTTCCAGTAGATCTGAAGGACAAGTCGGGCGCGTCCTTGACTGTCGGAGCGTCCCTGGCCATCGGCGTGCCCCCATAACCACCGGTGCCCTTTACGTCTTATATCGGACTATCATCCACGGTGAGGGAGATACAGCGGGATCTGACCACTCTCCCCCGGCCAACTCCTTCTCCGAAGGTTCATCGCCGTCTCCCACCGGCGGAACGGGTGCAGACCTCTAGCCCTATCTGTCCGAGTGATAGCAGGCCATCAGAGTCGTCTTCGGAAATCCAGGCAAGCCGTATATCCCCGATCCAGGATTGGGAGGATGAGGACGACGAACTGGTGATGTCGGACGACGGGGTCCCACTTTATACGTCCGGCTCTTAGGAATTCTCCCTCGCAACGCAGGTAGCAGGGGATCGATCACACAACCAACACATCGTCTGTGCGATGATGCTGCGAAAATGGAAGGTTACGGGGATTCGGGTGGAGTTCATGTCTCCCGACGTCACGGGCTACCACTTCCCGTCAGCCAAGATCATGGAGGAAATCTGCCATAGGGGTTCATGGAGTTTTAAGGGATATCCCCTCCTCCTTGAACCGCTTCGGCGATTCGATCGGGCGGAAGAGATCAGCTTCAATCATGTGGAACTCGGGATCAGGGCATTCAATATACCGGGAGGAGCCAGAAATAGCTACATCCGGGATCTCGTTGCGGGCCGCGTAGGCACGCAAATCCTGTCGGCCCCAATCCCGTCGGTTCGACGGGAGGATAGGCATCTCTGTATGAGGGTTCGTATGGAACTGTCTCGACCCTTACGGCGCAGAACCCGACTCCGCTTCCCAGGTACTGATTCCTCTGTTGTGATTGATCTACAGTACGAAAGAGTGGTGGATTTTTGTCGCAGGTGCGGCATGTTGACACACAAGTTAATGCACTGCCAGACCCCGTTGCAGGGGATTGGCCGGGAGGAGATTCGATATGATAGTTCTATACTGGTCCCGAGGGACCTGGATGTGGACCGACTGCTGCAAACGGACTGGAATGCACCCCCCCCCCCAGCATCACACCCGGCGATCACGTATCTCCTGAGTGATCTCACCCTGAACTCTATGGTCCGTTCTAGGGAAATCAGCATGGGCATGGAATCGTCCACTACAGGCACTCCGAGGCCTGACAATCTGGCTAAGGTTAACCCGGAAGGGTTGACCAATATGTTGCAGGGGGGCCATGGAGCACCCACACCGCCCCCCAAGTCCACGAAGCCTGACTACCTGGCTAACATCCGCCCTGCTGTCGGCCCAGAGATCCGAGCTGCCCACGGATACAATGCGATAATGAGGGAGGGAGAGGAGACAAATCCACGGGGCTATCAGACGGCCCCCCGGGAGAGCCAAAGGAAAGGTGGGCCCAACCGAGGCAAAGGAAAGATGACCACTCTGAAGACCAGAAGTGGCTCGATGTATGCACGCCCACCGGAGACAAAGAAGCAGAGGGGAGATCCGATGACCTAGGTGCAGCCCTGGTACCCGCCCTTTCAGGGGACGGATCGAGCAGATGGAGCGGAGGTCCAGCGGCCTCTGATGGAGGAATGATCTTCCCCAGTAGGGGTGGGTGGAGTCGGCCCCAGACTATACCTACAGACCCGGGACAACCACTGCTGGGAGGTCCCGGGCAGCCTGCAGTATCAGCACTAGTTATTTCTGTTTATTGCTACTATTTACATTGTTGTTGGGATGTTTTACTTTTTGCGGATTTTGGAACTTGGTTTTTCCCTCGTTATGTTGGAACGATGGTAGGGAGTTGTCTTGAGTTGTTGCCCACGATTTCAAGTGGACTAATATTATGGGTCCATGAGCGCCGGGCTTGCTACGGTCGGCCCGGACAAATATCTGGAACCCGAGGCGGTCACGCCTCATCTTGTTTGATTTCCATTTGGCATTAATGAAAGTCTCCAGTTACCCGTTTCAAAAAAAAATCTATTATAAAATCCAACTTGCATGGCAAAAAAAAATCAGATTTTTTATAGATTTGTTATTGTTTCCATTATTTGATAGATTTATATTTTTATTTTTATTTATTTACTAATTCATTTTATTATTTGTATTGGTGATGTATCTAGCCTCCTCCTTATTTGTTTACCGATTTTGGATCTATGATGTTGTTATAAAATCTCAAGTTCTTTTATTTCATGTAACTGAGATTTGACAAAATAGATCTATGCAGAGATCCATGCAATTTTCTTTTAATTTACAACAAAATACATCTTTTGGTTGTTCAGTCTACACATTTATTGCTTGTCAACATTGTTTGTATTTGCTTCCTAGTTTAAATCACGTTGTTCTGTTGGGTAGTTATTGTTTGATAATTATTTATTGTATTCTGTGTTAATGCTTCAATGTACTTCAGAATTCGTTTAATATATGTTCAAATAAGTTAAATGCGACACTAAATTATACCCTGAAAATGTTGATTCTGCACGCTGATATAAAATGTTGAACTAAATAAATATATACCACAATGTATAAGAAATGAGAGAAGAAAATTGAAATATTGGCATGCTTACATAAAGAAAGAAAGTGCATTGGACTAACTTTAAAAAAAATTAGGACGATTTTAGGATTTAATTTGAAGACCGAATTATAGCCCATTGGACCGGTCGAATCGGTTAAAAACAGGAACCGATGGTTATTTAACCGCCTGGTTTTTGGCATTGCCACCGGTTTTCGGTGCTAGCTCCGGTGGTACAGTTTGTGCCACCGGGATTACTGGTTCCGGTGGTCGGAGAGGCCGTCGGTACCGGTTAACCGGTCGTGGCCACCCCTATTTATGTGTGTGAACTGAAATACTTTTGTCATAAGATATTTATTTTAGTTTTTTTTCATATTTTTTCCAAACCCTTTGCTTAGTTTTATATTATAAGCTTCATTAAAGATTTTTCTAATTCTTAATGGCCATAATTCCTTACCATTACTAGAGATGAGTCTAGCATAATAGCATATAAATACCTAAGCTTCATGTATAAAGAAAAAAAAGAAACACGATGTTAGAGTAAATGAGGAAACGCAAGTTTATATGAAAATAGTTATTCTTTAATGTGAGTAGCGTCATACTTAATTTTATTCATCGCTTCATATGTTTCTTTGATGTGTATAAGGGTTTGTGTCATATGACGACTTTGAGAAATTCATTTGGTCCTCTATGTACAAGTGATTCAACCATCGTTTGCTTTTGTGCCTTTTTGCATGCACTATATAGTGTGTCTTATGATTGCATTATTAGATTTAGGTCTATGCATTGCACATACATCTTCACTTTTTATTGTTTTGAATATAAGAGGCTCAGACTCCTCCTATCAAAGTGAACCTTGGGGTTTAACCGGGACATACCTTTAAATTGTTGTCTTAGTTTAGTTTTCTTGGGGCGAGAAAGTTTAAGTGTGGGGTGTTGATGTGGACATAAAATGCATCGGTTTTGGATGTTTTTAGCCCACATTATTGAGCTTTTCAATCCCGGGGTTGTATAATTTGGTCCTCTTTTCTCTCGTTACTCGTACTTGGTCTCTCATTATGTTTGTAGGTTCTTTGATCGAAAATAATGGTAAAAATGGAGGAAAATCGGTTCAACGAGTTTTTGTGATTGAATGATCTTGCAAAGGGCATGACTTCCTCATCCGAACTCTGATTTTTACTAGTGATATATCAAATCGAAGGGAATTCAAAAATCTACAACTTTCGCCACGGGGTCGTCGCTGTCCGGGCCCCTTTCTCTTGGACAATCTCGGCGAACAGTTCTCCTGTACACAACTATCAGACATCGATTAATGGCCCTCAAAGGGGCCCAACTTTGTCCCAACATATGCCACCGGAGTTTGGAATTTGGTGCAACTCCTAACGGGATGATCACTCTTTCCAATCACTGTGGTCGTCCCCGGAAGATCCAGACTATGAGGAACCTCAAGTCTCATTCCCCTTAAGTACAACAAGGACTAACCATCAAGGATCCCCACCATAACCCATCAGGATCGATATAGCTTCGCCTTCGACCGTGACCAGACCAACGGTGAACATTCTCGCATGATTGTTAGGGAGTAGTGACCGATCTTCACCGCCAACACCTAAAGGCCCTCATTTCCACCCATTAACCACAAGTCCTCTTTCTCTCAAATATGATACAAGAGGCACCGAACACATCCATTCTTCGCGGTAATCTAGGATTTTGTGATGGGCTTGGGTCTGGCCTCTTACAGGACACAAGGGTGGGTTAGCACTTTTTTGGGAACTGAATGTCCGGGTAGATATATGTTGATGCCCTGGTTCTTATCCTGGGAAGGGAACTCTTCCGCTTAATCGGTATCTATGGGGAATCTGATCGGAGTAAGCGCACCACATGTGGAAAAAGCTACTACGACTAAGGCATGAAGATAGACAACGATGAATCATCATAGGGGATTTTTATGTCATTCGGGTGCAAAAGGAAACCCAAGGTGTAAACTCATATCCACATAACCTTATCCCGAATTTTCAGGAATTTATTAAGGATATTGATGTTTCGGATATGCCTTTGGAAGGACTCCAATATACTTGATTTAAAAGGCGTAGTGCAGGATACGGGACTGAAACAAGACTTGATCATACATTAATTTCTGGAGAATTGGCACGGGAAGTTTCACCTCCCCGCCTGATTAATACGGGAACAACTATATTGGATCACTACCAGCTTCTCCTCACCTTAGCACCACTAACTCGTAACCCTCGACCAACGAGGTTCAGATTTGAGTCCAATTGGACGAAGGAGCTAGAGTGTGGGGCCCTCGTCAAAGGAGCTTGAGAGGGCCCAAATTCGGATACTATTGGGGAAAAAACAACTCGCATTGGCACAATACTTCAACCATGGGGAAGAGATGTCTACCAAGCAAAACTACTTAAATGGTGCCAACGCCACATTGTTAATTTAAATGGCTGAACAGACAGAGAAGGAGTGAACCGGCAGGAAGCTTACCAAATTCAATATGAAACAACTCTGGCGTAGAATGAGGCCTTCTTGAAACAACGGGCCAAGCATCACTAGCTTACGGAGTGAGATAGAAACACGAAATTCTTTGATGTAATGGCCTCGTTTTTACGAAGAATAAACCAAATTTTCTCTCTTCAAGATGACTTGGGTAACATGGGAATCTGGTATGGACGTTCTTTTATTAACATACTTCAAGAAGTTGTTCACCACCTCGGAGGCCCCTATTCAAACCATGAACCTTCGTATCTGAAAAAAGATTACTTCGAGGCAGAACCAACTGCTGATAGCAATGAATACTAAGGATGAAGTCACATAGGTAGTCTTCCAAATGGTACCCGACAAAGCACCAAGCATGGACGTGCTTAATCCAAAATTCTACTAATTTTATTTGCCCACCTTAGCATCGACAGTCACGACCTTTGTTCAACAAATTATGAGGGAATCTTCAAGAATGACTAAATGACACTACCATTGTCCTCATCCCCAAAATACCAAATCCGAAACTAGTGATAGATCTCCGCCCGATAGCACTTTGCAATGTTATTTTACGCATTCTCTCCAAGGTTCTGGCCAACAAACTTAAAGGTTTTATGCTGAACATAATATCCCCTATTCAAGGAGCCTTCTTCCCAAGTAGATCCATTCAGGACAATTTATTTGTGTCCTTCAAGGTCATTAACTATCTTCGTCGTAAAACACAAGGGAATATTAACTTTATGGCTCTCAAACTAGACATGAGTAAAACATATGACAAGGTGGAATGGTCGTTTATTTTGACAATGATGTGGAAGATGGGTTTTTTCGAACAATGGACGAGGGTGATGATGGTTTGCACAAGTACTCGACCAGAAGATTTTCTTTTGCCATACTTATTCCTTTTCTGCATGGAATGCCTCTCTAAACTGATCGAGCAGGCTCAAAGGGGATGCCAACTTCATGAATGCAGGGTGGCGAGCAGAGCACTTCTGATGACGCATATGTTCTTTGTAGACGATTGTTATATTTCTTACAAGGCAACAACGGAGGAAGCCACACAAGTTCGTGATCTAATCACCAAGTTTGGTGCATGGTAGGGTCAGTTCCTTAGACCTCAGAAATACTCTATACTCAAACACGGATTTACAAACCAGGTAGGCCTATTCCCAGATCCTCAATATGCATGAAACCTGATAGGCCTCGATGTACATAGGGGTACCAAACATGATTGGATGAAGCAGAACATGTAGTCTTGCCTATTTGGGGGAGAGAGTTATCAAACGGTCCGTTCCTAGGATGGAAAATTATTATCCCTGGATAGTAGTAGCCTTGACCAGGCTACTAGGGATTGGAGATGGGTAATAAGGTTCCATACCTTTTTTCTAGAAGGGTCGTATTCAAGGCTTGCTACTATCCAGATGGGAACTTCCAAACCGCGGAACGAGGATCCAATCCAACCTATATATGGACAAGCATTCGGACAACCCAGGAACTCATCGGTTCAAGGATACACTGCATAATAAGGGACGGCCACACCACTCTGTTATGACCCTGCGAGATCGAACGCGTTATGGCATCGGTGTAGGTTTTCAGATTTAGTTCAAGGCTTCGCACGGGCGAATCCTTGTTCTTCTTCTTCTTCCCAATCGTAACAAGTACATGCTCGTTGTAGAGGGAACCCGAGGACCTCGTAGAGAGAGACCAAAATATTTCTTTAAATTCTTAGTCTGTTTTATTCAATAATACCTCTTTGGTATATATAGCTAGAGAGGTTGCCTAAAACACAAATCCTACCTTAATTTGCTACTTACCCAAATCCTAATACAACTTGACTACCAAGAAATAATAAAAGGAAACCTAATTAATTCCAAAACCTAATACAATTGTATTTTAATAAGACAATTAAAAAGGAAATATTAAAACCAGCCGACTCTGCCTTTATTCCCTCTTGCGCGCGCGACTACTTCAATTGGGGTGGACTTATCTCATCCCATTACGGTCCGTAAGGTCCATAACATCACTCCCCCCTCGCACAAGGCGCTTGTCCTCAAGCGTATAGCGTTGATCTATCATTGCGGAAGCTCTGTCCTCGACCTCGTCCTCGATCATCTCCAACCAAAAAAGTTTCGCACACTTGTGACCTGGGAAGTAAGCTTCATCACAGTTGAAGCAAAGGCCTTTAGCGATTCGCTCCTGCTTCTCGGCCTGAGAAATTTGCTTGAAAAATGGTCGAGGAGAATTATCCATGGCTGGTCGTCTGCTCGGAGCTACAGGTGTTGGAGTTTTAGCCTCCTCACGAGTACGTTCTTCATAGAGCTTGGCTAGCCCCATAGCTGTCGTCAAATCGCGTGGCTGCTGAATTTCCACATCGATCGCCAGAGTCCTGCGCAGGCCACTCAGGAATAAAGAAATTTCCTGATCCTGCTACAAACCCGGGACTTGTGCCGCCAGTCGCTCATACTGAGTTGCATACTCATCAACCGAACCCGTTTGGTGCAGCTTTGCTAGCTCACCCAACCTGTTACCTGTAAACATGGAGCCAAAACGAGTATGGCAATACGTTTTAAATGTCGGCCAATTTAGGTTAGGAAAATCCATTTGGAGCTTCATAAACCATAACTGGACGTCATCCTCCAGATGGAATGATGCCAGCAGAACCTTCTCCTCCTGCGTAGTGCGTTGGTGGAGAAAGTAACTCTCGCACCTATTCAGCCATGCAGTCGGGTCAGCACGTCCATCGAATTGCGGGAATTCAAGGCGCGCAAAATGAGGCGTAAGGGCGCCCCCATCTCCTCCCGTCCCTGCTCCGGGTATCAGGCGCGACTCGGTCCCGTTGCCGGGCAGCAGGGGCCGAGCTACCTTCCGGCTGCTCCGAAGGCGTGGATAAGGACCGAACCTGCAGAGCCAGTTCCTCGAACTTATGTGTCTGGATGGCGGCTTGTGCTTGGGCTGCAGCGGCTTGTGTTTAGGCTGCAATAAACGCTGCAATCAAGTCATCCAGTTTCTGCTCCATGGATTTTTGCGCCATAGCGGTCGGCTCTGATACTAATCTGTTATGACCCTGCGAGATCGAACGCGTTATGGCACCAGTGTAGGTTTTCAGATTCAGTTCAAGGCTTCGCACGGGCGAATCCTTGTTCTTCTTCTTCTTCCCAATCGTAACAAGTACAGGCTCATTGTAGAGGGAACCCGAGGACCTCGTAGAGAGAGACCAAAATTTTTCTTTAAATTCTTAGTCTGTTTTATTCAATAATACCTCTCTGGTATATATAGCCAGAGAGGTTGCCTAAAACACAAATCCTACCTTAATTTGCTACTTACCCAAATCCTAATACAACTTGACTACCAAGCAATAATAAAAGGAAACCTAATTAATTCCAAAACCTAATATAATTGTATGTTAATAAGACAATTAAAAAGGAAATATTAAAACCAGCCGACTCTGCCTTTATTCCCTCTTGCGCGCGCGACTACTCCAATTGGGGTGGGCTTATCCCATCCTATTACGGTCTGTAAGGCCCGTAACACACTCATACCCTCCATATACCATGGTTGACCGCGAATGACCTATATATCTATACATCCTATCCAGTACTTAAGGGCCTCATGGTCGAATCTCTCATCCTACCTGATCCTAGAAGATAGAATATCCCCTACATCCGGGAAACCTTCTCCCTAAGGGACCAAGAGGTCATACTAGCCATCCCCTTATCGGTCACCCGCGCCCATGACAATTGAACTGGGCGGATGATCCCAAAGGGCACTACTCTACAAAGGAAGGGTACCGTACTTTCAGACCACGACCGGCCACCATCCCCGACACTCTCCTGTTATGGCCTACCATTTAGAATCTCAAGGTCCAACCCCGGATCCGAATCTTTCTTTGGCGAGTTCTCATAGGTACTCTACAAGTGGCGACCAACCTCTACCGACGTTTTGTTCCAATGTCACCACTTTTTCCTATATGTTGTCAACACCCGGAAACGGTAGAAGATCTCTTCTTGAATTGATAATTTGTCGAGGATGTTGGACCAACATGAGTGGGCTACCATCGATACCTCGAACCACTAAATTCACCACCTGGTGGTCCCAATGGGTCCAACAACAATCCCATACCGGATCACGGAAATCACCATTGGCATCTGGGAAATATAGAAGGCGAGAAACAAGTGGATTTGGAATGAAGTCCAACCTTCCCCTCTGAAAGTATCAATCCAAGCAAAGGGATGTATCTGTATATGGTAGGAGGCTCTTCTCCAACCTCCTAGCTCAAGGAGGTCTATACCAACCAAGGGCGATACCACATGGAACCCCCCTGGTGGGATACATAGGTTTTAAAGTGGATGAGGTCGTTTCACAGACCATGCCAAGTCAGGATGGGGGGTTATCTACCCATCAAATACGGGGGAGGTTCTTGAGATAGGTAATGGAACAGTTTATGGAGACTAGGACCTTGTACTTATTGAAACTTTCGCAATAACAATGGTACTGGCCCTAGCTCAAGTCCGCCAATGGAACCGGGTTATCATCATAACTAATGCACTGAGTGTGGTGACTCTCAGCAAGATGACTACCATCACTCTCTCTCCGGTAAGTGGTATCATCTAGGGTATTCAGCTCATACTCTCTTTAATCGAAGACTCTAAACTCGAGTTTGTGAAAAGATCAACGAACAAAGCCGCTCACTCGCTAGCCAGAGAGGCTTGTTCCATGTCTGTTCTTCAGGATCCGGGAGGAAACCTCCCACACGCCTTACGTTGTATCGTTGCAATGGATAATTAATAAAGTCTCCTTATATGCTAAAAAATCAATTTCAACTATTTTTTTTATTCATATTGTGTACAAACAATAATATTTTATTCAGTTTTTGAAAAAAAATATTTATTTATTCAAAATTTCCATATTTAATTCATGTATTCAAATCTATTTTTCGAAATAAATAATAATTTGTTTCAAATTTATTAATTATTAAAATAAGATTTTAAATATTTTTAAAAAGATAATTCAAGTTTATGGTTAATCTTTCAAAAATAATTCGGATTTTATAAATATGTGTATACTTATATAATTTATCTATTCAAAAGTATAATCTGATTTTCAAAACTAATTTTTATTTTCAATTTTGATCTAAAAAGTTATTATTATTCAAGAATATTAGGGTATTTCTTGAAATTTTATAAGTGCAAGGAGGGAATTATGATCTTTTTATATTGTAAGGGCAAATTCGTCATTTTGCATAAAATATGGCTTTTTTAAACTGCAAGGACAAATTCATCATGTTACCTAAAAAACTAACTGAGTTTAACGGTGCTCGTAGCACGTTTTTAAATATTAGGTAGCTCGTCGTGTGGATAGTTTTTAGAAATTCACCCAACAAAAAAGTACAATATTTACTTTGGGTTTTCAAACTCTGGACTTTTTTGAAGGAAAATAACAAGGGAAGATTTGTCATTTTAGACTAATTCCACACAATGCAACAAAGTGAATGTCTAAAGCCACAAACCCGCACCGATGTGAAGATAAGAGTTGCAACCTGTAAAAAATCTATAGTATAGAGTACCCTTTTACCATTATCCCAAACGTAAAAGAATACCTATGATTGATATGACCTGGTGTGCATGAGCTTGTTCAAGCGGGCATATACCAATCAGTGATGCTCGATTGGGCAGTGTGGTTGATGATATCAGTCTCCAAGGATGGGTATCATCAATTTTGTTTTTTTTTTTATTTTGAAAAGAAAGATTCATTAATACATTAACAAACCTTACAAACCGAACACAAGACGAACCGAACAAACGGCGGAACAAGCGTTACATCCATCGATCGTTCCCGAGAACCTGAGGAACGACCGACGAGATGAATAGCTCTCGATATGGGCGACGCAGCGCCTAAATAAACAGCTACTACCAGGTCGGTTCTCTTTATCGACTCTCTGAAGAGATATGCCGATAAAGAATTCCAACCCGACACACTACAACATGCCGGGTATTCGGGATTCCGACAGGGAGGACAAAACAGAAACCGGATAAACGCAAACAAAATAAACAACATAATAAACAACAACAACAACAAACAAGAGCTACTCGCGACCGCCCTCCGATTACAAAGCTTGGGATCGAGGCGAGGTGGACGGCGCCGACGGGTGCAGATCCGATCCGCTAGGGGCTAGTGCACGGAACTGGCCGGATAAACACGAAAAGCAGGAGCACAAATGAACGGCATCGACTGCGGTGTTCCGACAGAAACTGGGTTCAGACCTGTCCGTTTGGCCGGAAAAATAGCGTGGCTAAGGAGCTCAGCCGGAGATAGTCGAGTCGTTCTCGGGGAGCTCATGGTCGATCGTCGGTGCCGGGTGAAACGGGATGGGGAGGGACCGGGACAGGAATGGTTGAGGAAGGAGTGGATCCGGCCGAGGAGTGACGGGGGAGGCGGGTCAGGGCGGAGAGGAGCTGTTAGAAAATTAACCTATATCATTTACTTCTTACTATCTTAGCTTCAAGCACAGTTATTTTACTTATCTAAAAAAAAAAAGATAATTGTTTTACTCAAGAAATTTCATTCCATAGATTCTCAACTCAGATACATTCACAAAGACATGTCAAGAAGCTTTGCCCCCTGTTTGAGAATGAGATAAGTGTGCTCATTCGCTATTCACTGTACATCAAAACCTTTTCCCTCACCCTTGGGTTTTGAAATTACAGAGCAATGCAACTTTTTGAAGTAAAGAGTAAAGTAAACCAAAGCGTAGCTCCAATAAATCAGCTATAATAATCCATATTCCCTACAATGTTCTCTCCAGGAGGCAATTCTGCAAGCTTTGGAGGAGCACCGAGTACCCGCTCCATATCAAAACGAACTTCAATGCTGCGGAGGCTGTACCCAACCACCATCAACCAATAAAGGAGCTCCTTAAATTCTGGCGCTGTTGTCTCCATTGGACTTGTCTGTAACAATAGATGTTATTGTTCGAAAAACATGGCCAAATCTCAGTGATGATAAAAGTTTCTATAACTAAGAGTGGGTGAATTTCAAATGGGATACCAGTCAACAGATCAGGGGGGGTTGGATGGTTTAGACTATTCAAGATCAGATAAAGTGGGTAACTTTGGATGGTAAAGAGCTTGCTTCTATATAAGCAAGGTCTTGAGCTTGAACTTTGATAGATACATTAGCTTTACATTTAAATCCAACCCTTGATGACTCAAGCTTTAGAAGTGTATTTCAAAAGAAAAAGTGGGTAACTTTGGAAATTCAGAATTTTCACTATGCCAAGGTTTACTCCTAAACTTGTCCAAACAATGTTGAGAGACTATTAAATGCCCTTCTTTCCTATCAACACGTGCGGTAAGAGATGGGATTTTCAAATATTAGTATTGCCTCATGAATTTGGGCAGCATTAAGAAATGTTTGGATATTTGTACTAATAGTCAAGCTCGACAGGTTGATGATTTAGCAGAAAGTTGAGAGTGGAAAATAGGATTGAATAATAAGTATTTCTTAGTTGTTGATTAGACTTAATTTTCTGCCCATACCAAGTACTGGCTAAAGCTGTTTGTGCTCAAGTTCTTAAATTAACCTGTCTATCAAGCTAACTCATATTAGTCCAAGCATGTAGAATGAAACACTTCATAATGGAAATGTATTTACCAATATATTCCGGGCACAATCAGAATTCCAAAAATTAAGGGAATTCATAGATGACAGGAGAAATCAACGGAGATCTAACCCTAACTTTAAAAGCAAAGGATAAGAGAACAGAGCTTTAAGGCAAACCTTCATTTTGCTAGGATCTGAAACAGCCAAAAGACGTTTTATGAATGTCCTCATTGCAAGCACTACATCCTCACCAGCACTGCTTGTCAAGTCCTACATAATTTTCAAGGCATGTAGAGAAAGGTTGCATTAAATAAAAATTATTAACTTTATATCATCTAATGATTGATTCGTGTAACAATATTTAGTAAGAAATGTTAGGGAGTTTCTGAATTGGCTATCAAAAGAAACATTAATATTTTACATAGTCTACAATCTATCCATAAGTAATATCAAAGCTAGATTTTGTAATGCATAATAGAGTCATCACTCCTCATAACCAATTATAATATTCTTCCAATTTTTGCTTTAATAATGTTGAAATGCCCCACAGGGAAATAATGTGGATTTAGAGGCCACTTGATATGCTAGCTGGACACTCCACCTAATAGCTTAAGCTTTGGGGTAAGAGTAACTTAATAATTAATAAGGAAATTGTAATACAAAATTAAGCCATATCTTAATCAATATAAAATTTAGAGAGAAATAAAGAAATTAAAATCTAATTCAATAATGTAAATGAGTACACACTCTTATCTGGATATATAACAGGACCTCCCAGTTTGGTAGCATATTCACATGATTGAAAGTGGTGTTAGTCCACAATTGATTTTTCTTCTGTCCTTAATACATAAGGGTAAGTTTTGGCAATTAACACTAAATAAAAACAAATACTTTTGGCTTTAATAAATGCACAATTAAATAACTTCCTTTGTTTAGTTCCTTTACTAATATTCCAATTTACTTTAAAAGCTAAAAGGAATTATTTGCGTGTGAGAAGTGAAGTTTCTGGTCAATGTTGGTAGTTATGTTGGGAGTTACATTGAGAGGGAGAAATATATTAAAGAACAAATTAAAACATTAAAGTATTAATTTGGACCAAAAGTATATATTAGTTATTCAATAACAGCCCATTGCATAGTTTAATGGGAGATGAGACATGTACTTATAGGCTACAAAATATGCAAAAAAAAATGTGTATCTTAAAAGCATGGGGAAAATATTTCCTATTATTTAGAAGGAACATGTTCTGATTTTTTTTAATACATACATATATTTTCCCTTTTCTTCAATATTCTCAAAAAAGAATTCATTTTATTGTATTTTCCATTTGTTTCCAATTTCTAATGAGGTTTGTTTTTCTTCCATAGCCGACCGAATATTCTCCAGGAAACTATTTATTGGGACTCAGATAATGTCTCATAAGTAACTTAGAATACAAACAAAACCTACTGTAATCCTCTCTTTTTTTCTTCGGTTTATTTTTTTTTAACATTGTTCATTCTATTTTTCTTTTAAATTAAAATAAGGCCACAAAAACATGGTATCTCTTGATAAAAATGATATTTTCTATTTAATATAGTATAACATATCCCATGCATTGCATGAGATATAAACTAGTAACTAATAAACAATTTCCTTCCCAGACTATATCCGTTCTTTCAAAAGAAACCCAAATACTACTTCCAATACAAAACAAGTGTCCAACTTCCCAAAATTGAATGTTCCAAATAAATAGTTCATTGCTTATTTAGGACAATAGTTAGGTATGAATTACCAATACCAGAGTTAGTAACAATCACTTAATCGGGCAGCATGTGGAGCATGGGGCATGTAATAGAAAATGAGGCACTAACTCCACTAGTCCTTAATCCTAACCAAAAGGTAAATGATCTGAGTTTTGAGTGAAACCAAAAACTAAGGATCCATACATTCCTGGTATGTTTTAGAACTCTACCCATAACCAGCTAAAGCACAATTAGCAATTAGAAAGCCCATTTGCCAATTGTGGTGCGTGCAGAGAGTAAGGTTCTTTACCTTCAGATTTTGGGGCTCAAGAGTCCTGAGATAGTCCAACAATTCATTTTGCCCGTTTGCAGATTTTCTACTAACTTGTTCATTCAGTTCTTCAATCTCTGCTTCAAGTAATTCAATGTACTTTTTGGCATCTATCTTCTCAGGACCAGAAACATTATTCCACCTAATAACTTCACCTGACACATTCTTCTGAGTGCCATGTGCATAATCTGTATCTTCCTGTAAAAGACATAGTATCAACTCATATAGTGCTCTAATATCAAAGAAAGTTGAAGGCGGTAGTCATCTAACATTTTGATGACATACTATAATATTAAATGTAGATAAAACAATTCATATAATAATTTTCTCTTTTCAAAAAAGAAGAGAGCATAAAGCGAGACAGAGTTTTGAGCTATATTTTAATCTAGGTAACCCTGAACTTCCAAACTGTAACTCAGATAACTGGCTTACCTGCAACATATCAAAGTTGCAAACAAAACTCTACTTCTATCAAGTATCAATGAGTCTAGAGAGCTTACTAACTTAAATTCCATACTGCAACATGTTTTGCCCAGAAGAAGGTAAGATTAGAAGAAAAAAAAGTTCTTTTTTTTGAAGAATTTTTTTTTCCAGTTTTCATTACATTATTAGCAGACTTACCTTTTTATCTTGTACATCAGGGAGAACAACCTGCTCCAAACTTTGCTGCAGTTCCAAGCGATAATGAGCATTCTTAAACATATATCCAGTCATCATAACGCCGTACATGAGCTGAGCAAGATTTTCAGCAACCTATAAAAGCCAATGACCATACTGAAAGTTAAAACACTCACCATAGAAAAACTACAAATACATAAAAATGTACTCATCTGAACATTATGCAGTTCCATAAACTTACAGTGGTAACCGTTACTGCAAAAAATTGTGGGGGTAACGTTCCTATCATATTTGTTACTGTATTGCGCATTGCATCCACGACCTAGAGAAGTAACACATAAAACAATCCATTTTAATTAAGAACAGTTGATAATGATATCAAACAACTTGAAGTCAGTGAATAACAGTTACCAATTGGCAATACAAGCACATTGTAAATAAATGAACAAAACCTGTTGGGGAGCTCTTTTCATAAACAACTCCTTAAATTCCGGCTTTACATTCTGGACATATTCCAACAGAATATCTCTCCTAGTCTCCGGCTGTGGGTTCCAAAACAAGAAGACTTTAAAACAAATAATTCAACTATAGCAGCAGAGTAGCAAATCTCTCTATCTTTTACCTCAACAATACACTTATAGAAGGCAATAGCATTTCATTTTCTCAGAAAATCTAAAAAACTTGGGAATTTTTTAGCGGAAGCAAACACATATATTAAAGGGATAACGTTGTTTCCGTACCTAGTGTAACCTTTGTTTAAGACTTCCTAACCTATGTCGACTTTTTGTGACAATTCCTATCTTATAGATATTTTCATTTTACAGGAAGTATAAAAAACTGTTAAAAATAACGAGGTCGTTAGTTTGACACTCGAAATGTCAAAAATATCCCCTGTAAAATGCATATTCTAACGACATTTCCGCACCTAATGTGACCTTTGTTTAAGACTTCCTAACTTATGTCGACCTTTTGTAACAATTCGTGACTTATAGAAAGTTGCATTTTACAGGGGGTATTTTCGACATTTCGAGTGTCAAACTAACGACCTCGTTACTTTTAACAGTTTTTTATACTTCCTGTAAAATGCAAATATCTATAAGATAGGAATTGTCACAAAAAGTCGGCATAGGTTAGGAAGTCTTAAACAAAGGTTACACTAGGTACGGAAAGGACGTTTTCCCTATATTAACGAGTGACATAAATGCTCCCAAAACCAAGTACCAATATCAGGCAACAATGGATGATTCCTACGCCCATTTGCTGAACAATAACCACAAACACAGCTCAAAATACAACAAAAATTGGCTATCAATCAAAAAAAGACCCACCATTTTAAACTAGCAGAGCAAACTATGAACACGAGTAATCAACAAAAACAACCCATTTATGCAATATACCCACAAAAAAACGAGAAAATAAAAAAGCGGGTAAGTTACCGAAGTGCCGTTGGGGGGTTTAGTATCACCGGAGGACACATTGAAGGAATCGTCCTTGGGAGCTTCATAAGCCCGAACAGTCAGAGAGAGCCTTCCCAAACCCTTGTCCTGTCTTCGAAATCCAACCGAAGAATGCGACCGAGGCCGCCATGAAAGGAGAATCGAAGAAGAAATCGAAGGTAAGAGGCAAGGTTTTACCACCGAAGAACACATCTCTCAAACACAGCCCTTCACCGATGAAAGTTCAATCCGTTGTGTGCTGCGATTTGGGCTTCATTAACCGAAGAGAAGAGAAGGGAGTGACTGAGAGAAACGACTCTGAGTTGAGTTGAATACTGTATTGAAGATAGTTTCTTCGCAGATGAGGGTTATGCAGTTATGGACCACCGTAATATGGTGCGCTACTTAGCAGCGGATAAGTAGGAAGTGACTGCTAGCCGTTGATCTTTCGAAATTCGGCTCTACCGAAATAAAATAGATATCTGGATTTCAATAATGACGCATTTATTTAAAAAATCGGTAGAAAAAAAAAGAGAGTCAAGCATTGCTAAAAAGTTGAATCCAATTTAATTCATTGCAAAGTTTTAACTCTTTATGAATTCTCATACATATTATTTAAACTTTTAAATTACTATTTGATTTGATACGGTTTCAAAAAAAAGTGGGGACAATTGTAAGAAAGTTACTGATGTATACCTTTTTTTTTATAAATCGTATTTTTCTTTTATATTACGAAAAATGTCATTAAATTTTATTTTATTTTGTTGAATTTTAAATTAATAACGATTTTATCCTTTCAGATAATATTTCCAAAAAAATGTAATTTTGATATTCCTTATTATTATTATTGAGAAAGAAAATTAAGATGTGGAAATTCTTGATTTTTTTTGTTTTTATCTATTATTTTTAAAGTTTATAATTTAAAAAAAATCATTAATCTCAAACAAAATCACACTAGAAACAATAAAATGACAAGTTCAAAATATTTTTCCAAAATTATCAAAAAAATACAATTTAAAAAAAAAATATTTTACTCGTACTCTTTTACAATTAACCTACAATAATACTATCTTCATCTTAGATAAAATGTCATTTGTGTGATTCTATATTTTTTTACTGCTCAATTTATTTATTTTTTGATTTAAACTATTCATATGTTGATTCCTCAAGAAAATAGACATCATTATGTAGTTTTAAGTGATTTTAAAATAAAGATTTTTTTTTATGAATTTATCTAAAGTTTTCTTTTGTGAATTTATTAAAGAATCAATTTTTTTTTAATTTAGTAAAACCAGATTCATGCTTTCTACTTGACATTTTGAAATAAAAGTTTAAAACAGTAGAACCTGGTATCAAGCAATTACTTAAGAGCACCTACAACGATCATTACATGGGTATCGTTGTAAGCCATGTGACGGCTCTGCCATGACTCGCTGCCACAGATGGTCATTGCAGGAGGTTGTTGCAAGATCCTGCAATGACGGGACGCGTCGTTGCAGCGCCAACGACTAGTCGGCGGCCCACTCTCAAGCCGACACGTGTCGACGACAAATTAAAAAAAACTAAATTTTTCTATAAATACATAATGACTTATACCTCAAAACTCACCCCTTCTCTTCTACTCTCAAATCTCGTTGTTCATTTTTTTCGATGAAGAATTTTCCAATGGTGGAGGAAATGCAGCAAATGACTCCCAAACAAATAGATGAAGCGGTAAGTAGGCTAGTTGCGATGACGGAAAATCAGATTCACGATCAACTTCTATCAAGGATACATCAAATGGCAACATATGATGATGAGGCCGAGGACTCATATTTGGCGGTGCCACCAAAGTGGATAGTGGTACAGCGTATTAGAATGTATTTAATTAAGGTTATTAAATATATTATATTCTTTGCCTATTATGTGGTCAATTAGAAATCCATCACTTTTAGAAAACATGCTATTCTTATTAATGGTAATAATTTTTTCACCATGTTCACAACAACTCATTTTTTCTGAATTCCAAACACCATAAAACTCAAATCCCATTTCCACTTAACCCAAATGCTCTAACTTGAAACACAATCACTGTCATTCCATTATGGCTTAAATTTTTTTTTTACCATGTTCACAGCAACACACACCAACCAAACAAACAAAACAAACCGAATCCAGTTAACGGAATACTAACAACTTGGAAAATAAGTTAATGTAGCAAAAATATACCCTTTGACAGTGACTCTTCCAATATCCAATCTATTTGCCTCAAAAATTCATTGTCTTTGTCAACCACCAATCATAGTAGTAAACATTCTACAGCAAATGCAAATTAACAAAAAAAATACCACAGTTATATGTAAAAAAACCCAATGTTTTATAAAAACGTAAAGACATCAAGTTGGCATAGGCGTGCAGCAACGTCCAAATTCGACTCTATTACCTTTATCGGTGACAAGAGTAAAGACATAAGCAAAGATCATTGCAGCATACAATCTTGTAAACCTTACCAGGATTATTAAGGCAATACATTAGCGAGCTATGAGAACATAAATAATTAAAGTCTCACCAAGAAATTGCCGTGCAAAAGGACTTCATGGGCTACGACTCCAAAGCGTGGACACATCACTTGAACACTCTGGATCAAAACAAATAAAGCACTTCACCTTCAAATTAGAATAAACTCATACAAACCTATTTCCCGTTTCGGATCATCAAATGACCGGAACCCAAACAATCATATCATGGAAGACACAAAATAAAGGAAAAATTGGGTACTGAATCAAAAAAATATATAAAACTATTCACCTTCAAATTAGAATCAACCAAAAAAACCAATTTCCCGTTTCGGATCATCAAATGACCAAAACCCAGAAAATCATATCATGGATAACACAACAGAAACGAAAAATGGGGTATTGAATCAAAAAAAAACAATTCACCTTCAAATTAGAATCAACCATAAAAACCAATTGTTCGTTTCGGATCATCAAATGACCAAAACATCATATCACTGACCCGGAAGAAAGGAAAAACGGGTTGTGAAGAAATCGAAATGAAAGATGAAAAGGAAATTGTTTCTTACCTGGATTTTTGGAGAAAATTGAGCAATAGTAACGATTCATCGATGATCATAATTTATGAATCTCAAAACCGCTTACCTGACAGTATCCGAAAAAACGAAGAAAAAAATACCCGAATAACATGAACAAAGAGGCAATCACAAACAGGGCGTGCCGCGTAACTGCCGACCAGCGGAAAATACCCTGCCGGACGTCGGAACTTCCACCATTGCATATCTCTGGAAAAAAATTGCTTCGCCAATGGCCTTTATTTATACACAACGAAACAACAATGCAACTATTGGTACATATAAGATTTGATTGCACCGTATGAAAGTACTGATTCATAGAAGATAAGAAAGATTCAATTTGCACCCAAAAAACAGCAAATAATTTCCAAAATACAATAACGTAACTGCAGGAGAGAAGTAGAAAAAATAGGGGGAGAAGAAAGAGAAACATGAAAAACAATCCCGCAAAACATGGGCACATATAGGCTTTACTTTTGTATTTATATATTAATAGATTACCAATTGATTGTTAAAGAAATCTTTCCTTATTCAATCTCTAATATGATGGACGGTAGAGATTGAATCCTAATGAAACCTTAATAAGGAATCTTGTGTTCTCTCTCCACCTATAAATACATGTGGCTTATTCCATCATAAGAACTACACAATACACAACAACCTAAAGGAGTGTATAGGAAGGGGAGAGAAACCGAAGTTCATAAAGCAAACTACGTGGAATTTGATCTCTTATATACTATTGGGCAGTACGTAGGCAATCCGAGTACGTTCTAGATACAAGTCTGTTATGCCCAACCAAGATCATCTACAAGTGCATTTACAACCATGAATAAAGGTATTACTAAAACCTTCTCCATCTATTTATTCTGTGATTGATTGTGATGCTCACGATTTAGGGTTCATGTAAATTATGACTTACATGTGGTATCAGAGCATGGTTTAGGGCACACAATTTTTCTATAATGTGAATATAAATGTTTCATGATTTTTTATGCATGTTTTAGAGATTTATAATGTTTATGATCAAAATATGTGTTAATTGTCAGGATGAATAGCAATTTCAGGATGAACGAACAAAACAATCGGAATGAAAAGTGCTTATGAACAGTGATTTCGAATGAACAGTATTTTTGGAACAATGTTTTGTGAATAGTTATCGGGTTTGAATAGTAATCTGATTTGAATAATGTTTTATAATTTTATTTGGATAGTGTTCTGTAATCAAATTTGAATAGTAACCTGACTTGAACAGTGTTATGTAACCAGATTTGAATAGTATTTTGAAGAAAAAAAGTTTTTATTTTATTTTGGATGAACAGTAACTCTAATGAACGGCGTTTTAAAAAAAAAATCTATTTCTTTCCCCTTGGATGAATAGTGTTTCTGACTTAAGAAGAAAAAAATAATTTTTTTTGGATGAACAGTGATTCCGACTAACAGTATTTTTTTATAAATAAAAGATATTTTTTTCTGGTGAAAAGTGACTTTTTGAATAAACAATCTTTTCGGATGGACTTTAATTTCGAAAATCATTATTATTGCACTTTAATTTCGAAAATCATGATTATTGCATCTTAATTTTGAAAATCATGATTGTTGAATTTTTATTTTGAAAATTATGATAATTGTAAATCTTTTATTTCGAAACTTATGATCGGTGCAATTTATTTCAAAACTTATGATGCAATCTTTTTTATTTCGAAATTTATGAATAATGCAGTTTATTTCGAAACTTATGTATAATGCAATTTATTTCGAAACTTATGGTACAATTTTTTATTTCGAAACTTAAGATGCAAATTTTTATTTCAAAACTTATGTATAATACAATTTATTTCGAAAATTATTATGCAATTTTTTATTTCGAAACTTATGAATAGTGTAGTTTATTTCAAACTTAATGATTAATACAATTTTATTTTGAAACTAATGATAAATGCAATTTTATAACAAAAATTACTGAGCTTTTATTTCGAAAATTATGATTATCACACTTTTATTTTGAAAATTATATCCATAACTCTCTAAAGTTTCCGCATTTATGTTTTGAGTCTTAAACTTTTCAGAATTAATAATTTGGTAAAAACTTTTCCTACTTGAAAAGTTCTTAAGCTTTTCTGAATATAAAGACATTTATCCTACATATGATAATTTAAACATCATATTTATTCTCCGTAACCATTATAATATGTTGTATAATTGTTATTGATTTTGCAAAATTCAGGTTAAGAATCACCACAGTGATCATACCCTATAATAGTTTGATAATTGCATATTAAATTAAATAAGTTATATTAAGTCTTTTTGAACATAATGACATGTGTGATGTTTGAAATATAGTAATCCTTATAACAATTATTGTATGTTGTATGATTGTTTCTGCAAGCATTTAGGTTAGGGATCACCATAGTGAACTTATCTTATAATGATTTGCTATTTGCATGTTTCCACCATAATTATGTATCCAAAATTGATCATCATGTGTGTCACGCCCCAATTTCAGCGAACCGAACTCGGGCGCGAACTTTTAAAAACATGAACACTTGAAACCTGTTTTCAATAAAAGCTTTGACATTTCCATTTACTTCTCAAAATAATAGTATTTACAATACAAAAACGTCCCAACAAGTGGACAAGGTACAACATCCGTCACTAGACTCAACAAAAGTAAAGACCAGACTCCGCTCCAAGCTCCATGAACTTCAAGAGCTAACCTAGTCCGTCCGGTGATCAGTACCTGTAGGAAAAGCAGCTAGGGGTGAGCGTTCGCTCACCTCCACGGATAACAGACTGACTATGGCATAATTAGCAGAAAAAGCCAGTAACACTAAAACCAAACCCAACGCCGGGACTACAGTCCCCAACTCAAGTACTCAACAGACCCACAACCCGTCACCTTCCTCAACAGGCTCGACACTCGATAAAAACAGTGTAGACCCGACACAACTATCGACGACCTCCTCAAGGACTCGAACGAAACGACACAACACCAAACAAGATCACAAAGGATCGCACACCAGCTGCTCAGTAACCAATCTCAATCAGGTCAGGGTTCGACCTATCGCAATTCCTCGACACGAAGTCGGATCAGGTTGTCGACCTTTCAAACTCGCAATTCCTCGACACTAAGTCGGATCAGGCTGTCGACCTTTAAAACTCGCAATTCATCGACACTAAGTCGGATCAAGCTGTCGACCTTTAGAACTCGCAATTCATCGACACTAAGTCGGATCAGGCTGTCGACCTTTAAAACTCGCAATTCATCGACACTAAGTCGGATCAGGCTGTCGACCTTTAGAACTCGCAATTCATCGACACTAAGTCGGATCAGGCTGTCGACCTTTAGAACTCACCACCCCAGGTAACCACAATAACAATCACAGGCAAGTTCAATCACACAGGCACTCAAGGCCACTCAAGACACCTCAACAGTCAAGACTCGGGTTCAACAACCCCACGGGCACTCGCTGCCACTCAAGACACCAAATTAAATACACGGCTCTCATGGCCACCCCGACTCAACAATTAAATAAACGCACGACAACCTCCGGCATACTCGATGCCTCCAACGGTCCTAAAATCGCTAGTTTCACAAACAACCTCCGGGCATGGTCATATGCCTCCAGTAATTCAATTATCGCTAAGTTCTCTGTTCCTACGACACTACTAAGTGTCACATGCCTTTCTCTTAAACGCTACAATCCCGTATCATGCTTTTCTAATAATTAAATAAATCTACTCAACCCACGACACCCCGGTGTCACATGCAATTCTACTATTAACTTTCCCTAATCAGGGCCGAGATCCGGCTACTTTTCCCTACCTCGTATACAATCCCAAAAGCGCTCCAACAACACCCGAAGCACACTCAGTCACTCGCCGAGCTTCCCCTTGCCTCGGTCCGTAGCACGATCTAAAAGAACACAAATTTAAAGTACTTTTAAACTAGTACGAGTAAACCGAAAATTAATAAACTTAACGCCCAAACGTAACCCCGACAATGCCGATCACTCCCAAACTTCCCCAATACTCGATATTGCCGATAAAGGACCCGTAAGGGCCAGATTCGCCCGACATGGCGAATCTGCCCGGTTTTGGTTAATTGCCTTCCGGGGCTCCAAAAGTCCCCGTTTTCGTTTCTACGGTCTTAGAATATTTCAAGGAACCCAACGCACTTGACGGAATTGAATTCCGACTTCTAAGTCAATTAATTAACGTTTAAAGTTTCCCGAAACCCGTTAATTACAACTTCTCCAAATTAATTCCAAATTTCGATTCGATTAGGAAAAAGTGGTCCGGGGGACGTTTTAAACCACCCGAACATTAAAACCCGAGCAACCGAGCACGTGGGCCCCACCCAAGAGGCTTGGCCGAGACCCTAGGGTTTGAGGGAGGGGCTCGGCCACCAAGTGGTGGCTGCTGCCACCTCCGGCCAGCCACCACATGGCCGGCCGGCCACCACCCACGGTGGCCGGAGCTCCTCCCGAGCCTCCGGTCATCGGAAAACGTGCCCTTACACCCCCAAACACCTCTAAAACGTCTCCAACACCTCCCAAACTCTACACAACCCTAAGTATTAGTTTAAAACTTAAACCCTAGCTTTCAAGAAAATAAACGAAACGAGAATCGGGTTAGTGCTTACTCGAGAGGAAGACGAGGGGAAGAGATTTGCTCCTTGCTTCGAATCGATCCAAGGGTTGAAAATCAAACCCTAACTTCACTTCCTTTCTTCTCTCTTCTTCTCCTTCTTCTTCTCTCTCTAAAACCTCTCTTCTTCTTTCTAATTTAATTAAAACTAACAACTAACTCCAAAAACTCCCCCCTTTTACCCATGTTCGGCCAACACTTCCCAACCACACCTTTTCCCTCCAAAAATTACACCACCATATAATTGACAAGTGTCAAGGTGGGTCCCAACCTTTTGGAAAATATCTAGTTGATATTTTCCAATCAGATTCGCGAAAACGGACGTTTCGGGCCCCGAACGGGCACTTTTCCCAAAAAAAATTTAAACTGGACGGGCTTCAAGGAAACGGCCCAACTAAGACCGCTACGACGACGGCTAAGCTTTTCGGGTCCAAAACGGTCCTCGAATGGACCAAAACGTCGCTCGGGTGACTTTTCCAGCGAAAAATCAATCTTTCCCAAAATGACCAGGAAGTTGCCCTGAGTCCCCCGTAACTCATTTTAGTCGATAACGGGGTCAACTTAAGTCCGGCATGACCCTCGGGGTCAATTTAAGTTAAGTTAAGTGTCTGTCTTAAAATTTTTAAATTTTCCTGTTTTTCGCAGGTTTGACTGACGTTGACCAGAAGTGGTTATTACAATGTGTAGTATTTAGTTACTCACGGGCATGGTTGTAAACGGCGTTAGGCGTTAGTCAGGCGGCGAGGACCCCTAGGCGCTAGGCGGGGCCTATGCGGGGCCTAGGCGGATTTTATTATTTTATTGTTTTTAATTTTTAATATGTATATATAAGTAATAATAATAATATTTACCAATTTTTTAACTGTATGATAAACTGATATTTACCAATTTTTTAACTGTATTATTATTTATTTTTATGAAAAGACAATAGCATTATTTAAACTATTTCATTATCGTATTACTTTAATATTATTGTAATACATATTATATTTTGAATCATATCATAACTTTAATTTTCATTTTATAATTTAAAACTATATAAATTAACTCTTTGTTCAGAAACTAATTACTCTCTTAACTCATAGTCATAATAGGATAAGAATAAACATTAAGATAAGATTATGAGACAGTGAAAGGATAAAAATCAACTATTTAAATAAGATTTTGGGTTAATTATTATATTGATTTCGATTTTTTCATTGATTTTATTATTATTTTAAAAAGAATACCAATGGTCACCTCCATCCACGTGATGTGTTTTAGCTTTTTTACTTCTCAATGTCCTCTAACCTCTCTGTTTCTATCACTTCCCAGTACACATCATCTTTTCTTCTATCTCATTTTTCATTTGAACCTTGTCATTTTTTCTCTTTGTTCCAGAAACTTACAAAGCTTCTTCTTCAATCTTATTTTTCATTCAAACTTTACCATTTTTTTCTCTCTGTTCCAGCCACATGCAACACTGAGAAGAGCATAATCCAACCTTAATTCATCTGTACTTGTATTTCTTGTCTCCCTCTCCAACTTCATCATTTGCTTTCCCGCCCGCCTAAGTCTGCACCTGGTCCAGGCGCCCGCCCACCCGCCTAGGCGCCCGCCAGTCCCGCCCAAACACCCAAAAGTCGGTTCCGCGACTTTCCACGCCCGACCCACGTAAGTCGTGGCGGTAACCTCTTATTTGGCGCCTAGGCGGGCGCTTGGGCCGCCATTTACAACCATGCTCACGGGTAGATTATAAACATATGGTTGAGTCAATATCTTATGAAGTTTTGTATATGCTTAGACCAAGGATATTCATAGATAACTTGATAGTCTAATTAACTGATAATACATCACTCAATTACGTCAATTTTGAATATTGCAACTATGGTATAATTGAAATATGTTGACTACCCACATGAGCACCATAATTTCTTGTTTTAATATTTCAATTATGTTATGTGTGTTTGTTGTCTACTTAAATGCTTATTGTATATCTATAAATTGTAACATCTCCACCTGCTAAGTTGGCATCCTTAATCTTTATCGTTCCAATACTCATTGTGACCAACTTCTCATAATTGAAAGAGAAAGTCGAATTCACTTTAGAAGTACTTGATTTGGATCTGGCATTTCATTTAGAATAGTCAGCTCTTGTTATTGTATCCAGTACCGAGGCTGAAAAGATTTTCCATAAGGTTTGGAAGAATTTGAACATATTAAGCTTATGTTCGTTAGGATGACAATTTCTGAGCAACATTAAGAGTTCTCTTTTACCATAAAGAACGTTAACGTTTATCTAGAAGATTTGAAAGAACAGTTTAGGACTGCATATAAACCCCTTGCAGGGAAGCTTATGGCAGATCTTACAACCATGAAGTTTGATGGCACACGATCTGTGCATGAACATTGCATTGAAACGACCAACCTAACGGCTAAATCTAGAAATTTGGGAATGACAGTGGATGAATAGTTTCTCGTCCAATTCATTCTAAGTACATTGCCTCCTCAATATGGATCATTCCAAATTCATTATGGTGTCATAATAGGCAGTGAATGAACTGGTATAAGAGGAAGTCATATTGAACTGTGACGGTGTTAAAGTTGCCCATCATATCCAACAAGTTGAACCTAAAGTTGGGTACATACGACATTCAAGCCAGAAAAGAGCACCACCTAGGCTAAATGACACCAATAAAGCAATCAAGAAGGCAACAAAAGTGGGCAAATGCAAATTTTGTAGAAAACTTGACCACTTTCAGAAGGATTGTCCAAAAATGGAGGGATTGTTCGAAATAGAAATGTAACCTTTTGGGTTTCGTAAGATTTTTTGAATCCAATCCCACTTGTGCTTCAAATTGGTGGATTGATAGTGGTGCAAATGTCCATATTTCTAATTCCGTGCAGTGATTTTTTTAACGACCAAACCATAAGACCAAGTGAATTTTTTATTTATGGAAAATCGAGATAGGCCAGTGAAAGCTATTGGTATTTATCGTCTCATTTTGAAAAATAAAATGTATTTTGCTTAGATTTATTTCAAAATCTTTAAGTTCCATCTATTTCTCGTAAATCATTTTCCGTAAGCGAACTTGATAAAACTGGTTTTAAAATGTATCATGCAGATGAAACTTTCAAATTTATTTCAAAATTCTTATTACATTGGTTTGGAATTCTAGTTGATGAACTTTATAAACTACGTTATCCTGCATGTTTTATGGAGAAACTGAACGCGAGTCAAAAAGTCAGGACTCTTACTTCTTGAAATACACAACTTCTTGAAATCATCCATACAAATATTTGTGGACCTTTCGACATTCCAACTTTTGGAGGTGAAATGTACTTTATTACATTTATCAATGATTATTCTCGTTATTGCTACTTATATTTATTGCGTGATAAATCTCAATTGTGGATACTATACACGTGTTCATTACTGAATTTGAGAGACAATTACATATGAATGAGAAAATCATTATGTCAGATAGAGATGGTGAATTTTATGGCAGATATGATGAAACAAGGAAACACCCTGGATCTTTTGCCAAATTACTCCACAAACTTGGAATTGTTGTTCAATACACAACACCTGGATCTCCATAGTAGAATGGTGTAGCCGAAAAACGTTAGAGAAATCGACAATGTTATATTTTATGAATGGCGATATTAGTGGGAGTGCTAAAGTGAACATGTAAGCATTCAAGAAGTTTGGGTTCATATTCCTTTACCCCACTTATGAATGTTGTTTGTTGAAACATTGGACAATGACAATTACTTATACATGAACGTCCACTCCATGCACATAATGTAACATTATAACGGAGAGAATATTAAAGATTCGATTTTCTTTTTACATGTCATTATTAAAGTCGCTCATTATGACCTCGATGTACAATAAATGGATGTGAATGTCGTATTTCTTGAAGGAGACTTGGAAGAGAAAGTCTACATGCGTCAATCTGAAGGATTCGTAATCGAAAGCTGGGGAGACATGGTCTACATATTTAAGTAATCAATTAATGGACTTAAGCAAGCTTCAAGGTAATGATATCTAAGGTTTGATGAAATCATTACAGTTCTGGATTTCAAAGAAAACATTGTAGATCCATGTATATACCTCAAGATCAGTGGGAGTAAGTTCATATTTCTGATTATGTATGTTGATGATGTCTTATTGAATGTCATGTTTTTCTAGTATAGTCCAAAGGATTGCTAATTGGAAAGTTGCGAAGAAAGTGTTGAGATACTTAAAGGAAACAAGGTAATATATGCTAACGTATAGAAAATCAATACATCCACATATGGTTGGATTTTTGGTTCAGATTTTGGTGGATATGATGATATATATACATCTATCATGAAGCCTGAATATTTATCATGTTATGAGGCTTTTATTTAAAGGTCATAATTGCATAATAAGTTTGAGTTTTGGGACATTATTTCGTCCTCAACTCTATATTATGATAACGAATGTGCAATTAGTTGAGATATCTAAGGTATTAAAGTGATCACCTTACATATCCATCATTGTAATAAGATGTTAAAAGAGGAAAGATTGTCATTGAACACATAGGCACATATGTTATGGTTGCAGACATATTAACGAAAGAACTACCTTACAAAGACTTTTCAGAAGCGCATTGAAAGTATGGGTCTTGACGATAATTCCTACTTAAGTTGTCTGTTAGTAAGTATGACTATATTTGACATTTATATTATGAGCTCTTAAATTATCTTTTACATCTTACATTCTGTTTTTCGAAGTACAACACATTATCGTGGGAATTATGATAACATAATGTGTCTTTTATAAAGACATTATGGGACCTGTATGACGACTTCTGATTATGGTCTTGTTCTAAAGGTAGACAATGTTTGTAGTACATGGAAGGAATCACGTCGCAAAGTGGATTTTCTACTTAGACATGTTCCCACCTTGACTCCCATTTGTCTATTGGATTAGTTAAGACGCTTATTACTATTGTATAAATATATTAAGTTTAACACTTTATGTCGGCCTTATGATCTCTAAAAAGATGGATAAAGACCGTTTCTAAATGACCAAGTGGGAGACTGTTAGAATATATTTAATTAAGGTTATTAAATATATTATATTCTTCCCTATTATATGGTCAATTAGAAACCTATCACTTTTAGGAAACATGTTATTCTAATTAATGGTAATTACCAATTGATTCTTAAAGAAGTCTTTTCTTATTCAATCTATACTTTGATGGATGGTACAGATTGAATCCTAATGAAACCCTAATAAGGAATCTTGGTTCTCTCTCCACCTATAAATACATGTGGCTTATTCCATCATAAGAACTACACAATACACAAACACCTAAAGGAGTGTATAGGAAGGGGAGAGAAACCGAAGTTCATAAAGCAAACTACGTGGAATTTGATCTCTCATATACGATTGGGGAGTACGTAGGCAATCCGAGTACGTTCTGAATACAAGTCTGTTATGCCCAACCAAGATCATCTACAAGTGCATCTACAACCATGAATAGAGGTATTACTAAAACCCTCTCCATCTATTTATTCTGTGATTGATTGTGATGACCACGATTTAGGGTTCATGTAAATTAAGACTTACACAGCGAAATCGAGAAGATGCACATGAGGGGTTGATGCGTGACTACTTCGTGCCTAGACCGGTGTATAGCGACCAATAATGTTTACGACAGTTCCGGATGTTGAGGGAATTGTTCTTACATATCATGAATGGTTTGAGTAAGCGGTACGCATACTTCTGTCAACAAATGGATGCTACTGGGAGAAACAGATTCTCTCCATGCCAACAGTGCATAGTAGCACTTCGTCAGCTCTGTTATTATGGAGGTCTCGCTGATGCATGCGATGAGTATTTGCGGATGACGGAGAGCAATGCTTTGGACTGCGTCAAAAAGTTTTGCTTGGGTGTCATCAAGATTTATGGGCGGACATATCTACGATGCCCTATCAAGTGGGTACAATGTAGTTCGGGGACGCCTGGACCGGGCTGTAACTACCTGATGTCAAGAAATGACGTTTTAACGAAAAGGAGAAAGTTTTAAAAAAAATTGATTAGCCCGGTGGGCGTGTTTGATTTTGATTGGCCCTAAGGGCGCGTTTGATTTTGATTGGCCTTGAGGGCATGTTTGATTTTGTTTGGCCCGGTGGGCGTGTTACGATGTTGGTTGGCCCGGTGGGCGAGTGTTGTCGTGTTGTTATTTGGCCGTGTCGGCTTGTGTTTTGGTTGAGGTTGAATGACTTGATTGGTCTGTGAGTCGTGGCGCGTGTGTTTGCTGAATTGGGAATCAAGCGTGTGTATCGTTTAAGGCTAATTTTAGGATTGAACGGGTTAAGTTTTGAGTTGGAACCGAGTTTGGAAAACAGGTCTGCACGAGCGTCACGGGTCCTGTCACGGATCCGTGACGGACCAGAGCGTTTTGGCAGAATTTAGGTTTTTGTCACGACTCCGTGACCCCTGTCGTTTACACCGTCTTGTTTACGTAGTTTTTGTGTTGTTGTTGCGTGGCTTGGTGTGCGTTTATGCGGTTAAATTGAGGTCTCTTTACGTATTATTATATTTAAGGTATTAATGGCGTGAGTAGTGTGACGTTTGACATCCGGTTTTGAGGTAGTGGTTTGCCCTGGTTAGATCGGTAAGTCTTTAGTGCGTTACTAGTATGCCATAATCGAACGGGTGTCCGTGGAGGTGAGCATAACGCTCATCCCTTTTACTACTTTTCCCGCAAGGGACGAGTAGCAAACACTGGTTTGGTTGCAGAAAGTTACAAGTAAATGCATAGAGGACCGTGTGAGGGTTACACTAGACCTCATCGGGGTGACTATTGGAATGATTGTTCGGTCTCTGATTTTGGACGTCATGTTTGTTGGGTAACGAGGCGTCACACTCTTTTGTTTCGTCGAGTTGTGCTGAGTTTAGAGCCGTTGAGTCCACCCCTGCGTCTGGACACGTCGGTTGGTGGTGGTGTGGTGTTGACTAGGGCTGTCGTGCCTGCGGAGTTGGAGAGGCGAACCGATACAGGAGGTTCGAGAGAGGGCCCAAGAGCCCCGATGCTGGATCGAGTCCTCACCCCGAGGATCGGGTATGTTCGGAGTTGGTAGGCACGGCGACGGTAGTGGAGCGAGGTCTTAGAGAGACTGCGAGGATCCGTGAGGATCAGCAGCCACTGAGCTGGTGCGTGTATCCGTGGGAAGGATACTTACGAAATGACAACCTTTAAACGTAATCTGGGGAATGGATTGGCTGGCGAAGTGCCGAGCAAATACCGATTGTTACTGGCGACGAGCTGCGAGAGTCGCAGCATTCGCGTCTGACAGTGCACGCGGGTAGCACTAAGAGGAGCGCGACATCAGGTGGCATGTCTAGTGGAGCGGGATGCGGAGAGCGGTCGCGGAGTTGATATCGCGATGCCTCACTCGTCGGCAGGTGAGAGGCGAACAACAGCGTCCCGCTGGAATTAGTGCAGCCACTGCGGGTCGCACAATGGAATTGGGGGCACGTCACGATGGGTTTCGTGAACGGTTAACCGAGTTCTCCTACAACAACAACTTTCAGGCCAGTATCATGATGGCACCGTTTGAAGCATTGTATGGTAGGCCGTGTCGGTCGGCCGTGTGCGGGGCGGAAGGGAGGAGAACCGCACGATTCTCCCGATCGCAGACTACCGTTTGACGGTGAAGCAGACATGATCGGGAACATCGGTAGGTACCGTCGTGTTAGAACGGGGGCCAGTGTGTTTACACGGTCGACAGCCGGGACATCAGAGACGAGTGCCCGAGCGGCGGAGGGCCGCAACAACACTAGTAAGCCGTCAACCGATCAGGGGAGGTGACCGAGCGGCGTTGAGATCAGAGTGGCACAGCGGAAGCGTAGTGGGCCCATAACCCACAGTCATCGCATTCTTCTGTTTGATGTACACTTGTGTATGGTAGAAGTGGGAGTACCTCACTAGGTATCCGGAAACAAATCACCGAGTACGACTACCACATCGCTTTCAGGCCAGTAACACTATGGCACCGCACGAAGCGTTGGATGGTAGGTCGGGCTTTTGCCCAAGCAAGGCACACTTGAGGTTTAATAGTGACTAGTGTGGCCCCGAGTTGCTCGAGAAGCGACTGAAGGGTCGTGTTATCGTGGATGATTAAAAACCGCGCAGAGTTGACACGGAAGCGCGATGATGAGGTGCGCGCGAGGTATCCAAGCTGTTCGGAGCCTGAGGGACTGGTACTTGTAGCGTCTTCAGTTTCGTGGTACTGTGAGTGAGTCGACTTATAAACTGGTTGAGTTTGCGTGTTGTTTACTTGTGTTATCGCGGGTGGTTGGTCAGGGCGTGACCACGTTGGAGTTCGATGACGATCGTCCGAGCAACGGGACGTGGACTTCTTTGTTTGTTGAAAGCGCCATACTTGGTTAAACGAGTGGGTAGTCGAGGAGAAGTGTCCGTGTGTTGGATCCGTTTTAAGGGCGAGGTGAGTTTTGTTCTGGTGTGATACCTACACCGACGGACGGTTCCGGTATAGGATATCGCGACCAAGCTACGTGTGTCGGTGCTACGTCTCTACCGACGAAGGATTTCGGTATCGACTAACTGTCTTAAGTGTTTTCCGCGTGCTTGAGGGTTGTTGGACCGTGAGTTTTAATCGGACGTTTCCTTAGATAAGGTTAAGTGGAGCGCGTTCGTTTTAAATTTCGAGGACGAAATTCTTTTAGGGGGGAAGATTGTGAAGACCTCTTCGGTAAAAAGAGCTATTTGTTTTATTCGATCGGATCGACGAGTTTGCGTATTAAATTTTTAATTCGTAAAAAAAAGAGGTCGGACCGGGTCGACCAAACCCGCCCAGCAGGCCAGGCCAGACCCGACCTTTTTCTCTTGTTGGGCCGTGGATGCTCAGGCCCGCCTGAGGCCCAAGTGCTGCCAAGCCCGACTGAGGCTTCGGTATAAAAGCCGAAGATTTGGGTCTGAAACCCTAAATCTCCTTCCTTCTTCGCGCAGACCACCTCCCTCTCTCTCTCACTCTCGTCTCCGTCCAACCCGAACACCGCCATCATCGCCGAACCCACCTCCCTCCTTTCACGTTCTTCAGCGCCGTCTTCACCCACACTCAGCCTCGCCTCTCCCTTCTCCAAGCGACATCACGGCCGAGTTCTCCGTAGCCTTATCCTCCGTCATCGCACGTGTCCGCCGCCACCACCCTTGTCCAGACCTCCCCCTCCTCTCTGTTCTACTCAAACCGTCGCCGCTACGCCCTCGCACCGAACCCCCTCGCTTCCAGCGCCGCCCGAAACCAGGTCCGAGCCCATCGCCGTCCTCTCCTTCGTCTTCTCCTCTCTTCGTCGTCGCCTGAACGACCGGAGCCAGGTCGCCGGCGCGTTCGACAGATCCGGGATAGAGTCACCGTGGCCGTCCGGATCTGAGGCGAAAAAGGTCCCCGCCGTGCTCCCCACCTCCACGGCTGCAAACTCGACGCCTCCCGCCGTCCTTTTCCTACGGTGAGGCCCCGGCCGGTGCCGCCCTCGCCGGCGGCCGGTCGGTTCGAAAACTGAACCTTTATTTCCTTTTTTCGAACTTCTGTTGAATCGGTTCGTGTGGACACAAGAACTGGGATCTGGTTGTTTGGAGTTGATTTTGAAACAACAAATCATTGAATTTAATTTGTTAAACGGGACTAAAAACTAACCGGTTGAAACCAAATTTTGGTTTCGGATATGTTGTAAATCAATTTAAAAACGGAGTTAAACCTGGTTTTTGGAACGAATCAGAACAATTTTGGGACTGAAAACATTGGATCTGTTGGTTTGGAAACAAAAGTTAAGGTTTTTAACAGAAAAGGTTTGAAAACAACAAGGGAAACAGAAATCATTTTTGGATCTGGGTTGGATGGAATCAAAATCAAAGAATTTGAAAAGGAACGAGCTTTGGAAACGAAAATCAGTGGTTGTTTGATGAAAAGAAATTTAAGTGGAAAGAAATCAAAACAAAACCAATTTTGATTTAATACGGTATTTGGAAACCTTGGAGTTTTAAATCGAAATGTGAAATTGGACTTGGAACGGTATTAAAAGCGGGACGTTAAATCGGACGCCTCGGGTTTTTGTGCCCGAAACGTGTGCCTCGAAAAACGTACACCGGGTCTGTGCTCGGAGTCGTTTACTCAAACCCGATTTGCCGTATAACCACGCTCTTAGCTCGCTCGAGTCTAAAGGACAACTTTTGAACTTAATCGAAACAATTGTAACCTTTAAATTAATTTGTGAAACCGGTTTTAATTGTAACTTTCTGTGTAAAGTATAGTGCGACTTCGATCAAAGAGAAAACCGGAGTTACACCCAGACGCGGACTTCGCCCTGGAAGACGGCGTTGGCCCGGTCATCAGCAGCTAGGAGACGCTGCTGTGGTTTTCGTCGTGAGGTAGGGAAAAGTAGCCGGATCTCGGCCCTGACTAGGGAAAGTTAACAGTAGAATTGCATGTGACACCGGGGTGTCGTGGGTTAAGTAGGTTTATCGAATATTAGAAAGGCATGATACGAGAACGTAGCGAATATTGGAAATGCATGTGACACTTAGTAGTATCATAGGAGCAGAGAACTTAGCGTTATTAGAATTACTGGAGGCATATGACCATGCCCGGAGGTTGATTGTGAAACTGTTGATATTAGAACTATCGGAGGCTTTGGTTATGCCGGAGGTTGGTTGTGTATTTTCGTGTCTTGGGTGGCCATGAGAGCCCGTACTTTACTATTGTGTCTTGGGTGGCCATGAGAGCCCGTGTTTGACTGTTGTGTCTTGGGTGGCCATGAGAGCTTGTGTTTGACTGTTGAGTCTTGGGTGGCCATGAGAGTCCGTGTTTGATCGTGAGTCTTGGGTGGCCATGAGAGCCCGTGTTTGACTGTTGGTGTCTTGGGAGGCCGCGAGTGCCTATGGGGTTGTTGAACCCGTGTCTTTACTGTTGGTGTGTCTTGGGAGGCCGTGAGTGCCTGTGGGGTTGTTGAACCCGTGTCTTTACTGTTGGTGTGTCTTGGGAGGCCGTGAGTGTCTGTGGGGTTGTTGAACCCGTGTCTTTACTGTTGGTATGTCTTGGGAGGCCGGGAGTGCCTGTGGGGTTGTTGAGCCCGTGAGTTACTGTTGGTGGTTTTGAGTGGCCGTGGGGTTGTTGAGCCCGTGAGTTACTGTTGGTGTATCTTGGGAGGCCGTGAGTGCCTGTGGGGCTGTTGAGTCCGAGTTTTACTGTTGGTGTCTTGGTGGCCATGAGTGCATGTGAGTGTTGAACCTGTGTTGTTACTGGTTGTTGAACTTGCTTGTGATTGTGATTGTGATTGTGATTGTGGTTACCTGAAGTTGTGAGTGTGATAGGTCGACAGCCTGATCCGACTTGGTGTCGATGAACTACGATAGGTCGACAGCCTGATCCGACTTGGTGTCGATGAATTGCGATAGGTCGACAGCCTGATCCGACTTGGTGTCGATGAATTGCGATAGGTCGACAGCCTGATCCGACTTCGTGTCGAGGAATTGCGATAGGTCGATCCTTGACCTGATTGAGATTGATAACCGGGTGTGAGGGAGGTTACTGAGCAGCTGGTTTGCGATCCTTAGTGATCTTGTTTGGTGTGCGATCCTTCGTGATCTTGTTTGGTGTTGTGTAACTTTCTGTCGTGTCCTTGGAGGAGGTCGTCGATAGTTGTGTCGGGTTTACATTACGAGTCCGAGTGTTGAGTCTGTTGAGGAAGGTAACGGGTTGGATGTTAGTTGAGTACTTGAGTTGGGGATTGTAGTCCCGGTGTTGGGTTTGGTTTTGGTGTTACTGGCTTTGTCTGCTAATTATGTCATAGTCAGTGTGTTATCCGTGGTGGTGAGCGAACGCTCACCCCTAGCTGTTTTTCCTACAGGTACCGTTCGCAGGCTGGACTAGGTGAGCTTCTGGAGCTTGGAGAGCTAGAAGCGGAATTCTGGGTTTATTTGAGTCTAGCGACGTATACCATGTTTTTGTCCACTTGTTGGGACTGATTTTGAGTTCTAAATATTTTTTTTTGTTGAACTAAACTGGTATTTTAAAGTGTTAAAATGGAAAAGGTTTCAAAGTGTTTGTTTTTTTAAATGTTCGCGTCCCGAGTTCGGTTTACTGAAATTGGGGCGTGACAAGGAAGATGTTCGCCGTTTGCTGGAAATCAACGAAGGTCGCGGCTTCCCTGGGATGATAGGGAGTCTCGACTGCATGCACTAGGATTTGAAGAACTGTCATGTGGCATGGTCTGCACAATTCGTAAGTAGGGACCACGGGAAGGTCCCCACAATCATGCTAGAAGTTGTTGCATCCCAAGACCTTTGGATTTGACACTTTTTTTTGGGGACATCAGGATCCAACAACGACGTCAACGTGCTCAATAGGTCTACCTTGTTTCACCAGACAGTTCAAGGCTTTGCTCTATATGTTAAGTTCAACGTCAACGGTAGAGAATACAAAACCCCTTATTACTTGACAGATGGAACTTATCTTGTTTGGGCAACATTTGTGAAGTCAATACCTGCTCCACAAACGGCGAAACAAAAATGCTTTGCTAGATACCAAGAGGTGTGGAAGAAAGATATCAAACGAGCGTTTGGAGTTCTATATGCTCGATTTCACATCCTTATTCGGCCGAGATGAATACGGGATAAGAGCTCACTCGTAGTGATCATGATTGCTTGTATTATCCTGCACAACATGATCGTTGAGGACCAATGAAGGTCGTACCCCACTTATATGTTTTCAGATATTGGTGTCCCGGACCCAAACACCCGTAAAAGACCACCACCAGCGGTGAACGTGGAGACTATCATGGGCCATAGAACAAGGATCTGAGATCGGGATGTTCATTACCAACTCCTCGATGACCTCATCAAACACATTTGGGCTAGATGGAAGTGGCGGCAACAATTAAATATTAAATATCAATTATAATTAGGGGTGCTCAAAGGGTGGGTACCCGGCCCGATTGTGCAAATCCCGGACCCGGCCGGTTGAAGCCGGTAGAGGCTGACTGCAACCGGACCCGGATCCGGAAGAGGGCGGGCGGAGCGGGTTTATGGCGCCGGACGGGTGTACGGGTCAACCCGACTGTGTTTGATGATTTTTAATTGGCCCAAAATTTAGGCCCAATTTGCTTAAAAATACACAAAACTAACTAAATCTATTAATCATTTTTTTAGCAAGTAATCTGTAAGTATGGAAAAACATTTTTTTAAAACATTTGTTTAACTAATCTAAATTTGGTATTCGTACAAATTGGTTTAGGTTTAGGAAACCAAATCAAAATTTCAAAATTGAATGAGATTTAGGAAATAATTTTGAATTTGAAACTTAATAGTATTGATATTATAAACAAATTTTGGAAAATTATCACAGATATAGAATCCTAATACTAATACATGATCTACTCACAAAAATTTTGACTTACCTTCTTCTTCTTTTTTTCTTCACTCTTTCCCGTTCCACAGCTTCTTCTTTGTCGAACCGTGTGTGCGAGTGGAAGAGGGGAATTGATTTGGGCGTGTAGTAGTTTAAGACTACCTGTGGGCCTGGGTTTATATTGGGCCTTGGGCTTGTATGCCTAATACATGCTACCCGGGTGGGTCGGGTATATCCGACGGGAATTAACTCTATTCGCTGCCCCACGCGGAGTCACTTGGTATGTGCGTTCCTCTACCGACGGCCTGGCCGGACTTCGGCAGTAACCACACCGGTGGTTCCGGGTCCGGCCGGTTCCGGCCGAATAGCCGGGTCGCCGGATAGATTTGATCACCACTAATTATAATATGTTTTAGGGAAAATTTCAGTATAATACCCTGCCAAACATTTAATTTCAATATAACACCCTGTATAAATTTTTTGCACTTTCATACCTAAACCAAACATTTAATTTCACTTTAGTACCCAACCGTTAACTTTCTGTTAGTTTGGATGGAAAAAGTTAAAAAGACCATAATACCCTTACCTATTAGTCAAATTTTCAAATTCATGCCATTGGTTCAGAATTTGAAAATAAGTGAAATGACAATAATATCCTCCATTGTTAGGGTATTAAAATGAAAATTTCACTATTTTTAAAATAAATTCAGTTTTTTTTCAAAAATTCATATTTTAATCTAAAAAATACATAAAAATCAGTTTTTTTTTATAAAT
Source organism: Erodium maritimum (assembly GCA_963921825.1). Lineage (NCBI taxonomy): Eukaryota > Viridiplantae > Streptophyta > Magnoliopsida > Geraniales > Geraniaceae > Erodium > Erodium maritimum. The sequence goes on along the minus strand of OY997592.1, from coordinate 64,936,928 downwards.
TCTATTTTTATCTATAAAAATTATTTTTCTTCACATTTTACATTAATTCTTTAAAAAAATTGTTATTTCTTAATAATATTAATTGACCAATAGTTAACCAAAAAAAATGAAATTCTTCTTCATATGCCATTTAATTACACAATCAACTCTCACATCCCATTCAATTACATATCCTAGTACACCACGTTCACAACAACCCCTAATTTGTGATATATTCATACAAAAATATGAACTCAAACCCATCTTTACAGTCACAAAAAATGGATTGTACAATCAATTAATTTACACATCTACAGAATTTACAGAACAAAAAATTGGAAATAAGAACACCAGATCTTGAAGACTTGAAGACTTGAACCCAAATCAAAATACATCTGGGAAATAATGAGCAGATCTGAGCCACCCTCCATGTTTGAGGCCGTCTCACCGGACGAGAAGACACCAGGAGCCGGAACGAACAGAGACCACCACGCCATCCTCCGTCTTCCTCGGGCCAGCTTCATCTCTCCCTCTCGATCTTCGCCGGCGGCGACGAGGCGACGAACCACCGCCTCAACCCGCTTTTGGAGCTCATGGGTCAGGTGAGTTACATGGGCGACGCCGGAAAGGGGCAATCTGCGAAGCTAACGAACCAGGTGACGGTGGCGTCGACGGTGGTGGGATTGGTGGAGGGGATTGTGTACGCGCACAAGGCGGGGGTGGATGTGGGTGTGGACCTGGACGCCAAAGCGACGGGAGCTACAGGGTCGAAGTTGCTGGATGCGTACGGGAAGAGGATGTTGAAGAGGGATTTGAAGCTCGTTCTATGTGAATCACTGATTTGGAGATTTGCTTGAAGGATGCTTGAAGGATCTGGGGATTTGCTTGAAGGAGCGTGAATCACTTTGTCAAGGATTTGGGGGAATCAATTCAATTTATAATGAAAGAATTAAAAAAACTGAAATTGATTTTTATATATAAAAATCTGATTTAAAAATGAATTTTTGAAAAATAAAAATGATTTTTTTATTAAAAAACTGTTTTTTTAAATAAAAACTGATTTTTTTAAATAATTGATTTTTAAATAAAAAAAATCAATTTTTTTAAAAAATAAATTGAATTTTATAAAATATTAATTAAATTAAAAAACTGATTTTATGTATTATTATAAATAAAATCTGATTTTTATGTATTTTTAAATTAAAATATGAATTTTTGAAAATAAAAAATCAATTTATAAAAAAAACTGATTTTATTTTAAAAATAGTGAAATTTTCATTTTAATACCCTAACAATGGAGGGTATTATTGTCATTTCACTTATTTTCAAATTCTGAACCAATGGCATGAGGGTCAAAATTTGAGTAATAGTTAGGGGTATTATGGTCTTTTTAACTTTTTCCATCCAAACTAACAGAAAGTTAACGGTTGGGTACTAAAATGAAATTAAATGTTTGGTTTAGGTATGAAAGTGCAAAAAAATTATGCCAGGGTATTATACTGAAATTAAATGTTTGGCAGGGTATTATACTAAAATTTTCCCTATATTTTATATGTGGCTTTAAATAAAAATAGTAGTTATGTATTTTCTATTTAGCTTTAAATAAAAATATCAGTTATATTTGGGGTGGTTTTGAAACTATCGAAAATTCATACAATGACTCCCTACACTAGTCATGGTTTGCCATTGGAGAGAATATGGTAGGAGGTAGTGGTATAGAGGAGAGAGAAACACAAAAATTAGGTCTTACCATAGCTTCATACCACTAGTCATAGTGTTACCATTGGAGATGATCTTAGTTTTTTTTAGATAAGCAGAGATGAGATGATCTTAGTGTTTCCAAGATCTTGCTTCAACCTGCAACAAACATTAATAGTGCATGTATTAGAAAATATTTGAAGATACAGAGAGGTATAGAAGAATTGTGGGAAAACTGAACTATCTTACAGTAACTCGACCTGATATTGCATGCTCAGTGAGCATTGTAAGTCAGTTTATGTCCTCACCCATAGTCGAACATTAGACTGCCCTTGAACATATCTTTGCTTATCTAAAAGGAGCACCTGGACGTGGTATACTCTACAAGAACCATGGTCATACTCATATAGAATGCTTTACAGATGCAGATTGGGCAGGATCCAAGATTGATCGACGATCCACGTCGGGATACTGTGTATTCATGGGAGGGAGCTTGGTCTCGTGGAAACGTAAGAAACAAAATGTTGTCTCACGCTCTAGTGCATAATCAGAATATAGAGTCATGGCTCAATCCGTCGCTGAGATCATGTGGATATATCACCTGCTTTCAGAACTCGGTCTCAGAGTTTTCATGCTCGCAAAGTTATGGTGCGATAATCAAGCTGTTATTCACATCGCCTCAAATCTAGTATTTCTTGAACGAACCAAACATATTGAGATTGACTGTCACTTCGTCCATGAAAAGCTTCAGCAGAACCTGATTACCACCGCATATGTGAAGACCGAAGAATAATTAGGAGATGTGTTTAACAAAGCACTTCCGGATACTCAGGTTGATTATCTATGTAACAAGCTGGCATGATTACCATCTATGCATCAGCTTGAGGGGAAGTGTACTTAATAGAGGTAGTTGTAGAGGTGGCTGATAAGCTCCCCATTAATGATCTAATCATTAATGGGGCAGTTGGATAGTTTAGTATTGGATGTATATATATCCAATTTGTACATTTCGGATAAGTTGAGTGAGAACACTCTTATTTCACAGTTATCATGCACAACATGATAGTCGAGGCAGAACGTCATACATACGACGACTACATTGATCCAACAAATGAGGGTGGGTCAAGTGAACCAAATTTTGCGCGAGGAAGCTTCGTCCCGTCCCAGGTCATACTTGAAAACACCCAGAGGATGCAAGATGAATGCATGAATTATCAATTGAAGGAAGACCTCGTCGAACACATTTAGAATAAATTTGGAAACATTTTACTTAGTTTAATTCGCTTCGTAGTTCAAATTTCGATCGGTCACCTTGTAATAGTCCTATTTTTATGCAATTTAGTTTAATTTAATTTTATATTTTGAGAATATTTTAATCACACCGCTAGCGGCTTCTTACCGGCAAAAAGTCGTCCATTACGGTACTGACGTTTCCCGCCGACGGTGAACTGACGGTAAGATAAAAAATATATTATTTTAATGCTCACCGTCAACAGCTCCCCACCAGTGTCGGCGGTGAGCGTTGTGGATGCTCTAAGTGCTAAATCATAATTAAAACGTATAAATGAAATAAACGCCGTTAATACTTTTTTATACTAATTACTTCTTTTATTTATGGGCAAATTTCACCTCAATACCCTAACTATTGGGTTTTCGTCACCTCAGTACCCTAACTATTTTTAGTGGCACCTCAATACCCTAGAATGACATTTTCCGTCACTTTAGTACCCGCCGTCAACTTTCCATCCATTTTGGCTGGAAAATGCTTGAAAAGTCCAAAATACCCCTCACAAACAGTAAAATTTTCAAAATATGCCATTGGTTTCAAATTTTATTTTTATTTATTTATTTATTTTATAAAAAACAATTATTATTTTATAAAAATTAGAATGTCTTTAAAAATATTAATTTTTTATTTTATAAAATCAGTTTATATTTCAAAAAAAACTATTTTTTATTTCAAAAAAACATATTTTATTTAAAAAAATCATATATTATATAAAAATCATATTTTATTTTTAAAAATCTGTTTTTTATTTATTTAAACCATTTTTTTTTAAAATCATATTTTTACATTTAAAAATGTCATGTTTTTATTATAAAAGAAATCAATTTTTTTTATATATTTTAAATATTTTTATATTTTGTTTCATGAATTATTCTCACGATTACCAAACCCTATATCAGATTAACAATAGGAAACGAGGTGGTGGGTATCGCGATCCAGTTGTTCGATTTTCGGAGAAGGGAAAAAGGGAGAACGGGGCGGCGTCGGCTTTTCCAGTCCGGTGAAGTGGGTTGTGGGTTCTGTTCGATTTTTGCGGAAGGAAACGAGGGGAATCAGGGCGGCGCCGACTCTACCAGTCCGGCGAGTGGGTGGTGGGTTTTTGCCCGTTTTTTGCAGAAGTATAAGAGGGGAAACAAAATCTGGGTTTGGGTAATTAGGATTTAATTTTTGTTCATGGATTATTTGACTTGTATTGGGGTTTTTTCAGATCTGTTGTGGGATGGGGATTAAGATTGTAAAAATTAGGGATTTGATTTGGTTTTGGTTCTTAGTTTCGTGGCTGGTTCTAAGGATTTTGGCTGAAAAAATATGGGTGTCGTTATTTGATTTCAGATCTGGTTTGAATCTTTGCAAGAAGATCGGCCTAGATCTGGTTTGAATCTTTGCAAGGAGATTGGGGATTGGTATACGAATGTTTCGGATGTTGGGGATGGAATTGAAGGGTATGAAATTGAAATTAAGAGATTTGGGGATTTCGTGAAATTGATTTCTGATTTCCGCTCCACCATCTTCTCCACGATAAAGGATGTGTTTCAGGGACAAGGCTCATGTGCTTATGATCTTGTTCTCGGTGGATGAGAATTATAGTTTGTAAAAGAAAAAAAATTGAAAACGAATAAAACCAAAGGAAAATTGATAAATAAAATAATAAAAATAAAACAGTTTTTCTAAATAAAAATATAATTTTTTAAAAATAAAAACTGACTTTTAAATAAAAAAATATGGGTTTTAACTGATTTTATGTATTTTTAAATTAAAAAAAGAATTTTTGAAAATAAAAAAATCATTAAAAAAACTGATTTTTGAAAATAAAAACTGATTTTTATAAATAAAAACAGATTTTTTAAAATAAAATATGATTTTTTTAAATAAAATAAGTTTTTATATATACTATATGATTTTTTTGAAATATAAACTGATTTTATAAAATATAAAATTAATATTTTTAAAGAAATTCTAATTTTTATAAAATAATAATTGTTATTTATATAAAAAAAAATTGAAACTAATGGCATATTTTGAAAATTTGACTGTTTGTGAGGGGTATTTTGGACTTTTCAAGCATTTTCCATCCAAAATGGATGGAAAGTTGACGGCGAGTACTAAAGTGACGGAAAATGCCATTCTAGGGTATTGAGGTGCCACTAAAAATAGTTAGGGTACTGAGGTGACGAAATCCCAATAGTTAGGGTATTGAGGTGAAAATTGCTCTTTATTTATATACTACCGTACCCAGCAAGAACAATCTCCGAGCAGCAAAGATGGAGCCGGAAACTGCAGACAACGGAGAAATAAAAAGGGAAAATTGAATAACTATGCTTCAAAATATGCTATATTTATTTAATATGCCTCTATAGTTCAAAATTGGATAACTATGCCTTTTTAAATTATGGAGACAAAAATAGCCTTGTTGATTTTAACCAAATTTAAACGAATTTTTTGTTTTCCTTATGCTCTCTTCTTCTCCTGCAGTTGTCAAACGCGGGCACTGTTCTTCTCCGTTCCCCCAATTATCCCAATCGTAAGTTCTTGTGCAAAAACTCTATCAGATGTATAACTTTCTCCTACATATACCATAGTCATGATGAATGAATTATGTTTATATATGTAAATTTGATTGCGGTTATGTGTAATTATGTATTGTGACAGAGAGCATGTATGTGTGTGATTCTGTGTAATGGTGGATAGCTAGATTTATGCACATGATCAAGAGTATTGATAGTGTGAATCTATTAGGTATTTCCCACAAATAAATCATATGTAATATCTCACCATGTTTAAGAGTTTTATCATGATCAGTGTTATATACATGTCTCTATTAGGTCTTTCCCACAAGCAAGTGTATGATTAATGCATTGATAGTTCTAATCCAATGAGTCTTTCCCATAAACAAGCATATACAATAGTCTATCATGGTTAAGAGTATTAGACGTGCTGAAAACATGCCATTACATTGCAAAAAAAATAATTTTTTGAAGTCTTCAGTAAGTATAAAATATTTCTCTATTCTTCTACATTTGTCATTGACTTCATAATATTGTGTTAAATTCTTGTATGATCTATAATCATACTTCTGTATTTTCTTTTCTTTAAATTGTGTTGTTATACTGTGTTGTACACTTTCTCAGCTTCTCAGTAATCTCAACTGCTTTAAATTATGATTTCCATGTTCAGAGTGCATATGACTTCTCCAGTGTATACTCCAGAAGATATTCCATGTCCCTCATATACTATCTCGACTGCATTTGGAATTTCGCATGGAATAATCGAGGCTGGGAAAGTGTTTGAGGATAAATTAGACTTGAAGACGAAGGATAAATTAGACTTCCATGTCCCTCATATGCAATGAAGATGAATTTTGAGTTTGTCGTCAAAAAGTCAGGTACTGATATCTGGTATATAACATGCAAGGATAATGAATGTAGTTGGAGATTAAGGGCAAGAAAGCTAGCGAAATATGAGATGTTTGAGATTACATGTTTCACTAATAAACATACTTGCTCACTAGACCTTCGCCATAAAGACCATCGTCAAGCTGTACCTTGGGTAATTGGACATTGTATTAAGAAAAAATTTGTGACAGGGGCTAGCGAATACTTGTCAAACAATATAAGAGAAGACATAAAAAAAGATTATGGAATTGAGATGTCATATGAAAAAGCTTGGAGATGCCGAGAAAAAGCTCTTATGTATGTTCGAGGGACATTTGAAGCATCATATCAGAAATTACCATCATATTTATTCATACTACAACAAAGAAATCCAGGAACTATGACAAATATTGTGGTTGAAGATGGACTATTCAAATATTGTTTTATGTCCTTGGGAGTTAGTATAAGGGGTTTTTCTTTATGTCGTCCCGTAATATGTGTAGATGGGACGTTCTTGAAAACAAAGTATGGTGGACAATTGTTATGTGCTACTGCATTAGATGCAAATGACCATATTTATCCTATTGCCTTTGGTATCGTTGATAGTGAAAATCATAACTCATGGACGTATTTCATGTCAAAGCTGAAAGAAGCAATTGGGAAGGTGGAGAACCTAACATTTATCTCTGATAGACATGCTAGTATTATACATGCATTGGAAACAATTTTCCCAAATGCATATCATGGTGCTTGCTACCATCACATTAGTATGAATGTGATAGCTAAATTCAAGACCGATCATTGCCACACAGAGATATGGGCTGCAACATACTCTTTTAGAAAGCATGAGTTTCAAAAATATTTTGACAAAATAAAAGTCAAAGACCCAGCTATAGCAAATTACCTTGATGGCATCGGTTTTGAGAAATGGGCCCGACCATATTTTCCTGGAAATAGGTAATCATTTATGATGAATACAATGTTTTTTTCTAAATTTTAATTGATTTATAATGACAAGTAATTATGCAAAAAGCTTTAATAGCAAAATAAGGGACGCACGGAGCTATCCAATCACTTCGTTGATTGAATACATTCATCACACACTTCAAGAATGGTCTTGCAAACATCGAGGTGAAATTGAGAAGACTACAACTATACTATCACCAAGCTATGAGGCTGACGTACTAGCTAAAGTTGAAAATGCTAAGTTCTTAACGCCTTATGGCATTGGACAATTTGAGTTTTATGTGATGGATGGAGAGTTGAATGGTCAGGTAGACTTATTTAATAAAACTTGCAGTTGTGGTTTATTTCAACTGATGGGAATTCCATGCACTCATGCATTATCTGCAGCATTACAGAGAGGTGTCAAGTTTTATTCTCTGTGTTCAGATTATTACAAGACATCATTGTGGAGGACATCATATGAAGAAACCATATACCCTTGTGGTAATGAGGAAGAGTGGGAAATTTCTGATCACATCAAAAATATGCAAGTAGGGACACATGTTCATAAAAATCCAGTTGGGAGACCAAAGAAGAAACTAGGTAGACCAAAGAAGAAACGCCATCCTTCACAAGGCGAGATTTTGGTTGCGGAACGTAAATGCAGTATTTGTGGAGGTCGAGGTCATAATAGGACAACTTGTAGAGCTCGTATGTGATGTTTTAATTTTACATGTCCGTATTTAATTATGAGTTTATACGAAGGATGTTTGTTACAGTTTGCGAAGGATGTTTGTTACAGTTTGCAGACAAGATTTCTATTTATATTTTACAGACATATTTTCTACTCATATGTTTGTAGACAAGGTTGTTAAATATTTGTTGCAAACAAGTTTTCTTTCTTATCAACAAATTTCATTAAAGGTCTTGATTCTCCAAGGTAGAGAGCAAGACATAAGTTGAATATGATGCATACAATGTTCAAGAAACAATATAATCAACTAGGTATATATTACAGGTATAAGTTCAGTAGACTCGAATGCTTCAATAAGATTCTTGACACCGACCAACCGCTTAGTTGATTCCTTATTAGATTGCTTCCTCTTCTATCATTTCAATTCAAGTTCATCCTGCTAAACAATATACCAAAAGTTAATGAATGAGACCTCCATGATTAATCATGAGCAACCCAGTTATTTGGGTATCATGTAAGGTTAAAATTGAATACATAATCGAGAAACATACGTAGATGTTGGGGAGACAATGATCATAGGAAATGGGGACCAAGCTTCCCTTCTTATTTGGAGAAATTTATAAACAAGAATAAGCCACATGTTCATTACATTAGAGAAGGATACACAAACACTCCACCCACTAATTTTTCCATACAAAACTCCATAATACTAAGCACATTAGAACATCAAAGATACAGAGACACTACACAAAACACAAACACATATTGGCAATTTAAGTTTCAGCCCCATCTGCCACAAACTTCTCAGTCTCCATTCAAGTTTCAAATACATTTCATAGACCAATAAATGATTATTGGAAAATGGAAACATATACACATTTTTACGAACACAACAAAACTGAGGAATGAGACCAAGAACACCAAACAGAAATAGAAACTTGCCAATATTGATTGCCTGAGAGTAAGGTCCCAAGGCGGCCGGAGCTTTCTCGGTTTTCACGGCCTCCATCACACCTACCACAAGAAAAAAAATCGGTTTCAGATACAATTTAGACAACCCAATTCGTACCCCAACGCATAAACGACCTTAGACGAGCGGTAGCGGTCGGCGATGTTCTGGTCTTGGAGGACTTTGTACAACAATGCTCCCATGAGAAACCCAAGGGGGATGTAACACTTGGCTATCGTGGTTTTGAGGCTCTATCCACCGGAATCGAGAGACGTGTCCCGTACAAAATCAATCCGGTGATCGCCTCCGCCGCACCAACACGGACAGAATATCTGGATATAGACGATTGTGAACTGAAAATGAAGAATCTGAAGTGAAGACAAGCTTTCGAAATATATTCATTAAAAACTTGAGTTTGGTGAAAAGTAAAAATTAAAGTAAGTAAAAGGGTATTTTTGTCTAACAAATTGTAAAAAGCATAGATACCAAATTTTAAAGTATTAAAGCATATTCAAAAAATATGTTATGTTATCAAGCATAGTTAATGAAATTTCCCAATAAAAATTAGAATAGAAATAAAAAGGGAAACTCTGTTTCCTAACATTTACAAACGTTTCATTATCTGATCCTAACCCAGGCCAACGTTTGGTCTCAATTCCTAACGTAATAGGTTTGGAATTTCTCATAAACTATAAAAAGCCGTCTAAACTCACGATTCCGTCAACTCATCCAAGCGTTGTCGTTGTTGGCGTACATTACCCATGGTGCCTTCCTAGACGTTGAACTTATTCTCGTTCTCAAGCAACCGAACCCAATGCTCGACGAGTTGACGGAATCGTGAGTTTGGACGGTTTTTTATAGTTTATGAGAAATTCCGAACCTATTATGTTAGGAATTGAGACCAAATGTTGGCCTGAGTTAGGATCTGATAATGAAACGTTTGTAAAGGTTAAGAAACATAGTTTTCCCAAATAAAAAACTATTTATTTGTCTGTCATCTCCGAGCGTGAAGTAAGAATCATTCGTATCATCGCCAAGCTCAGGCTCAGGCTCTGCCTCGGTTCTTCTTTCTGCTCCATCCACCGCTCCTGTGCTTCTACAGAATGTGACACACTGTATCTGCTCCATCGAGATCCATTTCCTCTCTCCACTTCAAGTGCTAGAGTAACGAATTTCTGCGGCTACATCACATGGCTTTGCACCGGCGGCGCCACCACCCCTTCCGCCGGAGACGGTTCCTGATTTCCGCCATTCTCGCCTTTTTTGGCGCTATACTCGTAATTCTTTCTCTCATCTCCTTCCACGCCCCCTATCCTTCCGACTACGATCAGCTCCGCCTCCAGCACCACCACTCTCCAGTACCCTCTCTCTCTCTCTCTCTCTCTGCGTTGTGTTCTCGTCCTCGTGTTCAGTGTATTTAGGCTGTTGTGCTCTTTTTTTTTCTGTGGTTGATCGATTCTGATCGTTTTGTGTGATTATAGGTTCAGTTATCGAATGGAGGTAGGAAGCTTCGGATTCAGGTTAGGGTTCAAACTCTCGTGCCTTAGATTTTAGGTTACTTTGGATCTACGGTTCTTCTAATGGTGGTTGCTGTTTTCTTGTGACATTAGGAAGGAGGGAAATCAAAGCGTGATGTATGGAGCTCCAGGAACGCAAAATTTTACCATGGTTGCAGCAATGCCAGCAATAAGTTTGCAAGTGAGTGTTGGTTCATTGATAACTAAAATTTCAATCTTTTGAATCCTTTGGTTCACAGACTGTACCATTACTTTCCTTTTGGTTTTATCAGAGGAAGTATAGTTCTGGATTTTGTGATTCTTTTAAAGTGTTTTTGTTCAGCTTATGACTAAAGTTTGTTACTGCATTGTGTTTGGATCCAAATGTGTTTTTTATTATTGTTTGCCATGGACTGTGCAATTACTTTTCACTAGGTGTTTATCAGGGAATATTGTTCTGACTTTTTAAAATCATTTTGCTTCATATGGCAGAAGCAGAAGCTGCTACACAACCTAATCGTTACTTGGAGATTGTGACCAGTGGAGGGTTGAATCAACAAAGAACTGGGGTAACTTTCTTAACTTGTAATAGATATCATTGACTATAAGTAAAATTTCTAAACAGTGTTCCGCTGATTAGCATAAGAGCATTGGGGTATCATTGACTTAGAGCAACACTTAGTGTCAGAAATGGGAGCTCTTGAAAGTATTTAACTTGAACAAAAGTTTACTAGTATTGAAATAAATAGTTCTTGGACTTGTTGGCTGTCTTACTAATATTCATACCATGTGACTTACATATTTAGAAGAATGCTCTTCAATATTTAAGATTGGGGTGAAGGGGTGGAACAAGAGTAGAGGATCCCAAGGAGTTTTGCTAAAGGATTCACGTATCCCACCCCCAAATTTGTTTGGGGAATAAATTGATTTTGTTGCTGTTGTTGACTCACATATGGAGAGGAGATACTCTTCACTTTTTAAGGATGGAGTGGAGTGGAGGAGCATACAAATAGAGGATCCAATGAGTTGTGCTAAAGGATTCATGTAAAACTCCACCATTGTTTTGGAAATGGCTTGGCTATTGTTCCTTTGTTGACTTGCACATCTCAGAGGAGATGCTCTCTACCGCTCAGTGCCCACTACTCTAATACCCCATGTCAACATATTGCGTTATTTTAATTTGTCTCCTATAGCTAAAATTCCCTACATATTTTTCTCCGTGTTTATGATTGTGTGATAATCGTCATCTTTCTGATCCACAAATAGCCAACCTGCCTGTTTTGCATAGCCTGCCTGCATATAAGGCAGGCTTAAAAACACCAAATGACTATGAAACAGGAACCACCCGAGCTCAAAATTTATGTGGTTTGATAAAATTTTGCACATTATGGTGAGATATCACAATAATCTGAAAAGGCCTGCCCCTTTGTGGTATACAATAAGATTCAAAAGAATAAGGGAGAGTTTAGGGTGGGTGAGGCCATTGCTTGTTATCTTTGGGTTGCTTACTAGTTTATCAATTGCACAATAACTGAGTAAACTTTATTGATGCTGATAAGTATCTATTATTGGCAGATAACAGATGCTGTTGTTGCTGCTCGTATATTGAATGCTGTTCTCGTTGTTCCAAAGCTTGACGAAAAGTCCTTCTGGAAGGATGCCAGGTTAGTCATGGAATAAACTAATACATATACTTTGCTAACTCTTAAGTTGTACTGTCATGACATAAATAGGTATTAATAGTGAGTTATTCTGTACCTTCTTTAATTTATTAGCCTCAAATGATAAAGTTCTTATCTGTCTTTGCAGTAACTTTTCAGAGATCTTTGATGTTGATTGGTTTATATCATTTTTATCAAAAGATGTTAAAATCATTAAGCAGCTACCAAAAAAGAAGGGTAAAACTTGGAAACCAATTACCATGCATGTTCCAAGGAAGTGTAATGAAAAATGCTATCAAACTCGTGTATTACCAGTTCTGTTGAAAAGTCATGTAAGTTTCAATTCTCTTAATCTTATACACATTGCTTATACAAATAGTTTTTAAAAACACCCCATTCATTGAAATAGAAATTGTGCTCCCTTGTCTCTCTCAAATTGTAGCTGTTCTTTTCATCATTTGTTTATTTTGTTACTTGACCAAATCCTTCGCATAATGCGACACAGATTAAATAGTGCTCTATTGTCAAAGGGATCATATCTGGTTAGTTATCAAGTTCAGTTCCATGCCTGTAGGACCCTTTGCTATATAGCATTGTGCCAGTCGGTGGACTCGGTGCACCGTGCACATCAGATGAAAGTGTTTCTGAAGTAGTTAAGCAAATGATTTAATTGGTCTATAGCAGTTTTATAAGATATGGAAAGATATAAATCACATTGCTTTGTGAAGTTGTACAGCCAAAAACTTTCTGTATGCACATAAATTTTTAGTAAAGCTCTTTTCACTCTTTTGTTCTTTGAATTTACATCATCCTCTGATCATTTCTTTGACCCATTCAGTTTGAAATTTTCAAGTGTGTATAATATGATCTGGAAACAACATATTATGTTGATGAACTGTTCAGCATGGTGCTATTTATTCTTGAATAAACGCCTGATAATCCCGAGGACACTGGTATTTTGTGACAGGTTGTTCAGCTGGGGAAGTTTGACTACAGACTTGCTAATAGGTTGGATACAGATTTGCAAAAATTGAGATGTAGAGTTAATTATCATGCTTTAAAATTTACGTATCATATATCTGAGATGGGTAGAAAGCTTGTTGATCGTATGAGGATGAAAAGTGTACGCTATATTGCCCTGCACTTGAGGTAGTCTCATATCCTTAATCCTGTATTGCATTGGTTTACATTCAAGAAGCTGCTGCTAATTGCAGGAACACCAGGTATAACTTATTAATTTGGATGGTTATTGATGCAGATTTGAATCTGATATGCTCGCATTTTCGGGATGCTATTATGGTGGAGGAGACAAAGAAAGGGAAGAACTGGGGGCAATACGAAGGAGATGGAAAACATTGCATGTATGTCTCTAAAAGTAATACCCTATAAAATCATTAGTAAAAAATAAAAAAATTTAATGTTTTATCCAATAAAAAATCTAACCTTAATAAAATACCATGATTTCTATCTGATGTAGATGCTACAGTACCACACCAAATTTGAAGGGGTACTGTAGCATTTCAGCAAATATAGAGTTAGAGATAGTGGGTTGGAGTTAGAATTACCACATACACCCAATAATTTGATGTATTAGGAGCGGGTTGGAGTTGCCCTTGCCCGACTATCAAAAACTCCATCATCAATTCTGTAAATATGTGTTAAGTTCTCTTGCTTTCTTAAGATGGCTGTCTTAGAATAAAAATTAAATAAGCCTTGTCATCTGTGGGTATAGAGCATATGAAATTTGACATTTTTACCCAATTGATCTCTGCAGTCAAGCAATCCTGAAAAGGCAAGGAGGCAAGGAAGATGCCCACTCACTCCAGAAGAAGTTGGTCTGATGCTGAGAGCATTAGGATATGGTGAAGATGTAAACATCTATGTGGCATCTGGAGAGGTTTATGGAGGACAAGAGACATTAGCACCCCTCAAAGCTCTCTTCCCAAATCTTTATTCGAAAGAGACAATCGCAAGCAATAAAGAGCTAGAGCCATTCGCTTCATTTTCTTCTCAAATGGCTGCACTTGACTTCATAGTGTGCGATGAAAGTGATGTATTTGTTACAAATAACAACGGAAATATGGCTAAAATATTAGCTGGGCGAAGGTGCACTCTTAGCTTCCAAACTGTTTATACATGTTTGTGAAATGTATGTCATATGTGATAGGTCATAACCTTGTCAAGTGTTTGTTGCAGGAGGTATTTTGGGCACAAACCTACCATTCGCCCTAATGCAAAGAAGCTCTACCGGTTATCCTTGAACCAAGGTAACATGACATGGGAAGAATATGCCTCTAAAGTTAACAAATATCAGAGAGGTTTCATGGGAGAGCCAAATGAGGTGAGGCCAGGAAGAGGTGAGTTTCATGAGAACCCATCTACTTGTATTTGTGAAGATTCTGAAGCAAAGGAAAGAGGTAGTTCGGGGCCAAGAAAATTTGGCAAGGATAGTAATTCAACCAAAACATTTGTTGAGGTAACAGATGATTCAGAAGTGGATGATGAGCTAGAAATGCCTGATCAGGAAGATGATGCTGAAGATGAAGATCATAGTGGCCTCCAGAATACACCCGAATTCAATGGAACAGTTTTGGATTATGATCCAGTTACTCGCCCTGAGGAACCTGAGTTAGAAATGTTGTTTTCAGACTAAGTGCTGCGATCTTGTCACTACTTCCTAACCAATTATGTCATTCCATGAGTATATTGGCCCTTGCATTGCCAGCCATACCCTATCTGGCATTTGCTTATTCTTGTTATTTTGTATATAAAACCTGTCAGAAAGAGGGAGAGAGTAGTTTTTTTTACTGCACAATCTGAGCGGAGATGTATTATATAGAGCACTTGTTAAATATATACGAGTGTATGCGAGAAACCTAGGCCTTGTCTCAGAAGCAAGGGACACAAATGCTATGTACTTTCTAAGTGCGTGTGAAGTGATACTAAAATATTTCAAATTAGTTTTGCAGAGCTTGAGGCAAAATGCAATTGTAGAATTGTTATGCAGTGGAAATAAAAATGGATACATTTGCAAGAATTATGACGCAAATTTCAATTGAATCACTGAGCCTCTTTTTGTGCTTGGAAATAACGTATATTAAACTGGAACTCAAAACCTTCAATTCGTTACTGTATTTCAAGGTGAATAATCCAGTAGAAACTTCCTAGGAATCAATCAATAAATCCAGCTAAAAACTCTACAATATTAATATGCAACAACTCTATAAGGAACCCATCCTCAACTCTAAATTATTATAACAATAAGCTTAATTAGATATTGTAATAACAGTTGCAGTAAGTACATAGTAAATAATCAAATATTTGATTCAATCATATTACTCTGTTGTATGTATACACCGCATGTCTGCTCCAGCAGTACTTGTTTTTTTTGGATATCCACACAAAAAGGTCAAATAACCAATACTTCGATCGAACCCCAAAACAAAAACTCCTCCTAAACCCAGAGAAAGAATCAATTGAACATTAAAATAAAAATGTTCTGTTACAAGTGTTCCAACAAATCTAACGGAGTTCAAATAAAAGTTTAAGCCATAAGCTAAACAGGGAGCCTAAAAAGCAGTTCTTCATTGTGAAGGGGGAGCCAAACCTGGAGGGTCATCAGTTGGAGGGGATGTAGATGAACCAAACTCCATATTTGGGAAGACACCAGGTGGCCTCTCCAGAGGTTTGATTGATAGCAACTGGCTTGAATCACCCACAACATCCGCCCATCCGTAATGAGGTTCAGCTCTTCAACAACAAATTATATTTTGTTTGAATTGAATTTTTTATATGGAAGCCAGATATTTAGTATATAACCAATTCGAATAATGAAGGAACACATACTCATAATAGGTTTCTTCATCCACAACAATATCCCAGCTTTCACCAGTCGTGCTCTTTCCATATTTGTGCACTTTACTGCGACAGAGAAGGAAAACGGTATCTAGATTAGCATGTATTAATATAATGGAAACTTCACTCCATCTGGAAAGAGTTTTACAAGTTGAATTTCATTACCCATTTCCAAAGTGTTCTTCTCCCCATGTCCTTGACCACCCTGAACACGAGACAATAAATTCTTAATAATTTCATGTCTCACCAACAAGCAGAACCAAAGAGACTAATGGCCACCCAGAAAATATGTCACTCACAAAAGAGCATCACATGCATGTATCAGAACATACAACCAATTAAAATCTTTTCTGTAGGCAATATATATATATATACAGGTTGGATCAAATAAGTATAGCTTGCGATTCAAAAGGAATATTAATATGCTCCATATGTATAGGTAAATTGATGTTCAGAAAGGATCTTAGTAATTTGATAGAGTGGCAGAAAATTCAGAGTTCCTGATTGGAATTTTTAGAGATGCATATATGGTGTGGGCTATTGGATAGTGTAAAGCCTGATATGATGGTATGCTCTATATGACTAGTTTGAAATACCCATCACAAATCAGAAGAAAGATACTAACAGCGGAGCAAAAGAAGGGTAAATGAAACATTTTCTTAACTAATAGAAGGATATGCCATACGTTCATCGCTGGGAGATACATGCCATGTCTCCCCTTGTCGTGAACCTACACCAGCAAAAAAATTCTCCTCCCACTTGTCTCCCCATTTCGTTCCAAGTTCAGTCTCTGCCCATTTATCTGTCCTGAGGAGTAAGAAATCAATATTAAAGCAACTCTCACATTTGTATACATAAACAGAAAGTTGGGTGATCTCTATTAACTATTCCCAAAAGATTTTTTTTCCAGCCGGTTTTCGGATGGTCGTTTTTTTGTCCAAAAACTGAGCAAACTGACTATTGCTCACCCTTAGGCTCTTGAGCATTCAATGAAATATCAGGAGTGCTAATCTATTGCCCCAAGAAGTCTTGATTCTTTTCAACCAAACCAATATATCATCCAGTAGTAGTTAACAGATCACAAAATAAAATTTTAATACGGTTAATTTGAGAAGGGATATAAAAGGATACCATTTGACAACAGATCCTCTTCCATCATAATGTTCTCCCCACTTCTCCCACCATGATTGTTCGTTCAATCTACCATATTTATGTGCCCCTTTCTCGGTCCAGCCTTTAGCATCGTACTTCTCCCACCTACATAGGAAATGAATATATTATCCACACAAGATAAACCTTTCTTGTCGCTCAAACACACTTATTTTAGATGTAACAACAGTTGTGGGTAAATGAAATTAACTTACCATTTCTCGTACCATCCAGCATCCTCAGTGCCAGACTTTGCTTGTTTCTGTGCACTCCTTTCTATTCTTGCTAGATTACTGCAGTTCTTAAGAATGAAGCGGATTTATGGCTAGAATATAGTTTTTGAAAAAGAAATTAAGCTATCAACACTTATGAAAAAGTTGCCATATTTTGAGTAAGGACCTCCACTCGTCTTGATGAAGCACTTCATTCCATGTCTCCCACCACGAATCCCCTTCAGCATTTCTTCCAGATTTCTCCACACCTATCAAAGATCAATATACCAATACCAGTGTCATATCACATATTGATTAATATAAACAGGAAGTGAATTTTCCATGATGCATGTCATACTGTCATCATGCCCAACTTTATCACAAGATAGCCTTTCAAAACATTTCAGTGAAACTGAAAAAATACAACACATTTATCTAGTTCAAACACAACATCCGCATTAAAAGGGCAAAAAGACCTATACAAAGTTGAACCTATTCCTTTTAATTGTTCAGGTCATCTGTTTTCCTTACAGAGTTCTAACAAGCCTTTCCTTTTTAATGTCATCAGTAGAAGGAACGATAATATTCATCACAATAAAAAAAACATGAGAGGATAATTTTATGTTTTTAAGGCTTTGATGACCAGTTCAATTTTGAAGTTATCCCTTCCTAATTTATCCTCAAGGCATCCGCATTCTAACCAAAGTTTAGTGTTTTCCAAAAATTGTTTTCAGGTCGAGATCAGGAAAAAGGTATCTAAAATTATTATTTTTGCATTCAAGTTCTTTGGCTCTGTGCTTGTACTTCGATAGCATTAGTTTATTTAGTTTTTGTGGTAGAACAAATAAGCTACTCATCTAGTACACACAAAAGACCATGAAAGGAATATGACAGCAGTTTTAGATCTTGGTAGAATTCAATATAAGCAACTTTTCATTTAGCCGGATCAATGAATAATGATTCCAGGTACACAGCTAACAAGAATCTGTGAAGTCAATGCCTGGTGTATAGAATATACCAAATCATCCATACTAATCACAACAAGTAAATTAGGAAGTATAATATACCTAGCTCTTTGTATCCAGTCCAGTCACTCTTCTCCCACCACTGTCAATGAGATCAAGAAATCCAATTAATGCATCCACCTGGGATGATACTAATTGGTGTTATGGAAACAATGTCAATTAGACACCACTTTACAAGACAACGGCAAATGATTGATAGCATAAAAGGTCCAAACACCCCAACAATACATTAAGATTGGTTTCTCATAGCAATAAAACCTGAAGGGATGTATAACACAACAAACATACTAAAAATTGACAATAACAAGATTCCATAATAATTGAACATTATCTCATATAGTCAAAATGTTCTAAATGCATCTTCAAAACGATGACATGTATTATCACACATTTGCTTACAATTTACATGTTCTGCTTCACATTCTTATAAATACAGCATTCAAAAATGGAAAACATCACAAACTTAAAGTTCAGGACTGAAGAGCTCAGTCCAGAGTAGATAATTCTGGTTATAAAAAGTGCTACAGATATCATTTCTACAAATCGTTGTCAAATGGGGCTAACATAAGAATTTAAGAGAGGAACTCCTCAAATAGATAATTAAGTTTACAGAAACTATGTTTGAACTTGGTTAAATCAATATCAGCCTTGCGCATGCATTAAAACATTAGGGTTAAATATCAAAACTTACTCTGAAGTATTGGTTACAAACACTACACTACCCAACGTTTCAGAATGACAAATGCACTACCTTAAGTATTGGCCACACGATTTTGTTAGTAAAAATGGACGGGATATTCCATTTCATTAGTCATATGACCTCATGTGCCATTTAATGGATGGTAAAATGACGATTTTTCCCCTACTTATATGACCTCTATACATTTTATAAGGAACAATAACGAGGGTACAATGGTAATGTTCCTTATAAAATGTATAGAGGTCAAATAATTAAGGGCAAAACCGTCATTTTACCATCCATTAAATGACACATGAGGTCATATGACTAACGGAATGGAATATTCCGTCCATTTTTACCAACAAAATCGTGTGACCAACACTTGAGGTAGTGCATTTGTCATTTTGAAACGTTGGGTAATGTACTATTCATGACCAATAGTTAAGAGTAAGTTTCAACATTTAACCCAAAACATTATATTATAAGATAGGGTTGTACCGTTTCTTTCCATTCTGAGGAGCCATCATGGTATTGACCACCCATCCTTGTCCATCTACATCTGTATCCATTTTCACCCAGGTCCTCCCCACTTTCTTGATACCAAGTACTGCCATCTTCATTTGTTCCAGATTCATTAACATGTTCATTTAACAAGTCGATACCCCAATCCTTCTCATTTGCAATACCAGTGTCTACATGACCAGCGCAAACAGAATTAGGGAAGACATGTTACCAGTATACTATAGATAATAGGGGAAACTCCGCTACACACCGGTTTTTTGACTTTCATTATCACATCATAACGGTTAACTTCATAATTGTCACTTTGTATCCCCATAGTTGTTTTTTTGCAGAGAATAACGGTAATTTTTTAAAAAAGTAACGGTAAATTGACGTTTTTTTACCGTTGATGTCTACAAAATGATACACAATTACAGGTATTATGTGACAGTTTTCGTTAGTCTTCCGTTCTATTCTGAAAAAAGTTCAACTAACACGTTAGTCTGTGAAAACCATAGTCAAAGAACTGATATTTCATGGAGAAGCCCCTAGATGATATGATTCTTGAACAGATAGCATTTTATAGCAGACCTTCAAAGTGATATTCAGGCTATCTTTACAAAGATTATTCACCCAGGAATACAGCAAGTTAATGCAAATTACCTCTCTTTGGTGGAGTATCACGGGACTGTGGACCAGAAGTTCTCGGGGTACAGCGAGGATAGAATTTTTCTTGTTTTGAAGCGAAACGAGATCTGTAGCAATCAGTAATTACAGTGTAAGGTAAAATTATAAACTTAAAGACAATCACCCCTAGAATTAGTATAGGGGCTGGCAAAATAAACTTCAGATCTCAATTAACAAGATTGAATAAGCATGAACCAAAAGCTGAAAAATTAAGTACATAGTGGTTGAATAGAACCCTTAAAAACCATAAAAAGTAAAATCCATCCCTCTCATACTATGAGTTTGGCTAGAAATATTCTAAAAGCACTCATAATTCTGGGAGATTAGTTCACAAATACTAGTTTGGTTACAGCTCTTAAAATTATAGGCATATCATATGTGTTCAAAATGCTAAATGTTGGATGTACACATAAATATACTACCTCAGGTGCAGTGATAGTAAATCAGCTCCAACAATGAAAAGGTGCAGGGTTTCCTAGTTGTACCAAAACATTAAAAATTAACTAAATCAAGATCAGTTAGTTATGAATTGAGCTAACATAAAACAACTAATTTAGCCAATTTACACAGCACAAAGTTATTTTGATCAAGTTTATAACCTATACCTTTTCCCCATAACAATAACATATATATGAAGTGGATCATTAAAAAGTCCCTTCTATGGCCTGAACTCAAAAAATAGACATAATGAAACCATGTCTGGCATGAAATTTACAAAGAGCATCTCCAGTGGTAAACCACTAGCTAGTGGTAAGCATCATTTTTGGTCTCCAACCACCCCTCCTACTACTAGCTCCTGCAGTGGTACTACAAGTTTAGTGGTAGCTCAAGAGCAATTTCCCCTTCCATTCTCTTGCAATTGCAACGCTTCCCTATCACCCCTCTTCACTGCAACGAGCAGCGCTGCAACGCCTCTTGCGCCGAGGACTCGTTGCAGGAGGCGTTGCAGCGCCTGCAATGAGCTGGCTGCAACGCCCCATCAGAGATGCTCTAAGTGAACCCTAAAAATTGAAATGCACCCTTGCCTGCCATGATTCTAGCACTGAATGCAATTCATAACTACATTCACAGAGCATGTAGGACATCAGAATAATGGAGAAACCACTAAAATGAAATGAGTCATCTGAACAAAATCAACCTTCACCATCAACATGAAAAGAGTTTTATCTGGACAAAAATCGACCATCACCACTACCATGAAAAGAATCTTATCCAAACAAAATCAACATTTGAAGTTACCATCCCAGCTTCTCATTCTATTCCTATATTAAGAACAGAAGGACATACTGATCATTGTTGTTATAGTAACTGATAATCTTTTGAGACATTTCCACTAAAGTCTCCTCTCAATCCTCCAGCATAGGAAGCATAATAAGAAACAATGCAGACAGAAACATCCAGTACTAGTACTAGTAGTAGTAGCGATAGCGATAGAGATGGAGAAAGACGCACTGGGAAGGGAAGGGCACAGCAGGAGTGGCTGGGATTCTAACACGGCGGGGGCTCCGCTTCCGCCATTCCTCCACCTTCTCCACAGTCGAGCCATTCCGATTCGGAACCACAGAGTCGGAGCAGCAGCAAGCGATTCGGCTCGCCGCCCCCACCCGATCACCACCGACGACTCTCAACCTACTTCGACGCTGCTGCTTCAGCACATTGCTATTACGGCCGTCGAGTTCCCCGAGCTTCAAATCAAAATGAGTCGCGAAAGCACGAGAGCTCGCCGCCATGAAATGGAAGAGTATTACGGAAATGCCATCCGATAAACCCTAGGGGGAAAAAGTACAAGCTGAGAGTGAAACAGACGCAGAGGAGCGGGTCTAAGAAGTTGAATCGGAGCTGGAGGAGAAGAGGCTTTGTAGAACAGAACAAATAGCAGAGAGAAAGAAGGAATCGATAGAGCGAAGCAGTGATAGGTGAATGAGACGAAGAATGTTTGTTGACGGAGGAGAGAGTGATTCGGGGAATGTGGGATTGAGTTTTGAAGAGAGCTCAGATCGGCGGTGGTGATTGACTATTGTTCGGCGATGGCTGCGAATCCCGGGATTTAATCGTACACGAGGCGTCCTCCGTGGACACGACACGTGTTCATATATCAGCCGTCGTCTACGCTGCGGATGGATCTGTTTGCTCATGATTCAGGGGTGATTTTACGCATAATCTTTTCAAATAAGGTTGTTTGAACTGAATTTGACCTCAAACACCCTTTTAATTGGTTTGGAATATCCATTGCTGTAAAACTGAATATTTTAAAAACAAGATTTAAGTTACATTTTACTTAACTGTGAATTATTAGTTAACCAAACAAAAAAATAATAGTTAATAATAAATATATTTTAATAACTTTTTTCCCTTTTAGAGTTTCTTCTCCGATATTTATTTCGGTTGTCCTCACGACGTCGCCATATTCCCTTCGTCATTCCTCTTCTCCGTTTGTTGTCCCGTATGTCGCCCCACATCGATAAGCCTAACGCAATAGGGCTTGTGGATCAACCATCAGAGCAACGGTCTTGCCCCGTCCTGATTCACCATCACCCTTTTTCAATTTAACATAAACGACTGCATGAGACCTCCTGCCTCAATTGGGGTTCCGGGTGGACATTTATCTCTACACAGATTGAGAGGTGACTCTGACGTCACTCTTGAGGGGGGCAAAGGTGCATGCGCAACTGAAGTCTCCCTCCCTTCCTCCACCACCGTCATCAGTGTAGAGAAGCCTCTCAGGCCGGGTATTGGGCCTCAACTACAGACCAATCCCACACATGACAATCGGAAATTCGCGACGAAAGTCGTACCTCTCATGGACCATAGTCCTCTCTACGGTTCCAACTGCTTAGGCAGGACTGGGGGGTGTTCTCCGGCTTCTCTTCGTTGGATTCAGACTGATCGAAATGTCCTACCAGCTCTAGACAACCATTTAGTAGGGTATCTAAGCCTTTGTGTTTGTTTATTGTTCTCGACAGTTTGGTCTGTTATTGTCCTAGGATTGTCTATTAGGAGTTTTTTAATCAGTAAAAGCATATTATAAAAACCTTCTCTTTGAAGTGAATAGTAGGGGGTGAAGCAAACCTAAGAGCATTGTACTCAAATAGGAACCTCAAGAACCACCCTTAACAAACTGAGGGAAAACCAGTGCAACCAAGAAACAAACCCAACCAAAAGAACAGATGAAGTGATATAAAGACTGAGACAAACGAAAAACAAACCAGTTCTGAAAACTGAATTTTTACACCATGAAGCCTAGAGAAAAAACAGGTACGAGTACCCTAATTTATCAACCATTAAGCCCGGAAAATTCAGCAGCAACCTACAACCCGAAGCCCCTCTTCCATTTTCTAAGAAGGTTTGACATCAACTCCCTTGTCCATAAAACACCCAATTCCAGAAATGTAACAGAGGTCTTTCAAATGTCGATGGCCAGTACCACAACACGGCAAAGACAACACCCACTATAAACTACTTAAAAAATCGGTTATATAGGGAAAAAGCCTCATGCTTCCGCCGGAGACCAACACCAACCGGCCGATTCCGACCACAGAAGTGAACGGGGCACATGAAAAATCAATTGTTGAGTAGCGAGGCAGGACGAGAGAAGATAACCGATCATAGAAGAAGAAGAGAAGGAAAGCCATACCTCGGGAGCCATTGAAGAGGGCCGGAGACCCGATCTATGGGCGGAGCCCCAGAGGAAGATGACCGACCCACCAACGACGACTTCAAACCAGCACCACGGCGATCCTTTGAGAGGAAGCGCGTCTCACGTCCGGTGCCCGAACGGGTCGCCAAAATATAAAGAGCAAGCGTCCTCCTCCACGACGCCGAAAGGAACCACTATCAAAACACCCAGAAAAGACCAGATCCGCTTAACCTCCCAAAGGTGAGGTATATCGACCCATGCCCAGATCTAGCCCTTCCCGGAGGCCGTAGATCTGAACCAAAGGATCCCAAATCTACAAAGGGGAAGAGAAGCTCAAAGCATTCACCACCACAAACGACGAGAGCCCAACCAAGATCTGTGTCGATCCCCTCCAGAAGTGTCGAAGAAACAACTTCCCACGTCCAGATCTTTGTAGAGTGTCGTCGATGAGGGAGAGAGCAACAAACCCCTATTTCACCGGAGACAATGATAGGAGAGGAAGACGAAGAGAAGAAGGGAAACAGAGAAGGTGGTTCCTCCGCCAGCAACGTCTAAGGTCGAAGAGACCCATGGAGTCGTCAGAAAACGAAAAAAGGACAACAACGATGAGAAAGGGTGAAAAGCTTATAGGGTTTTCTATCTAGAACTTCACTTGATGTAAAAGAACCTCACGTCCTATTAAGAATTTGTTACTCAACTTTCTAGAGCGTTGATTCACTTATTACAGGTAGAGTCTCGGACTATAATCTCGACGGTAAGAATTTTATCTCATATTATTTGTTTTGAAGAAATTAATGAAATAGCCAGTATAATACCGATCCAAAGAAAAAAAATCCCCTCAAATTACAATTTAAACGTGTCTGCAATAAAACATTCTTTTTGATCTGTCTAAGGTGGAGATCCACGTATGATTGGGTCCAGAGTTCCACATGAACCACATCTTCCTACCCATCTCGATGAATCTATGCTACTGTTATATATGGCTACGTGGCAGCATGCGAGTGCCGAGACGACACGTCAGTCACTCTCTTCTGTTGAGAGCTCTATCTCCTCATTATCCACACAACTACAATATACTTCCCCTTGACTTGGCCATGAGATGCCGATAAGTCAGAGGCTTGCGTGTCATAATAGTACGTTCGTGCCTTCGTGGTGGCCAAGAGTGCCACGTGTAAATAGAAATTGATGCTGAGTCAACATTGTAACGATTCTCCTGCCCCCGTGAACCAGGAAAAAGAGATACGGACTGTGGATTTGGATTTTCACTTCATACTATTATTTCAGATATGCACTACTTAATGTACAACAAAAGAATTATTAGAGAGGTATATAAGGACAATAAATGGACACATATCAATCATCCAAAATGAAATTTTCCACATGTTTGGGATGGTTTATCATCCAATCCAAAAGATATATCTGCTAATTACTCGCCTTCGTCTACACGGACTGAAGATGAAAAATGATACCCAAATGCCAAAACTGTTTTGGCAGTCATCAAGCATTACATTTTTTTCTGGACAAAATAGTTATGGGTATTTGTATCTCAAATCCTCCCTACTTCAACTTCAGTGTGACATGCAACATACAAACTGTTGTCATTGAAAGGAGAAACAAATAGCCATTTGACAACTTGTAAGCCAGTAGCTCCTATATCTTCACAGGATTGTTGACTGATACGATAGAGCGAGAAACTTACATCCGGCATGTTTGAACTTCATTTTTTGGTGACATATGGCTTCACAGATTCCACAACTACCTGCACAGTATGGGAAACACAGATGACTATAAGCTTTCCACCAGAATCCTGAAGCTTGGTACCAAAGCTTGCTTGTCCAACTGGTCAAGCACTGGAACTTATGTCCTTGGGGGGTTAAGTCCCAGCTGCAGTACCCCACCTTTATTTTCTCTTTCCTCTCAACTAAGGTTGAGACTTTAACCTCCAACTCCTCTATCCTCAATACCTCAAATTCAATCTTAAGTCTAATAAGAAGCACAAGTTTGGTCCTTTCTTGCTACTATTTAAACAAGTGAAACTTAAATCTTGATACACACTGCCGATAAAAAATCACATATATTGGGTGGAAAACCAACAAAGCCTGTGTTATGTTTGGACAATTATAAATCAGGACACAAATCAATGAAAACATTTGGCGGTTTATATGACCCAGAAGACCAGGCATTTGATGCACAGTAAAAAAAACTGAAGGGTGCAAAGAAAAAGCTATCAGCAGAGCCAAGGATAAGTTCCAACAAAAACATAATGGTGTCGCTGACAAAAGAAGAAAGGACTAAGGAAACTAACATACTGAGCTAGAGATCTCCACACCTTCCCTCTTTCCCCCGTGTATCATGAATAAAAAAATTCTAATGCTTCAAAGATATGGTAATGGTTTTCTTACCCTTCCATCATAGGATAACGATGCAAAGATCCAGGGCTCACGAGAACTCCAAGCAAGGCCTGTTAGTTAAAAGAGATCAAGTTTATTCGAGTACGTTTAATCTACTGACTTAGGTGTATGGAAAAAACCAAAGGTCGTGGTGGTTACCATAAACACTGTCTTCATAGTCATTGTATGAGTTAAGTAACTGATTAGACCGTGTTGGTGCGTCAACTAGCCTGCTAGGAGCATTAAGAATACAGTCAAAGAGTATGAAACAAGTTATAACAAACTTCTGGAATATCGTGAACAAGAAAATAACCTCTCAGAAGTTTTTTCATCACTGCTAGTTGGAGAAGTTAACCACAAATTGACTGTTGAGTCTGTCCCAGCACTCTGCAACAGCTGACCCTCTGTCAGAAAAACATCAGTAAATAGTAATTTAAATAACTTAAGGAAAAGGCAGCGGTTTGTCTCATTGGTAAAGCCAATAACACAACAATATAAACTATGGACCTGATTTTATTTACTTTTAGGAGTTTGAGTCATAAACCTCAAGCACTTCCTTTTTCGAGGTACAAAGAATGCTCACGCCAGTCATGCATAATCAAAGCAGTCTTACCATGAGATGAGAAGACACCTTTTCCTATAATTTTTAAGTATGGTCGATAGAACTAGAAGATCAAGGTTCTGATTTGGAAAGGTAACCTCCCATAAGGCCAAAACTTGCTAAGCTGAATATAAATATCTAATATACATGCTCATCAGGACTCATTATCTAAAGGCTTAAATAATATAACAGAGATGGTGTGCCCATTAATTTCCCAACACAAATGAACACATGCACGGCTAAATATGAACAAACATGTTCGTAAACACTTAAAGAGAGAGAGAGAGAGTACCAAAATCATTCCACTGTACTCAGGGTTACACTTAACAGTCCATGTCCTGTCAACAATCATAAGGTCACAATCAGACAACCAAGACAGAATGCCTAAATTTTCTGGCTAAAATGATAACATGATTAACATAGAAGTTCATCATGTAGGAAGGCAGTTGAAAGAGACCAAATTTCCAGAACAGCGAAAGTAGTGTTATCACATACCAGTGTGTATGTCCAGGAATCTCTTCAATAGGTGTGTTATACATCCTAAGATCCCATATATGTATCCCAGACTCATCCTCTGCAGTGACCTGTAACAATGGAAGCATACTTATAGCCGAAGAGGTATGGGGATAATCACATGCACCAACATCATCAAAGAGTACTTCCAAAAAATGTCTTCAATGCTCAAAGAAAAGTTTGCCAAGGTAGGGAACTTTTTTGGAGAGCACTAAACTCTGGCTCGCAATAAATAGGTCCATTACTTTTTCCTTGAGTTTATTTGAAATCTCATATTCATTTTTAAATCTCTATAACATACATCGTTTCTTACAAATATCATCAACAGCAAGTGCACTGACAATGACGGTTCAGATGTTGTAAACACAACCAAATTGTTTCTTTCCATGAGATGCCATATACTCCCAGACTAACTTATAGGTGCATTTTTGCATGTCCAAGCATAATTTTACACCAAGAAAATGACCAGTCACATTTAGTTTGGCAATAGACAGCCTTAGGTTGGTGCCTAATACTCAATTAGTGTACAGTTTATATGCTTATGACAAAAGCCTCTGTACAGAAAGGGGAAGTGAGAGCAAGACTTTCAACAATCAACATATATGATACGGCAACATTGTTTTACCCACAGCTTACTGAAAAATAAATACACCCTTAAACATGGTGACTGCAAGCTTTCAATAAGCATGAATACAAAACTGGCCAAAAAGTGAAGTCATTGCAAACATAACAAATGCAAGGACGTTAATGACTTCATGGCAAGTGGTTCTCACTAATGAAGCATATTAGATGCCAACTCATAAATGACATACAGCATGCACTGGGATGATTTTGCACCTAATGTCTTAAAATGCCAACAAAGTGGTTTTTCCAAAGGGTCTTATCTCATCTATGCATACTGAAGTACACTAACAATGTACACATGCATGCACACACATGTCCTTGAAGTTATTACTATGGAAAGTAATGGTTACTTGGTTAGCCCATATTGAAAATGAATTCAAATAAATGTATATCACCACAATATAGAAAGCTACATCCTTACAAGAATGTTGCTCTTCTTGTAGTCATAGTCAAGATCACGGACATGGGCACACTCTATTTGAGTTGTCTGCCTGTCATTAATCAAAATCTATTTAGTCACCAAGAATCCTTGAGGGAAAAAATCATATAAATTGTAAGGGTGCAACTAAAACAATCAACAGGTCCAGTTTTTTGCATAAGTAGTTCCTATAGAGCTCCACTCCTAATTAGGTTGAACAAAACAGAAATCCTGATTTTCATATCCAGGACCTATCTAGCTTCATATACATTCGTTAGCTGACAGAGTCATGTTCATATCTATTTAGTCACCAAGAATCCTTGAGGAAAAAAAACATATAAATTATAAGGGTGCATCTAAAACAATCAACGGGTCCAGTTTTTTGCATAAGTAGTTCCTATAGAACTCCATTCCTAATTAGGTTGAACAAAACAAAAACCCTGATTTTCATAACTCTCCAGGACCTATCTAGCTTCATAGCCATTCGTTAGCTGACAGAGCCATGTTCACAAACCTCACCCCAAGAAATACATGAGAAGGAAAAGGGAAAGTGAGACAAAACAGAGACTATAGGGACTGACTTAATTATTCATTACTAAATTGTGCCGAAAAGAAGAAGTCTAAATAGCATGATCGAAGAAATGTCCATTTTCACTCTATACAATTTGGATTTTTACTAGAATGTTTATGATAAGTATTCAAAGCTACATAAGGATATGGCATGAGAATTACATACTTCATTGTTCTCAGATCCCATAAATGTACTGAAGAGTCACAAGTTGCAGCCACAGAATTCACATCATGTGGATCCCATGCTCCACCAGATAATAGTTGTAACATACCAGATGATTGCTGTGATTGAACCTAAATTTCCAACAAACTGTAAATAAGTAAACCACTAAATGTTTCAGCAGAATTTCTATTTTGTGCACATATATTTTCTTCTCCTTTTCACTTTGTGATAAATTAATATCATTGTACACATACTTGACACACATAAAAAATGTTCAAAAGCAGTTGCTTGGAATTAGGAAAATTCTATAAATTCCTACTGCTTAAAATTTCAAATTTCCACATAGAGCACGCTGTGAGATGGCCTCCTAACAGTGTAACAAACATTCGAACAAGCTTTTCAATTAAAAAGGAACAGGATTTTAGTTTTGTACATGAGCACAGATTACAAGGAATTGTTCTCTCTCCTAAAATTGTTCTGCACTAGTTCTCTTTTTAAACGGGACTAAAATCATTACAGCTGATGTAATAAATAAAGAATTGGGAAATGAGGAAGATATAACATTCCATTAACGCATGGATACACATATCATCATCACAAATAGAACAAGAATAGACATTGAGTTCTGTTTCAACTATACCTGAGCAGCTTTTTTGGAACAGTCTAAGCTCCACACAAAAATATTTTGCTCATCAATGCTGACCAGCTTATCTTGCTTTCCAGATGGCCACCAGAGAATGCTATAGCAAAACAAATATAAACAAAGCATGTACATGAAATACAGGTAAGGATCCAAACATAAAAACCCTACAGAAATTCAAAATTCACCTGGTCGGAATCTATTAAAGAGCATTTGAATAACAAAAAAGACAGCTTTGATGCACGATAGTGAGTTCATTCACAAAAACAAACTCACCGCTTAATCTTGCCAACATGTCCATCTAGGGAAGCAATTTGTTCCAACTGCGGAGAATTCAATTGGCCATACAGCTCAGGGATCTGCCATATAGCTGCTCCATAAGTCTCGCCTTCAATACAAACAAATTACACAGAATCAACAACAAAACCTTCATTCTCCAGATCACGATCCAAATTATCAGAATTTTCAGGTTTACCAGTAGAGAAGACAGTGGAGAAGATCCGCTGGTCATAAGGGCAGGATACGAGATCCCAAATCTCATTCGGATACGAGAACAAACCCTCGCAAACAAGTTCAGTGCCATCAGAGGACACCCTGATCAGATGCACCTGGTGAATTTCAAAATTATCAGAAGGAAAACATCGATTGAACCGTAAATTGGGGCTAAAATGAAGAGAATAGCAGGAGATGGACCTCATTTTCTTCCTTGAGACTGAGAGTACCAGTGAGGAAGCTGGTGTGATCCGTGTCGGCTTTGACCTCAGCTACGCATCGAGCCTGGAAATGGAGAGAGATCTGAGTTTTGATGATTGAAGCAAGGGAATGAGATGGGCGAATAGGGTTTAGAAGGTTCAGACCTGGTACTTGAGGCCATAGCCAATGCCTGATGCGCCTTGCATTTCCTGAACTGCACAGTGACTCCGATCTCAATATTCGAGTTCTTACCGAACTTCTGTTCTCCAAAGTGGACGCTAAATTGTAGCAGATAGATAGTCAGGGGCTCAACCTCGTGTAACTACGGAAGGGTCATACCATCGGGCTGGATTATAGTTGCTCGACCAAGTTGGGCTGCATTTCTAACGTAGTGTTGGGCCACATAATGGGCTTTCATATGCATGTATGCGAATAGCAAGTTTCAACAAAATGTATGCGAATGAATAATAGCGAAGTAAGTAATCAGCACACGTTATTCGTACCCATGCATTCACACAATAAATACGGCGACTTTTCAAAAATTTGGAAACCAAACTCACAAAAAACCCAATTATAAATGGTAAACTCTTTTAATTTAATTTTAAAAATTGACTTTTTTATTATTATATACAAGAAAAGCAATATTGTAATTAGGTAGGAAAAAAGGAATAAATTAATGACACCTAATATTTGCATATAAATACTAATACTCGGTGTAGTAACTTGTAAGTAACTGAATACAAGTCTGATAGGAAAGTCTTAAGAATTTATTCAACTTACTAAAAATTAAGGGTGAAAAAAAATAAAACCAAATCGTCCAACCTATACTAAGAATGGTAAAACTCAGCCGTCCGATTAAATTCCTCTACAAAAATCCCGAAAGCGAATCCTCCTAGAAGGGCCACAAGACAAGAGTGTCTCGTGCCCTGCCCTCACGCAAAAGGATCAGATCATCTTCTTCATCAAACCTAACCAAACCAAACAGTCCTTGATCGTGACAACACCACCCCAGCTAATCCTTCTCCATCACCAACATTTCAAATTCAACGTTTCTCTCCCACTTATAAGTCTCGATCCCGCCATGGGTTACCAGTACGAAGCCATGCTCCACCGGAGTTCATTCAAGTCCTCCTCCGCCGCCGCACGCTACTCCGCCGATCTCGACTGCCGCCGCTTCCTCCTCCTCGTGATACCGTTCCTCTCCCTCGTCCTCTTCCTCTCCGTCTCCGTCTCCTTCCCCCCAGCCAACCCCTTCGCGCCTATAAAGTCCTTCCTCTTCGACCCCGCCGGAGAGTCCGCCGCCGCCTCCGCGAATTCCTCGCCGCGGTCATGGAGAGAGGCGCGGAGGGACGAGTTGAGACGGTCCAGAATCGCGGTCTGCTTGGTCGGAGGCGCGAGGCGGTTCGAGCTCACCGGACCGTCCATCATCGAGAACGTTCTAGAAGAGTATCCGAATTCCGACCTCTTCCTCCACAGTCCCTTGGATCAAAACTCCTTCAAGCTCAGCCTCCTCAAGGCCGCCCCGAGGCTCGCCTCCGTCAGGATTTTCAAGCCCGAACCGGTGCCGGAGACCGAGTCACAGGTCCGAGTCCTCACCGCGCACAACTCGCCTAATGGTATTCAGGTAAACAACGCGTTAATTCCTCTTCTAGCGTAGCTGTTAATTTTTCTGCCTAATTAATCTTGGTTTTGCTTTGGTAATAAATCAAAATCAAAATCAACTTTGATTTTATTTTATTTTATGATTACTGATTAGGTGTTGGTTGTTTCATCATACCAAAAATGTGTTTGGGTCCATATTGTGTCGTTGGTTTACATATATTTAGCGAAGCCATTTCTGTGTAGTAGTTGATACATGCCTTAGCTTGCTTGGCTTCAAAGTTCAATGATTTAATTAATAATTAAACAGAATTTGAATATTCTCTATCGTAATACAATTCAACTTTTTATTTCGTAAAGCTTTTGATTAGTCCATACGAGTCCACGGTTTCTGGTAGGTCGTCCAAATCGATATCCAAACCAACTTTTTTTCCCTTCACCTTTATATTTAACACCGTATAAATAAATAAATGAAAGGTTAGAATCAGATTATTTCCGTGCTGTGCACACGCGTCGGCGAAGCACCCGATCATTTCCTTGTGATTTCGTGGGACCCAAGAGACGGTTTTTTTTCTCCTTCAATAACGGAAAGTCGTTTTATGAGTTCTCACCACGTGTCCGCCGTCGTTTTGATTTGCAGGGGCTGTTGCAGTACTTCACCCTGGTGGAAGGATGCTTGACGATGATCAGGGCCCACCAGGATAAGCACAACTTCACCTACGACTGGATAGTCCGGACCCGGGTCGACGGGTACTGGAACGCGCCGCTCGGACCCGAGAATTTCGTCCCCGGGACCTACGTGGTCCCTCCGGGATCCTCCTACGGCGGCCTCAACGACCGCCTCGGCGTGGGAGACCTGAACTCATCGACGGCGGCGCTGTCCCGGCTCGCCCTCATCCCGGAGCTCGACCAGGCCAGGTACACCCAGCTCAACTCCGAGACCGCCTTCAAGGCCCAGCTGGACACCGAGCGCGTGCCGTACGAGACTAAACGGGCTCCGTTCTGCATCCTATCGGACCGCGAGTACGATTACCCTCCGGTGAGGTACGGAGTGCCGGTGGCGGCGCTGTCGAGCCGGGGACCGCTGAGCGGGGCCAAGTGCCGGCCGTGCAAGGCGGCTTGCCGAGGGTCGTGCGTGGGGGAGGTGATGGAGACGCTGGAGCGGGGGTGGAGCTGGACGGATTGGGCTAACGGAACGCTGGAGCTCTGCGATGCGCACGGGGAGTGGGAGAGAGGGTGGGAAAGGGTTTTTGATAAGGACGCCGGAGAGGCACGAGCTGCGGTCAGGCGGCGGATCAGGCGCTTGGATTTGGACACGTGTCTTGATGATTTCAATAAGATGAAGAAACGGACGGCGGAATGGGTGGCGCCGGCGGCCGTCGAGATTTGTAGATTGGGGATGGGGCCCACGTAGAGTAGGTTGAGATTTCACATTTATTGGTCTTTAGGTTATATTGTAGAAGTAGAAATTCAGAGGGTAGTTTTCACTTTTCAGACTTGAAAATTTTGACTTGAAAACGAAAAAACAAGAGGAAAAAAATGAAGTAAAGGTTTCTGAATTAGAATTACAGAGGGTGACCGTATTTTGTTAATTATGATTAAATTAGTAATATTAAGGAGTGAGATATAGTTGTTATGTGGCTGGTAGAGTGTTACAACCACTAGGTGTCTGAATTGTTTAATTAATTAGAGAAGTGGTAGTATTGAAATTTGGCATATCTAATGAAAGAGAGTGGTACTAACTTCCTAGTCACTAATTAGGTGCACCCAAACACTAATATCTAAGTCTCGTTTTCAATTAACGTCACAATGGAAATAGGTGAGCAATTTATCAATTTAAATTATTATTATTTTTGAAACGTCAATTGAAATTATTAATTATAGGAAAGGCTGAATAAAATGTAATAAAATATTGAAAGAAGATGTACATATTTTTTTATTTGAGGATGGAAGAAGAATTATGTGATACGTCTATCCTTAGCCTTACTTGTCATGGTTTATTTTGGATCAATATTTAATTTATGGTAATTAATATTCTAAATTGAATTTTCTTTTTGTCTGTTGTAAATTTCACGAAAGAAGTTGTGATTCTGATATCGGTATTGCACATAAGAGCCTCTCCAATTATCGTAGTTTTGGTGTGGTTTTAATATCGTTGTAGTGCTTTAAACCGTTTCTGTAACGGTTTATTGACGCGGGAGGCGTTGCAACACCGCTAGTTGTAGTTAGTCATTGTTGTTTGCTGCAACGACGGAACGCGTTATCTAAGGCCTAATGACGACACAACGTATGGCAGCGTCAGTATTTAAAAAAACCTAAATTTTACATTTAACCTGATCCTTGACAACATGCAGGGATATCCACAACCAACAGTATCCAATGTTTATTAACATAATTTACTGGGAAGTAAATTTTCCTGCATCCCTTCCATGACTTGGGTATATGTTGCAGACTAAGACCATTAAACATATTTCGTTAATTGACTTGGTAATCATATCGGGTGAATGCCTCCCCTCTCCTGCAAAGTGTTGTACTCATATTGCACTATGTGGAGGAATAGTTCGTCCAACACGACACAGTCCGGAGCGAATAATCCTTCCCTGAAACAAAATGTCATTACGCGAACCATGCAGATGAAATTAACTAAACATATGAACATATGTAATTCTTTGTGTGTAACAAAATATCATTACGCGAACCATACAGATGAAGTTAACTAAGCATATGAACATATGTAATTCTTTATGTGTAGCTTATTTACATAAATATGTAATCATGTGCCATCTTGAAGGAGCTCGGTAAAGTATTTAGCATCTCTTATACCATAAGTCGCATGCACCATTACTCCACTCTTCATCTTATCAACGCACATCTTCATCAAGTCACAGTACAATTGCTTCAAAGGATCCTAAATAGGTATTTTCCCCTTACAGGTAGCGCCATCCTTTGCGAGTTTCTTCCGCTTAGAGGAAGGAGGGGACTATCTCGGTTCCGCTTACGCATGGAGGTTGGCGGACATGAAACAACACATTTTTTCTCCGGTGATGGATGTGGCTCTTGTGGAACTTGGGAAGGGCTTGAGAAGTTTTCCCCCTCTATGTGTTCTCCATGTGTTCCGCCTTCATTACGGGAGATATGAACTTCATTAAGGTTGATAAGTAACTGGACGATCTGACCTAATTGATCCTTCATTTCTCGGACCTAGTGTCGTAAAGATAGGACATGTGCCTCTACCTTTTCCAACATGTTCTCTACTGCTTCCAATTTGTCCTTAGGATGATGACCGTACTTTTCCTCCTATGCGGGAGATCTGGCTTGCCGGAGTGGCGCAACATCACTACGCACTCCCACTTGATCATTGACCCCCAAAACATCCTCTTCACGGTGCACTTGGTCATTCTCCTCCATAACCACATCCTCATCCTCATCCACCCATCTGACTGACTCTCCGTCCTCCAACAGTTTAACTATTCTGTCAAACATCTCGTCAGGATAAAGTTCATGGATACTTGACATGCCGTCGACCAGATTTAGTTCTTCTTGTGCATCTCTATCCCTATCAATGAAGAGGACACTGTTGATCTCTTGATCAAAGAAAATAATAATTACATCATGATTAATTTCTTACAATATTTACTTATATATCAATGAATGGTAATAAACCCATGGATACACGATTAATACACATTATTAACTCCCTAACCTGACACTTATGCAGTTCCTTTACGACGTTTGTGTAGTTTGGTGCTTTAGTCCATTTCTTTGATCATTTTTGTATCCTCGGTGAAAATCCGGGAATACCATTACACACTGCAAATTCCTCAGCCAATTTTGGCAAACACTTGAATGCCAATACCTACATGCATTCATAAATAACTAAATAAATAAGAATTTACGTAATACAAATGGGATATGCTAAACGAATATAAACAGTTTAGGTTTGCATTGAACAAAGGCGTTGATTGTGTATGTTCCTGTTGTTTTTTTTATCCTTCTTCATATTCACTAATTTTTTTGTCAAATTAATTGCATGTAGTTCAGCATAGAGATGTTCATAGGCAACATAACCCCAACGGTAATCATAGAACATATCAAGGTCTTGAACCAATCCCATCCAACGCAAGTCCAATTTCACTGATTGTTTGTTACATGGGATCAAAACAGAAGTGAGGAACCACAAGTGTCCCATTTTCACTATCTCACAATCATTCTTCTTCCTACTACGCTATTATCCTTTCATCATTGATTTGAATTTCTTTTCCAGAACTTCTGTCGTCACTCGACCGTCGAGCCTGAAGCGTCTCTTCATAAATTATGTATTATTGAATTGTACTTTAAACCTATCATATTTTACGCTCTCTACGTTCGGGGGTTTTGAACATCTCAATTCGGTGATAAGCCCAAAATCCTTCATCGAATATCTAATCGGTATCTCATTCACAAGAAACCATATCTCTGACGATCTATTGATAGCAACTTTTCGGACGATAAGTGCCCACATAATGTTGTTTGAATGCTCAAATTTTTCGGGTAAGTCCATCAGCATTCCAAATGGCCCCTCCTCTAGTCTTTGCTAGATCCTCCTCGTTTCAACAGGCAATATTGCTTTCAATTTCCTCCACTTGTATTGGCACTTCATTATCACCAGATATTCGAATTGGCCCTCTTTTCCAAAATAGTTTTAAGCCAAGGATATGTTGGGGTTGGTGGTGGTGGTGTACAAGTTTTGGAGGAGCTTGGATTTTCTTCAACCGCTTCTTCTATTGGAGGTGCTTCAATATTACTTGAGTCAACAACTACATGTTCTTCATTCTCTTCCTCTTCTTCATCTACATGCTCTTCTCCTTCTTCTTGTTCTTTATATTCTACTCCTCCTATAGGTTCTTCTTGCTTTTCTCTACATAATTCTTCTGAATTCTGTTCATGTTGTTGCATCACTGCTTCTGGATCAAATTCTCGATCAACACACATTTTTACCACCTCATCTAATCCTATTTCTGATGATCTTTCACTGTGAACAACAGTTTCCACTACATCATCTTTTTCTTCATCCACTCCTCCTGCACGAGATTGGTCGGTCGAACATTGAACTGAATGATGTTCTTCACCCTCTATTTGTTCTTGTTTTGATTGAACTGTTTTGTTGTCACTCGGAATGTCATCTTCAGCAGGTATGTTAGCCATTTGCTTCCTTCTTGCCATTTGAATGCACTGGCTTGTACGGGAAACAACATACATTACACAACTTCTATAAATCTCGATTGAGAATATGTCAAGGCGATCGAGAATATGAAAGTGCAATACTTGTACCGATCGACATAAACCATGTCTCACTAGGTCTCGATTGAGATACACCTAGTCATTCTAGGGTTTAGATTAACCCAAACCTAACTGTATTTCTCCAGGATTTACTACATCTCGATAGAGACCATAGTCCTCCTATGGTCGCTATTCACCAAAGCCTAACTACACTACTCCAGAGTTTACTACGTCTCGGTCGAGAAAAACCCTACAGCCGATCGAGAGGTACAACTATGCGGTGATCGGAATTAAACCTACCTATCTACATCAATGTTGCAACATAACCCTTTACAACTAGTGTGTTGCGCAACATTATTACAAGAAAATCGAACGGAATGAGCCCTAATATGTGCCTTAAAGAAGCTTTTCGTTGCTGGGTGAAGACCTCAACAAGGCAGCTACTGTGCAGTGAAAGGACCGGCGAGGGAACGACGGTGAGGACCTTCTTCTCCTGCTCAGAATCGAACTTCGTTTGCCGGAGATTGAGCCGAGACAGTGATAGTAAGAGAAAAAGAAGTGAAAGAGTTGGAAGTTGTGGAGGAAAGTGGGGAAGGAGAAGAAAGAAGTAGTGGTTTAGTTAAAGGTAGAATTGTATTTTTCATGGTTTTGGAGTTCAAAAAATAAATAAGAAATAAATGTTTTTCGGTGAAGGTTTTGTTGCAAATGAGGCACAAATCGGAGGTCACTTCGCTAATTCCCTCCATCCATTCCTTTTCAAAAACTTGCCGACCCACGGTTCCTAGTCGCCTTGATGGGTGTCTCGATCAGGACGGTTCCGACAAAAGGTGTCTGACAAATTCTTGTAGAATGACCTAGTCTGCAGTAAGCAAAACGATGATATAGAATGAGACAAGGCCCTTACCTCGATTTCCTCTACCTGAACAATTGTCTGCGCCGAAGGGATTGGCTCAAGGCGATCCGGACCCGAAACCGAAGGGACCTTCCCCAGCTCATCCTCTCCTCATCAACGTCGACATCTTAACAACCCAATGCCCTTGCGAGTCCGAAAGCCACTCTTACGTTCTTTGACCCGACTGGAGGTTCGTTGCGGTGAATTTGATGTCTTTGACCGCAAGTATGTGATAAAGACCACTAAGACCCGCAGTCCTTTGAAAGTGTTAGAATATAACTATAATTGAGCTTTCAACTATCAGTTTAAGCTTTTAGTTGAGTTCTAATAGAAAGGACCACGACTCTAACACTACTACTTTTCTTCCTGCCGACCGAAAGAAAAGTTGAAGCACATCGTATCCTAAAAGTCGGACCTCCACGTCCGGAGTTTTTCAAAGATCAAGGACTACAAAAGTGGTGCCGCCATCATCAAAACCTACAAAACCTAACCTTATTACGTGTAAAGAGAAAAGGAAAGAGCCGAGTACTTATCCACAATGCCTTCAATTTATATGATTTAACTAAATATATATTTCTTCGAGTAAAAGGTGCAATTTTTTATTAAATATCTTATTCAAATATGTTTTGAATGGCTTGGCTTCGTTAATATTACCACTGTTTCTAACTTGATATACAATTTTTCAAATTTCAGATTATTAATTGTGTTTTTCTATATAAGAAAAACAGAGAGAACTACAACCAAATTAAAGGTGGCAATAAGTTGTTGAAGAAAGGTAGTTGAAGCATGATACCTGATCCATACCGGAAGAAACAAGAATAATAGATGAGTAGAGATGAAGAAATGGCCCAATCTTTGATGGATTTTCATGTTGATATCGACTGATGATATTAACTAATTAACTATTAATTGATTATAAACCCTCCCATCGTTGGCACCGATTGATTTACGTGTTCACTATCGTATATTAATTTTTTTTATTTGAAAGTAAGTGATAGTTGTATTAAAATGATAAAAGAGTCATTGATGTGATCACGGTCTTTGAAAAATCATTGATTCAAAAACTCTGAGACAAGAAAACCGGTCTTAAAGGAGACGGTTGTGAGAGACTCGATGTCTCTAAAACAGGTTCGAGAGAGAGAGTCTCTAACCTCTCTCTAGAAACCCCTCCTCCCTCGTTTATCGTCCGCCTCCTCATTTAACCCTAACTTCCTCCGGCGACTCTTTGGGTCATCTCAATCTTAGAGGTCGTTGGCGGCGGACTCCTCCCCTTTTCCTACCTCTTTGCTCCTCTTTTCTTCTTGTTACTCTCCGGTGAAGCGCAATAGTTTTCTCTCCACTCCGACGGTGGCGCCTACTCAGATCCGGTCGTGGGACGTCCTTCTCTGTGGTAGATCGACGCGAATCTGATAGCCCCCGCCTTGTTCGTGCTCAGGTTGGCCCGTCGTCGTTTCTTCGCCGCTTTGGGGGTGGGGGTGTCGGCTCTGGCCGAGGGATGCCTCACCTTCCAAGGTGAGGATTGTCGCGGATCTGGCCGCCCTCTCGTCGTCGTGTTGGTTGCTCCTCCGGTGTAGTTGCGGTGGTGAATTCTTCTTCAGATTTATGTGATTTCTCTAGATCCGATCGTGGGTCAAGCTTCCTTCTTCTTGGAGGATCTTTGCGTTTTTGCTACTAGGGAAGATGCCTTCTCATTCGTCGCTGCTCCGCCTGTAGATCTGCAGATCTGGGTCTTCCGCTAAACGGGCTTCTCTTTGCGAGCTCGGAGGTAAGGTTCTCCCTCCACCCTCTTTCTTTGTCTGGGTTGTCTTCTCTGACCCCTTGCTTCAATTTTCCAATCGGGCTTCCCATTTTCCCGTACATCTCGAGGTACGCGCTCGTCGGTTTTTAGCTATTGGTTGTCGGCGAAAAATACTTATGTATTGTTCATACTTTTAAATTATCTTGTCTATTTATAATTTAGAGGTAGTTAGGGATGTGCACCGGGATGGGTTTTGGAGGAGCCGTGCCCAAAGCCGTGGCTGCTGTGCGCAGAAGAGTCTCTCAAGAGCAGGAGCCTGAGGCAGCCGACACAAAGAGCTGGACACTAACGCACGGTGGGGTTCAGGACCCACACCCAGCTCAGCTCGCCTCTCCTGCGCTGACGCATGGCCTCTTGTTTGAAATACTTTTGTTACCGTTGAACAACAACGGTAACATTATCGTTACACCTTTTTTAATTAAAAAAACTAATAAATTTGAAAGAAAGTGTTTTAAAAATATTTTAACACCTATAAATAGATTATTAAACCCTCTTTATTTGTGCACGAACTTGAACATTATAGCATGACTCGGTCTCGAACTTCTCTGGTGCACCAACATGAGGGTTTCAACAAATCTTTTTTGACATTTACAGCCCAAGTACGTATACTGCCCCGCGAAACATTTACAGCCCAAGTACCTGTTTCGCACCATCCCGTGTTTTCAGTAGGGTTGTCTGACCGGTCATCGAGAAGCCGAGCCATACCACGAGTGGTGCCAAAGGGATCCCAACCATACACGGATAAGGATGGTAAATGTTTGATCTCATGTTGGTTGAACACCTCCAAAGGCATAGTTAAAAAAACCGACAGATCGAAAGCTACTTACTAGAACACGATAGCGACAAAGTTCAATAGAGGGTGAAACGGCTGCACACGAGGCTAAACATTTGAAGAATCACTAGAACAAAGTTTTATCTCGGATGAAAATATTTGATGGCATTGTGGATAAACTGAGGTGTACATACTCTAGCGAATATAGTGAGACTATGCATATCGACATGACACTGCAAGCATACGCTCAACACGCAAAGAAACGCAGCGAACCACTTGTTTTCATCCACTTGAAATGGTGGCACAGGCTAAAAAATGGGCCCAATTTTAGAGCGGAAGATGGTGTCATGGGGGAAAACGCACGAGATTAAAAAAACGAGGTAACTACTGTTCATCACCAATCACCGATTCGAAACCAGATTTCGGTCATGATTCACAAACTGAATTGATCCCTGATTCTCAACCTCCTAGTCTCGTGGACGCATCGTCATCCCTATCCCCACCACCACCATCACAACATCAAGTCCGTTCTCTAGGTCAGAAGGCGGCAAAACCCAAAGGAAAGAGGTCGGTTCCCGAAGGAAGTCCCCAAATCCCCTAAGCGATAGAGTATGTACAAGCCAAGATTCATATGTGAATGTTGAGTATCATAACACATTGTTTATGTAACTGTGGGAGTTAGAGAAGCGGGATATTTCCTCCGTGAGCATAGTCTAGTTTGCGGTGTGGCAGGGCGACTGTCTTATCTCAAGACTAAACTTGACGAGGCGAATTCTAAGTAAGGGTTATTTT
Source organism: Erodium maritimum (assembly GCA_963921825.1). Classification (NCBI taxonomy): domain Eukaryota; kingdom Viridiplantae; phylum Streptophyta; class Magnoliopsida; order Geraniales; family Geraniaceae; genus Erodium; species Erodium maritimum. The sequence continues at coordinate 64,895,378 of OY997592.1, read as the reverse complement.
TATTATTGTTTTAGTATGTAATTGGAAAGATGTTAGACTCATGATTTTCAAATTTATGTTGGCTCTTGTCTTAATTAATATGTTATCCCAAATAATTAACTAATTAAATTATGTGTGTTGCAGTGTTTAATTTGTAATTCCTTTACACATAAGTAAATTTATTAATAAAATAATTTTAAGTATCTCTGCGGGTACCTTTACAAGCATCTCACCACTGTAAAATTTCTCAATTTAATTTTGAAACCTGAAAATACAATTATTTAGCATGAGAAGTCCTTTTTAAGAAGCATGACTCCTAGTTTCCAAGCCTATAATAGATAGAGAGCTCGAGAGTGTGACACCTTTGTCTATTGGGAGAGTGAGGAAGTGCTCGGGACATGCACATACTCATATGGTTGTGCCGGATACGAAGTCTCCGTTAGAACCCTATGATTCAAACAGGACGGTGTCGAGCAATTTCCTTTTCCGCAAGAAGAAGCATGTGTTTAAGGGTAAGAAAATTTGTGGGAACTCGAGATCCCTATCGGATAAGACTGTTGAAGTTGATCCAAATTCAAGCTACATTGTGGCTTGGTTACCAAGCAACCAATTTAGGGAATTGTCTTGGCTTGATTAGAAAGTAACCAGTATAGGGAATCCTATGTCTTGTTGTCAAAGTAACAGATATTAGGAAATTGGGTCTTAATTGTAGAGATTTTTTTGTTTCCCTATTTTGTATGAAGTATCTCCACACCACCCCCTATAAATACCACCTGTAAGCTACCATGAGGGATAAGTTGAATCAGTGTAAATCCTCGGTGTTGTATAAACACTCTCCATACAGTGAAGTTTTGCTGGTTGGCGCCCGTGGTTTTTTCCTCTCCGTTGTTTGGAGGGGTTTTCCACGTTATATCGTTGTGTTCTTCGCGTTTTGGTTTTTGATCTATTTCGTTTTATTGCCTATCGCTTTATAACAAAGACGTTGACAGATGACGTTTATGGCCTCGGGCCTAATAGAGGTATGACCAATCATCAGGTAGTTACCAAGGCTTGGGATTATTGTAGTTAAATGGGATTTAAATCCAAGACTACCGCCGAACAGTTCAGAAAGGAGCTCGACATGGTAGAAGCAAAATTGTGCCCCTCGGTTCCGGATGGTGCTTCTGATTCGGAAACTATTTCGGATGCTCTGCGAGTGACTGAGGAGGTGTACCCCAACGGCTGATAGAGGCCTATGTTGAGGGTTTGCGTGTGGTTGGTTCGTGTTTTTTTGTTCTTCGTGTTTTTTGTTCTTCACCGGTCTCCTCTCGGAGGTGGTGTTAGGTACCATAGAAGAGTTTCAATAGTTTTACTTGTCTGGGTCGGTCTAGACTTGTAGGCATGTATCTCTTTCTGTTTTGTTTATGTGTTTTTAGTTGTTTTGTGATTGGTTTTGGTCCTATTGTTTGGACCGTATAGCTCTTGGTTTTAGTTTGCTCTCATACAACCTGTCTTTGCCTTTTTTAAGAATAAGATCTTATAAAATTACTGTGATAAAAAAACAAGAGGTTTCATCTTCGATACTTTTTTACGAACACTATGTTGGTACATTGTTTAATTAGGTGCTATTATCCGCGTGCTTATGGTTTCAAAAAATAAAACATTTGTAAATAAAGAAAGGGATAATTCCACCTCAGTACCCTAAATCTTTCATATTTCATTTAGAGTACCCTAAATCTTTTTTGTGTCACCTCAGTACCCTAAACTTTCATTAATTCATTTAGAGTACCCTAGATCTTTTTTGTGTCACCTCGGTACCCTAAACTTTCATTAATTCCATTTTGGTACCCACCATTAACTTTACATATGATTTTCCATCCAAAATAGGTAAAATGACCATACTACCCCTCACCAACAACCAAAATTATGGTAAAGTTAATGGTGGGTACTAAAATGAAATTAATGAAAGTTTAGGGTACTGTGGTGATACAAAATATATTTAGGGTACTCTAAATGAAATATAAAAGATTTAGGGTATTGAAATGACACAAAAAAGATTTAAGGTACTCTAAATGAAATATGAAAGATTTATGGTAATAAGGTGGAATTAATCCATAAAGAAATGTTAGCCATAACTTTATGTCATAAATATTGGTTTTCCTAGGAAAACGGATGAGATCAGGTTAATTTTCTCACACCAACGTAAGACTGGGGTTTCCTAGACTGAGGACCATGCCTCCTGGTTCTATGTTCAACTTCCTCAAAAACATCATAAAAAGACATTGATGCTTACTCTATTCTCCATATTGGAATTCCACCCACGAAAAGGATAGTATAAAATATAAATATCCCTCCTTTTAAAATCCCATAAATATTCAATTTTTCATAATAACTTGTCATCTTCCCATAAATGCAAATATGCAATTACTTGTTTACAGTGAGATGATTATGTAATTAACGGTTGAAAACCTACTCATTACATTTGCTTCTGGTGTGATGACTTGTTTGAAACATCTTCATGACACTAGCTTTACAACTAGCATCTTTATTTTGACATTGAAATGTTAGCTATTACACTTTGGCCAACGTTCCAAACCTGCCGTTTATCACCATAAGCTCATCTATGAGTTATATGCGGATGTTTATGTGAAAGTCCATTAGGATAATTGAGGCCTCTACTAAGGTGGCAAGGTTATGGTCCGCTTTTAGCATGACATTACTGCCCCCTGCAATGCTCAATGGTTCTTTAATTCAAGGAACTTACCCAACCGTCTCGAAAATGTGGTCCATGAATGTGACACGCCATTACCGGGGACCCCTAGGTTTGACATCTCTTTAGCTTTTGATTGACATTCAAAAATTGAAAAACCGATCGCTAGAGACTAAAAGGCTCTCTCGCCCCACCTTATCTAGTGATACCCCTTGGTTTCCTCCCCATTGCATCCGGTTGGCCGGAAGGTGGTGCCCGATGTCCTGCCTACACACATTGGGGACTACCCTCCCGCTTGGACCGACCGTATAATACCAAACATAAAGGAGGGTTTGTGACCTTTAATGTAGTGGCATACCCTTGGGTAGAAGGGACATCACAACCTATCTCAGTTTGACCTAAGTCGTGAAAGACTCTGGCCAAGAAGAGGGTGCACGTGGATGACCAACAGGAGGATCATCTGGCGAGGGATAGTAAACAACCCTGCCTGGACCCATGAGGCCATCTTAGGGTTTCAGGTTGTCCTGGAGGAATGAGAACTTAACCTCGTATATGGTTCATCCACTTACTCTAGAGTTCCATTCCCGCACCAAGCGCATCATCCAAACGTTTAGTGAACCTCGGAGGAGGGTCCACACGCTTTCGGGCTCCTATGGTCGATCCTAGGTTAAGCTGGAGTTGGTTTCAAATGTGTAGGGTCCATGATCCAGATGGGGTGGTGGATCGGACCGAGGAGGCACATGATCATAGATCCACAGATATGTTGGGAAGTTAGGAAAGAGATCTTGTACCAAGATAGGAGCAGCGGCATGAAGCGACTAAACCTTGTTGGAAACCAAGACACTGATAGGGTGGGGTGACCAGACGAGGTTGGATGGGATCCGTCCAATCCCAAAGAATCCCCACCACAAATAGCCAATGTCGCCTCCTTCATGAGGGATAGGTCACATCCCGAGGAAACCTATGTACTCGATCGTTCTCCCCGGGGGCATCTAAGGTCAAGATTGTTGATGCAACCATAGGCAAAACAGAAGATTGGGAGTAGTTCGTATTTAATATGATCCCTCTTTGGTCGGTTATGCCCTAGGATGAGTATATCGATAGATTGTCGGAGGGAAGTAGCCTATTCTTTCTAGAAGTAGACTTTCATGGTCTCTCTCATGCCATGCTAGAGTTGTCCTCCTTGGCATTTATGAAGTCCCCGAAGGGGCCTCCCTGGTCAGAAGACCCGTCATCTCCGTCAAACCATTCAAAGGGAGGTCGAACAATCGCGCCCACAATTGGTTCATGTAGAATAAGAGTGTGACAGGGTTCACCCCGTGTTTGATGTTCTCCAAAATGAGCTGAAAGCGCTTGAAGGACCACCCCCCCTACGGATCGAGTCCTTCTCCGCTTAAGAGGAGAAATAGAACATGTATATCCTTCATCTGAGGTCTTTGTTGACGAGGTCTTGGTGGTTCTACACCACCTCCATAGCAGGGTGATCGTAAGGTCGAGAGGTGAACAAACACCCAACAAAGCTAAAGCCCGTATGGGCCTCCGTACGACTGCTTGGTCCGTAGGATGATGATGACACGGTCCTCCTCCGCCTCAATTGATAGAACATCGAATCCATCTTGTAACATCATGATGGTATCCATCGTAGGAAGCGGATAGGGCTCCATGTACCCAACCACCATAGTCAAATCTAGAAGAGCTGGTATCGTGGCCGGAACGAGGAGAGGTAATGGGGACCCGGACAATAGACTATCGGCCATAACACTTTTCGTAAGGCCACATTGGACAAAATCAGTGGTCCGGATAAGATTTGATCCAATCCATTATGGAGAAGGGACATCACGAGAAGGGGTGAGGGGGGAATCAACGAGGGCCTGTAGTATTTCTTTAGAGGCCAGACTTGTCTTATAAATCCCTAGAAATGCCTCGTTGGAATCTCCTTTGTTTTGTGTACCCGAGAGAATTCGTTGGGGTTGTCGAGGTGGGAAACGACTATGGGACCACATGTGCGGCTGATAGAGTAGACGCCACAAGTGGATTAGACGAGACAAGTGATGATTGAGGCACAGAGGACACGGGGTCAGACAGTTGGGACGGTAAGTGCGACATAGATGAAATGGCTTGAGCATAGAGAAAACTTGGGAACTAGGGATGACATTGAAAAGAGAAGAGAAGAAAGACAGAAGCGTGGGTTGTCGAGGTGGGAAACGACTAGGGCACCACATGTGCAGCTGATAGAGTAGACGACACATGTGGATTAGACAAGACAGATGATGATTGAGGCACAGAGGACACGGGGTCAGACAGTTGGGATGGTAAGTGCGACATAGATGAAATGGCTTGAGCACAGAGAAAACTAGGGATGGCATTGAAAAGAGAAGAGAAGAAAGACAGAGGCGTGGGACGGAGAAATTCACCCCCCCCCCCCCCCACTATTATGTTAACTTAACCTCATGCAAGCATTCACTTAAATTAAATGGTTAGAGAATTTTTTTCGCTTTTCCTTGAGGGTAAAAGTTCAAGTTTTCAACAAATGTACTGTAAGATTTTCAATACACAAAAATTTAAAAAGTAAATTATCACGAATGAACTTTTTGTTGATAGGCGCCGATTGAGTCTCTAAGACTAAAGTCCGGGGTTAAGCCCTCTTCCCATCTCTATATTTTCTCTCCCATGAACCCACCATCGCCGTTCATCCATGGCTCCTCCACCAAGCCTATTATCGCCTCCCACACCGGCCACACCAACCTCTGAACCGGATTCTCCCACGAAAGGCACGATTACCTCATATCGGGCCACAAAGGGGTACCTCTTGGAACTGCCATCGGGGTCGTCTGCCACAACACCACCGATCCTGGGAACTTCACCGAGAGGGCCTTCCAGCCCTCTTTCTCCACTTGTTGAGTGCCTCAACCGGGGCCGTTGTGCTGCCCCCGCGGATCTAGGTACCCACAGGCAACCAAAGACAGGTCTAGCCCCGCCTCCATGTACCACATGCAAAGCCTAGAGGGTTCATTTCTGTCACAACTGACCTCGCTCCGGCCACCGCTGCGCTACGCTCGACCGAGGCTTCATCGTCCCTCGTATCGAAGAGGCCCGGAGAGATCCAACACCACACAAGGGCTTTATCTCTCGAGGATGATCCATATGACGAGGATATAGTAGTCGTCATCACGATTGAAGCCATTCCACTGACGCTTGTTACCGTCATTCCCTCACCGAATGAATCGTAAGGGATGCAAGTTGCGACGTCAACACCCTCTGTGGGCTCATGATCTGGAATTGGAAGTGGAATGTCTTACAAAGGACATCGTGGCGTTTCATTTTCCGACTAGCTCGACATTGGAGTCCATTCGCCATCAAGGGTCATGGGCTTTTGGCGGGTATCCAGTGCTCTTGGTGCATTTCCTACCGTGCATGCAGCCAAGCACCATCCCATTCTACATTATGAATATTGGTGTACGAGCCTTCAACGTTCCTAACGATGCAAGGAGCGCCTCGATCAGATCCATCTTACCCAATGCACTGGCACCGAGATAACATCTGCTCCTATCTCGCCCTCGCGTAGACTTGCTGATTTTTTGTGGTTTCAGGTTAGTCTTGATGTGGACATGCATGTACGTCAGAAAATTTGACTTCGCTTTCCGGTTCATGTAGACTTTTGCGTCCGTTGTGGACGACTCAACCATCGGATATGGACCTTCTAGGTTCGCATCCAGGGAGTAGGGCCGGAGGAGGCCCGTTTCGATGACTTGCTGAGAGTTCAGATGGGTTTTGACGTGGATTGACTGCTCTAGATAGAGTTGGGGGGCACCTAAGGCACCGTAGGTGGTCCCGGTTGATGACCTACTTACCTCGCTATCCTTGGATCCTATTAGGGATGTCTTGAGTGGAAGTGGGGTTCCACTTCTTCCTCCCCCGGGATTCCCGTTGCTCGAGGATGGGGGTGAGTGCAGTTCAGAGACCTATGACTTGGCTAAGAAATGTCCCGATGGGACAGTTCCAAAAACGCAGTGGGCGCACACCTGATCGTTAGACGGGTTCCCAAGGATCACAAAGACTCGTGACCTGAATAAAGTTCCCGAGGATGAGGGTCTCTAGTTATATGCAGAGGCTGTGACCGGTACTCTACCGCGCATGCGGAAGCAAAAAGAACCTCGTGAGCAACCAGGTGGATTGGGACCGATGAGAACAAAGGCGATGAATGCCAAAGGAAAGAGGAATACGGGGCAATGCTACACCCGTGCCAAACAGAAGAAGAGGGCTTTGGAGCTTTCGAGAATCTCTACCCGTCACCTTCTGGACAAGGAGGACAGTGATGACCAGTAGGCGAGAGCTCTAAAACAACCCTCTAGGACCTATGATTGGACCAAATGAGGGGTAGGTGGGTTTCTGCAGGCCTATCCCTTAAGACCCGTGACAGGTGGTGCTTGATCGCCTCGAGAAGGGTTAGGAAGCAATGCAAGTTTATTTTTCTATTCTGCTTGGTTATTGAACTTATGAATGTTTTTAGTGTTGAGATTTATTTTATTTGGAGGGTAGAATGAGGTTTCTCTTCGTATTTGTATAAGATGAAAATTAAAGTATTTCTATGGATCCAAAAACGTTGGGTCACCTACGGAAGACCTAGACATATTCTGAAGTCCAAAACCTATGATTTTATAACTGAAGATTGACATTAATACATTCAACCTCATTTATCGTTTCAATTTTTTTGTTAGTTTCTCGAAAAAGAAAACGATGGAGTAATTAAGTTCTATAAATATGTTGAGAAAGAAATTGGTTAATTACAAATTTCAATGGCCCAAATTTATTCCGATAAAAGGAAAAATATAAATAAAAAAGAAACCGTTGCACGGTTACAGTTACCCAATATAAAAAATATAGCCGTTATGACTATCCCCGCCAGTACTCTCTCTTTCGTTTCATTTATGGTCTCTTTCTCTGTAACCGCATATCTCAAAAAATCGAATCTCTTCACCACACCCACCACAGCTACTCCCTGTAGTTACAGTGCTAGACACCCTAGAAACTAAACCCTAGCACTGTCGATTTTTCTTCCTACGATTCTTCGCCTGGGCAGATTCAGAGACGCTTGGTTGATTTAGGGTTTTGGGTTTTCAGGCACACCTCTCGGCGGCCATGGGCTGCGCCGCTTCCAGCCTCGACGAAAAACCCACCGTCGCTCTCTGCCGAGACCGGTGCAACTTCCTCGACGACGCTCTCCGCCACAGCTACGCTCTAGCCGACGCCCACCTCGCTTACTCGCAGTCCCTCAACGCCCTCGCCCCCTCTCTCCACTGTTTCTTCGATCAAATCTCGAATTCCAAGTCTTCTCCTCCGGTTCCGGCCTCGCCGGTCCCCGCTCTCTCGAGATCCAGCTCCGGATCTCACATTAGGTTCAATTCCGATTCCGAGGAGGAAGATAGAGGTGAAGGGTATGGGGCTTTTCATCAAATTCCCTGTAATTATCAGAGCTCAGGATTATTTTCCACTTATCCTGTCTATGGTGCGTCTTCGCCCCCTCCGCCGCCCGCCCCAGACAGCTCCGCTTGGGATTTTCTGAATTTCTTTCAAACGTTTGATAAATTTGAAATGGCTCCTGACATTCCAAGTAGTGAATTGAAGGATGTGAAAGAAAAAGACGGAGAGAAAAATCATGGAAAGGAGAAAGAATTTGGGCAAAATGGAAAGAAAATTGAAGCGGAGAAGATGAGTGTCAACAATGTGGCTGTGGAGAAGGAGCCCGACACGAAGAACACCAAAAGTTCAGCTGCATATGAGGCTCAAATTGGGTCATCAGGAGTTTCTGAGGTCATTAGAGAAGTTCAGGTTCAGTTCGAGAAAGCTGCAAAATCAGGGAGTGAGGTTTTGAAGCTGCTTGATGCGGGGAGGTTTCGATGTGACCATAAAAAATCTGTTTATCAAGGTATGCCATATATTGATCGATTTTGCGCGTTGGATTGTAGGTCTTGTTATAAAAATCTGTAATGTGTCTTTTGTCATTGTGTTGAATCAGTTTCTTTGAAGGCATTGCATGTGGTTTCAAAAGTATCTTCAGAATCTTTGGAGTCTAAACACTCAGCTGACAAGATTAGCTCTGTATTTGTGGGTTTGGATAATGTTGATGAAATGGGGATCAATTCTGGGAATCTATCTGCCACTTTAAAGAAGTTATGCATGTGGGAAAAGAAGCTATATGATGAAGTTAAGGTATGCTTTATCTTCTCATGTTAAACGCTTTTCGCTTTTTATATTCTTAGCTCATTTGTTTGAGTTCTTTCTTTCAAATAAGGTTTGAAAAGGTTATATACACATTCTGACCCAAAAGACTAGCCTCAATTTTGAGCTTAAATGTATACATCAACTTCATATATGGCCAATGGGGGACAAAAGCTCACATTTGCATCCTAGGAAGTGTGGTGTATACGTATCAGCAACGCTTTACATGCTTTGATGAAGCAGTTACAGACATCTTCTGTCATAGTCATGGTTGGTTGAATGCTTTGGGGACATAAAAAGAAGTGAAAGTTTCCCCCGCATATTCCAAAATGGAGCCTTATTGTTTTCGTAGTCATGGTTCTGATATAGCTTTAGAAAAGTTGTGGAAATGCAGGTTTACAAATGAAGTCAAAGACTTACAGTTAGGAAGCATGGAAGTAGCAATGATTACTTGTTTTTAATGGTGTCTTTGGGATCCTGTTAGTAATATGCTTCTAAATGTCTAGTTCCCTTTGGAGATTTATCACATGACTTGTATGTTTATGTAGTTTTTTTTTGTGTGCTCCTGCAAATATTTTTGTTTATTTATTTATTTTCTTCGTACTTGTGAGTAGTGAGTGACATTATTATTATACCTTGTAAGTGAAAATGGTGCCCATTTTTTGCAGGCTGAAGAAAAGTTGTGTATTATTCACGAGAAGAAGTCTAGGCTGCTGAAACAGTTGGATGAGAAGGGTGCGGAAGCAGCTCATAAAGTTGATGCAGTGCGAACATTAGTCAGGACTATAAATACTAAAAGGAAAATTGCATTTCAGGTCATTGACAAATTATCAATTACAATCAGCAAGACAAGGGATGAAGAATTATGGCCATGGATCACTAAATTAATCCAACGGTGCGTCGGCCTCCTTGTTTCTTTTCAGTTAATCTGAACCACTTGATGATAGAATTCATTTTACAAGCAGTGCGTAATCATGTTTATATATGTTTCAGGTTCCTTGAAATGTGGCAAACAATGCTTGAATGTCAGAGGCATCAGCATCAGGCAATAGCAGAAGCAAAAGTATTAGAAGCCATTTCATGTGATGTGAAGCTAAGTGATGCTTGTCTTGAAGCCACAATGCAACTCAGATTTCAGATCAGAAACTGGGTACTGAGCTTTTCCAATTGGATTGATGTTCAAAGATGCTATGTCAAAGCCTTGAACGGTTGGCTTTCGAGGTGTCTTCTTCATGAACCTGAAGAAACTGCAGATGGTACAGTACCTTTCTCTCCTGGTAGGATTGGCGCTCCACCAGTCTTTGTGATCTGTGATGAATGGTCACAAGCCATGGATAGACTCTCAGACAAGGAAGTAATTGAAGGTATGGAAGGATTTGTCTCTGTCATAAATCAGCTCCTAGAACAGCATAGTAAAGACATAGAAGAAAGAGTAAAAACAGACAAGGAAATGGAGAGGAAGCTGAAGAGCTTTGAGAAGGAGGAGCAAAAGATGCAGAAGGTTTTGCAAAGTCTAGAGAAGAACAGGATTTTCTCTACTATTCATCATAGCCATGTGACGAATTCTGCTAATCTGCATTTGAGTCTGAAACAGATTTTCAATGCCATGGAAAGCTTTGCTGCAAAGTCAGTGCAAGTTTATGATGAGCTTCATGCGAGCATCAAGGAAGATGAGCATAATTTGGATAGTCCCAAATATCCATAAGCACTCATGTTCAAGGTACCCATCCCTTGTGCTGTTGGTAATTATATGATTATTAGATTAAGAATTCATATACCTGATCACAACTTTAAGTGAAAGCTTATGTCTTTATCTATTGTTTGTTCATAAGGATTGTCAATCAATGAAGTTCGATTCTTTAAATATTCGATTTAAGTTTGGTTATTTAATTTCAAAATCAAGATTTGACTTGTGTGTTAAAAGAGTTAAGTTTAACCCGAATCTTCCAAATCTTAGATCATTATATAATTATAATAATTTTTTGAGTAGCTCTAAAAATCTATGGCATACAAATAATTAATTTCACAAACATAAGTCTCTGTATTCAGGTATACAATTTTTTTTTGAAACGAGTAATGAGGTATTGGATTACTGTCAATCAAAGGTTGTATAGTAGGTCCGAAGATCCTTCTGAGTCTCTCGTAGGTCATTCGGCTCTTATGGACCTATAGAACTAGTCTAATTTGTTTCGTAGACACAAACTGAATAAATCCTCGTACCACAATCTCAACTAAACAAAACCAAACACCTAAAAACACACATAATTCAAACCAACAACTGACCCAAAACCTAAAAACAGAAGCCAGAGAAACAAAAAACTCAATAACGAAACATCCAATACGATAGAACACCAAAACTAGAGCTCCTATAATGCCAATTCTGAACTTCATAGTCTTCTAGTGGGACGTTCTTGTATTGTCGATCCGCCTTCAATAGTCGGGGTAACCCGACCTTGGGTGTCGTGGAAACAGACCTCATCCTATCGTCCCTCCCCCATATCCCAAGTCCACCGATTGTATTGCTCCAAAACCTTCTCCAACCGGCTTGTTCGGGAAGCTAGAAATTGTGGAGATAGGTTTCAGAACAGCCCTCGAGGCTCGATATAGTCTCTTAAACTCGGTGAAAGGTTGTAGTTGATGTGCTCGGGCAGAGAACAAAGACGTCTACTAAAGGAGGGGCTTGCCGCTGGAGCCCGTTGGGGGGGGGGGGGGGGTGAGCAAAGGTTCGACCACCATCGTCGGATTATGGGGATCGAAACAAGCTAGACCGACCGAGTCCCCCGATGCTGCAACCAACTTCTAACAGCAACACTATCGCAACATAGAAGCGCATGGAAGAAACGAAGGGCAGGAAGGAACTATGAGAGAGGAAGGAGAGAGACGCAGTCGTAGGAAGCTCTCATGACCGAAGCCATGGTCATCGACAATGACGCAACAGTACAACCAGAGACTCTCGTTTAGGGTTTGGGGAGAGCTAAAAAAAACACTAAACTTTTCAATAACATGTTCATGGGTAATAAACTAAATATAATTGCTATACAAAACTTTATGTTCCACTTACTATCCATTATTTTGGATGGAAAACGTTCATTTTCAATAACGTGCCTTGCACGTGACTTTCATTTTTTAAAATGATGAAATTGTCCTTTGAAAAAGAAATTTGTAAAAACAAGAACAAAATTGAAGTCTTTACTTCGACAAAAATGGGACACAACTTCTAGCGACGGATGCTCGGGGTTGGGACCCCTTTTGTTGCGGGGGTCCTTGCTCGGGCCACTTTGGCCTATCGACGACAACGTGGCATGCGAGGTCCCCATCCCGAAGGAGATGGTTACAGTAGAGATCAATATACTCATCTACCTGAATGATTACTTACATGAGATGAGTTCCTAGGGTTATACTCGTTTACTTGAATGATTACTTACGGGGGATAGTTAGGTTGATACTCTTTAGCTATCCCGTCCAGGGCGATGCCGCCACCACCAGGCACCAAGTATTAGTCAGTCTTCTGTCAGGTTGGATGGTTTTCAACACTCCCTATCAACTCAGAGCCCTCACATTTATCCGAGGGAGGACAACCGAAGTTGTTAACCAAAATAGGATGCAGTCCATTTACACCAATCGATTTTTCAAGGCAGCAAGCCTAGCCTCCTACTCGAGTTTCTATCGAATACTCCCATAGTGGACATCACTCATCAGGCGATGTTCGTTTGATGGAAGATCTTATGGATTCTATTGGTACCAGTATTAGTTTATGTTATTTCAGATTATGTTTTTGTTGATTTTTGTTTTTTCGATTTGGATTGTAGTTTCTGGTTTTATTTAACTGTAACCTTTGACATTTTTACTTTATATTAAACTACATTGATATCTCAAAAAAAGAATATTTTTTGTAAGCATAAAAAATACGATGTAATTAAATAAACAATGTGTGTACAAGCTCGGAATGAGGGGCGTGGTCCTGCTAGTGAGGGTAATGAAACTATCTATAAGGCTTGCAAGTGGCTGAGTTGACTGGCGCTTGTGAAGTATGGAAAGATATCAAATTTGAGTTTGCCCCAATGAATACTTTGTAATCCAGTAACTACCGTTCATACTCTTATCTTAATTGAATTGTTGCAATTAACATAAATTCGGCCCAATCTATTACTAAGAGGATTGAACCGAAAGGCAAGATTTTATTATGTTTCTCTTGGGGCCGAAGAATAAATCAAGCATTTTTTACAACATAGAAGTGGAATTTCATTGATATGGAGAATAACGTGTAACGATACAATAAGGGAAATTATAAGAAATAAAAGGGAGAGACATAGTTCCGAACAACGAGTTCGAGATGCGAGCCCTATGACTAAATTGCCCGGCTATTCCGGGTAACAACTAAGGGGGCTATATCCTCTTCATGATAGTCGTGTGGCCAAGCTCAATTTCTTCTTTTCTCGACTCGACTTGAAAATTCTCGTTGTGTCTGAGAAATACACTGGTCTCTCGGCAGAAACATTTTCTAGGCGTCTAGGGTAGTACCAGACATCCATGGAGAACATCACAAAAGAGAGGAGCTTGGGGTCAAGATGACTTTGACCCTAGCATGGCGGGGTGTGCGGCCCCAAGCACACCATGTTGCTCGATTTCTCAATCATTGGCCCTGGCGAGGCTGTTTCGCAGACCTCGCCTGGGTGCCAGTGCCCCGATCCAGTAAATGGGGCTGGGGAGGAGGCCCTACACGGAGGCTCCGAGTGGTCGGGTGTGTCACAATCTTGACGCCAAAACCTGGGTTGGGCCTCCGTCTATGATCAGAGGGAAACGAAGGATATGTGGAACCTCAACAGATCCACCACAAGTAGAGAAAAATGTTTGGTGTGGACCTCAACAGATCCACGACGAAGGAGGTGGCGTTGGTGATGTTCGATTGATCGTCGTCGTCGGAGGAAGAACAACTGGGCTCCGTGACTGATCTCGTCGTCCTAGTGAGGGCTCGGGGGATGCACGACCAGGGTCTGTGGGTGATCACGTCGTGGTGATGCCGACGATGATGGGAGCTGTAGAGGTGGCAATAGATGCAACAGTGAAGGGGAGATGTGCATCCATGATACAAAACTTGATTGAACGAATATACGGGATGATGTACAAGAAAGATGATCACGAGACCGACGATGTCAACTAACGATGAAGACTAGATAAGCAGTGACAGAAATGAGCTACAATAAAGCCATTAGTGAGCTAGGACCGATGAGAACTTCTAGAGAGAATCCATTTCACACATTTTTCATTTTTGTGGAAGTAGTTAGGGTATAGAACTATGCCTGAAATTTTATCGAAAATTTCAACAAATGAACCTAACCCAATTCAAACTCAAATACTCGTTTTTTAAAAATTGAAATTAATTAATTAATTAATTAATTAATTAATTATATAAACGAGTCTGATTGGAACTCTAATCAAATGTTATTTCAAGCTGAACTGAACCTGGACAAGTTTAAGTCCAACTTTTCTCCAGAAAATTGTTTGGAGAAATTCCACGTCAGGTTTGTGTTTATTGGAATGTGTCGGCCGAAGCGGGTGGGTGGACACGTGTCCAGGCTGGAGACAAAATACAATCACCATCTCTCGGCACAAGTGGGTCCTCTCTGATCCTTATCCTCTCATCTCATCTCCCTTTCTCCACGGCACTGCAACAATGGCTTCGATCTTCTTCTCCGCACAGACCTAGGTTTTAGGGTTTTTGCCATCAAATACGGCCCCACCATCCCCGATTCCCCTCAGCCGTCGGATGGCATCGTCATCGGCCTTTTTCGTGATCTGCTTCCTCCACTCCGTCATCGCCCTCAGCTGCGGCTCCCTCATGATGTTCCACGCCCAGAAAATCTACACCTTCTCGCACGGGATCGAGACGGCGGCGAAGCTCCTGGGATCCACCCCGCACGACCAGCTCCTGATCCGGACCTCCGATTCCTTCTCGGGTCTGCTCCTCTTCGCCATCGGCTTCTTCCTCTTCATGGTGGCCTTCGTCAAGGACAGGGACTTCCAGGTCTTCTTCGCCAAGGGCTGCGTGCTCCTCCATATCATCATGGCCCTCTGGAGGTTCTGGTTCCAGAGGAGGGTCGAGGATTTGGCCTGGGATTGGCTCCGCGAGACCGTCGGCGACGTCGTTTTGGCGCTTTCCTGGGTCTTCTTCCTCGTCTACTCCTGGAGAGAGAAGTACGATTAGCAATTTTGCTTCAAATTTCCTGTTTGGGTTTTGTTTTGTCGAGTTTAGATTGTGTTTTTGCTTTTCCTTTGATTCAAATTAGGCATCAAACTGAATAGAATCAACTTTTTAGAGAGACTCTGTAGTAGTGTGGTGTGGTGTACAAAGAAAACATACCATTGAGACAATTGACTTGAATGATTTGCTCTACATTGCTTACTTTGGCTCGATGCTGTTCATGAAATAGGATCAATCAATCAATCAAAGGTCTTTCTTTGTGCAAGTTTATATGTCATGTCCATTGGATTCCTTTCAAGTTGTGTGTTGCACCATGAAGGGTTTGTGTGATGATCTCCTCATCTTCATCTGATTGAAGGTTTTACCATTGATTCGATCGGGAAATCTTAGCTCTTGGGTTGTAATTGAATGAAAATCATATATAGATGGAAGTGCTGCGAGGTCTTGGATCATTCTCCCAAATGAAGTTTTGGAAGTGCTCAGTATCTCAAAACGTGGGAATGAAGACATTGTTTGTGTTACGGAAAATTAATTTGTTACCATTTCTCAGTGGTAGAGAAGATCAAAGTTTTGATGAAACCATTGGAGAGCTTGTTTAGGTTGGTGTCAAAACCAGATTGTGCCTTGTCCAACTTATGTGTGTTCTGGATTAGGGGTGGACAGCAATCGTATCGGGACTTCCGTTTCCCAAAAGGCCGCGCCTGGAAGATGTTCCGATCCAGATTTTTAACCGACCTGCCTATCTTAACTGGGCTTTTCGTTGGGCTTCCATTTGCCTAGTCAAAAATTTAAATCTATCTACAATTAAAAACTGAAACTAATATTTCATTACTGTAGAAACCTTAACCTTCTCAAATACTTTTTGTTGATCAAAGAGAAATAATTTATAAACTAAGCAAACAATACAAAGCACAAAGACACTAAAAAATAAATGGGGACTAAAACACAAACAGCAACAAAATTCAAAGTTTTATACTCGCATGATCCCAATTGAGCTAAGAATCCCGATACTATAGTGAAGACTCGACACCAATTCAATCTTTCTAAAACCATCCTTCACCGAAATTCTGTAACGGATGCCTAAACGTTTCGCAAATCTCGGGACATATTGGGTAATACTCTCTCAAGTTCGTCTTTCAATTAACGTCAAGGAAAATCGTGAGTAGGTATCCGGTTGAGGGGGCATTACCAAAGTGGATATGAAACGGAGGAGGAGACCATATGAGAAAGGGACAAGTGCATGATCCAGACCCTCGTAAAGATACGTAACAGAGACTATGTTTGAGTCGCCGACGCTGGAGGCTAAATCTGCCCACCTGACTGACTCGTTCCCCGAAGGATTTGGAGACCCACCAAAAACAACCGAAGCAACAAAAGGAGTAACCTGCTCAACCAGAGAGGAGGCCCGACCACTTTCTAAGACAGGGAGTCGAAGGGCGCTGAGACTCGCTTCGATAGTAGAAACCGTAAGGCTACACCTTATATCAATCGTGGTCCTCGCCCTACCATACTAGAATGAGAGAGGTAAGGGAGGCAACCTATATGAACTGGTTCGAGAAGTACGTCAACACTGAATCTCGTTCCTCGAATGGTAATCACCTACCTATTGTCCACAACATTCAACACATGAACAAAAGACAAGCTTCGAGACGATCCAGATAAGATTTTACGAAAAAATATTATATTTCGTATGGAAATGAAATACAAATGTACAACAAAATTACAGAAAATATGAAGTTATTCATCAAAATCAGTACTTTCTTCAAATTCTTTCCATCATCCATTTGTTTCCTTCTCCAATAGTTTTTTGGGTTATTTACGATAAGGTACCCTAATGTTTCGTCCACGAACGATAACGTACCCTTATGAATTTTTTGTCCGATAAGGTACCCAAATGATTCGTCCACGAACGATTTGGTTAAAATTGGCATATTCCGTTAGAAAAATAACGGAATATTCCTCCAAATCAGACATGTGCAGTTAAGTGGGGTGTGAAATGACGATTTTACCCTTTCTTATTTTAAGCTTATAAATTTGATAGACAAAATTACCATTATACCCTTAATTATATAATACACTAAAAATATAATAATAAATAAATTTAATTTTTTTAAAATTAATAATAATAAAATTTTAAAATTTCAAAAATATTAAAAAATACAAAACATTAAAATAACAAAAATTAAAAAAATTAAATACTAAATAAAAAATAAAATATTAAAATAAAATAATAAAAATAATAAAATAAAACATTAAAATAATAAAAATAATAAAATAATATAATAATATAATATAATATTAAAATAATAAAATAAAATATTAAATAATAAAAATAATCAAATAAAATATTAAAATAATAAAAATAATAAAATAATAAAATAGAAAATAAAAAAAAAAATTAAAAATTTAAAAAATTTAAATAAAAAAATAAAAACTGATTTAAAATAAAATAAAAACTGATTTTTAAATATAAAATCTGATTTTTTTATTATACAAAAAAAACTTATTATTAAAAAATTAAAAACTGATTTTTAAATATAAAAATCTGATTTAAAAAAATAAAAACTGATTTTTAAATATAAAAATCTGATTTAAAAAAATAAAAACTGAGTTTTGAAAATAAAAACCAAATTCAGTTTTAAAAAATATAACTTTAAAAAAAATATAATTTATTTATTTTGAAAATTAAAAATAATTAGAAAATATACATTAAAGAAAAATTATAACTGAGGGTATAATGGTCTTTTCACTCTTAAGTTAAAAGTCAACTGAAATGTCAAAGGGCAAAATAGTCATTCTACATAATTTTGTTAGTTTTTTAACATCATTAACCCAAATCGTTCGTGGACGAATCATTTGGGTACCTTATCGGACAAAAAATTCATAAGGGTACCTTATCGTTCGTGGAAGAAACATTAGGGTACCTTATCGTAAATAACCCTAGTTTTTTTAGCATACGAAGGAACTTTTATTGATAGAGAAATAAAAAGATCGCTTGGATTGTACAATAATGAAAATAAAATAAAAGGATGAGATAAAGTTTCGGTGAAGACCGAAATATTGATCCTATGACGAAATGCCCGATAATACCAAGGAAGAAGCTTTGGGATGGTTCCCTATTCGAACTGTGATTGGCGTCGTGAATTCACGAGACTTTCCTCGTCTCGACTTGAACATGCCTGCTATGCGTACTAGTCGTTCAAGGAGTATACTAGGGAAAAGAGGAGGTTGGGGAACATGTATTGTCCATTCCCTATGGACTAGGGTGTGGATCCTTTGGGACACCCTGTGGTGCCCTAATGGCCTTCATGGTGACTAGCGAGGCTGCTTGACGGACTTGGCATCCATCCCAGCGGGGAAAAACTCCCTGGAATTAGTCGTTCAAACAGGGACCAATGTCAATAGGGCCTCAGTCTTTAGATGGTGTCGGGGAGAGACAAGATCGTGAGCCTCTGATTCCATAGTGGGCACACCGTCCTCGACGGAGGTTTCCTCCGCCTGTGTCGCTTGTGGATGAGGTAGAGTCGTGGATGACGGTGGAAATCCTTCGGACGTTGGCAACCATGGACGAGGGTCGTTGGGATCCGGCGTGGGGACAATAGATACTGGAGTTCCTGGTGGTACCAGCACGGGCCAAGGGACTTCCTCAACATGTAAGAACCGCTCCCGGTCGAACCGGTGACTTCTAAGACAAGTTTGACTTTCGGCCG